>OZ023263.1:15662917-16862917 GCA_964006375.1 Tillus elongatus | reverse complement strand
TTGATGAAATAGGGTACATTGTTTCTACTATATAGGTTATACTGGTAACCAAATTTCATGCCTGCTTTCTTTAAAAAAAGACATATTTGTTATTAAAAACATTTTAATAAAAATTCATAAATTGATAATCTCAAATTTAATTGTTTCTTATGTTGGTTTTTGTTTCTTTCTCCAGATCAGCCAGCAGACACAAGAAAAACCGACAATAAGACTGAAGATGTAGTAGCAGTGCCAAGACGTAACAAAGTGTCCAGTATATCCCTCAACATTCCCGCAGCTGGTCTAGGTAGTCGACCTCCCTCATTGGTGAGCACTTCCACAACAGATGAAGGTGGTTTCAATGAACCTTGTCCCAAAGTAGAAGCGAAACTCATGCCACACGAAGAGTCCCTTTACGATTATCCCATGGAGGACGGCAAGCCTCTGGAATACTCGGACTCTTCCCCAGAAGAAGAACTCAAAGAATTCACCAAGGAGAAATCATCAGTCTCTGAAACCAGTAGTGGATCCCAAACAAAACTAACGCAAGAAGAGATAGAGGCTTTGTATGCTGTCCCACACAAACCTCACAGTGTACTGCAGCAAAAATCTGTGGTTTCAACAGACTCGGATGCATCACAAGTGACTGTGATAGCTGCCAAACCTGCTGATTCAAGTAGGGATTATAGCAGTAGTTCAGGTGTTATAACCAATTCAGTATTAGCGGAATTGGAGAGGAAGGAAAAGGTAGATAGTGATGGAATGCGCTGTGAGAAATTCTTAAGGAATGAAGTGGAAGAGGAGGAGAATGATAGGAGAGTAAGAGAAGACGTTGATAAGACTGATGATAGTGGTAGGAAGTCTGAACCGTTTATTTTGAAACGGGAAGTTTTACAGAGTTCGGATAAGAGTGTTCGACCTGCGGATATCCAGAAATCGGAAGCGAATATCTTGGATTTGAATGATGTAGAGTATGCAGATGCTAGTGATGTTGAAGAGGACAATAACTTAGGTGATAAGATTATACCTGAAGCTGATGCCATGACTCCAGCCGAAGCCGAGAACATGCTTAGTACAAAGTAAGTTAGTTTGTTACTTTATAAGTAATACAAGTGTCCCAGAAATATATACTGTAAAGAAACCTGCATATGCTGAAGGGAGAGGGTCTTATTTTGAAAGTTTCATACTTTGTCTGAGGAATTTTAGGATTTTTTTATACTCAGATTCCAGCCGCTGCTGAGACTGGAAATGAGCGGCAAATAATTAGTTTATAATTTTTTTTAATATTTTAAAAGCTTAAATAATTATAATTGGTACAGCTGACATTATGTTTAAAAATGCAAACTAAAAGTGAAACTCACCACTACTTTGCATGTAGATATACAGGGTGAGGCGCCAAGAGTTTCTGTTAGGAGTTTCTCAATAACCGAACCGATTTTAATTCGGAAAATTTCGATTCCTAGGTTTCCTAGGTTTGTGGCCAAGCCCAATTAAACTAAAATATTTTTGCTCACGTGACACTTCCGGTTCTGCCGGAAGTGTCCTTCAACCTCATTATTTAAATGTATTGCCACTTTTTAAGAACATTTTGAATTCTACTCGTAATTTAAAGTAGACTTTCGAAAATTTTTCCAGATCATAGTTGCACTTTATACCTGATAACTTGAAGGAAAAATAAGCTACAATATTCATCTTTTGCACACAACACACCAGTATGTGTACCTTCATCACACGTATTACAGTTTTGCGTTGCAACATACAGGGTGATAGAAACTGACTTGGCAACTTGACAAAATTCAACTGATGAAAACTTGCATTTTTCAAATGGGACACCCTATATTTTATGAACTAAGTTAATTGGCATTTCGAATCTCTTTCGATTTACATTAGCGTTCCCTATACCTAAATCTAACCGTTTTGGAGATAAATATGTATTTTCAACCACCAACAGTCCCCAATGTCGTGCATAAAATGAAGGATATCATTTTCATAACTAAAAAGGTACGAAATATGGTCTCTTCTCTTAATAACAGGAAAGAAAGCCTCTGGCCTTGACGAGATCCCAGCAATTGTTCTCAAAAAATGCGCGCCAGAACTGAATCCTGTCCTGAATCGTCTGTTTCAGACATCTTACAATAGAGGCATATTCCCTAGTAACTGGAAAACTGCTTGAGTACAACCTGTCCCCAAGAAAGGATCCAAAGCGCTTTCTAGCAACTACAGGCCTATTTCTCTCCTTTCAGTCGTTTCTAAAGTGATGGAAAAGTATATAAACACCGAATTACTAAAATTTCTTGAAAAGCACAGTCTAATCCACGACGGGCGGTATGGATTCTGTCAGCGCAGATCAACTGCCGACCTCCTTTCCTTTGTCACCCATTCTTGGAACAAGTCTATGGAACTACACGGTGAATCCCAGATTGTCGCTCTAGACATATCCAAAGCATTCGACCAGGTCTGGCACGCAGCGCTGCTTAATAAACTGCCGGCCTATGGCCTACCACCAAAACTCTGTACCTGGACAGCAAATTTCCTCTCCAACCGGAGCATTTCTGTTGTTGTGGATGGCTATTCCTCTAAACTGTATCCAATTAATGCAGGAGTCCCTCAAGCTCCTACTTTGTTTCTTCTCCACATCAATGACCTCCTCTCTAGCACATCCAACCCAGTTCACAATTTGGCGGACGACACCACCCTTCACTCAAATATACAATATTCTAAGCCTGTCTCTTTAGCCCAATTAGATAAGGATCCTAGACTCTTGGAGGGTTCTGTCTCTGTGGATCTCCAAAAAATATTAGACTGGGGAAGTAGAAATCTTGTACAATTCAACCACATCAAATCTCAGTCTTGCTTTTTTTCTTATAAGAGATACACCAGCCCTAGACCCATCACAATGAACAACCAAGTTATTCAAAGTAATGAGTCCTTTTCTCTTGTTGTCATTTCTGTGGATCGAAATCTTAATTGGCACCAACATGTCACATCAATTGCAGAAGCGGCTGCTAAGAAATTAGGTTTCCTCTTCCGGGCTCACAAATACTTTTACCAGCTAATTTCTATACCTTATATACTTCACAAATAAGGCCAAATCTCAAATACTGCTCCCACATTTGGGGTGCAGCTGCCGCTTCTACACTCGCTATCCTGGACTTCATTCAAAAGAGAGATATACGTCTCATCGGTGACCCTACCCTCACCCAAAGGCTACCATCCCTTGCCCACCGACGTGCCGTTGGTGACCTCCTCTCTTTTATAGATATCTGCACGGGCACTGCTCAGAGGAGCTTTCCTCCATAGTTTCCCCACCTGCTGCCCCCAACAGATCTACCAGGGGAACAGAGCGAATGCACCCTTTTACTGTCCAGGTCACTAGACATAGAACATCTTGTTATGCCCGCTCTTTTGTCCCGAGGACTTTCAAGTTGTGGAATTCTTTGCCGGCACATGTTTTTCCTTCTCCTCCGAACCTCCAAACCTTCAAGTCCAGAATTAACAAGTTGCCTCTTTCCTTCTTGTCAACACCCACTGTACGATAGTATTTAGGCTGTAAGCCCTCGTGGTTGTTGTTAAAATTAAAATTTAATTTTTTTTTTTTTTTTTGGAAAATGTACACAATTTTGTTATATTTAATGTTTAGTATGCATGCCCTTGCTCTTAATAAGCGATTCAGTTTATTTCCAGCACTTTTTGGGCAATAGTTATTGATTTCTCCATCATGATGCCAGATGTTTATTAAGGTTGATATAAGATCCATGTTGCTATGCTGGGTGTCTTGAGTCAACAGCCTTTCAATGTTTAATTATTGTATCTATTTCTGGGACACCCGTATATTTAAGTTATTAAAACTGTTCACCATGTTTTTGGAAATATTGAAGGTGTGGTTAAATAATAATTGCTAGATTCTTTTACTGTATTATGTATTGGCATTTGTTCTAACTTAAATGTGGTAAAGGGAACTGGAGTAAAGAAACTAACTTCTTCGTAAACTAAGGAGCTTTATAACTTGTAACTCATTGGACCTCTCCTATTAGCAGTTTTTTCTTAATCTAAGAAGGTTTGTGTCGCCACAGACAAGAACCAATGTCACTTTAAACAAGCAATTTTGTCAATCACATTGATTATCCAATACTTGAGGAACAGCGATTTTAATTTATTAACTGAAACATATTAAGATTTTCACACATTTACTAGATTGTACATAGTAGCATACAGTCCAATGCACATGCAAAAGTCTTCTTAAATTGCTTTAATAAACAGTTTTTTATCTTTTCAAATAAGCGTACAGCAAAGGAAGAAACTCATGTACTTTTTGCATCATGGTCGCATTTTTAAAGTAAAAAAAAATAACAAGATATTTTTGATATCACTATTAAGCTGCTGGGTTTTATATCCACTTTTGTTCATTTCAAGTTATTTTTTCACCAATCAGTTTAGGATTAAGATAATTTAGGACAAAGTAAAGATAAGCTCACTGGAGGAAGTTGATCTCCCAGAATGTATTGTAGATGGAATGGCCATTCTTCCTACAAAGCTGGCTTCATTAGACGATACACAAAATTGTTTTATCTATCTTCCAATGAACCAAACTTGTTGATGAAATGGTAGGCATGTTTAAATCTATATTTCGGTAAATAGTTTTCTTTAAAATATATTTATTGGTGTTTACCACAGGTTTTATACCTAACATTGCTAGGTAATGGTTAGCGGAAAAATAATGTTATCTAGACATGGGTACACTGGTATTTTAGACAACTAATCCTGTTTTGTGTTTTTTGTTCTTGTTTTTATTCACATTTTTTCATGTTAATTCACCAGCACATCACTAGGCTTTTTTTCAAACCTTACACAAATGTTAAACCTTTTAAAAGGAAGATATGAAGAAAAAATAAAGAAATATGCAGATAGAAATTTTGTAAAAATGCATTTTGAAAGACATCATAATTTAATGAGATACCTAGGCCTTCGGAACAACGTATCTTTGCTGCTGAAACTCTGTCAGTTTTGCTTATTTCCAAAAACGTTAACATTTTTTAAAAATTACAGTGAAATAAGTCTGAAACGATCATCAAAGCTATCGTCTTTATGAGTTCCACTTGGCAATAAATTGATTTCTACCTAAATTATCAGACCAGGATGTGTACTTTTAAACACAACACTTTATTTAGGTTTATGCATAAAATACCCACTATAAGGAGAAACAACGATACTGGCATCTTGAAAACTATTGCAGCGCCCTCCTGTGTAGGCCATGAATACTAAGTCGCCCGCGGGAATTTTGATCTGTTTCTCACTTGTCAAATAAAAATCAGTTTAAACAAAATTTATACCACTGCAAGCAGAAAGATTCAATTAGGCAAATGAGTTTTTCAATGATTTTAATAGCGAAAGCAAAAGTAGGTACGTTTCTATAACACACATCAGTTTTAGCGAATTTTTACTTTAAAAAATTCGCTAATAGAGGTATCGATGGTGAGACCCAAAACCAAGGTCCGTTTGAATGTATATTATATATATATATATATATATATATATATATATATATATATATATATATATATATATATATATATATATATATATATATATATATATATTTATTTATTTATTGTGACGAGGTCTTGGCTTGCAGGCCGTTTTCGGTGACACGGATTGACGGTTACTATCTGAGGATCTCTGGCGCCAGATTTTAAAGGGTTTACTCCCTGTTGAGGATGTCTGCGACCTCTTCACTAAACTCTGACTGAGATAACGATCAAAGTACCTGAGTAACTCTGTGGAGAAGGGTTCGGTAGCCTTTAGGCAATATAGGCTAAATTTAGTGAACCCCGAGTGAGCGGGCTTTGATCGCTGACTCTGCGTGATCCGACCACTTCTGTTTTAACGAAAGGTGTAGCAGATTTTGTATGTAAGGGGTTAGATAAGAATTAATCAAGGTCTTTAATTTACCCAACCCTATATTTCAGATTTGAAATTATTTACAAAATATATATACACAGAACAATATTTACAAAATATGTACAAATAAAATATGCGGGTACTAACATCAATCGGAACGTGGCCCTCGCTAAAGCGGTAAAGGTTAGTGTGTGACGAAGCGTCCGGATTCGGTGAGGTGTATATGATACGAGTGGTATTTCACTGAAGCGAGGATACGGCAAGCGGGGAACACACCGCGATAGACAACATCAGAATACTAGTTATAACTTCTCCGTCTAAACAGGGGACAGCGGAGACGAAAAAGACTGAAAGGCGTGATAATTTAAAAATATAAAAATTTGCTACAAAATATGGATTAATTAAAACGGACAATTTCTCACCTATAACAATATTTACTGATACCGAAATCAGTTCAAACAGGTGTGGTCGGACAGCAAACTTAAGCGGGCTTGGTGCGGACTGGTGGCCACTCACTATGCTCGGCTTATTAGCTGAATTAACAATACTGCCTCTGCCCCGTGTTGCTTCTCCTTTTATATGAATTTCACAGCCGGCCAAAAACTCCGCGATGCTTGGAATTTTACCACCTTATCACAACCGGATAAGATAATAAGTACGAAATACACGTTAAATTAAATATAAATCGCCTTAAAATATTTCATGGTGAAAAATATTTTAGCGAATATTTATAGTTTCTTTTAATTATTTTCTATTTAATTAATTATTTACTTAGTAATTATGCATTTTGTACCACAGACCGATAGAAAATAATACTTGATCACAATATATATATATATATATATATATATATATATATATATATATATATATATATATATATATATATATATATAAACATTCATTTTAGTAGACATGTACAATGGACTTTTATCATTTATCTATCCTAGAATAATAGGTACTTAAGTAAAATGCCCATAAAAGAAAGTGAATCTTTTTACAGAATACAGTTAATTTAAATTACAATAAGCGAAAAGTCCTGCACACTCATTTCGAATTATCCCGGTAACTCACTCCGTCCGGATGCAAAGCCAAAGTAGAATTGGCATCTCTAGACGCAAGTTTCGTGGATGCTAGCCTACAGTATTTTTTTTTTTTTTTTTTTGTTCCCTCAGGGCTCGTCCGCGGCCTTGCCGCCCCGATAGCACCGCAAAGCCTACAGTATTACAAAAAAGTCTACCTCTAAAACACAAAATCGACGAACAATGAAAACACTATTCACTGAAACTCAATAAATCATTTAATTCATAGAAAAGTTTATGTAAAACGCCACAACTCCTTATCGATACTTTTTAAAATCCAACAAACTTGTATTATAGTCGAACAATGAAAAAGCTAAAAGTTTTTATGTCAAATATTTTAATGTATGATAATGAAAATGGTACACAGAACTGCTTTAGTCTTGGTATCGCGATGCTAGCGACATCTATTGTACGTGATGTTTAGTTAGGGTTTTAATAATGTTCAAATTGGCTCCATTTAAGTGTAACTTCTCTAGGGAATCGTTTTAACTGTAAATAGTATTCCTTCATTTCTGAACAAATTAACAGTTTCTACAATTTTTTGCCATGGGAGTTTATTGTTATTGCAGACAACTGAATTAAGGCAACCCCAAAAAACGTCTACTGAGTTGAAATCCGGACAATGAGCTGGCCAAGTGATTGGGATATCACAGCTTATCCATCTTTGGGTGCCAGTCCACCGCCTTGCACAAAATACATATTTTGTGTTAAATTTAATGGTGAATTAACTGTTTATACAGAACGAGCCACACACAGTATGGCTGTAGTATTTTAACTTTTTTTTACATTATGTTTTAGTGTTCTACTATGTGTTCAAGCACAGTAAGCATATAAAAAGGTTCGCATGCGACTTCATGTGCACTAACAGACAACTATCTGGCATCTACATGTCATACCAATCCACGTTTACAGTGTTTTTAATTTTTGAATCATATCACTTGAATTTGTTAACACCATTCCGGTTACATAACCACTGGCCAGATAGTCTAGGTAGCCCATGCAGAAAAAATAGAATAGAATAGAACACTTGAATGATGACCCAAATTCCCAATGAGATTTATTCAAACATGTTGCCAAAGGACCTTCTGTTACCTGTTAACCTTAAAATTTCAGTTTATCAAATATTTGTCATCAAGAAACTTCAATTAAACCAACATGACATGATAAGAAAAATAAACTTTATGTTATATTTCTTTCAACTTTAAACACCAAGTGAGTTTATTAATGCTGGAAAAAAATAGCTTTTTTTAGATGAAGGAAAACTGATACTCATAAGTATTAGAATTAAGCAATTAGTTACTACATTTGCATCACTTTTTAAAGAACGACAACAAATTTCCTGTTTTTAAAAGCATCTATTTATGGCTTACATAGAATATTTTTTCTTCATATCTTTCCATTATAAACCTTACTTACCTAATTTTATGTTAACAAAAATTAACATATACTAAAACAGGCCTTGTTTAATACGCAGTATTTGTTTTTCGCCACTTTCATTTTGATTTGTTTTATTAATTTTAATGTTTGGAAAATAAAAACATTAATAAACGTTTTTCTTCCATGGCTCTGCCTGCTTACTGTAGAATATTGGAAAAGAAAATTAGGTGAGTAGTAATTTTAAAAATTGATAAGTATATTTTTTAATCGATACTATATTGTATATTTTATTAACTGTTCTTTAGCTAATAATCTGATTTTTTCAATTTATTTATGAAAGCAATGCTGGTGATACATGGTCTATTAGCATGATAAATTGTATGATTACATAAGACTGAAAGTTACTTCTTGTTAGGTTTCATCAGTTTTTTTTTTGGTTGTTGATAATTAATTAATGACTTAATTATTATATGTAGCGAAATAATCCAATGTCCAATTTATAGCAAGTTTTAAGAAAACCACTAATACTTTGTGTAAGTTAAGAGTTCTTGGTACATTCTTAGTGCTAACGCCCATTTTATTCAAGAGCACGAGTTGTCTTGAGTTTTAATTATAACCAATTTTAAAATGTTATTTATTTAGGCCCTTATTTAGCATACATTAAAAGTTAAGCTGACAAGCACACTTGGAGAACCCAAATCACCGCAACACTTTTTAAAAGACCTAACGATCGTTTCGCTAAACAAGTTAGCCTCATCAGAGGATGAAAATATTCTAACTTGGTTAGGGAAACGATCGTTAGGTCTTTTAAAACATGGTGTGGTGATTTGGGTTCTCCAAGTTGTTACCTCCTTCAAAGAAAAGCTTTAAATACAAGAACTGTGGTATATTGTGATTGACCTCAGGTGGATATAGATCTGCTCACTGGTGAGGTCACAATCGCCTATAACACCCTATCCTAAAGTAGCTATCTATCAGATTATCAAATTTATTAAGATTAGCAGCACTTTTTAGGAGGTTGACAGATCTGGATGTAGTTTGATACTCACGTTATCTTACTTTGTTTGCTTCGCACTGTCCAGAGTCCTATATTTGTGGGCTCTCCAGACTAGTGCCAGGTAACATTGAAATTTAGATATCTAGATAATAGTTAGTAAGAAATAATTGTTTGCGCTGACGTCAAAAAGAAAGTAGATACTAGGGAGAAATTTCTCTTCAATTAAACAGATATGTTAATGTAACAAAATATTGAATTTATTCATATAAATTAAAATTGGAATAGCGAAACAATGAAATAAAATAATTGATAAATCTCAAATGAACATTGATTGCACACAAATAGAAATCAAATAAACAGCAAGAATTTCAAGAACAAGAAATTATTAATTCACATACATATGCCAAAACAATAAGATAAAGATAGTTGTATATTACTAAAATGTTACTGTTAATTACTTAGAGTATCGCTCAAAAATAAACACAAATGGTTAGGTAAATTACTTGACGTTTGTCATTCAATTGCTAGGTTTTCTATGAATTAACTGACCAGTTCTTTGAGTGAGGCTCAAAAAAAATAAGAAAGAAAATTTATTTGATATATTCCTATGTGAAATTTCTACATTAATTATGAAAAAGAAGAGATATTAAAGAGAATGTATAGGATAGATATTTTACAGACAAAATTTTCTAATTACAATTTTTAAAATAAAAAACTATGTGTTTAAATTTACAAAAATTGACAAAATCTTAGAGATTAACCAGGAAATATATAGTTATGCTGACAGCACCTCCCTGACATTGTTTAAGCTCAAACCTGATTGTGTGATTTTGAAAGTACAGGTTATTAAAACTTCAGATGTTAGATTTCGGCATGAAAATTCTGCTGATTCAGAGAAAAGATTTGTTTAGACTCACCAGTCTTCCGGTATTAGGTTACCTGATGACCCTGTGAAGATGCTTTCCAGGCGGGATCAATTATGAGTGCCTGACACAGATTCCAGACTCCAATAAGAGCGGAAAACTGAGGAAAACGACTGGGACTTCCCATCAGCGATTATTGGGCCGGTGGATGTTATTGCTCCAATACTATAAGACCATTTGACACCTATGTCGATGTTCTGAATTCGCTTGATGGAAACTTTGCAAATCGCAAATCTCTGGTCATTGTGCTTCGTAATTTGAACCCACCACGGCTGGGCAACGGCACGCGATTAGTCGTTAAAAAATTAATGAACAACGTTATCGAAGCCATTATTTTAAATGGCAAATTCTGAGGTGAAAGTATATTACTTCCACGCATCCCTATTATACCCACAGATGTGCCAATTCAATTTAAACGCATTCAGTTCTCCATTAGATTGGCATATGCAATGACTATTAAAAACCTCGGGACGCAGCAAGTGCGTTATGGTAGTGAATTTTTATTAAATGCTTAAAATTTGAATAACTCAATTTTCTATAAACTTAGAAAGTTTAATTTTGGTATGTAGCAAGGTCTTTCCTAGGGAAAGATATGCACCAAATTTCATTAAAATAACTGTAATTTTCGTAGAAAAAAAAATTTCGAAAGAAAATTTTAAATTTGAATAACTCAATTTTCTATAAACTTAGAAACTTGAATTTTAGTACGTAGTAAGGTCTCTCCCAAGGCAACATATATAGTAAATTTCATTAAAACAGCTTTGTTATTTTCGGAGAAAAAAATTTTTTTGAAAGAAAACTCAATTTTCCCGGAAAACCCCGTCCGATTTTCCTGGCTAACGAACTCATCCAAGCCATTAATAAAAGAAAGGCACTTGCCGAGTTTTATTGAAATCGGTTAAATATTTTTTGAGTTATCAGACGGACACATACATACATACATATATATATATATATATATATATATATATATATATATATATATATATATATATATATATATATATATATATATATATATATATATATATATATATATATATATATATATAAACATATATAAACATATAAAAATTGAAACTGACCCCGGATATGGGTTCTAGGGGTCCTAAATCGCGCTCATTTGAAATTTTTTTTGCAAAGTCTCACCATCGATACCTCTCTATTAGTGAATTCTTTTAAATAAAAATTCACTAATAAGTCTCAAGGCCAAACAATGTCTGTTTGTGGCTTAGATTTGAGTACACCATGTTTTTCACACGGACAATTATATGTGGCATTCTCTCGAGTGGGCAAACCATCCAGTTTGTTTGTGTTAGCTAAAGATGGAATGACAAAAAAATATTGTACACTCAATTGCACTAAGAGATTAATATTGTTGGCTAATATTCTCAGAATTCGTTGTATGTATAATTTTTTTAAAAGGTTACAATAAATTAAAAAAATTAGTATTTGGTGTGTTGTTATTTTCACATTCCGTCAATGTTTACAGCGCTCCATATCTGTTCCACTCATATACCACATATGCACACACTTACAATTAATAAGATATATTTTCATACTCTAGAAATAATTCATATTGCAAAACAACGTTTGCTGGGTCAGCTAGTAGATATATATATATATATTATATATATATATATATATATATATATATATATATATATATATATATATATATATATATATATATATATATATATATATATATATATATATATATATATATATATATATATATAATTTAAGCGAACCTTGGTTTCGGGTTTTAGGGGCCCAAATGCGCGCTCATTTGAGAACATTTTTGCAAAGTCACCATCGATACCTCTCTATTAGCGAATTTTATTTTTAATAAAGAAATCGCTAAAACTGCTCTGAAAACTATTTGAAAGAATATGCTGCAGCTACTTTTAAAATCGCAAATATATCGGAAACAGTCAATTTTAGCCTCATTCAGTAAATATACATTTTTTGTTAAGAAAATACAAGAGAATACTATTTTCTCAAATTCGATTTCTCACCTTAACACCTTGCATCTCTTCTAATTTTTACCTTTTGAGTGAGGTAAGTTTGGCTAAGTGCCAAGAATCTAGTGCTGTTCTGTGCACCACTACTTTTAGACCACCTGTATGTAGTTTGCTGAGTTTCTGCAAATATCTTAAATAGCTGTTCTATATACCCACTTATTCAAATAATTATTTTGTTATAGGTATAGTTTGCACACTAAATCTGTTTTTAATGACCCAAAATGCAATTTTCTGGTTTATACCTTTGTAATTTCTGACATTATATCATTATTATGATAATTAGTTGGTTCTAAACCTTGTGCTAAGCAGCTGTTGTGTGTAAATTCTTTCTGAAGAAGGTAACAAATTACATTCTTAGCATATTTAAAAATTTAAGGTTTTTTTAATTGATAGTTACATAATTTATAATGGTTTCTATTTTTCAACATGTTTGTTTAATAATTTTTAACACAAATATATTAGTAATATAATAATAATAATAATCTGTTATTATCTCTTCAGACAGTGCATTACACCATATAAGACTCGTCAAAACAAAAGCAAAAACGAAATTTACAAAATCCCCAGATATAAGTGTGATGCTACAAAGCGAAAATATATAGACATATATGCACAAAAATTATAAAAACAAAAAAAGAAACATATATATTTAACATTATAAAGATTAACAACCTGCAAATTCGAGAAACTCCTGAATGGTATAAAAACATTGCAATACTGGAAACCAGTTTTAAAGACATTTGTCTTATCAATTTTCTTAATAGGCATAGGTAACTTGTGGAACATCTTAGGCCTAACACAACTAGATGAAGTCCTGGATAGATTTATCCCAGCATACGGAATACGAAATTCACCAGACTGCCTCGCCAGACTATCGCTTCTGGCAAATATGTCTTTGTTACAGAATGCATATAAGCAGAATTCAAAAATATATAAGCACACTACATTTAGATTCCCATTAGTGAATTTGCATTAAGAAAATTCACTAATAGATAGGTATCGATGGAGAGACTTTTGGAAAATTCCTTCAAAGGAGCGCGAATTAGGGCCCCTAGAACACAACTCCAAGGTCAGTTGAAAAGTTTATATATATATATATATATATATATATATATATATATATATATATATATATATATATATATATATATATAAACTGCTTGAAAACGCATTTTTTAATTACTAGAAATATTAAAGTAAAACTTGAGAAGCATATACACATTGTACAAGTGGTTGTACTTACCAAATTTGAACTCAATTGGTTCAGTAGATCTTGAGTTATAGCTAAATAAAAAAATCAATAATATACAGTATGACCTGAAATTACCTCTAAATGGATGCCTATAATGTTAGACAAGGTCAGACAGATAAATCAGGGTTCTGCTGCCATTGCAAATAAAATCTCCAAATTAAGTTTTAAACGGACAGGCTACATAAATATGTCACAATAAACAATCAGCGGGGTTGTCATTTACGGCAACTCTCATCTAAATCTGTAGATATCAGAAAAATGTAAATAAATAGACATTTTCATGAAAGGGATTCAATTTGTTTAAAAGCAATCTAGAACTATGTTTATTATGTATCAATATTAGGCTTCCTATTTTCATGGTATTTAAAAGCCCCACGATGAAGCAGCCACCCCCCCCACCCCGGCAGCAAGTTGAACGGGGGGTCCTTCTTCGCCGTAGGCATTTGCCCCCCCCCCCATCGGGTGCATACAACCACCCTTGTTGCATAAACCACAAGAAAAACTTCTTGTTCATACCCCCAAGGAAGTTATGTGACCTGGGGCAAATAGGGGTGCTGTGCGTGGTAGGCAGGGTTTAATGGGGATATGGCTTCAAATAGACAGTTTTCAAGCAGTTTTCTTTGCATTTTCTGCTCAAATTTCCTTTTTACTACCTACCCCACCCAGCACCCCTATTCACTCCCAGTCCCGTAACTTCCTTGGGGGGTGTGAACAAGGAATTTTTCTTGGGTTTTGTGGATCCAGGTGGGGTTCTAGTAATGTTTCTGAAAACAATTTTTTGAAAAGCGTTCGGGAGCTAATCTGCAAATTTACCGAATTTTCATTAAATCCTTCAAATTTCAATAACTCAATTTGCTATTAACGTAAGCTTTGTTGCTTAGGAAACCAACATTTAAGTTTATTTTCGGATTTTTTTTTGTATATTTTCAAACCATAAGTAATTTTGATAAAATATAGTACATTGTTTCTACTACATAGGCTATACTGGTAATCAGATTGATGCCTGCTCGCATTTGCTATTAAAAACATTTTTATGGAAATTCACTTCCATAACACACTTGCTGCATCCAGACTTTTGAAAAATGTTTATATATTTTCAAACAATAAAGTTATTTCGATGAAATATGGTACATTGTTTCTACTATATAGGCAACCAAGTTTGATGCCTGCTTTCATCAAAGAAAGACATTTGCTATTAAAAATATTTTTTAAAAAAATCGCTACCATAACGCACTTGCTGCGTCCAGACTTTTTGTTATTTGGTCTGCAGAAACTGGTTGGATTGAGTTGACTAAAATGTATCATTCAAGCGATTAATAAGGAAAAATACCTGTCACGTTTATAATTTAGCAGGTACATTCCTTTTGGAAATAAAATTAAAATTTTCGGTAAATGTGCAGTTTAGCACACGGGCCACTTTTAGAAAAAAAATCAGAAACATGCTTAGAACCCTTTCTGCAAACGGCCCCTAAAAACGTTACATGACCAGGAGGGAATAGGGGTGCTGGGCAGGGAAGAAGATAAAAAGGAAATGTGAGCGGTAAGTTAGAAAAAACCAGCTTGGCTGGACCTCTATAAGCTACCTTTTACCCATTTTGCAGCTATACTTCCTTAAAATCCTGTTTACTTCGCCCAAAACCCTTATTGACCACAGGTCCCTCAACTTTCTTGGGGGTTGTTCCGAAGAAATTTTACTTGTTTATATTGTTCTTGTTTATGCATTGAGGGTGGTTGTAGTCATGTAGAAGGGGAGGAGAACTCCTGTGACGAAGCCGCGAACCAAGATTATCAATTTATGTTTAAATTGTTACATATTTCATTTGCTGAAAATATTTTTTCAAAAATGAATTTGATTTTGCCTTGTTTGTCAGTCTCTCATAGAGAGCTACAATATTTTATCATTCAAAAAAGTATGTATACAGCAACAGTTAATAAGCGATGAAGGGGGTCTGGGTGCAGCAAGTACGTTGTAGCAGAGAATTTTCGTAAAAAGATTTCAAATCCGATAACTCAATTTCCCATTAAGCTATAATCTTCAATCTTGAGCCATAGTAAAATACCTTTTTGGTTGTTTTGTTTGCAAAAACTAGTCGGTTGGGTTGACTAAAACAAAACCATCCAAGCAATTAATAGGGAAAAATACCTGCCATATTGGCATGTACATTCTGTTTGTAAATAATTAATTTTTTCCTGGAAAACTTTTGTAACTAACGAAATTTGTAACACAGATTTTTTAAAGCGACTTGCAGTATTTACACAAATTTTAATTTTCTACCTCCATAGAAAATAGAAATTTCTTCAAGTAATCGCGTACTGGGACGTCTAAAACCAATCTCCAAGATCCGTTTAAATTTAAAGAATTAGTTTACACGTAGCTTTATGTATCAATCTATTTCTTTGTATAATCGACTACCTCAAGAATTTAAAATGTTCAATATCAACAAATTTAGGTATAAATTAAAATTGTTTTTGCTCAACAATCAATAGGTAGAGGTTGGTTTTCATGTGGTGGGCATCGATGCTAGGGTGTTTTGGGAGGTTCCATTCTTAGTTTCAGTTTTGGCCTTTAGTTAGGACTCCTTAGAAATTTAGGCAATTTTTAATTTAGATTTTTCTTCAGATTTACTTGTTAATTTTGTTTTTCTTTGCTGAAAATTCACAGTTGCATGTAATGTGCCCTGTTTCCACTGACGGATGGGGTTGAGTGAAAAGCTCTGCTAGACTTCGCCCTTTCCTGATGGTGGTTGTGGGGTTGTAGTACGAATCATAATTTAGTTAATAAAGGCGATATTTATTTATTTAGTTTTAATAATATACCTTACTAATAGTGTACAATTCTTATGAAAATTCACTACTATAATGCACTTATGGGTCTCTGAACTTTTTTTTGTATATGCTGCTAACAAGAAAGCATGCATCTTCCCAATTTAACGAAAAAAGTTCATGATAATTATTTCATATCATAAGACATTAAAATGTGCCCAAATGACAGTTTTTACTTCACTATCTTATTATTTTGTTACCTGTATATCTAACAAAATTAATTTTTCAGACCGGACTTACTGTCAGATGAAGAAGCACAAGAAGTAACTAGACTGTTACACGCCAAGGAAACGAAAAACAACAGATGGCAACCAGAAGGTACTAGCTCGTTTTTGCAAGATTCAGTCACTGCTTCAGTACACGACTCATCAGGACCTGTCTCTTTAAATGACAGCCTGGGTCCACCTTCGCTTCAAGAGGAGTCTGTCACAGAACCTCTAGACCAACTCAATGAAGCGTTTTCCAGACAAATGATGGAAAGTCATGATCAGAGCAAAGCTTCAGAATCTTTTTCACATCTGTATGAATCAACCTCAAGTATAGATATGACATCAGTTCAGGAAGAAGGTGAAGCAATGAACCATTCCAAATTTGATGCTAGTGTTTCCGCCTCGGATTCTGGTCTAATAGGTAAGTTTACTTCTATCACATAAGTCAGAGTAAATATTTGGGGTTGGTACTTGTAATATTAACTAGAATTTGAAAAAAAAAAACAGTGAAATCTTCTTAAGATTCTTGATTATGATACGCCTTAGTAGTCAGTATCAACCATATGATAAAGTAGCGTGAAATTAGAGCTTTTAAATTCTTGTGGGATACTTCTGTTCGTGTTTCTAAATAAAATCAAATTACCTGATAGTATGTGACCAAATCTGATAAATTAGGTAATTCTAGTCTCCAGGTCAGTATTCCCTGGGATGTGTACTGTTTCATTCTTGTGTTACCTCCATCACCTTGCTTTTTTAATTGTGTGGTAAAGTTGCCTAATGTTTATCAATTTATCTCTTTTGGTTGGTACTTGTAATGTTAACATAGAATATAAATATACCAGTGTGATCGTCTTAAGATTGTAGTAGTCAGTATCAACCTTATGATAAAGTAGCGTTAAATTAGAGCTTTTAAATTCTATTGGAGCGAACCAAGTTTGTCACTTTCTAATAAACAAATCAAATTACCTAATAGTATGCTAACGAAATCTAATAAATTTGATCATTGATCCCTAGGTCAGTATTCTTCTGGTGGTCATTCATCCGAATATACAATAGTGTAGGATGGTATGCCACAGGGGTCAGTTCTTAACCATCACCGTTTTTGCTTTATATTAACCAGCCTAGTAATATGACTATCTTTGTTTTTCTTGCCTTTTTTTGCGGATGGTGTAGCAATTTTTTAGCATAACTCAGATTTAGAGACTGCATAAGAATATATATATATATATATATATATATATATATATATATATATATATATATATATATATATATATATATATATATATATATATATATATATATATATATATATATATATATATATATATATATATATATATATATATATATATATATATATATATATTAGAGGTGTGCGAAGCTTCGAAATTTCGAACCCGAACTCGAACCGAACCTTCGGTTCGAAAATATGTTCGCACTAGCGATGTTGATGTAGTTCGAAGTTCGAAATATGCAATTCTTCAAAATAGTTCGAACTTCGTTGGTCAAAAATACTTCGAAATTTAACTTTACAGACATTGAATGTTGCCAAAGGTAGCGAAGTTGCGGCCCCTTTAACTCGGTAGCGACGCTTTAAACTCGTTATCGGTCTCATTGAGTCGATAGTGTAATTTCAGGAGAGTTCACTCGTGCATATGTTTGATAGTAGGTGGGACACATTGAGACACAACGGAGCCATTTATAAATCACAGAAATATTTTTCTTATATATCCTAGCCTCCAAACACCTTTTTCAGTAACAACATTATGATGACAGTGTTCGAAGGCGATCGGTAACGTAAATTTTCAGAATTTGAGGATAATTGCAGATTGCCTTTGGAGAACATTGGTTCCAACATGCTTTATTTCACAGTGAGCCAAAACAGTTACATATTCACAATCAGCAGATAGTTCAAACTTGTAAGTGGTTATTTTTAACTAACTTCAAAAAAGGAGGAGGTTCTCAATTCGACTGCATTTTTTTTTAATCTGTGTTACCTCAGAACTTTTTTCTAGGTAAACTGATTGTGATGATTCTTTTTAAATTTGAAAGCTGGTGCTTCTCATGTGGCGCCGTATAAATATGATGAAGAACTGACCAGTAGTTTTTGAGTTAATCTTAATGAAGTCGGTTTCCTTTTTTTTTTTTTTTTAAATTTTTATTGTTATATACCTATCATTCTCACTTTGAACCGTCTCAATCTGTTTGCTAAAACTGCCCAGTCAATACCAAACAACAACATATTTATAAGTGAGCTTATCTATAGATCTAGAAATCTAAAAAATAAAATAATAAAATATTTTTTGTTTTTGATTTAACTTTGACCCATCTCCACAACGATCAGCACCGACAGGCATTTTCACCCAATCAACTTGTAAATTTGTCGAACCCTTCCTTTTTGTAAAACGAGTGGGAATCTTTTACATATCGAATATTGTATGTTACAATATTCCTAAATTTTGTATTTAAGGAAATGATATATGAACACTGAAGAATTTTGAGTAGTTCGATGTTCAATTTTGAATTTCTAATAAGTTCGAAGTTCGACTGTGAACCTTAGACATACTATTTCAGAGGTTCGAAGTTCGAGACAACATATTTGCTTGGGTTTGTTAATAGTTCGGTTCGAACAAAACATGGGTTCGCACACCTCTAATATATATATATATATATATATATATATATATATATATATATATATATATATATATATATATATATATATGTGTGTGTGTAATGTCATGGAGGACGTAAAAAGCTAGTGCCAAGCTAACCTTGTTTCTTTCCACAACTTTTCAAAAACACATTTTAAAATTCAAGTGCAATATAAAAGATCTTGGTTGCCAATGTATATCTAACATCTCTTACTCCAGACATTTCGAACTAACGACGGACAACAGACTTTGATCATAATTTTTAATGTTTATTTCCTCAAGGTTAATATTTTAACTGTCAATATATCTGTCAGTATGATTTTTAATCTGCTTTGATATTGTGTACCTTTTTAATCTTCTTAGGTTATATTTTGGACGGAAAATTTGATTTCAAGCACAATTTTAAGGTTTATTGTCGACTCCGTCGATAATAATGTAACAGGTTTCTCAAAAGTAGGTGTTATTTTAAGGTTAGGGAAAAACACAGTTTTGAAAAAGTGCTAGCAAATAATAATATATTTTCACTATCAAAAGTTACATGGCAGGTCTCTATCTGTATAAAAAGACAAAATAAAGTAATGTCAACAACTCTAAATGTATAAAACATATACACACATATATAAAACAACAAGTTATAAACATCTATACTAAATAACATAAAAAAACATAAATGACAGCACATACTACAAGCAGCCTTTAGTGGTCGGAATTTGAGTCCAAGTGTTCCTGCGTGCTAGAAGTAGCCTCTTCACGTGTCTGGTGAACAGTCTGCTGGGCATTTGCTTCATACGGTTAGGCAGCGTATTATACAGTTTTATGCCCATATATTTTGTACTTAACTGTGTCCTCTTGATCCTTCTATGACTGGCGATAAGATGGTCTTTGTTTCTGGTGTCAAAAGTGTGTATGCTGTCATTTCTGGCAAAAATATTTCTATTATTGTGAACATATCTGACACACTCCAATATGAACACAGAGACAACAGTAGGTATTGCCTCTTCTCTAATTAGATCACGACAGCTTGTTGAACTAGACACTCCGCACAGAGCACATACTGCCTCTTTTTGTTTGAGAAGCACAACGTTTATCGCCGTACTATACCCCTACACCAAAATACCATAAGTTGCCAATGTATGGAAATTTGAGAAATATGTTAAGTTACATCTTTCCTCAGTTGAGACCGACCGCATTATTCTGATGGTAAATATTGCTGTTGATAGTTTATTTGCTAAAGATGTTTGTTTAATTACGTTTTGTACTGATGTACCACATTTTATATGTTTTTGTTTCTTGATAGCTCGAAGGACCTGATTATGTTGTGTTAAATTAAACGCTGATGTTGTAACACTTAACATTTAATAACAAACTGTTAAACTTATACAAAGTTACTAATATTATGGTATGCTTTAGAGTTCATGAGAACTCTACGAAATGGTTAGTGATTATGCTATGACAAGCGTGGTGCTTGTCTCGAATCTGTAGAAGAACTACTAAAATGATTAGTGATTATGCTCACAAGCGTGATGCTTGTGTCGAGTTTATGGAAGAACTATACGAAATGATTATGATTATGCTGACAAGCGTGATGCTTGTTCGGAGTCTATATAAGAACTGCCTTAAATGAATATTGAGTTGGCCTACGCTAGCTACTACCTGAGAGAGGGTAGCAGGCGTATGGCCAATTGTAAAGAAGAAAAGACCCTTGTTGGGTTATTCCTAACCATCTTTAAAATTGCATTGTACAGATGGTAAATATTATAGCAATGAACTCTACTGAGAAATATGTAAATTTTAGAGGTCTAATTCTCCAGACGAGACGCCTTAACAATGTTACAAATGGCAACCAGGTAAGTGAACTATCAAAAATTATTCCCAGCAATTTTTGTGCCGTACCATCATTGAATTGTGTGCTTACTATCAGTTAGCTGGTTTTTGCAGTATCAAGTCTGAGGCCATTCGCAGCAAACCACTTTTTTGCAAGCGAAGTATTCGTAAGTTGTCCAACCTCTGAACTTGTGGGTGCTAGATTTAGAAAAGTTATATCATCAGCATATAAAGTTGAAAGAAAACTTGGAACACAGGATGGTAAATCGTTTATACAAACAATGAACATCAACGGACCTAGTACTGACGCTTGAGGTACACCGAGGTCTACTGCTAACTCTGATGCCATCTTATCTTTCAAATTCACTACTTGCGTTCTGTTGCTCGAGGATGACCTCATCATGTGTAAGGCAGTACCTCTCACCCTATAAAATTCCAGCTTTTTTAACAGTAACTCTACTGATAGAGTTAAAAGCCTTACTCAAATCACAGGCCACCAACTCAGGATTCAGATGATTGTCGAGTGCCTCAGCAATGCCATTAGATATATCTACTGGTGCTTAAGTGGTCGACCTTTGAGCTCTAAATCCATGCGGAATCCAACACTGAATGGTTCTCAAAGAATGCCGTCAACCTTCTCTTAATCAGCTCCTCAAATATCTTGGATATGATGGGCAATAATGATATGGGCTGGTAACTGTCACAACAATCTACATCTCCTGCCTGGTATCACTTTTGCTCTCTTTAAGTTGAATAAAAAAACACCCTGTTAAACAGAACACATCATCCTGTCGGTGAAGTTTTACATGACTGTTGGTACGTTTTGGGTCAATATCACGAATAACAGCTCGAGTGTTGCCTGTCAATTCTGAGTCGACTTGTGACCATTAGCATAGACTATCACCTTTGTACATCCCCACAGGAAGACGTGTAACTGCGTCAAATCACACAATCCAGGAGGTCAATTGATGCCCCCATTTTTGGAATTTTTTTATGCAGTAGCCCAATCACTTCACCAGATTTGAGCATGTAGCGCCGTCCTGTTGGAAATAAATGTCTCAAATCCATATAATTCAGGCCTTAAAAAGTCGACTAACATCACACTATAACACAGACCATTGATCGAAACCGCTGTTTCCTGCTCATTTTCGTAGAAATACAGCCTATAAACTGCACCAAACAGTCAGGTGTTGTTCAGTATTACATCATTCCTGTTGAAGGGATTGGAAAAAATACTGGATGGACACATTAGGGGGAACATCTTAGCCAATAACCCCCTGAATACCCACCAATATGCCTACCAAACTGGCAAATCTACTGAGTTAGCGCTCAATAACCTCGTCGAGAAAATCACTCACTCTCTGGAAAATGGAGAGGTTGCGGTGGCAGCATTTCTCGACATCGAAGGAGCGTTTAATAATGCATTACCGATCTCCCTCTACAAGGCCACTATCGCTAGGGGGGTGGAACATACCATTTGTGGCTGGATCGGAAACATGTTGCACAATCGGACCATTATTAGCTCATTGCAGGGGGAGGTGGTCGGGGTCAGGGCTGCGAGGGGGTGCCCTCAGGGGGGCGTTCTATCCCCCCTGCTGTGGTCCCTCTTTGTGGACGATCTGCTGGCTATCCTCGAACTCTGGGAGGTTGAGGCCCAGGCGTATGCTGATGATCTCGTCATAATGGTTAGAGGCAAATCTGATGAGGAACTGGCTAGTACTCTTCAGGAGGCACTAAATGTAATCAATGATTGGTGCCGGAGGGAACAGATGTCTGTGAACCCTCGCAAAACGATCATTGTTCCATTTACCAGAAGAAGAAGGTTGGACAAATTAAAACCACCTATTCTTATGGGAGAAACCATTCCATTTTCGGACCAAGCAAAATATCTGGGAGTTACACTAGATAAGAAGCTCAACTGGGACATACAGTTAGAAAATGTTATCCGCAGGGCTAAACTGTCCCTGTGGACCTGCCAGAGAATCTGTGGTAACAACTGGGGAACAAACCCCCAACAGTTGTACTGGCTCTATGTAGTGGTTATCAGACCAATGATAACATATGGAGCCATAGTTTGGTGGCCTAAGGCACTTCGTGGTATCACGAGGGCCAAACTGGCTGATCTACAGAGACAAGCTTGTCTGATGATAACGGGAGCGATAATCACCGCACCATCAGCTGCTCTGGAGGTCCTCCTTAATATTTCCCCTCTTCACATATGGTTGGAGAGGGTGGCGAGGTGGACAATGTACAGACTAAAGCAAACGGCAGACAGCATGCCGAAGGAAGTTAGTCTGGGAGGATCCGGACTCCTTGATGACATTGATGGTCACGGGATTCTGGGAATGATCTCAGACTTGATGCCTACAAGGATCAGCAGAGATCTGTCTTTCAAGATCGTCCTCCCGGAAAGGGAGGACTGGGACCAAAATCAAACGACCCTGTTGAGAGCGGACCTCTGTTGGTACTCTGACGGCTCCAAAACCAATTTGGGAGTAGGAGCTGGCGCATATGGGGGCAGCACTGATGCTAGACTATCAGCTAGCCTCGGCAAGTACGCAACCATACACCAGGCAAACGTGTGTGCCATTGAGATGTGTGCAAGGGAAAGTTTAAAAAACCTGGATACATACAAATCGATAAAGATATATGCAGATAGCCAAGCTGCAATAAAGGCTCTTGGTTCCTACTGGTGTAATTCAATGACGGTATGGAGTTGTAAATCTGCCCTTAACGAATTGGGCAGCTGTAATGAGGTGTCGCTGGTCTGGATACCGGGTCACTCGGACCATGATGGCGACGTTGCGGCCGACGCGCTTGCCAGGAGTGGTGCCCAGAGAGACTTTGTTGGACCAGAACCGGTGCTGGGAATAACATCTTGCACAGCAAAACGCACCTTAAAGACCTGGACAGAAAGAATGACAATCTAATATTGACAAAATCTTCCAGGATTAGTTCACTCTAAGGCCTTCATAAATGGCCTGTCTGAGTCAAGGGCTAAAAAACTTCTTGAGATGAACAGACAACAACTGAGTACTCTAGTCGGCCTGTATACAGAACACTGCCGCTTGCGGCACCACATGCACCGTATTGGGGTCGGTTAGGAGACCGCCTGTGTATGGAGAATGACGAGACAGCAGAGCACGTGCTGTGTTCCTGTCCGGCAGCGGACAGGACTAGATACCTGCTCTTTGGCAAGGTAAAGCTTGCTCCAGAAGATCTGGATCAACTTTCGCCCACAAAGATTATCGACCTCTGTAGGAGGCTGGATTTGTTGGGCAAAATATAGGCTTTAGGTGTGAGCCACAATAGACCTTAAGGTCGCGGTGGAGGGACCGGTATGGTCCACTCACATACAAACCTAACCTAACCTAACCTGGGGATGCATTGGTCACACCATTATCATCCCTGGGTTTTCTAGAATATATTCCGAAATATGGAGGTTTTGATTGTTAACATAGTCCATTTAGATGAAAATGTTGCTCGTGATAATTTTCTTGCGGAAATGATAATCAGCTGCTTGCCTTTTAAGACCATAATCTGATAATGCAAGATAATGTATGTGGTCTGCTGATTTTAATTCTTGCGTCAGTTGCATTTTATACAGGTGGAGATAAAGATCAAGATGTAAAATTCGATGCAGACTACTTCTTAAAGGGTTCAGTTCTTAAGGTCTTGGTATTAACATGCCTAGATAATTAGTGCCACTTTTTTCAAGTGGGTGCAAATTGTCAGTTGACCTTGCAGTATGAGTACACCCTGACTTCTTTTGGTGCATAAAATAACTGGTTTGCTCAAATTTCTTAATTCACAATCACACTGCGACTTGGTGTGACTTGGCCAAATTGAATATGAAGTTTCCAAACTGTTTTAGTGAAACTTTCAGTTTTTTCATAATGAATTTTAACAATTTCAATGCTTTGCTCGTCTGTCTATTGTAGTATTTTCACAAACTACCTAATTTTTAACTGTCATCTGTCAATTAGAGGCGTTTAAATGTTGACCATTTAGAAAAGACGTAATATTTAAAATGACACCTACTTTTGGGAAACCCATTATATTCTTGGAAAATAAAGGAGGTGATTAATATTAATTTATTTTTTAGATTCTGTGACAAGTATATCTGAGGGCACCAATCTCGAAGGCGAGTTTGTTCCAGCTCCTGTAAAAGTAATTGGTATAGAACATGGTGTTCATTACTATGAAGACGGTCATTTCTGGATGGAAGTGCCTGGCCTCCCACCAGATGAAGATGAAGATGAACTGGAGTACCCTACATATGTGCAGAAGCCGAGCAGGGTTATTTTCTCTTCTGAACCCATGCGGGTTTACTCTACATTCAGTATATCAGATTATGACAGGCGTAACGAAGATGTAGACCCCGTGGCTGCTTCTGCAGAATATGAGTTGGAGAAACGGGTAGAGAAGATGGACGTCTTTCCTGTTGAGCTCCTTAAGGGACCTGAGGGGCTGGGGTTGAGTATCATCGGTATGGGTGTAGGGGCTGATGCTGGATTGGAAAAATTGGGTGAGTTATAAAATTTTAAATCGATTATTAAACATTTCTTTACTTCATATTTAAAATTAATCAATCAATACTATTTGTTGTTTACTCAATCAATACTATTTGTTGTTTCCGAAATAATTATCAACAAAACCGTGATAAGTGACTATAATCATTCAGTGATTCACTTGGAGTTTAGCAAGGATGTATTTTGGGGTCTTCTTTTATTTAATGTATTTATAAACGATTTTGGTTTTACACTTTTATACTTTCCTTGTCTAGAGTGATCTATGCCGATAACTTGATATTTTCCTTATTATTGTTTGATTTGCTGACTGCTGTTTTCACTACTAAAAAAGTACAAAAGATGCTCTCTTCTCTTAATACCAGGAAAGCCTCTGGCCTTGACGAGATCCCAGCAATTGTGCTAAAAAATTACACACCAGAACTTGCTCCTGTCCTGACTCGTCTGTTTCAGACATCTTACAATAGAGGCATATTCCCTAGTAACTGGAAAACTGCTCGAGTACAACCCGTCCCCAAGAAAGGATCCAAAACGCTTCCTAACAACTACAGACCTATTTCTATCCTTTCAGTCGTCTCTAAGGTGATGGAAAAGTATATAAACACCGAATTACTAAAATTTCTTGAAAAACACAGTCTAATCCACGACAGGCAGTATGGATTCCGTCAGTGCAGATCAACTGCCGACCGCCTTTCCTTTGTTACCCATTTTTGGAACAAGTCTATGGAACTACACAGTAAATCCCAGATTGTCTCTCTAGACATATCCAAAGCATTAGATCAGGTTTGGCACGCAGCGCTGCTTAATAAACTTCCGGCCTATGGCCTACCACCAAAACTCTGTACCTGGACAGCAAATTTCCTCTCCAACCGGAGCATTTCTGTTGTCGTGGATGGCCATTCCTCTAAACTGTATCTAATTAATGCAGGAGTCCCTCAAGGTTCAGCTTTAGCCCCTACTTTGTTTCTTCTCCACATCAATGACCTCCTCTCTAGCACATCCAACCCAGTTCACAGTTATGCGGACGACAGCACCCTCCACTTAAATATACAATATTCTAAGCCTGTCTCTTTAGCCCAATTAGATGAGGATCCCTGACTCATGAAGGTTTCTGTCTCTGTGGATCCCCCAAAAATAGTTGACTGGGGAAGCATAAATCTTGTACAATTTAACTCCACCAAATCTCAGTCTTGCTCTCTATCTCATAAGCTATATACCAGCCCTAGACCCATCACAATTTACAACCAAGTTATTTAAAGTAATGAGTCCTTTTCACTTGTTGGCATTTCTGTGGATCGAAATCTCAATTGGCACCAACATGTCACATCAATTGCAGAAGCGGATGCTAAGAAATTAGGTTTCCTCTTTCGGGCTCGCAAATACTTTTCACCAGCTAATCTCTATACCTTATATAATTCACAAATAAGGCCAAACCTCGAATACTGCTCCCACATCTGGGGTGCCGCTGCCGCTGCCGCTTCTACACTCGCTATCCAGGACTCCATTCAGAAGAGAGTCTCATCAGTGACCCTACCCTCACCCAAAGGCTGCCATCCCTTGCCCACCGACGTGCCGTTGGTGACCTCTCTCTCTTTTATAGATATCTGCACGGGCACTGCTCAGAGGAGCTTTCTTCCATAGTTTCTTCAGCTGCTGCCCCCAACAGATCTACCAGGGGAAGAGAGCGAATGCACCCTTTTACTGTCCAGGCCACCAGACATAGAGCATCTTGTTATGCCCGCTGTTTTGTCCCGAGGACTGCCAAGTTGTGGAATTCCTTGCCGGCACATCTTTTTCCTTCTCCTCCGGACCTCCAAACCTTCAAGTCCAGAATTAACAAGTTGCCTCTTTCCTCCTTGTCGACACCCATAGTACGATAGTATTTAGGCTGTAAGCCCTTGTGATGTGTTGTTGAAATATATAAAAAAAAACGACAGTCTCATTAAAATCTGTACTTGTAACCACAGTTACAATATACCACTAAAGTACAGGGTGTTTTGCATAAGAACAGAGCAGCTACATGTAGGGGAACCCAAAATATTGTGATTTAACGCAACTTACCCATATACTAAGATGCACCCCTGAGAAGTTATAGGTCTGGTGAGTGGGATATTTCAGTCCCTCCACTGTGACCTTAGGTCTATCGTGGCTCATCCCTAATTAGTGTTGGTGAACTATTTTTATTTAAAAAAAAAACGAGTTTTTACTTGCGTAAATAACTTGGTGGTTTTTTATTTTCTCTATATAATTGAGCGTATTGTTTTGATTATTGAAAATATATCAAGAAGAAAATAATCTATATTGTTGTAATAAAGAACACAAGTAAAACAAATCAATGATTTTATAGGCATATTTGTGAAGACTATTACAACTAACGGTGCAGCTGCCAAAGACGGCCGTATCAAGGTGAACGATCAAATAATCGAGGTGGATGGCAAGAGTTTGGTGGGAGTCACTCAAGCTTATGCAGCCAGTGTGCTTCGTAATACGTCTGGTTTGGTAAAGTTCTTGATTGGCAGAGAACGTGATCCTGAAAACAGTGAAGTAGCCCAACTGATTCGGCAGTCTTTACAAGCTGACAAGGAGAGAGAGGAGAGGAGACAAAGAATACTGGAAGCTGAACAGCAACAACAACAAAGTGAAGCTAGCACGGTACAGGTGACCACTGGTAAGTTTGTTTAATTAACGTTTCTTTATTGATGTGGTATTAATGATTTTCATTAAGAAAATTCACTAAGAAAGAGGTATTGATGGTAAGACTTTCAGAAAATTTCTTCAAATGAGCGCGAATTAGGGCCCCTGGAACCCATATCCAAGGTCAGTTAAAAAGTTTATATATATATATATATATATATATATATATATATATATATATATATATATATATATATATATATATATATATATATATATATATATATATATTTGTGTGCGTGCGTGCGTGTGAGCGCGCGTGCGTGCGTGCGTGCCTGCCTATTTATCCAACCGATAACTCAAAAAATACTTCACTGATTTGGACCAAATTTGGGAATTACCCTCATTTTGTTGCTGGCTTGGATGAGTTTGTTCATCAGATCTTAATGCCCAATTTTTCTTAACAAAAAATTAAAAATAATTTTTTAAAACGCAATATCTTTCAAATTGTTTAAATGATCGAAACGAAAATGTAAGACTTAAAAGAACACAGATAGGCGTGGTTGTGTACCTATTTTAAAGTCTTTTGATCAAAGAAAAATAAAGTTATTCGAAATTAATATAAAAATAATCCTCTGCATCACTTCAAATTCTGTAATGTAATATCTACAATGTTGGACAAAGACAGATGACATTACCTGTACTGCTATACTCTGTAAATAAATATAAACAGTGGAAGTTACAATCATTGCAAGATGTTGTGGTTTCTTACTGGGGTTATCAGATCCTGAGAGATTTCATGTAGTTAAACCTTTCATGTAAAAACGTCTCAAATTTTCACAACTTCTGATAATAAAGAAAACATTTCATAAAATTTAATTTTATGAGTTAGTTAAAAAATACCGTAATCCATAGCTGTATTTAATACCTGCAAATTTCGAATTACCCATTTCTCATGATTTTTAATATATCGCTCCAATCCTAATTTTTTTCTATCTGACAACATTCTTATTCTTCTTCTCCCCCTCCTTCTACTTCTTTGTTTATGGCGTCTATTTCTACTCTACTAACTTAAATTTACAATTTGATATTGATAAATGACAGCTGAGCTCCAACACGAACAAAGTCTAACCACGTTCGTGCGTTTGTGTTGAAGCTAAGCTGTCATTTGTCAGTGTCAATATCAAATTGGAAATTTAGGTTAGTGTAAACAGTATCCATAAACAAAGATGGTAATTTTATATAGGTACCTAGTTATCGGAAAGTAAATGAAAGTTACAAGGTAAATAAAATAGCTAATTCCAGAATTGATTAACTTATTTCGGTCGCTGAAACATATTCGACTGTAGACTGTTTCGGTCTTAGATGACATTAAGATTTTACTAATGGCATTTAGTTTATGTTCATTATTTCTATAGTAAAACAAAATAATAATTTGAGGGCTTAGTTGTAATAATGTATGTAATATTCAATTCAAGCATCTGCTTATTTTTAAGTTTAAAAATAAAAAATAAAGCAAACTGCTTTGAAATCATTTCCGTAGAAATGTAGGCCGATTTTGTTTACAATATTTATTTAATTCTTGTCATGATATGACATTTATAAATGAAAATGAAATATGTTTTGTCATTGCATTCGCAGAATTAAATTTTTAGGGCGCTATCTTTTATACAATAGCTAATCTACATATGGTGGTGAAACGCCCTAGTTTCACCCGACATATTGACTAAAAACAACTAAATAACGAACGTCATATATAACATTTCAGTTTGATTTACGTTTTTATTTGGAATCCAAAAGACCTGAAATTTAACAAACGTATTCTTGGATGCCTATTCTAGGGAACGAGTGATTTTGAGCAAATTCTGTGACAAAAAAATTGTAAAATCATGGTTTGGCAAAAACGTATTTTATTTATAAGAGCGATATTGCCTTCCTTAAAGTTTTATCTTTCTACTATGTACTATATTTTTAGCTTAAAGCTTTAATTTTGATAGATATTCAAGCTACAAATATACTGTATTTTAAAATTTTTATTGAACTGCCACTTAATTGCAAACAAATAAACAGCCGACGAAAGTGACCTACTGCGCAAGTCATTCCACACGGTTTTTGATTTGGACTAGGTATCGAAATAACCGTCCTGAAACGGTTCATCAACGAAGACAAGTTTAGTTGAAATGTCATAGTGATCGTCCAATAAACGATCATCTCTCGGTTGGAATACGATTTATGTATTGCACATGGTTGAGACTGTTCTTGAACGGTTTCTTGCGAGGTTGGAACAAACCTGGTGTTTTTTTTTAGAACTAACATCACTTTCTGAACAACACACTACCTTATTTTCTCTAGTGAGCATTTTAACCTTCAATCCATAATTTATATGGAAAGTAGTATCACACAATTGGCACCTGAAATAGTCTACTACTTTTTTTTTACAATATTCACAGATATACTCCATGAAATTTCAACAGCAAAATTCGCCAACACAACACGCTACTAACCTCACATTATCTCTTAAAACTTAAGTTGGATGATAGACAAGAGTAAAAACTACTATGCAGGCTGTTGCCCTTTATTTGGTTGTGTGCTTATTTAAATATATGGCAAATTTTAAAACAGGGTAAGTCAGAAGATACTGGAATAAAGTGGTTTAATTATGTTTTCAGGTTCAGCAAATACAAGTGTTTCTGATGGACCTACGAGTCCTACAGCAAATAATGAAACATTTGAACCTGAACAAGAAAACAGTGATGTAGAATCTTTGAAAATGTTACTTCAAGAGGTGAGTTATGTAACATGTTTTTAAGCTTATCTGTGTTGGTTTGTTTTGTTTTTTGTGTTTTTGTCTGCGCATATAAATTTTCTGTTAAATGTTGTTTTGTGCCTAAAAATTTTGTTTTCATTCTGAATCATCCGAGTGTTAATTTTATTTATACAGATGGTTCAAAAGTAATGGCACATAAAGCAGCACTAGATTCTTGGCATTAAAATATTTGGATTGGCCAAACTTACCTCAATCCAAAAGTCGAAATTAAAGGTTCTACAGGGTGTTAAAGTGAGAAATTGGATTTCGCTTTCCTTGAATCTAGAAAAGTATTTGGCCAATTGTCTTGAAAATTGATACAGATAAGTTTTTCAAAGTGATACAAAATAATTCCTGATTTGGCTCTACTGCATAGAGGGTGCCGCTTTATTATTATTATTATTTTATTATTATACAGTGCACGCCAAATGTATGGACCGGGGCTTATAAAATCTAAAGTAAGCGGCCAAAAAAATTGACATTTGATATGCGCATATTGAACGTATTTTCGCCTATTATGACGTGATTTCCAAGTATTTACCCCTTTTATTACAGAATATACAGGGTGTAGGTCTTTTTTTAATGGTAACATGGCCAGTACTTGTCAATGTCTGAAAGTACAATCTTTTCTGCTTCTAAGAGTGTATCACAAGATGGGGGTTGCATAAGAAAAAATTACAGAAAAAAAATGAAATGTGAAATAAGACACGAATACGAAATGGACAATAATTATCCGGATTTTCCGCTAATATTTTAACTTTTAAAATTTTTGTTGTTGTCTACAAACATTAATTGTTGGCGTATAAAAACAAAAAACTAAGTTTCCAAATTTTTATTTTCATTGAAACATACATAAATGTAAAAAAACTAAATCATCTCTAGTTAGTTTGAAACAATCGCACAGATAATTGTTATACCAAATGTTTGAAATGTTGGCCTTCTGCTGCAACACAATGGGCTAATCTGTCCATAAAAGTATGCAATGAATTTTTAAAAAAAATTTGTTTGTTGGTATTAATATCATGTATTTCCTCGGAAATTCGATTTTTCAAATCATCAAGATCATTTGGCTTACTTTTGTAAACCTTGGTCTTGAGGTATCCCCACAAGAAAAAATCTAACGAAGTTAGATCTGGCGATCTAGCAGGCCACTCCAATGGACCTCTTCTACCAATCAATCGTCCAGGAAGGATATCATTTAATAATTCACGCACATTTCTCGCATAATGTGGTGGTGCACCGTCTTGTTGGAACCAAATTCTTTCGTGAATGTTTTCATTGTTTCCTGGATATAATCCTGCAAGAAATGGTAATATGGAGTTATTTAGAAGTGCTAAATATTTGTCGCCATTTAAATTTCCATCTATGAAGAAAGGCCCAACAATATGCCGCTCAATAATGCCACACCAAACATTAACCTTTTGAGGGTGTTGAGTATGACTTTGCCTCATCCAGTGAGGATTATTATCGGACCAATACCTACAGTTTTGGCGATTGACAGTTCCATTTAAACAGAACGTTGCCTCATCGGAGAAACAAATTTTATAAACAAACTGGAAATCATTTACACACCTCTCCATCATGACACCACAAAATTCTGACCTCCTATCAAAATCATCATCAGATAATTCCTGCACAAGTTGAATTTTATAGGGATGGTATTTTTCTTTCTTCAACACCTTACGAACCGACATTTGCGAGATCTCAAGATCTCGGGCAACTTGTCTAGTTGAGACATGGGGAGATTCGGCAATAGCCAATAGTGTATCTAGCTGTTTCTCCTCAGTTGTTGCAGATTTTGGTCTACCTAATTTTGGTTTATTTTTAACAATGCCCGTCTCTTCAAATCTCTGGATAGTTTTGCCCACGGTTCTCCTACTAATAGGGAGTCTTTCGGGATACAATTCATTAAATATCTGACAAACCACCTTGTGAGGTCTTTGTCTGTCTCCATATCCTCGTATAATTAAAATTTGTATTCTCTGCTTTTCACTTAATTGATCCATATCTTATACGTATGACAAATTAAAAAAATAGTTCAGAAACACTCAAATATTACTTGACCAATAAAGGCGGAAGCACACGCTGTCAGCTTGACTGTGACAGTAACTTAGAATGGTTATTATCTTATTAAGGTGCATAAATTTATAATTTATAAACCATCCTCAGTAAGACAAATAACGGGACAATGTACAAGCAGATAAGCTTGGACTTTATTAAGATCATTCGACCAGTTCGTATTCGTGTGTTACTTTACTCAAATATTACTTGACCAATAAAGGCGGAAGCACTCGTTGTCAACTTGACTGTGACAGTAAATTAAAGTTTTTATTATCTTATTAAGGTAAAAAAATATCATTTATAAACCATCCTCGGTAAGACAAAAAACGGAACATTGTACAAGCTGATAAGCTTGTAATTTATGAAGACCGGTCAACCAGTTCGTATTCGTGTGTTACTTTACATTTCATTTCTTTTCTGGTATAAAATACAAAAACCGACAGTGGATAAAAAAGTACAAGCTGATAAGGTTGGAATTTATTAAGACAAGTCGAGCAGTTCGTATTCGTGTCTTACTTCACATTTTATTTTTTTCTGTAATTCTTTCTTATGCAACCCCCATCTTGTGATACATTGTTAGAAGCAGAAAAGATTGTACTTTCAGAAATTAACAATTACTGGCCCTGTTACCATTAAAAAAAATACCTACACCCTGTATATTCTGTAATAAAAGGTGTAAATACTTGGAAATCACGTCATAATACGCGAAAATATGTCCAATATCGCATATCAAATGTCACTTTTTTTGGCCGCTTACTATAGATTTTATAAGTCCTGTTCATACATTTGGCGTGGACTGTATAATCAAGAGTAAAGGCAATGCCTATAAGTTACTCAAAAACTTAAAAAAGAAACAACATTCAGAAATCTAAGCCTTACTTAACATAAATAAATATAAAGAAACATAAATAAACAAATACAAATACCTAAACTACCCAATCACCAAGAGCCCAAAATTTTACAGTCTGTCTGTAATAGCAACCAGTGGCTGCTCGTGACATTGGGATTGGGTGAAGCAGAATCCGTGCGGCACCAATGGGAGGTCCAGGGAGACGAAGATTCCCCTCTGCGCCGCACGATTTTTTTTTAATTTCAAGGTCACACGTTTTCTTGGCACTTCAGTATTTAAATGAAAAATCTATTTGTACAAAATTATAGACTTTCACGAGGAATAATTTTCGGAATAATGACCAGGAATATTCGATGAGTGGACACTATACGTATACAGTAATATAATACAGCGCGTATTAGTTATGAAAATCTGTTTTTAGAGGGACCAGCTCCAAGCATATTTTTTATTTTTGCAAATTCAAGGCCCTTCTCTTTTCTTATAACTTGAAATTTTATATCTAATATTGTATTTTTTTGAAATTACTCTTTTAGAGGTGATAATAAACAAATCAGTTCCACTTACCAAAAAGAAACATGAAAAATCCAGCTTTTCAAAGTCTGTAAATGTGACACATATCAGATTATTTAACGGCACCATAGTAAAAATAAAAATACGCCTCTGACGATCCGGCTCAATATAAACAAACGACGAAAACTAACCTTTGAAGCAGGCTCAGGACTCTGCATCACTTTTGTGGCACTAATAAACACCAACTTACCAGTGCACGTGCCGTTGCCATGGCAACCGTCTCATGCAGGCGTACCAAAGCAGACTTAGCCTTTGTATATGAACGAATCTGGCTCAGTCAGTCTGTAGTTGCTCGATGCTCTACAGTAGTCTGTGGTCCGCGGTCTGCAACACGTAAGCGTTGCACGTTGTGGCATGTATACATTCAATTCGGTGATCAGGGACAGGCTTGCAAATTATATCGTACCATAAATTACTATAAACATTATCAACTGCGGCGTGACGTAACAAGACATTTTTATGTGGTCGTACCAAATGAATTTGATAGAGTGAAAAAAATTAAATTATGGTCGATTTTGAATAAAAAAGTTTAGTGTAACCAAAAAAAATATATAGGTGAAGCAGCGCTTCACCTGCGTCATCTGACAAGCCGCCACTGATAGTAACATTATTACACCACTCTCACCACTCCCTCCCAATTGAATCCAATCTGTTCTTAAAAATATTTGTGCTAGGTGCTGTTATTACTTCTTCGGGTAGAGCATTCCACTTGTTAAAAACCCTATTGAATAGAAATGAACTACGGACAATTGTTCGAAATGATTCTTTTTTTAACTTGAGCGAGTGACCACATAAGTGAATATTTGTAGAGAGTTGGAACATGCGCGAAAGATGGAACATATGCGAGAACCAATTCATCCATGAAGCGCTTTATAAGTGTAGATCAAATCACCCCTGGCTCGTCTTTCAGGGAATTTAGATGAACCACAGAGCCTCAGCCGGGGGTCTAGCATCGGTGTTGCTCCCATATGCGCCGGCTCATGCCCCCCTATCCGTTTTGGAGCCGTCAGCATACCAGCAGAGATCGGCCCTCAACAGGGTCATTTGATTTTGTTCCCAGTCCTTCCTTTCCGGCAGGACGGCCTTGAAAGACATATCTACTAATCTTTGTAGGCATCAAGTCTGAGACCATTCCCAGATTCCCATGACCCTCAATGTCATCAACGAGTCCGGACCCTCCCAGACTCATTTCCTTCGGCATGCTGTCGGCCGTTTGTTTTAATCTGTACGTTTTCCACATCGCTTCCCCCTCCAGCCAAATGTGAAGAGGTGGAATATTAAGGAGGACCTAAAGAGCGGCTGATGGAGCAGTGCTTATCGCTCCTGTTACCATCACACAAGCTTGTCTCTCTAGCTGGGCCAGTTTGGCCCTCGCGATACCACGAAGTGCCTTGGTCTACCAAACTATGGCTCCATATGTTATAATCGGTCTGATAACCACTATATAGAGCCAGTACATCTGTTGGGGGTTTGTTCCCCAGTTTATTTCCACAGATTCTACGGCATGTCCACAGGGACAGTTTAGCTCTGCGGATTACATTCTCTAACTGTACGTCCCAATTGAGCTTCTTATCTAGGGTAACCCCCAGATATTTTGCTTGTTCCGTAAATGGAATCGCTTCCCCCATAAGAATAGGTGGTTTTAATTTGTCCAACCTTCTTCTTCTGGTAAATCGAACAATCATCGTTTTGCGGTTATTTTACGACCTGCACTGTTTCTGAATTATTGACAAGTTTTATTTAAGTCTTAAAAATACTCATTGTTCTAGTGTTGCTAAAAAACTTTTGATTAGAAAATACTATTCTCAACATTAAAAGTATACTCATTGAATGACGTTAAAACCGTTTTCGAAATATTTCCGATTTTAAAAGTAGCTGTAACACACTCTTCGCAATAGTTTTCAGATCAGATATTATTTACCACACGAACACAATTCTAGATACCAAGGAAAACAGATATTCAGTTTCTCATCATAACACCCTGTATCTCTGTTAATTTTGACTTTTGGACTGAGGTAAGCTTTGCTAAATCCTATTATTTTGATGCTAAGAATCTACTGCTGCTCTATATACCATTATTTTGGACCACTCTGTAGAACTGAAATAACTAAATGTTTTTTTTTTTTACTAGATAAAACAAAATAGTTTTCTTTTTAAAAATGTGAGTCTGTCTCAAAGCCTATTTTTGCCTTGACCAATTTCACTTAAACCCTGGCCTTAACCCTGGAATCAGTGGGTGTATGGAAACCGACGATGTGCTTGGTGCTAGTCCTAAGTCTGGTAAAGGGGAGAGGGCCTCTCTGCTAAGTATGCCTTTATTTAAGTTAATCTGGCGGCATGTTCTTTTTTCTTTTTAATCTTTCCTATCTGACAGGGTTCCCACTCAACTGGGAAAAGTGAAAGAATGTGTAGATGAAAAAATGTTGTCAGGGAAATCAGGGAAAAATTGGGAAATTTAGCTAAAATTGTCTAAAAGTTGGGGAATTTTTGTCCCTGTCAGGGAACAATTGTTTGTTTCTTTTTTTATGATAAATAACTGAAACAATGTGTTTTCTTCTTTTGCAATTCTGAACCATTGATTTAGTGATTACTTTTTCCACAAAATCACAATAATTGTTTTTTTTAAATTTTGCGTACATTGGTTGCTTTGTATTTGAAATGGGGAAATGTGTTTTCTGCTATAACGCAAAGACTTACTGTATTCTGTAGTAATGTGTTACACATGTTGGGGGTAAATTGTGGAAGATAAAAGTCAGGGAAATCGATTTTGACATGTCAAGGGAATCAGGGAACAGTCAGGGAAACTGACATGCTGTTTTTAGTAGGAACCCTGCCTGACCAATATTTCTACACTTCTATCATCAGCCAACTTATTCCCTTTTGTGAAAATTCAAGCTAAGATTCACGGCTGAATGGTTGGTCGTAGGGTTATAAACAGGAGCGAAGTTTCACTGGGGGCACCAGGCGCAGCTCCTTGTATAAGTGCCTCATTTGGACAGGCAAGGCTCTTAGTGGACTCTTTCTTTCCTTGCTGTTAGTGAGGCAAAATGATTCTTAACAAGTCAACACTGCTTGAGGGACAGAATCTTGTGCATTCCTTTGGTGTGAAATTACCTGTATGTGTCATCTTTCTTTCCTAGTGCATCTCAACTTTGGAATCCCCTTTAAGTGGAGACATATTATCATTAACTATACAAAAAGAGTTGATACCAATCAACAACAATTAAGTTTGTGATGACACATAGGCTTGTCTCTTAAACTATTTGAGAAAAAAAAAAAACAATGTAGAAATACTTCTCAAAAGATAAGATACAAACAAAAATCAAAAAATTTGGAATTATTATAATGTCCCCTGTGGGTCCGGGGACTAACTAAAAGAATAGGCCCAAGGTAACTCCTGCCTGTCGTACGAGGCGGCTAATCGGAGTCAAGCAGATGGTAGTGGACTTTTCCTTTACCTGATAGTAAAGGATGTTTTCACGCCCGAGGAGGTACCACCCCTTACATCAAGGGGCCGGTGAAGTCCCAACGGACTTTTCCTGGTGTATGAGTCGGTTTCACTTATAAACAAAAACGATGATGGCTCCTCCTTGTATAAAAGATCCCAGAGATAAAATACCCTTCCATTCGGATCTCCGGGAGAGAGGTGTACAGGGGGCGCCGGCATCAAGATTTAACATATCCTTCTCGAATATATGTGGCCTAAATTCTTACCTAAACTCCGTCCACCATTTGAAAAGACATACTTTGGATGAAACTCTCTCTCAGGGCAGCAACTAAATTCATCTGTTGCATTTACCGGTCACTTTCTGACAACAACTTTGTCCAGCTCTTCGACTACCTTTCTTAAAAACCGACCATCTGATTTCTTAATATCCTTCCTCCGAGGTCACTAGTCTTGGTGACTTCAATGTCCATAATAAGGAATGGCTAGGATCTTCAAAAACCGATATACAAGGGAGAGCAGCGAAGGCCTTTGCAGTCAGCAATTCTTTAGCCAATATGGTTCAGCAACCTACTTACTTTCCTCGCATCCCAACACACGGCTCAAATCCCTTAGATCTCCTTCTTACTACAAAACCTGAATGCTATAAGATATCAGTCACCGCCCCTCTTGGTCGCTCAGACCACGGCATGGTCACTGCTTCCTGTGCAACGCAACCCGAGGTCACACAGTCATCACGCCCACGTATCGTTCGTATCGTTTGGCACTACAACTCCACGAACTGGGTCGAAATGCGGGATTACTTTTCCTCATTTCCATGGGCGTCTGTCTGCTTCTTTGGCATTTTTTCAATAAAAGTTGAGTAATGTTATGTTTCAAAACTTTATGAGTACATGAATACAAATATTTTCTTTGTGGTCAAGTCATGGGCTATAAATTCATTCCATGAGAGTATCTTTCTGAAGAAAATAAATCATCACAGCTATGTGGAAGCTTTGATTCAAGTTGCAGCACAATTTTTTTAAATTCCTTGTTGGTATTACTTGGTCTTGAATAGCCTGTATGACGCCCTCAGTTTCTCCAAAAAGAAGATCTATTCCTAAGCCAGCGTAATCTTCCATGGAGTGGCTTGGATCTCGACACTGCAACTCTGTCTATTATTATTATTTTTATTAGTATTATTATAAAACATATGATTGATTGCATGATACTTCTATATGACCATTATATTCCTCGGTGATATATTTTTATCCGTAGATCAGGATTTGAGTTTTTTTTTTATAAGAAGAAAACTATTTTGAATTATAATTAAGATACAAAAGAGAAGGAAACAATATATAAAATAATTTTATGGATAATTTAAAATAACACTTTACTAACAGTCGGATGTTTGTTATTTGCTAATGTGTGTCATGTGTTTATTTGTCTAGAATCAACTTAAACTAAACTTGAGCGAGCTTGAAGTTGCACGACTCAAAACAAAGGTGGGTATGATGTTGCATGATTTACTCGAGTTGCGCTTAACTAGAATTAATTCCCGAGGGGTCTATCCTGTATATAAAAAGGATCAAACTAAGTAAAGTGCTGCGCAGTTATTTACCAGCTTCAGGTTTTTTTACAGATCTAGTTATTTCTGACCTATAGGGGGATATCTCACCTAGACACTGCTGCTGTTTAAGTGACGAAGTTGTTTTATTTTTTAACTTTAAGCTCTGTCTTGAGTATCTATATTTTCTGTCTGAAAACTATTTAGCAACTCATTAATTGATGTTGCCCTTACTTGGTTTAACCGTTCCATACTAAATACCAGAGATGTGCGATCTCATGTTTTTTCCGAACTGAACTATGAACGAACCCAACTGTCTAGCGAAAACTGTGAATTTACACCTGTCAGACCATCTTGCGCAGAAACTCCTGATATATGAGGACAACAAACAAGAGGAAAAGTTTCATAATGTAAGGGATACAAATAACAGTGATTTTTTTTTTTTTTTTTGTTCCCTCAGGGCTCGTCCGCGGCCTTGCCGCCCCGATAGCACCGCAACCCTTGGTTGATTGTGCATAAAATAACAGTGATAGTGTTCAGCTTTTCATACACCAGTTGCAAAACATTGACTGGAATGCACTTCTGGTACCAAATGCTGAAGAATCTTATGTTCGTTTCCGTGAAGCTCTAATGGAAAGCTTTGAAAACTGCTTCCCTGTGAAAAGGAAGAGTGTTATCTCTGTTAAAGAACACATTTTCCGGAGTGAAATTATCAGAAAACTTAAGAATCAGGTAGATGCTGCATATACAATCTTTAAAGTAAAAAGAGATGATAACTCAAAAACTATGAAAGCCTAAAGAAACAACCAAGAACACAGATTGACACTTCTATTAGAAACTATAACAGAGATAGAATTACAAATGCTGATAATAAATCTAAAATCATCTGGAAGTTGATAAATTCGAATATAAAAACCTCGAGGATTAACCAAGGAGCAAGTACACTAAGTGCGGACTGTTTAAATTGCCATTTTTTCAAAATTGGTGAGGATAATTTGGTGCCAGTAGAAGACACGTCAAAAAAGTGCCATTCCTATATAAAACGTGTCAAACTGCGGAACAATGGGTTAATGTTTCTCGAGGACACATCCCCACGTGAAGTTATGCAGGTGGTGTTGATGATGAAAAATAAGTCAGCTTGTGACATCTTTGGATTAAACAAAGTACTTTTAAAAAGGATAATCCACGTGATTGCAGACCCACTGAGCAAAATTGTCAATATGTGCTTTGCTCAGTCAGGGTATATTTCCAAACCTGTTAAAAATTGCAAAGATAATTGCTTTCCCAAAAAATGGCGACATGAATGACTGCAACAATTATAGGCCAATTTGTATTCTCCCTATAATCTGGAAAATTTTGGAAGCACTTATTAAAAAGATATTAGCAAGCTATATTGATAGTCAGGAAATCCTAAACCATTCTCAACATAGATTCAGAAGAAATTGGTCAACACCTACGACGATGACATATATAGCTGATTTTGTCTTGGAAGCACTTGATCACAAAGAAAATGCCGAGCTATTGTGATTTGACCTTAGCAAAGCCTCTAATATGGTAAACCACCAGGTCCTTATCTCTAAGTTGGAATATTATGGAATGAGAGGCAGAATAAGAATACTTTTACAATCATATTTAAGGAACAGGATGCAGTCGGTTAGCTGGCAAAATACCACATCAAATTTTAAGCAGGTAGACTTGGGAGTACCACAGGGCTCTATACTGGGGCCAATGCTCTTCCTATTATATATTAACGATTTGCCCGAAAACATTAGGGTTGCATCTTCGCAGATGACACGACAGTAATTAATAAAACACAAAGGTGATCAATCCATCCAGCAGGTGGAAGCATGGGTTAAGGCAAAGAAGTTATTGCTTAATGCAGAAAAAAACATCAAGACTTGTCATAACTACCAGGGACTATCTACAGAAATCAGGCGAAAATAATACAGTTTTAGGCTTTCATATTGATGGTTGTTTAAGCTGGAAACCACACATAGACCAAATATGTAAAATATTATCTTCAGCCATCTATTCAATATGTAGAATAAGATACATCATAGATGAAAGCGCCGCAAGGGTTTTTTTTGTTTTTTGTTCCCTCAGGGCTCGTCCGCGGCCTTGCCGCCCCGATAGCACCGCAACCCTTGGTTGATTGTGCATACCCTTAGTCTTACTCCACCCATTCCAAGATCACTGTGCCTTGAACTAGTCTGCACAGGGATTGCTAGGGTGAAGTTTTATATTGCTCTGTCTCCGGTCTAGAGTGACCGTAGATCAGTTGTCTTTTCCGGTCCAGAACTATACAGTCACACAAGATGTGCTGGGCTGATTCCTCCCCCTCGCCGCAGAGTCTGCATGCGAGGTCCCCTTCGAACCGCCCCATTTTATGCAGGTGTTTCTTGACAGCCATGTGTCCCGTCAAGAACCTGTTGTGCTTCTGAGATGTCCTCTGCTAAGATTTGACAGCTCCACAGCTCTCTTTGAACTGGGTCCGTCAATTATTGACTTCCCATGTCTGAGCCCTGGACAGTCCGCCCAGTACACCTTGTGTTGGTTTCTGACCCAGGACTTAATGGCTCCCCTGGCAGTGCTCTTTGACACACCCGGAGCCGGTTCTGGTCACATAAATGGTTCTGCTGACCCTCTCTTCGCGAGACTGTCAGCTTCTTCATTGCCTTTAACCCCCGAGTGACCCGGCACCCAGATGAGGGTCACCTCATTCTGCCCAGCCAGGTCGCTCGTCCTGTCTCGGCACTCACTCACCAGCCAGGAATTTACCCGTGGGCTACTTAGTGCCTTAAGGGCTGCCTGGCTGTCTGTGGCTATGAGGATCCGCTTGTTGGTGTAGCCCCTCCTCTTGTTCTCCCGCACACAGTGCAGGATGGCTTACATCTCGGCTTAAACACCGTTGCATGGGCTCCGAGGGAAATACTACAACTTACCCTCGGTCCTTCCGAGTAAACACCTGCCCCCGTCCCATGCTCCCCGCCAGATCCGTCCGTGAACCAGACGAGCGCGTCCCGTGGCATGCCCGGCGTCTCCTCCCGCCATGCCTCGCGATCAGGGATTTCCACTGTAAAGTTGTTTTCCCTGCACATTCGCGGGCTCGCGAAGTCTGACCTCATTTCAAGCATGGGCTCCTTCACGATCTCCTGAATTTTGCAGTGGCCCCTGAAGCCTGGGTTGATCTTCAGTCTACCATTGCCGCAAGGGTTACTTACTATGCTCACTTTCAAAGCATTGCAACCTATGGGATTTTGCTGTGGGGATCCTAGCCACATGCAGAACATGTCTTTTTACAACAGAAAAGAGCAATCAGGGCGATTGCTAACGTTCCACAAGACCACAGTAGTAGAGAACTATTCCAGAGGTATAAAATACTTACCCTAGCAGCAAGTTATATAATTACTTGCCTTCTTTACATTTATGATCATCAGGCCAGTTTTATCTCCCACGAACAGGTTCACAATTACGAAACTAAAGGTAAAAGTCAGTTTGTGATTCCTCATCACAGGATAAGCCGCACGCAGAGGAGCCATGGGTATACTGGAGTTAGGTTGTTTAATTCACTTCCAGTAGTGGTCAGGGAATTGCCTAGAAGACAGTTTGCATCTGTGATTAAAAAAAATAATTAGAGAGACCTATATATTCAATTGAAGAATTTAATTTTTAATTAACTGTTGTGTGTTTTGTCAGCTCATTTTATATTTTGTTTTATTTTATGTATATTGTCACCCACTATTTGTCATGTGTAAGTCCAGTATACAATTATTTTATTATTTTATGTGCGACGAACCATGTAAATGTTGATGGTTAAATAAATGTTATGCTTTGTTATGTTATCATTTCCTCAAATACAAAATATAGATATATTGTAGCATACAATATTTGGTATGTAGAAGATCCCCATTCTTTTTAAAAAAAGGAACAGTTCAACACAATTTGAAGGTTTCGCTTTTGAACACTGCCATCATAATGTTGTAACCGAAGAACGCGTTGGGATGCTAGGATACATATAAAATATATATTTTGTGATTGCCAAATGGCTATGTCAGGTCTCATCACCCACCAACTGTCAAAATATGCACGAGTGAAGTCTCAGGAAATTACACTACCGATTTGATGGAACCAATAACAGGTTTAAAGCGCCGCTACCAAGTTACTACGTCGTGCCGCATTGACTGTCTCTAAAGTTCAACTTCTAAGTAGTTTTGTGCAATGAGCTTCGAACTATTTTGGAGAATAACATATTTCGAACTTTAACATTGCCTAGCACGAACATTTTTCGACCAAAGGTTCGGTTCGAGTTCAGGTTCGGTTCGAAATTTCGAAAGTTCGCACACCTCTACTAAATAGAGATGTGGAGACCACTTCTCTGGCTTCACAAGTGTTTGTTTTCTTCTCTGTAACAGTTTTCCCCGCTTGACAGACAAGCAGCGAAACCAACTACACAGAAGAAAACACTTGTGAAGTCATAGAAGTCGTCTCTACATCTGTATTTAGTAAACTTGATAATATTCTTTTTCCTATATTTACTAAAATTAATGCATCTTTTGTTTAATTTTATATTTCTTAAAAAGGTTTAGTTGCTGGCTTTAATTGGTTCATTACTTGTTTAAGTAATTGCTTTTATTTGATAAACCCAGATCCATGGTTGAGGTAATAATGCTTTTTATAGCTATTTATTCATTCACACATTGATATGCCAGGAATAATTAGAACTTGTTTTAATTTCAGTTAATGGAACAGAATGGTGTAAAACCTGATGATACAGAAAGGTTAGAGCAAGCTAATGCCAAATTGAAAGAAGCAGAACGTAACCTAATGGCTGCTAAAAAGGAGGTCCAAACATACCAAAACATGCTGGAGCAGTCGCAAACACAGTATCTCAATTTGGAAAAGAAATACAGCAGAGCGAAGCAACTGGTCCGTGATTTCCAGCAGCGTGAAATGGACTTGCTCCACAGAGAAGACTTCTATCAACAGTTGTTGCAAGAGAAAGATACAGAATACAATGCCCTAGTCAAAAATCTGAAAGACAGGATAATAGCCTTAGAGCAAGAACTCTTAGAAACCCAGAGGCAAGCAGGTCTGCCAATGATCCTTCCCTATGACAGCATAGGATTGAAGCAACTAACACCAGAGATGTCTCGAAGGCAACCTCCCAAACCGTTATTTCAGACCATAGATCCTGATTTTTCCGATACAGAAATATCCGATGCTAGTCCCGATGATGATAAGACTGCAACCGTTGAAAGAAAACTGCCAATCAAAGAAGAATTTGACCGTGCCGTGCCACCCCACGAACTTCTAGATATATCGGCAAGTAAAAGCAAGGCTGAATTAGCTAACCGTGGTGCTTTAGCCAACCGCCAACTTCCTTCTACTAAAAAGGGCTCGCTCAGTAACAGCAGCTCCGATTATGGCTTGGATGAAAGTTATAACTCGGCTGATGAACTGACCGATTCTGCTTTTTCTAAAACTGACACGTTTTCCAAGAGTGATACCTTTACTAAGAGTGATAACCTTAACAAAAGTGATACTTACACAAAGAACGACACGCACACTAAAAGCGATAGCCACAATAAAAGCGACACATACACTAAAAGTGATAACCACACTAATACCTACACAAAAAGCGATACCTACACTAAAAATGATGCTTCCTATGTTAAAAACGAATCTTCTTACACACCGAAACCGAAAACCTCCTCTCGTCCCACTTCACTTAACACTAGCACTCTGTATTCACAGTATACGGCACAACAGCTGCAATATAACGCTCAGAACAGCCAGTACACAGTACAGTACAGCCAGGTGCAGAAAAGCAACCAGTATCCTGGGTCACAGTCACAGCAGCTAGTAGGTCAAAGCACTATGTCACAATCACAGTCTAACTCTAGCGTTGTCTATGCAAGAGTACAGAAAGACTCCACACACTTACAGCACGGCAGTCCAGATCCCTGGTCTGGACATCCTAACAAAGGTGTAAACTTGGGTCTGGGTCCTCCTTCCTCTTTAGCTGAACAACTTAAACAGGTAAATCATTCTCGGCATCTTCTTTCTATTTTTATTCTTTTCTCACGTTACACAAGCATTACCACTCAGTACGTTTACACTGTTCACTGATTTAACAGGTTTTGCTAGGTTTTTTTAGGAATTATTTTAATTTTTATTTTGAAGAGATTTTATTTTTTTCTTATGTCATGTTCCTGTAGCGAGAGATTAATTTATACAACGTGGCCCACCAAAAACTTTCTACACAGGTTTACTCTGTTATGGCGAAAGAAAACAAAAAGCGCTCGGGGGTGTGAATGATAGTTTTTAGGGGAATATATCTTTTTGTTGTTATTTTTAACCCCTGGGAGGTGACTTCAACTATTAAGATCTTAAGTAAGACGTGGCTTCTGATATGTTATTATAAAGGGTGTTTAATTTTGCTTCAACTGGTACCCAGTTTTCTTAATTTGGATTAGTAATTATTGAGAAAATAACTTTCAGATGTTTAAATGAAAAAAATTCTTACCAAATGTTTCAGGCGACTAAATCTTGATAATCTTCACCATCTACTCCCATAGAATTATCATAATAAATAGGGTGATCTTAACCTGACCGTGCCCACAAAGAACCACTTGGAGTAAATCCTGAAAATCATGGAAGGATTTACCAGAGAGATTGTCATGCAATTGGGGCTTGAAAAATGTAAAACCTTAGTCAGAGGGAAAATACAACCAGACGGGTATAAAATGCAGAATGGGCACCAAATTGCCTCAGTGGATGTAGAAGAGTGGGTATGCAGTAGTCCAGTGAAATACGATGGTCGATAATTAAGTATCAGTGTTTGAAGACAGGTGGCGTTGCTGGGGGAAGTTGGCATTACCACTGTGTACTGTCATCTGTCAAATGACACCATACTACATTTCAGACTGATTCATTGGTTAGTCTTTATTTGGCAGCCAGTGTTTCGTGTTTCTTGATAAAATGGAAAAAAGACATTATCGATGAGTAATTTGCTTTTTTTAAATGGAAAAACCTGCGAAGAAATAAATGCGAAGTTGTATGCTGTCTATGGGGACCCTTCACCACCTATGACAACTGTGAGATATTGGTTCAACGAATTAAAATGTGGTTGTACATCTGTTTTTGATCAGGAGCGGCCAGGCCGCCCGGCAGACGTGGTTACCAAGGGGAATCATTGAAAAGGTCCACGACATGATTTTCACTGATCACCTAGCTAAAGTGCCTGAACTAGCAGAGGCCGTAGGTGCGTCGTATGGAACGGCAATCACTAATTTACATGATAAGTATGAGATGGGTGCTGCGATTGCTTACAATGGACAACAAGCAGATACGACTGTCAATGCCGAAGCAGTGTTTGGACCTCTTTAAGCAAAATTCGCAGAAGTTTTCATAATGAGTTGTCACCGTTGTATAAGTCAGAATAATAATAAATATGTTTTATTGAAACAAACTACTTAAAACACTTCTTTCGTTTAACTTTAGGGCTACGAACATTGTATGTCTTACTCGAAATTTAGTGTATTTCATAGAACTATTATTCTCCACCCCATTGGTTGTTGTAACTGTTTCTTTTCTTTTTAATTTCTTTTTTTTTACACGCTTCGATGTTAATATTGCTCAGTAATCAATTACAGAAACTAATTGGAGCAGTGGATCTAAAAAATATTTTTTCGTACCTATTATGCCATAAAATTCATATACCTAACTTTGTTTTTATCTACAAGGGGATTATGAGTGACATGTACATAGCGTAACCAAATGTGCATAGGTGATCACAAAAAACTGGGAATTGGTGTCTGATCGCCTTCTGTACCGAGATGCAGAGCGTTCAGTTGATTTTCGTGAAAAACTTGCTTTGACAACTTTTGAACAACTGTATTAGAGGTGTGCGAACCCATGTTCTGTTCGAACCAAACTATGAACAAACCCAAGCGAACTCCGAACCTCGGAAATAGCATACCTAAGGTTCACAGTCGAGCTTCAAACTTCTTACTAATTTAAAATTATACCTCGAACTAATCAAAATTCTTCAATGTTCATATATCATTTCCGTAAATACAAAATTTAGGTATATTGTACCATACTTTTTGCAACAAGAAAGAATTCGATAAAATTTGCAGGTTGATTGGGTGAAAATGTGTTCCGATGCCCCTTAAAATTTTAACTGTCTCATGATTGTGAAAATGTAGTTGTTTTGGCTCATTGTGAAATAAAGCATGTTCAAGCTAGTGTTTTCCTAAGGAAATCTGCAATTATCATCATAAATTCTGACAATTTACGTTACCGATTGCTTTTGAACACTTGTCCTCATAATGTTGTACCTGAAAAAGGTGTTGGACTTGTTAAATGGTTCTGTCAGGTCTCCATCTGCCCCACCAACTGTCAAGTGTTTTTTCTGCCTTTGAATTTGTTTGAGAAATACATTTTCTTCAGTGATGTGTGATTAAAATAAAAATGGCTCGGCGAAACTATGACAAAGATAAAGAGACCATAAAAAGTTTCTTGATGGAATATTGCGTTCAAGACGATGTTGGGAATAAAAACTTTAAATATTCCAATCAGTTGACCAAACTATCTCACCGAGAACAAGTTGCTATGTATGTTGAGCTAGACGATGTTTCTGATTTCGATGAAGATCTAGTAGCAGATGTAGTGTTTGAAATCTTGCCAACATTTAAACAACACGATATTATCGCAAAAGACGCTCTGGATGTGTATATCGAACTTCGGCTGATGATGGAACAGAGAATTTGGCAGCCAAATGAACACAGAGACGCAGGGAATAAATTACCTCCAGAACTAATGCGCCGATATGAGATATATTTCAAGGAGATGTCGATAACAAAACAATACCAATTCGTGAAGTTAAAGCAGAACATATTGGTAAATGGGTCACTGTTAAAGGCATTGTGACCCGTTGTACAGAAGTTAAACCTATGATGTCTGTTGCAACTTATACCTGTGATCAGTGTGGAGCAGAAACTTACCAGCCTGTAGATTCACTCAGCTTCATGCCCGTAATAATGTGCCCCAGTGAGGATTGCAAAGTAAACAAATCCGGTGGAAGATTGTACCTGCAGACCGTGGATCTAAATTTGTCAAGTTCCAGAAGCTGAAGATAAAAGAACATAGTGATCAAGTTCCAGTCGGCCATATACCCAGAACATTAACAATATTCTGTCGAGGAGAAACGACAAGACAGGCCTTACCAGGTGATCATGTGGCAATTACAGGCATATTTTTACCGCTTATTAGACAAGGATTTGCACAAATTAGCAGTGGTTTATTGTCAGAAACCTATTTAGAATATCATAGATTAGTTCAAGTAAACAAAATAGAAGATGATAAAGCTGATAATAAGCCTCTTACTGCAGAAGAGCTGCAGACTCTGACTGAGGAAGATTTCTACACAAAATTAGCTATGTCATTAGCTCCTGAAATTTATGGTCATATTGATGTGAAGAAGGCTCTTCTGCTTTTGTTAGTTGGAGGTGTGGATAAAAGTCCAGATGGGATGAAGATCCGTGGTAACATCAACATTTGTCTTATGGGTGACCCTGGTGTTGCTAAATCACAAATTTTGCGTTTTATTGATCGTCTAGCTCCAAGAAGTCAGTATACGACTGGACGCAGTTCCTCGGGAGTTGGTCTAACTGCTGCGGTAATGAAAGATCCATTAACAGGTGAGATGATGTTAGAAGGTGGTGCACTAGTAGTTGCCGATCAGGGTGTTTGCTGCATTGACGAGTTCGATAAGATGGCTGAAACAGATAGAACTGCTATACATGAAGTTATGGAGCAACAAACTATAAGCATTGCCAGGGCTGGTATAATGAATTGTTTGAATGCTCGGGTGTCAATTCTAGCAGGAGCAAATCCTGCATTTCGTCGTTACAATCCCAAACCTAGTGTTGAACAAAATATTGATGTACGAGCTGTACTTTTGTCACGTTTTGATCTCTTGTGGCTTATTCAAGACAAAGCTGATACAGATAATGATTTAAGATTAGCTAAACACATCACATATGTCCATCAACATTGTAAGCAGCCACCAACCGAGACGCTCGCACTCGAGATGTCACTCATGAGGAAATACATTACACTTTGCAAACAGAAGGAACCAAGCATTCCTGAAGATTTGACTGACTACATTGTTACTGCATATGTTGAAATTCGTAAGGATGTCCGTAATTCTCAAGACTCAACATTTACATCGGCAAGAAACTTGTTAGCGATTCCGCGACTTTCTACAGCACTAGCTAGACTCAGGTTATCAAATATAGTAGAGAAGGAAGATATCAATGAAGCTATACGGTTAATAGACATGAGTAAAGCTTCTCTAAGAGCAACATACGATGCCAGATTGACAAGACCACAAAACGTCAATGATAAAATCTTTGCAATCATTCGTGAACTGGCTGGACAAGAAAAGACTGTGAGGATCGCAGATATCAGAGAGAAATGTGTAAGCAAAGGATATACACCTGATCAAGTCAACACTTGCATTGAAGAATATGAAGAACTGAATGTGTGGCAGGTCAACATGTCAAATACGGAAATTACTTTCATATGAGATTTTTAATTTACAGGTTTTTTAATACTCATATAAACAAACCCATGATTAGAATTAGAGAAGACACTAAGATTTATTTCAGTCTGCGTTGAGATTCTTTAAAGAATTTGTGTGCCACATCACTAGCTTAATGCCATATTTTTTATACCTACTTCACAATTTGTTTAATGTAACGTTTATGTATAATCCAGAATAAAATATGCACGAGTAAAATCTCCTGAAATTACGCTGTCGATTCAATGAGACCGATAACGAGTTTAAGGTACCACGACCAAGTTAATGCAACTTCGCTACATTTGGCAGATTTGAATGCCTATAAAGTTAAACTTGAAAGTATTTTTGAGCAACGAAGTTCGAAGTATTTTGGACAGTTACATATTTTAAACTTTAACTACTTTAACATCATCTAGTGTGGACAACCTTGGAACCTAAGGTTCGGTTCGAGTGCGGAGTCGGTTCGAAAATTCAAAGCGTCGCACACCTCTACTCTGAATATTAACTTCGTTATTTGAGTTATGTTACTGCCATCATACCTATTAAAAACAGACTCAAAGAAATCGCGAAGTCCAGGACTGGAGACAATAATAATGAACTCTTTTTTTCATTCCTAAACGTCACATGGTCTGGGATAGACATAATTGAATACTCAATGAAAGGCTTGATCCAGACAGTAAATTTATTATTAAAACCCTACGTGTTTCGGCTACCTAGTAGCCATCCTCAGGGGCAAATCTAAAATACAATAAAAAGGTCTATCAGAAAACAATGTTCTCTGGTAGGTAATTGTGCCGGTTGAAGCACAATGATCTCAAGATAAACATTACAGACATCAAGGATAAAAATCTACAGTCAACCAGTAAATAGTTTTTTTTAAAATTATATTATTGGCTGCGGCATCTCAGGCCATTAGCACATTCATTTCCCATCCTTTACTATTTTTACTAATTTTCCAGACAAAGTCAACTTCTCGTTGACTCGCTCAGGAATCGAACCCGGGACCTCTCGCTTAGCAGGTTGGCACCTAGCAACCTGCGCCACGAGGACGTCGTAAATAGGTTAAAAGCCACAGTAAAAGCCTAAATTTAAAGTAAAATCTACAGGCTGCAGTTAAACAAGCCAAATAAGCTACATTATAATAAAACCATTCAGTCCAAGCAAGTTAAAGTTATCAAAATAAAATAATACAAAAGCAAATCAAGCTGATTGACAAATTATAAAAGTTAAATGTGAAACTAAATTTGAAAATTGAAAGGTTGCGGAGTGAACTGATAGAGCAATCGTAACAGAAGGCTACACAGTCAAGCAGAAATCCCATGAGAACCCTTAAGGAGTTAAAAAATTATAAAGTGAATTAAGAAAAACAAGATGGCATCAGTACTTACTTTCTAATTCTTGAAAATTATAATCAAAACTATACACAGGTTGACAAAGTTGGGATTTTCATCTATTGTACCAGAGGTCCAACAACATCGTACCCGAATGTGCCAGTAAATCGATTCACAGTATAATCCAATCAATATAAAACACAAGACAAGGGTGAAAGTCAGCCATTTGTGCCGTCGAGTCAGCGCCATCCACTCTCTTGAGTTTTCACTGTCTAAGTAAATTGTCACATTTGAGGGTAACCGTGTGTGATATGCTTGTAGGGTATCCACATTAAGAACAAAGTTAGTCTGTATTAGTTCTTTCAATTATTAATAATGAGACTGTACGAGAATACCGCCACAAGCTATCACAAAACAAGAAAAGAAGCATCAAACGGAGCAATCACATTTGAAATAAGCAGTTATTGTCTATTTTTACAAAGCAAAGACAGCATTTAAGATAGCAAAGTAGTTAATCTAACTCACCACATATGAGTGTGTTGCCTTTTTATCTTAGCTAGCTATAGTTGTTCTTAAACCGGCTACCAACTGTCGCTTTCAAAATGTTCACGAACAACACCAGAGAATTCTATGGGCAGGAATTTAAGACGTTATATTATAAAGTTCATTGAGTAGAAAAGTAGGAATTATCGCTGACTAAGGAAATAATAAATTTCATTGACTAAGAAAATAATGTAGTCATGCACCAATGAATGTTATAATGGGAATATATAAGTTGTAAAACATGTAATACGTTACAGTGTATAAAACAGCAAAAATTTAAATAAAACAGTTTTTAAAAAGATGTAAAAACAAATGAATAAAATCAATATAAAGGCAGCAAAAACTCAATAATAGTGATGATAATAATGACACTGTCACAACCGATTCTTCAAGAGTGTTGCACAGAGATTCATGGATTTTCTGGAATAGATCTTTAATTTGTAATTTGTAACAGACTTACTTTACATTTAAGAACCTCGGTGGTTCAAGTGCAAGAACGTGTGCCTCTGAACCGAAGGGTAGTGGATTTTATCCCAGGGTTCTCCTTTCACTTTTTCAGTACAAACTGTAATATTAACATCAACCGAAGTTTTAGCATTATATTTGAGCAAGTTCAATGTCTGCACGTTCTACCCTTTAGAGAGGACGTAAAGCCGTCAGTCCCGCGATGTTTGGCACGTTGAAGATCCCTACTCTCCTTACAGAAAGGCAGGGGTTCGGCGAAATTTCCAGGATAGTGAGTCGAAACTGCTCACTAGCGTTGGTGAATGGCCATAGTCGCGGAAATAGGCCGACGTTAAAGAAACAAAACATACTTTACATCCAGGAAACACTTGTAACAAATCACCACATATTGCTTATTCCGGATATTTCTTTACTGAAAATTTCCATTGCAATATAGAGGTTTTAATTTTAAAGCATTGATGGAGTTAATTTTTGTTCAGTCTGGTCCTGGATTTCGGAATTTCTTTGAACATGTTTTTAATAAGTATTGAAATAACAAAAATTCTCAAGTTAATATGCAGAGTGGTTCAAAAGTAATGTGAAGATAAAGGTTTCATGGAAATCAACTGGATTTCTGTATTTCAGCAGCCAGAACTGTCACGCACCAAATTTCCAGTTTTTTTGTGGAAACCTGTATCGTTACGCTATGTATATTTTGATCATCCTGCGTTTATTGTCTTACCTTCCTCTTATTTTAAGTTTTTGATTTACTCTTGTGTACATTTTTCCACTGCTTTTCAATCAAACCACTATATTCCTGATTAATTTTGATGTTAGTTATCCTTTTTCTTTAAATGTATCTAACACGGCTCGCTTTTACACCTTTGTAGGGTTTTTATGTATATATCTTTTGGCCTTGTACATATTTTGTGTTTGTTTATTTGTTATTGTAAATATGTTTTTTGTATTATAGTATTTATATCTTGATGTTTTTATGTAAAAAGATTCTAACTGAAACCACAAATACTGACATATTACTAGAAATAGCTTTTTAGCCTGAGATTTTTATAAAGGTTCTGCATGAAATTTTATGTCGAGTTGTGCAGCTCATAAATTAAAATATTGTATCCTATATACAGGATGGCCCATCGGAAACCATACTTACCATACCAAAAAGAGTGAGCTTTAATTTTGATACATATTAAAAATAACAATAAACAACAGCAAATTCGTCATACCCGAGCAACTCAAATACCGCAGAACAGAAGGTAAACTGGTATAATCATTCTGTTCTAATCGATAGGATGAGTGCTATCGAATTTTCCGGGCTTGCTTGACCTATTCAGATCTTACCTGGATGGAAGGAGGCAATTTGTTGAGGTTGGGGGCTTCAAATCTAACACATAACTTTGGGAGTGCCACAGGGTTCCATACTTGGTCCACTACTGTTTAATATATTTATTGACCCGGTTAAACATGTTTTATATGTTCCTTTTTTTATGTATGCAGATGATATTAAGATTTTTGCAAATATTTCGAGTGTTGATGACTGTTTGTAGCTCCAGAACTGTCATCAGGTCCTTGATGAGTGGTGTTGTCGGAGTGGTCTTTCTATGAATGTTTCTAAGTGTTGTGTGATGTCCTTTACTCGAAATAAGCTAGATAAGCTCCAAAATGGTCAGAGATGTGTAAATTTAGTGTTTCAGTTTTTAGCTGAGATCCAATATAAGGAGGCCCCAGGACAGTTACAGACCTTGGAATTGTTTTTGATGGCACTCTATCTTTTAAACGACACTCTGAGCAGACTGTCAGTTCTGCTTACAAAACTCTTGGCTTTCTGATAAGAAACAGCAATAATTTCTCACTGACTGACACCCTCTCCCTGCTTCTTTCGTTGTCTGGTTAGGTCCCGACTTGAATATGGCTTAGTTGTGTGGGCTCCTACGTTTGAGGTACATGTGGCAAGTGTAGAATCAGTGCCAAGGAAATTTCTAAAATTTCTTAGCTTGCGTCAGGGTGGTCAATATCCTTCTATTGGTTTTTCTCATCAACGTTTACTTCTTCTCTTTAGTCTGCAGAGTCTATCGATGCGCAGGCAGTGCAGTTTCGTTATATTTTTACACAAACTGGTTAATTCTGTGTTTGATTGCCGTAATCTGCTTGAGCAACTTAATTTCAATGTGCCTCGTGTTGCAGCACCTTTTCCAGGCACATTCTATCTCCTGACTGCTCATACACAATTGCTGAGATCGTCTCCAAGTTACCAGATGTGCAGTGATTAAGGTGGCTCCACACGCAACGGAAAACCCGAAGGCATGCCTTGAGGTGCCAGGCCTTGAGGCGAACCTAAAAATAGGTGGGTCTCCACACACTACGGAATATACGAAGGCCAGCCTTAAGGCACTCCAGTTTGTTGTTCACGCAATGGCGTCAACAGATGATGCTCTTCCTGTTGGTTTATTGTTAGCTATCGAATGTAAATAAATAATTTCATATGATCACATGACTATAAGGTGATCGACATGTGCATTTGTTTTGGCGGGCTCTTGGTAAATTGTATAATGAGACGTATAGGCCTTTTTTCTCTCAGCACTGCGACCCCAGTGGGTCTTTTGTTCATGAGTTTTTTTTCCCAATAAATAGTTGCCCAAAAAGTTTAGACTTCATGAAACCTACTATGTTTTTATGCGCTAGTTTACCTATTTCCTGCAGTGTTAGGGTAACCCCTCCAAGGTATTTGAGCCTTTTGCAGAACTGAGCCATGCGGTTGCATAGCAAATGTTTCGTTATTTCTGCTACTTCAGTCCAAAAGCTGCAGTTTTTACTGTCCACCTTACCAATCTTCATAAGGTGGTACCTCACTAGACAGGGTTCTGTGAAAAGTCCTGTAGTTATTTTCAAGTCGTTCCTGTTCAATTCAAGAAACAGTTCAGACATCTCTATCGATATGGTAATGAACCGTTTTGCCTGCTTCAAGCCTGGTGTTTTCCCACAGTATGACAGCATTTGCTTCTTCTCCAAGTATCAAGTTTATTTCTTAGATAGCTTCCTAAAGAACACCATACACATACCGGCAGGCCTGTCAGTTATGCTTGAACAGTCCACAGGTAACCGATGGCCAGAACGTGATTGGAGTTCAGCTGTCCTCTCAGTTCTGACTGTTCTGGTGGCCTGTGATCGAACGAAAATACAGTCATCCAACCGGCTGGCCTGAAGAAAGTTCAGGCAAGCTGGCACGTGTGTTGGGTGAGGCGTCAGGCCGGTGATCATCCGACCACCCAACAGCATGATAAAAGCATTGGGCGGGTTCACCAGCCGCCAGCAGCTGCATTGTTATGTGAAAAAATGTTGACACATTCTACCAAGTGCTTGGGGTGATATGATTGTAGAAAACTTAAGGTCCTCAAAACTTCTTCGGGTAGCTAGAAACCCAGTGTTACAGTCGCTCATGAGGGGATATTGTAGTTCTCATAACAGTCTTGTTTCTCAATCAATGGAGCGACTAATCATAAGAGTTGTACATACTTTCGTCCATTCAGAGGTAGTCATCAGCAACCACTTTTTGTACCACACTAAGTTTTTTTTTTGGCTTTAAAACAGCCAATAAAGCGTAAATCACACAAGCATCTTCATCACTGGGGGAACATTATTTAAAAGTGCACATGAAATTAAGTAAATTCCGACTAAAAGATACTTGCCATGGCCTTGATTCAACTGATGGTGCTGTACGACTTGCCGGTATGTCTATGGAGGTTTTAGTTCAACAGGCGGCCGGTATCTGGTAAACAGTTGAGGCGTAACTGACAGGTCGGCCGGTACATGTAAGGTTGGCTTAAGTGCATTTTTCATCCTGTGATGACACTAACTTGCTACTGAAACGATAATCAGGCCTTTAAAAGTAGTGTTGTGGTGATTTGGGTTCTCGAAGTGTACTTATTTTTACATGGCTTTTCTTTAATCCACAATAGGCCTCTTGGCCATAGATTGGTGTCGTTGCTGCCTTTTTTACAAGACTATCTGCTTTCTCATTTCCTTCAATGTCTTAGTGCCCTGGTACCCACATCAAAGTTACATTGTTGTTAGTGGCCAGGTGCAGCAAGGATTTTTTGCGTGCCCAGGGCAAGGTTCTTCAATGCCAGTTTTAGTCCCTCACTCTGGAAGTTGTCTACTCTGATCCCCATTCACAAATCAGGTGATAAGACACAAGTTGTCAATTATATAGGTGTTTCAATTGCACCTGTAATACCGAAACTATTTGAATCTATCATTGCAGATGAGATTTCCAATACCTTGAAACACAGTATTGTTGGTGAGCAGCATGGTTTCTGTAGTGGAAGGTTAATGGTCACTAATCTCGCCATTTTTCAATCTTACGCGATGGATGCATTGGAGGCTGGTAAACAAGTTTATGTTATATACACTGATGTATCAAAGGCTTTTGACAGTGTGTGTCATACTCTTTTTCTGCAGAAATTGTTTGCAATGGGCATCTGTGGTTGTTATCTTTCGTGGATTCGATCTTACCTGTCTGACAGAAAGCAATTTGTTAGCGCTGGTGGTGTTCTATCAGATGAGGTCCTCGTCTTGTCTGGGGTACCACAGGGATCACATATAGGTCCCGTTCTCTTCAATCTTTTTATTAATGATGTGAGTTGTTTTGAGCCATCGAAATGTCAACACTTTGCAACATGATCTCAACAACTTGACTCGCTGGTGCAGTTCAAACTTGTTGTCGCTTAATGTAGGTAAATGTAAGGTTGTGAGCTATTTTGAGGGGTCAGAATCGGATTGCTCATAGCTATACCATTTATAACACGGTGTTGGACGTTGTCACTTCAGTTCCAGATCTTGGTGTAATTTTCAAAAATGATTTGTCATTTCATCTGCATATTGATGCTGTGGTTGTGAAAAGTTGCAGACTTTCGGGGTTTGTTAAAAGACACACTAAACATATGACTGACACAAGGGCAATCACTAGTTTGTATACATCCTTGGTTCGAAGTAATATTGAGTATTGTTGTGTTGTATGGTTTCCATCCTATGCTTGCCACATTAATCGTATTGAAAGGGTACAAAACAAATTTGTTAAGTACCTTCTTTATAAGCATCATTTTCCTTGCCAAGATATTGGGTATGATGTCAGATTGCTTCTTTGTGGTATGGTCAGTCTCAAAGCGTGACATGAGCATCTTTCATTGATGTTTATATATAAGTTAATTAATGGTATGATTGACTAATGATCTGCTCGAGTTAGTCCTTTTCCATGTTTCACCACGCTCAACTCGCCAACAGCAAGTTTTTTTTGAGCGAACACACAGAACCACCTATGAATGAATAGTTTCATGGACAGATTGTTGCATAATTATAATGCCAATTTTTCTAATTGTGATACCTTTTATATTGCTATGTCTAGGATGAAAACTGTCTTAAGACAGTGATTTTGTTACTTTGAGTGTTTTTTTTTTTAAGTACCATTTGGATTGTTTAATTCTGTAAGTGCAAATTTAAATAAATAAATAGATAAATATATTTAGACCCGGTTTTCAAAGATTTCACAGTCTTTACTGCCTGATTGTCTAAGAGGATGTAGATCATTCTACTTCTAAGTCTTCTTTGTGTGCACACACAGCTTGGCAGGTATTCATGAAAGTTGCAGTAACTTGATAGTAAACAATAGTTCTCATGACAGCATGCTTCTTTCATGGCTATATTTTATTTAATCTTCCATACTTCCGGCATGGAATTATTTATTCCACGTACACAGAAAACCTCTTCAGCTACTCGAAAGCCCTGGTTCTCTAAATCCTGTGACAAGGCCAGACTTGAAAAGGTCAAAGCTCACAAAACGCTTCTACACAATCCCAGTCAAGAAAACCGTGAAGCATTTAACGATGCAAGAAACTGCTATGTCTGCACTCTTTCTGAGGCAAAAAACTCGTTTAATAACCACATAAAAAACAAAGTCCTCTCAAGCTCCAACGGCAGCAAACCCTTCTCGATTCTTGCTAAATCTATTGGAAATAATTTCTGCAAGAGCACGTTCCAACCTCTTGTTTCAGGGGATGAAATTGTTTCTACAGCCCTGGGCAAGGCTGAACTTTTTGCTTCGTTGTTCGCCGGCACTTCTACTCTCAACCCACCTCCAAATGTTCAACCACCAACAGTCCCCAATGTCTCATATAAAATGACGGATATCATTTTCAAAACTAAAAGGGTACGAAAGATGCTCTCTTCTCTTAATACCAGGAAAGCTTCTGACCTTGACAAGATCTCAGCAATTGTTGTCAAAAAATGCGCACCAGAACTTGCTCCTGTCCTGACTCATTTCTTTCAGACATCTTACAATAAAGGCATATTCCCTAGTAACTGGAAAACTGCTGGAGTACAACCCGTCCCCAAGAAAGGATTCAAAGCGCTTCCTAGCAACTACAGGCCTATTTCTCTCCTTTCAGTCGTCTCTAAAGTGATGGAAAAGTATATAAACACCGAATTACTAAAATTTCTTGAAAAACACAGTCTAATCCATGGATTCCATCAGCGCAGATCAACTGCCGACCTCCTTTCCTTTGTCATCCATTCTTGGAACAAGTCTATGGAACTACACGGTGAATCCCAGATTCTCGCCCTAAACATATCCAAAGCATTTGACCAGGACTGGCATGCAGCGCTGCTTAATCAACTTCCGGCCTCTGGCCTACCACCAACACTGTACCTGGACAGCAAATTTCCTCTCCAACTGGAGCATTTCTGTTGTCTCTAAACTGTATCCAATTAATAATGCAGGAGTCCCTCAAGATTCAGCTTTAGCCCCTACTTTGTTTCTTCTCCACATCAATGACCTCTCTAGCACATCCAACCCAGTTCACAGTTACGCGAATTACAGCACCCTCCACTCAAATATACAATATTCTAATCCTGTCTCTTTAGCCCAATTAGATGAGGATCGCAGACTCATGGAGGGTTCTGTCTCTGTGGATCTCCAAAAAATATTAGACTGGGGAAGTAGAAATCTTGTACAATTCAACTCCACCAAATATTAGTCTTGCTTTCTATCTCATAAGAGATACACCAGCCCTAGACCCATCACAATGAACAACCAAGTTATTCAAAGTAATGAGTCATTTTCTCTTGTTGGCATTTCTGTGGATTGAAATCTCAATTGGCACCAACATGTCACATCAATTGCAGAAGCTGCTGCTAAGAAATTAGGTTTCCTCTTCTGGGCTCGCAAATACTTTTCACAAGCTAATCTCTATACCTTATATACTTCACAAATAAGGACAAACCTCGAATACTGCTCCCACATCTGGTGTGCAGCTGCCGCTTCTACACTCGCTTTCCTGGACTTCATTCAAAAGAGAGCTATACGTCTCATGGGTGACCCTACCCTCACGCAAAGGCTGCCATCCCTTGCCCACTGACGTACCGTTGGTGACTTGTCTCTCTTTTATAGATATCTGCACGGGCACTGTTCAGAGGAGCTTTCCTCCATAGTTCCCCCACCTGCTGCCCCTAACAGATCTACCAGGGGAAAAGAGCGAATGCTCCCTTTTACTGTCCAGGTCACCAGACATAGAACATCTTGTTATGCCCGCTCTTTTGTCCCGAGGACTTCCAAGTTGTGGAATTCCTTGCCGGCACATGTTTTTCCTTCTCCGAACCTCCAAACCTTCAAGTCCAGAATTAACAAGTTGCCTCTTTCCTCCTTGTCAACACCCACGGTATGATAGTATTTAGGCTGTAAGCCCTCGTGGTGTGTTGTTGAAATAAAAAAATAAAAAAAGTTGCGATACATTCTACCTTTCAACTAGGAGAACAAATCTGCTTGTAAAATCGCCTATTCATATAACTCCATAAGTAACATATTGACATTAATTCTTTAATGATAGATGAGGTCGTTAGATTGTCACATACCAGTTTTTGTTTGACTTATGACTATACGATCATTCTTTTCTAGTACATTGAGGTTTTAAGAATAACTGCTAATTGGGGACTGTACTAATCATAACATTTGTAATTTTCTTTGTCCTTTAATTCAGTGTAAGCCTGTTGGACCATAAAGTGATAAATAAAAAACCAAAAGTTAGCTAAATGTTATTTATTAGAAAAATTGTAAAACTTACATGGATGTACAATTATTATGTTTTGTTAATACAGGTGTTGGCTGAAAGAGAAAAACGGTTGGGCTCTGACAGCCTAAGCAGCTCAACTGATGAACTGAATGAAAAGAGCAAACACCAAGCTGCTCAGCATCTGCTTGAGGAAATAAGGCAAGCAGTGAATGAAGCAAACGCCAAAGGTTAGTAACGATAACAAGACAAGGCTAATGTATAGTTGAGACATGTTTCTATTGTTCATTTATTCACTGTGTTTATTTACATATTCACTCTTATGTACTGGTTACAATTATTAGGCATAATATCTTTAATCAGTACTTTGTCTATTAAGTAGAGGTGTGCGAACCCATGTTTTGTTCGAACCGAACTATGAACGAACCCAAGCAAATATGTTGCCTCGAACTTCGAACCTCTGAAATAGTATGTCTAAGGTTCACAGTCGAACTTCGAACTTATTAGAAATTCAAAATCGAACATCGAACTACCCAAAATTCTTCAGTGTTCATATATCATTTCCTTAAATACAAAATGTTGGAATATTGTAACATACAATATTTGATGTGTAAAAGATTCCCACTCTTTTTACAAAAAGGAAGGATTCGACAAATTTGCAGGTTGATTGGGTGAAAATACCTTCTGGTTCTGATCGTTGTGGAAATGGGTCAACGTTAAATCAAAAACACAAAATATTTGAAACTTTTTTAGATTTCTAGATCTATAGATAAGCTCAATTAAAAATATGTTGTGGTTTGTTATTGGCTAGGCAGTTTAAGCAAACAGATTGGCAGGGTTCAAAGTGAGCATGATAGGTATAAAATAACCACTTACAAGTTTGAACTGTCTCCTGATTGTGAATATTTCACTGTTTTGGCTCACTGTGTAATAAAACATGTTGAAACCAGTGTTTTCCAAAGGCAACCTGTAATTATCCTCAAATTCTGAACATTTACGTTACTTATGATCGCCTTTGAACACCGCCATCATAATGTTACTGAAATAGGTGTTGGGAGGTTAGGATATGCAAGAAAAATAATTCTGTGACTGCTAAATGGCTCCGTCGTGTGTCAATGTGTCCCATCTACTCTCAAAAATATGCACGAGTGAAATGTCCTGAAACTACACTATCGACTCAATGAGTTTAAAGCGCCGCTACGGAGTTAAAGGGGCCGCAACTTCGCTACTTTTGGCAACATTGAATGCCTGTAAAGTTAAGTTTCGAAGTATTTTTGACCAACGAACTATTTTGAAGAATTACATATTTCGAACTATTTCAACATTGCTAGTGCGAACATATTTTCGAACCGAAGGTTCGGTTCGAGTTCGGGTTCGGTTCGGTATTTCGAGGCTTCGCACACCTCTACTATAAAGTTTTCTAACTAAATACAAAACTTTCAACAACATGATAGGTTCGTGTTATATGACAATCATGTGATATAAGTGCCTGACTGGATTATCTTTAGCCAATATGGTTCAGCAATCTACTTACTTTCCTCACATCCCAACACACCGCTCAAATCCCTTGGATCTCCTTCTTACTACAAAACCTGAATGCTATAATATATCAGTCACCGCCCCCCTTGGTCGCTCAGACAACGGCATGGGCACTGCTTCCTGTGCAATGCAACCCGAGGTCACACAGTCATCACCCATGTATTGTTTGGCACTACAACTCCACAAACTGGGGCGAAATGCGGGATTACTTTTCCTCATTTCCATGGGCGTCTGTCTGCTTCTCTCATCCTGACCCCTCTGGTATCTCACAAAACGTCACCGAAATTATCCAAGCTGGCATGGAATTACTTATTCCACGTACACAGAAAACCTCTTCAGCCACTCAAAAGCCCTGGTTCTCTAAATCCTGTGACAAGGCCAGACTTGAAAAGGTCAAAGCTCACAAAACGCTTCTACACAATCCCAGTCAAGAAAACCGTCAAGCATTTAACAACGCAAGAAACCGCTATGTCCGCATTCTTTCTGAGGCAAAAAACTTGTTGAATAACCACATCAAAAACAAAGTCCTCTTAAGCTCCAACAGCGGCAAACCCTTTTGGACTCTTGCAAAATATATTGGGAATAATTTCTGCAAGAGCACGTTCCCACCTCTTGTCTCAGAGGGTGGAATTGTTTCTACCGCCCTGGGCAAGGCTGAACTTTTTGCCTCGTTGTTTGCCGGCAATTCTACTCTCAACCCACCTTCAAATGTTCAACCACCAACAGTCCCCTATGTCGCACATAAAATGACAGTTTTTCACTTGTTGGCATTTCTGTGGATCGAAATCTCAATTGGCACCAACATGTCACATCAATTGCAGAAGCGGCTGCTAAGAAATTAGGTTTCCTCTTCCGGGCTCACAAATACTTTTCACCAGCTAATCTCTATACCTTATATACTTCACAAATAAGGCCAAACCTCGAATACTGCTCCCACATCTGGGGTGCGGCTGCGGCTTCTACACTCGCTATCCTGGACTCCATTCAGAAGAGAGCTATACATCTCATTGGTGACCCTACTCTCACCCAAAGGCTGCAATTCCTTGCTCACCGACGTGCCGTTGGTGACTTCTGTCTCTTTTATAGATATTTGCACGGGCACTGCTCAGATGAGCTTTCTTCCATAGTTCCTTCATCTGCTGCCCCCAACAGATCTACCAGGGGAATAGAGTGAATGCACCCTTTTACTGTCCAGGTCATCAGACATAAAACATCTTGTTATGCCCGCTCTTTTATCCCGAGGACTTCCAAGTTGTGGAATTCCTTGCCGGCACATGTTTTTCCTTCTCCTCGAACCTCCAAACCTTCAAATCCAGAATTAACAAGTTGCCTCTTTCCTCCTTGTGGACACCCATGGTACGATAGTATTTAGGCTGTAAGCCCTCGTGTTGTATTGTTGCAATATATATAAAAAAGAAATAGCAACAATTTCTCCCTGACTTGCACCTTTTCTCTCCTCTTTTATTATCTGGTTAGATCCCTATTAAATATGGCAGAGTTGTTGTGGGGGCTCCCACTTATGAGCTACATGTGGCAAAGCTTGAATCAGTAGAAAGGAAATTCCTAAAATTTGTTAGTTTTCGAAGAGATTGTCGATATCCTCCTATTGGTCTTCCTCAGAAAAGTTTGCTTCTTCGCTTTAATCTGCAGAGTCTGGAGATGTCCAGGCGGTGCAAGTTTCGTTATCGTTTTACATAAATTGGTTAATTTTGTGTTTCACTGCCCAAACCTGCCTCAGCAATTTATATACAACTGGTAATGGTTCGGATGCAGCAAGTGCATTATGGTTCATCAACTGTTTTCAAATTTTACTAAACTTATTTTCTCCCAATCGATAAAATCCAACTTTGATATATAATAAAAACTTTATAAAGGCAACATCTTTCTGGAATTTAATCAAACTGAATTTATTGCTTTCAGACTCTTGTTTGTGGTCCAATATTCTGCTCGTTTTTTTCACTTGTTTCCCTGAAGTAGAACTTAATCTTTAACTAATATAAAACCTCACTACTGTTTATATCACACATACATATAAGAAAGACTAATGCACTGAACTTTAAACCTTGTGGAACACCTTATTTTGTTAAAAGTAGACCATTCCCGTTATTCATTATAATAATTATTGATATATAACATAAATAATAGTAATAGACCCAGCTTTAAAATTTGTGGAACATCTAATTTGTGTTAGTAAATATAATAAGCATATGTCTCAACGATGCATTTTTTTCTTGCTTGCTTGTAACCACTGATCTCTATAAATAATGTGTTTGCTTTGCTGTTGGTCTTAAAGTTGACACTACCCCAAGTTAGGAGTAACATTTTCCAAATTTGATACTACTTGCTGTCATTATAATTGAAGGGTCTCTTTCACAAATGCCGCATGTCAAAAAACAATGTTGGAAAATAACAAAGAACAGCTTATTGGCTTTCTCTAAAAAAATTTGTTTACATATCATTTGAACCGCGAATCACGTGGGGTCTAGATAGCGTATAAAAATGCTTAAAAAAGAAAGCCAACTTGCAACTAAAATTTTCAAGTGAAGACAAGGATAGTACCGCTAAAGTGTCGGGGGTCTATGTAATTACCTGTACGGATTGTGATCTTAAATAGGTCGGGCAAGCAAAAAGATCTATTGAAATTATATTTAAAGAACATTTAGTACACCTAAGATACAGTAGTAGTAGTAGCAGGGGTGGGGAGGCTAACGCCAAGCAAGTAGGCCACAATGGGCACTTTTTGCCAACCCCAGCAACCCACCAACCATGCTCTACACTTCCTCGGTTCCGTTGCCAAACCGCCTCGATCTCAAAATGAAGGCCGTGATGGTCTTCAATTGGACGGTACTTACCTGATTCCTCTGTAGAGTCCTCGACTGAACAATTCTGCTCGAAGACTCCCAAATGCCTCGCATTCACACAGGTAGTGGTAAGAGGTTTCTTCATCCTCGCTGCATTCCTGGCAAATGGGATCCCTCTCTACACCTATCAATGTGAGGTGTCTTCTAAGGGCACAGTGGCCTGTCAGGTCGACTCCTACAGAGTATCCAGGCAGTTTTATCTCTGTCCAGCCCCTCCACGAAGTCCCTCGCCTGCCTACAGTCACCAACCGACCCCCAGGGCCTCTCCATGGCCTCTTCAGTCCACCTGTCTAAGGCGATAGAGACCGTCTTCCTACTTATGCCTATCGCAGGCTCTGGGCCACAGAACGGCTGCCGGGAACCAAGCCTTGCGAGATCATTCGCTACATCATTCGCCACTACGCCACAGTGTCCCGGAACCCATGCGAGTTGCACCTCCTTTGTCCTGGCTAGTGCTTTAAGGGCGTCAGCGCACTCCTGAGCCAGTGTAGACCTGATTCTGGCTGCGCAGACTGCCCGGAGGACCTTCTGGCTATCCGAGCAAATGTATACACATTTATCGGGGCTCAGCCCCACATCCTGTCTATTGGCCACAGACAGGATACTGTACATCTCCGTTTCGAATGCCGTGGTATATGCGCCCAGAGCATATATCTCGCGCACCCCCAGGCCTTGGATCTATATTCCTGCCCCGGAGGATTGTTGATCCTCTAGCCGTGATCTATCCGTAAAACAGACCAGGCTTGCAGGCTGGAATGCAACCTCATTTTCCCTCCACTGATCCCTACTGGGGATCCTGAGGGTATATGGCCTAGTTAACCTAATATCATCCTCTGCATTCCGTACCTTGATGGTGGAAATCGGAGTTTCCTTTTCCACCTCCTTGGCGACTCTTGCATGCCCCATTACTGCTCTCTCTCCGCACCTTAGATACAGTACTATACCTTGCGTTGCTTGACATATTTGGGATAATAATCACCACGTAGATAAAAATAACCTAAATATTATGTTAATCAAAATGTTAGACAACCAGGACAGCTAAAAGACTTTGGGAGTATATGTATCACTAAACATAATAAAAGTTGTATGAATTCGGCACCACTGCCCATGTACAGTTTATTGATTGACCACTTTAAGAAAGATCCTGACAAACGAAGCGAGCGAAGGATGATAACCTATTTCAAGTCGAAGGAATTTCTGGGAAGCAATGAAAGTTTTTGTTTTTGTTTAAACCACACTCAATCACCTAGACCGGGTACCTTCACATAATATAAAGACGATTGTAGTCGTCAAAACATTAAATTTTTTCATCCTCTGATGACATTAACTTGGTTAGTGAAACCATCATAAGTTTTTACAAAATGTGTTGTGTTGATTGGGGTTCTCCAAGTGTACTTATACCTACTGTCCTCAAAAAATTGGAAATGATTTGCAAGACATTCATGTTAGTGGTGTTTAATAAACTCTGTGGATTACATATTACTATATTATTGTTGCTCATATATTCTAACATTAAAAAGGGCCGTAATATATTTTCCATGGAGATCAGAGATCAGTGGTTCCGATTGCTTAGCTTAACCAAGCATACATCTGCTAGTCTTTCTACATGTAGCGCAGTGCAGGTATCCACGTGGTGGCTATTGTTTTCTTTATGTTGTAGTTAAGAAAGTTGTTCCCGTAACATTATCACCCCCAGGTAGCACCCCCTGGCAGCACCAGCAGATCCAGGGCAACACTTCCCCCACACCACCATCGCCCAGCAGTTTGTCGTCTGGATCGGTGTCTCCCTCTAGACATGACAGCTCCTGGACCATGCACACGGATCTCAGCCTGTCTTCATGCAGCATCGCCAGCGAAAAGAGAAGCTCTTCTCATCTATGGCAGTCACATCCTGTCACAGAATGGAGCAAGGAACAAGTAAGTAACTCACACACTAATAGTGATGATGGGATAGTGACAGTAAGTCAGTCAAATAAATTATCAGGCCTATCCTCAGTTGCCCTTTGTCACTGAGGATAGGAACCTTCATGCACTCGTTATTCATTCTAAATTTTTTAATCAGACTTCTGAATAATCACCCTTTGCTCCCAACAGGTCCCGTAAAACATATAACTTCAGAAAAGCTGACTTTAAAGCACTCTATAGCTCACTTTTGGGCATTTCTTGGTGCTGTCTTGAAGAATGCATTGACACATAATCAGACATGCTCCATCTTTTATCGCCAACTGTACACTTGCACAAGCATGTTCCCTTATTCAACCTAAGAGCTGTAAGTGCCCAGCATTGTTTGATGCTTCCATTATAAGGAAGATCAAACGAAGGGTGCGCCATTTTGCACATTACAAAAATAGTGGATCTGATCTGAAGCATTTAGACACGTGAAGTTAGTTGTCAAGTGCCATATATCGGTGGGTTACAATGCCAACCTGCATCGGATTGAGGCATCCATAAGTGATGACGTTAAATCATTCTGGTCATATATCCTAAGTAAAAGGCGATCTTGAAGACTTCCCGGTTTGATGAAGGTTGATGATGGTGGTGGCATTTTTGATACACCAGAATCTATAGTTAATGCACATGCAGGTTATTTTCAGAGTGTATACCTTCCATGTTCTAATACTGCTCCCAGCTCTTGCAAATCTGGCAAAAATACAGTTTTTTTTTTACCTGATTTCTCTGCTGCTGAAGTCGAGAAGTCATGCCACAAATTAAAAAACAAAGTTACACTGAGCTTCGACCTAAATCCATCCTTCTGGGTTAAAGATCGTGCTAGTGTCCTAGCAAGAAGTTTCATATTTAATTTAGTGCTCAAGGCTGAGACCTTTCCCAATGTTTGGAAGATAGCGAAGCATCTTACCTTTACCTTTGTAGAAAACCAAACTAGCACCAAAATGAAACCAACTGAGATCGGACCTTGAAATGGGTAGTTATTACGTAATTTCCACTAATTCTACGACTCTGTGGTGTAAATAACTTTACATTACAGACTACTCGTGACAATTACGTAATAGTCACAGCTTATAACTACGTTAGAGTTACGCAACTTGTTAGTTGCTTTCAAGGTATTAAGAACGTCATCGTTACTTACAGAACGATTTGAATGTTCCGGGAACTTGAAGGTGGCAACCGGCAATAGCCAAAACTATCTTATTTTACTGAAATTCTAACCTCTTGAGTTATAACGAAAATGGAAAAAAAAGTTAATTTTGTTTGCTCATCAAACATTATTTTTGCGGAAAAAAACCTTAACTCAAACCAAAGCTAAGCTTGATAAATACTATGGGGACTCTGTACCATCAATTTCCATGGTAAAAAAGTGGTTTACTGAATTTCGTAGCAGCCATACAAGCACAAATGACACCGATCGTTCTGGACGCCCAGTTGAGGTCAATACATCCGAAACAAATGAAAAAATTCACGATATGGTGTTGGCATATCACATGGCTCAGTGGTTTCGATTTTGAATGATCACTTGTATGAGAAAGCTATCCGCAAGATGGGTGCCACGTTTGCTCACAATCGACCACAAACTCCATCGTGTGACAACTTCGAAGGAGTGTTTGGCGTTGTTCAACCGCAATAGTGACGAGTTTTTGCGTCGTTTCGTAACTGTGGATGAAAGATGAATTCACCACAACACACCAGAGACCAAGCAGCTGTCAAAACAGTGGGTTTCTCCGTGCAAATCGGCCTCGAAGAAGGCCAAGGTGGGTTTGTCAGCCAATAAAGTCATGGCGACCGTTTTTTGGGATGCACACGGTATAATCCACATTGATCTTCAAAAGGGAAGAACAATCAATGATGAATATCATACCAACTTATTGGACCAATTTAATGACGATTTGAAGAAAAGACGATCGCATTTGGCCAAGAAAAAAGTTCTTTTCCACCAAGACAATGCAAGGGTGCACACATGTGTAGTCTCCATGGCGAAATTGCATAAATTGGGCTACAATTGCTCCCTCATCCGCCCTATTCTCCGAATTTAGCCCCGAGTGACTATTTCTTGTTTCCAAACTTAAAGAAGTGGCTCGGCAGAAAGAGATTTGACTCCAATGATAAAATCATCTCACAAACAAATACCTAATCTGACGACCTCGACAAATCTAATTTTTTGGAAGGAATACAAAAATTGGAGAAACGTTGGACAAAGTGTATAGAGATCAAAGGAGACTATGTTGAGAAATAAAATCATTTTTTGTCAAAAAACTGTGTTTCATTGAAAAAGTCACTGACTTATTGACCCGCCCTCGTAGGACAGATATTCTATTTGTACAGGGCTTTCATTAATTCCCGAACCCCAAGTGATCGGATTCTGTCTCTCTCTTAGTGGAATATGATTTTATGAGTTCGCAGTCAAAAAGTAACCAAAGAAACCACTAGACTAGGGACCCTAAAGTTACTAAATCAATTGACAGTTCAGTCCATTGGCGCTCAATTCCCTTTTGACCGGTTATTTTGTATGTATATTGTGCATTTTCCAAGTTCAACCAGTGTTTACCTTCTTCAAATAATTTTCTATCTGTTGGACAATAAAAATAAACAGTTTTTATCAAAACTTATCATTTTCATTGCGTTTTTACGTAAGTTCAAAGTGTAGGTATGTTAAGGTTATGTTGTTGACAATATTCAACATCGAATGGAACGAAGCCCTACCAAATCTGTTCGTCGGTAATCTGCCCAAACAGGTACATATTTGTTACATGTTACACAATACACATTCCTAAAACCGTAAATTAGAAGTTTAAATAATCGGACCTCAATTTGTTTACGTACATTACAAAATTTTGATATCTATACAAAATAAAAGTAATATTTTATTAAGTTTTTTTATTTATTTTTTAACAATCAAGAACAGTAAACCATACATGAACAGACTTGCTGTTGAAAATACTAAATAATAAATACATTTAAGACATTTACTGTTTCAACTTTTTATAATTTTTATATTTTTTATAAAACCCCAAAGGAAATATGAGACAACACTGGCATCTTAGGGATTTCATTAATTCAGGTTGTACAACCGTGTATGCCGGGTTGCCTAACTTAAACGGTTACATGGGTTTCGGGAATTAACGAAAGCCCTGTATAAATCGGTCAAAGAACTTTTGAAATAACAATTATGAAAAGTAAATTTTAACAAATTGAAAAAATGAATCAAAGTGTTTCCAGACACATGTCTGCGTTTGTAATTCTCTGTATATAAAAAACCACGCTGTATACTTACCTGTAACAAATTGAGTGTGGAATTGTAATTGTTTTTGAGTTTAGCTATTGAATAAAACTATTTAGTTTTAAAGTTTTTTAATATCATTTTTTCTTGCATTTTAGGTGTGCCAATGGTTGTTAGCCGTAGGATTAGAACAACACATACCAAAATTTGTAGAATTACAAGTGAACGGTAGTGCTTTACTGTTGTTAACATCGGCTGATTTTAAAATATTAGGAATATCGAGTGACGACAAAAGCCGTCTGAAGCGGAAAATTAAAGAACTGAAAGTGCAAGCTGAAAAAGAAAGGAAACAAATGGAACGTGATCGTAAAGAGAAAGAGAAGATGCTTAGGAAGGCGGAAAAAGCCAGCAAGAAGAAGTAGTAAAGCACATTGTGTAGAAAGCACAGGCCTATACTGGGTGTAACGTTTGATCTTAGGTGATAAATTTGGTAATTTTTTCTTACCAAATCCTGCCATATGGAGTTTAAGTAATAATAATAAATGTACCTCTTCTGGAAACTGTGAATTATACTACTGATGCCGGAGAGTTTCGTAGCTGTGTCTAAGATTGATGTTGATCTTAGAAAATTATTGCTACACACAATGGAAATGTCACTGCATAAATTTATACTTGCGACAACATTTCTAGAAATGACGTGCTCGTGTTAGTTTGTAGTCAACTGTATATACATTATATATTTGTCAAAATATTTTTTATGTTTCTCAAACATCAATATTCTTTGTACTTATTGTTTTTTCTGATTTAATTTGTTCTGTCTGTATTTTTTAAGGATAATTCCTTTTCTCCTAGTAGGTCAAGTAATTTTTTAAGATGAAAGCTCAACTCAAATAGCACAGTTGCAGTAGGAATTGTTTTTGTATATTTGTTTTGTTTTTGTTTACATGAAATCTTTATACGTGTGATAGTTTTGGTTGACCTACATTTTATTCCTCTATTGTGTTTTTGATTATTTTTGAATTACAATTTTATGAAATATGTGATTGTTGTAAGATATTAGCTATTCTATTTTTATTTATTAATTTAACGTTGAATGTTATTTTATTGTATAATTTTTATATGAATTATAACAGTATTTATCTTATTTATTGCCAGTTTTGTTGGTTGTCGTCAATTATGTTTTGTACGATTTACGTTTGCAATAGTACAAAACCAAATCAAAATGTTATGTAGGACAACAATCCGTGCTATATTTATGCGAAGCAACTACCATAAAATATTTACTTATTATTATTTTTTGTGGGACCAATGCCTACACATATTTTTGTTTTCAGTCTAAGTTGTCTAAATTTAAAAAATACGGTCGTACATTGCTCAAATAATTTATTAAAATTGTAGCCAACATTTGTTGCAGTTTTTTGTGTTTATTATTTCTCTATTATAAGGCAGCTATGTGTCACATTATATTCTTGTGATTTCTTTTAAACTTTTGTAATTAAATTATAAATACTATGTAGAATTCAAAAATAAATAACTTTGTATTTGTATGTGCTTTTTCCTTATTTATTTTCCCGTGTGTTTCAAGATTCTAGATCCCCAAGCAACATTTAAGATAAAATTGACATAAATTCATGTTAGCAATTGGCCAGGGACAAAAACAACGCAGGTTATTTTCAGCTATAATATTGTTGCCTTTTCGCCGGATTCTGGATAAGTATGACTTTAAATTTTAACAAACCAACTTTTTTACTCTCTAAATATGGGTACAATAAAAGTTCTAGAATGTCTCTCTCACAAAACACTTAGTTTATCTGGCTTTACAATCACTAACCTGGACAAAAGTCACTATACTGGAACTACAGTCGCTACTCTCTAACACTTCACACTGATTACTGCTTCTTCAAGTCACTTCAACATTATCTAATTGAACTGAACTGCCTGAGCTGGCTTGCTTTCACCTTTATTTACCCGTCATACCTTCCTCCTTGTTTCTGGAGTGTTCCATTCCAGAATGTTCCAGGACCTTTTTTTGCTCGAAGGTTCTGTGAATACAGATTGGCCCCGTGTGTATACAGGGATGTATATACAGGTGATCCAAATGTGGCCATCACTCCTATGTTACACAAGGGGTGTTTCTCGTACTATAAGCACTCTGCATATAGAGGGTGTAAGGGTTCTCTGTGTATACAGGGTGTTCGGAATGTGCAGATCTCATTTATCCGTTCCGACAGGGTATAAGTTGGTAACTTCGTTATTTTGGGTTGAGACTGTCTATGGGGAGGCAGTGTTGCCAGATTGTTTAATAATTCCCAGATGTTGGGGAAGTTTTGGAGATGTGGCAACACCGCACATACATTTATTGAAGTGCTTTATAATAATATACTGTGATTGTTCTAAACATCACTTTCAAATTTTTTAAAGCTTATTGCTCAGACATAATTAAATAAATGGTGACACCGACTATAGCAGGGTTCCCACTCGTCTGAAAAACTGGGATAAATCAGGGAATTTGTAGAAGAAAAAAAATTCAGGGAAATCACAGAGAAAGTGGGGAAAATTGACTAAAAGTTTTTGTCCCTGTCAGGGAAAAATTATTTGTTATCTCTTGATAAATAATTGAAACAATGTGCTTGCTTTTTGTGAATGTGAAACATTTATTTAATAATTTCTTTTTACACAAAGCCAAAATAATTGTTTTTTTTTTTTTATTAGTGAATTTGCTTTGAAAAAAGCCACTGATGAGGAGATCTCCGACTTTTGAATTTTGAAAAAAATATCTTCGAATGACCGCGAACTAAGCCCCCTAGAACCCATATCCAGGGTCAGTTTCAATTTTTATATCTTTATATATATATATATATATATATATATATATATATATATATATATATATATATATATATAATCACACCGGCAACAAAAAATAATGGACCGATTTTGATAAAATTTGGTAGGTGCCTTTTTGCAAGTGGCTTGGATTGTTAGCCAGGAAAATCGGACCAATGTTTCCAGGAGAAAGCTTTCTGTGAATAAATGCATCTCGGCTGGTGTAGTTTTTGTATAAATTACGTGGATAGGTTCGTTGGCCAGGAAGCTTAGACTAGGTTTTTTGAGAAAATTTTAAATTTATCTTTGGAAAATTTTTGTACTTTCTTAAACAAAACGTTAGTTTGATGAAATGTTGAGGGTAAATTGTAGAAGATCAAAGTCAGGGAAATAGATTTTGGGATGTCAGGGAACTCAGGGTAATTAATATGCTGTTTTTAGTGAGAACCCTGTATAAGAAGTATATTTACAGCAACGAATTGGGAAACAGACTATAAGAAAATATTAGGTAATAAACTTGAAATCTTATGTTTACCGAAATATTTCCAACTTCCTGTTTTTATCAGCCTTATCTTTATCAGCATATTTTTTATATCCTTGCTAATTTGTTATAAAGAAAGAATAGTTTAAATATATATATATATATATATATATATATATATATATATATATATATATATATATATATATATATATATATATATATATATATATATATATATATATATATGAAAACAGATGATGAGTAAATGAACTTGAAAAATATAGGTTGTAATTACCTGCAGCAGTTGCTGGAGCTCATCAAGATTCTTGTTAAATATTTGTACTACAAAAGTTGTTCAATATACCACATTAGTGGGAGAGATATAGCTCTCTTCTGAATGGACTCCAGGATAGCGAGTGAAGATGCGGCAGCAGCACTCCAGATGTGGGAGCAGTATTCGAGGTTTGGCCTTATTTGTGAAGTATAAAGATTAGCTGGTAAAAAATATTTGCGAGCCCGGAAGAGGAAACCTAATTTCTTGGCAGCCGCTTCTGCAATTAATGTGACATGTGGGTGCCAATTGAGATTTTGATCCACAGAATTGCCAACAAGTGAAAAGGACTCATTACTTTGAATAACTTGGTTGTTCATTGTGATGGGTCTAGGGCTGGTGTATCTCTAATGAGATAGAAATCAAGACTGAGATTTGGTGGAGTTGAATTTTACAAGATTTCTACTTCCCCAGTCTAATATTTTTTGGAGATCCACAGAGACAGAGCATTCCATGAGTCTGCGATCCTCATCTAATTGGGCTAAAGAGACAGGCTTAGAATATTGTATATTTGAGTGGAGGGTGCTGTCGTCTGTGTAACTGTGAACTGGGTTGGATGTGCTAGAGAGGAGGTCATTGATGTGGAGAAGAAACAAATTAGGGGCTAAAGCTGAACCCTGAGGGACTCCTGCATTAATTGGATACAGTTTAGAGGAATCGCCATCCACGACAACAGAAATGCTCCAGTTGGATAGAAAATTTGCTGTCCAGGTACAGAGTTTTGGTGGTAAACCATAGGCTGAAAGTTTATTAAGCAGCGCTGCGTGGCAGACCTGGTCGAATGCTTTGGATATGTCTAGAGCGACAATCTGGGATTCACTGTGTAGTTCCATAGACTTGTTCCGAGGACAGAGCTAAGGAGGTCGGCAGTTGATCTGCGCTGACGGAATCCATACTGCCTGTCGTGGATTAGACTGGGTTTTTCACGAAATTTTAGTAATTCGGTGTTTATATACATTTCCATCACTGTAGAGACGACTGAAAGGGGAGAAATAGCCCTGTAGTTGCTAGGAAGCGCTTTGGATCCTTTCTTGGGGATGGGTTGTACTCTAGCAGTTCTCCAGTTACTAGGAAATATGCCTCTATTGTAAGATGTCTGAAACAGACGAGTCAGGACAGGATTAAGTTCTGGTGCGCATTTTTTTCTGAACACATCTTTCTAATTTCTAACCAAACATATTAGACGTTATCACTCGACACACCAGCAGGTGTGCCAATCATATTATATAATTCACATAGCAGTGAAAAAAGCAGCAACCACAATAGGTTAAGAGCTGATTGTGTTAACTTAGCAACGTCGGCTTCGAACTGCTGGAGGGTTTCGCCCGATTTCTGACAGCGATTTGTTAGCTGAGTTTGATACAGCTGTTGTAAATGGTGGTCTCTAAATCTCAGTTCTAGGTAATACCTAATGCTGTCGAAACTGTCCTGTTCTTCCCTGGGAATACTTTGGAGTATATCTAGGCCATCTCCCCTGAGGGCGAAAATTAATGAAGTCGCTTTCTCTCTCTCTCTCGCCTCAACTGGCATAGGTAAATACCCCATGGGACTGAGCCAGAAAATGTGGGGACCTTTATTCTTACTACCGGGCTATCTTCGAGCCTGATGTTTACCTTGGCTAGGGTATTGCACCCCTTTTCTAGTGATTGCATTTTCTGTTAAACTTTTTCTTGTATACTCATCAGCTTGTCATGTACATCGTCGCTGATACCCCTTACTCGGCTTTCTACTTGCTGGAAGATGTCGTCTTTAACCTGCTTCATACGTTCATCCACACACAAAGTAATATTTGCAATTCTGCTGGCTTGTTCTTGCAGAATTTTCTTTGTTTCTTCATCTCTTCTTTTGACTTCTTCATCTCTTTTTCTGGCTTCTTCATCTCTTTTTCTCATTTCTTTCTTATATCTTTGTATCTTTTTCTTATTTCTTCTTTGCCTTCTTCGTCTCTTTTTCTGGTCTCTTCATCTCTTTTACTCATTTCTTCTTTGGCTTCTTTGTCTCTTTTTATAGCTTCGTCTCGTGCTAATTTAGCTTCTTCATCCATTTTTAAAATCATTTCCGATAGCAGAGTGTTCATATTTGCTGTTGTGCTACGTGTCTTGGGCATAGACGTACTTAAAGCTGGTACACAGTATATTCTGTTTCAAAAACACACACAGTTATGTATTACTGCGTTACACTGATCTTCCAGAGATTCTAGAAATTTCCACGTCATTCAACAAATATTCTGGAAAATATTTAACTAGCAGTTTGAGAATCCCATTTCTGGCACCAGTTGTTACGTTCTATAGAGTTCTGGATTTGTTAACTAAGAAAACAATGTTTTTCAAACTACTAATTTATTATAACCAACTATTTTTCAACACTAGTATCAGCTGAAATATCTCTATTACTAAATGTCCGTAGAACTATATTCCACTATCTGCCTTCTATGATCGCTTCTTATACACCAACACTTACTGTTGACTCGCTTAATACTCTATGATCACTTATTCTGCACCACACTAACTCAATACTTAACTAACTCACTCTATCTGCGGCTCGCCTATTTATACTGTCCATAGAGATTCTAGACCTTCTACACTGTTCTACACCTGTCACTTTCTGATCCCTTCTTATCATTCCAGAGAGTTCGTTGTTACCAACACACTTTGCAATCGGCCTCTGACCATAGAAGTAACAAAGTCCATAAACTCAATTCTTATAGACGGATGTATATATATATATATATATATATATATATATATATATATATATATATATATATATATATATATATATATATATATATATATATATATATATATATATATATATATAATACAATTATTGAAGCATACATATAACCATATAATGTATCTGTTAGGTGGTTCTAGAGGGACTTGGCATGCAGACTCTGCGGCGAGGAGGAAGAATCAGCCCAGCACATCTTGTGCGAGTGTAAAGCTCTGGACCGCAAAAGACAACTGATCTACGGACAGCCTAGCCCAGGGACAGAGCAATATAAAACTTCACCGTACCAATTTCTGTGCAGACTAGTTCAAGGCACAGTGATTTTGGAATGGGTGGAGTAGAAAAGACAAAGGACATGAACAATAAGGCAAAGGCTGCGATGCTATCGGGGCGGCAAAGACGCTGACGAGCCCTAAGGGAAAAAAAGAAAAAAAATGTATCTGTATCTAGCTGCTGACATATCTTACATGAAAGTTACTTGATACATAACTTTAGCTATTGAAATAGCAAGTTTTATGTAACATTTATGTATCTGATTTGTAGCTGTGTTTGTTGGGAAGTTAGAAGCAATTGCATTAGTCGATATATGGCCACATTATTGTCTATGAATCAATTTTATCTATATAACGAAATTAAAACTAAATCTTATCTGAAATTGTTAGAATCTAAGTTTATCGGTTATTATACTACACAGAAAGGTAATGGTACATCGAAACTGATTATTCAGTGTGATTTACTGTCTGGAACTCGAACTGAAGCGTTCACTCTCAAAGGAAGGAACCGGCGTGAAAGTTAATTCTCTACAGCTGAAAACTATGGTGCAGTTAGAGTGATAAGTAACGTCCACAGGACTTGACCGGGCGCAACGTAAGAGGAAGTAGACGATAAGTTAAAAGTCAGATTTCTGACTACGTCCCAACATCATAGAGAGAGACGATAAAGTAGAAGACAGGTTCTTGACTGGCTCCCAAAACTTATTGCCGAATTAAAATAAGGTTTTGTGATGATGATTGGGATATAAAATTTTAGATATTATGACTTACCCTTCATAAGGGTTGTTCTCGGGTAGATTGCTCCAGCCTGGCACTACTAACACGACTATAGAGCCTTGTGGTGTGAATGCTCTTGCATATTTTCTGTCACCTGCTTTAACGTGGACTGGACCCAACGTACATTGCCATCTCTCTTCGGGATCGGCCTCAGCCGGGTTGGCGCCTAGATTGGATAACGTCATTGTTTACAAATATAGTGGTATATGATTATCGCGAGCTATTTTTAGATGTGATGCTTTATACAGCGTGTGTTGTCAACAGTTCTTTATGTGGATTCTTAGAACACCGTATTATATCTCCAGGGTTTTATGTGGCTTTACACGTTAACTTTCTAATGCATATATTTGTCGTTCTCAACTATGACTCTTATAATAGCGAATTTTCCTTTAAAATATTAAAAGCTCTTATCGAACGATTTTCAGACCCAAATTTTGGGAGCGTTACAACATAACTAGACAACTAGACTTGCAGCACCTCAGCTGAGAATCTTAGGCAGGTCATCATTTATACGGAGTTTTTTTCCCTTGGGGTTCGTCCGCGTCTTTGCCGCCCTGATAGCACCGCAACCTTTGGTTTATTGTGCATGCCCTTTGTCTTTTCTACTCCACCCATTCCAAAATCACTGTGCCTTGAACTAGTCTGCACAGTAATTGGTAGGGTGATGTTTTATATTGTATATATATCTGTCTCCGGTCTAGACTGTCCGTAGATTAGTTGCCTTTTGCGGTCTAGAGCTTTACATTCGCACAAGATGTGCTGGGCTGATTCCTCCCACTCGCCGCAGAGTCTGAATGCCAGGTCTCCCTCGAACCGCCCCATTTTATGCAGGTGTTTCTTGACGGTCATGTGTCCCGTGAACAGCCCTGTTATGTTCCTGAGCTGTCCTCTGCTAAGATTTAGCAGCTCCACAGCTATCTTTGTACTGGGTTCCTTAATTAGTGACTTCCCACGTCTGAGCCCTGGACAGTCTACGCCCAGTACGGAGAGGGTTACTTTGACATATATATATATATATATATATATATATATATATATATATATATATATATATATATATATATATATATATATATATATATATATATATATATGTGCATATATATTTTTGATTGTTACACTACACCATGATTACTTTTAAATATACACTGTATTTGTTTGTTGTACTTTCTGTGGTTTTTTATTTGTTTACGTGGACTGCAGTTTCGAACCTTCTGGTTCATCAACAGTGCTGATGATGAGACTAAGACTAAGACCTGCCTCTTCCAGCCTTTTCTTGTTCAGGATACAGTTAAAGCCAGGGGAGAAAAGAAGCTGGTAGAGAAATTTCTACTTATAATTTTTTACCATAAAACAGAAACGTGGTGTATTGTTTAGACATGAGATGACTTTGTATTTTATTGTTTGATGGAAGCCATTTTTGGCTTGATCGATTATCTTCTTGCACTTGTTCCTTGCTGATACAAATTCGGCGTAGTAGTAGTAGCAGTGGTGGGGAGGCTGACGCCAGGCAAGTAGGCCGCAATGGGCACTTTCTGCCAATCCCGGCAACCCAGCAACCATGCTCTACACTTCCTCTATTTCGTCGCCAAACCGCCTCGACTTCGAAAAGAAGGCCATGACGGTCTTCCATTGGACGCTACTTACCTGGTTCCTCTGCAGATTCCTCGAACCGAACAATTCTGCTTGAAGACTCCCAAAAGCCTCGCATTCAAACAGGTAGTGGTAAGATGTTTCTTCATTCTCGCTGCATTCCTGGCAAATGGGATCCCTCTCCACACCTATCAATGTGAGGTGTATTCTAAGGGCGCAGTGACCTGTCAGCACCTCAAGGATGCGGCGAAGCGCAGGTCGACTCCTACCGAGTAGCCAGACAGTCTTATCTCTGTCCGGCCCCTCCACGAAGTTCCTCGCCTGCCTACAGCCATCGGCCGATCCCGAGTGCTGGTCCATGGCCTCCTCAGTCCACCTGTCTAAGGCGACAGAGACGGTCTTCTTACTTATGCCCATCGCAGGCTCCGGGCCACAGGACGGCCGCCGGGAACCAAGTCTTGCGAGATCATTCGCCACCTCATTCCGCGTTACGCCACAGTGTCCCGGAACCCTCACCAGTTGCATCTCCTTTGTCCTGGCTGGTCCTTTAAGGGCGTCAGCGCACTCCTGAAGCAGTGTTGACCTAATTCTGGCCGCGCAGACTGTCCGGAGGACCGCCTGGCTATCCGAGCAAATGTATACACATTTCTCGGGGCTCATCCTCACATCCTGTTGATTGGCTACAGACAGGATAGCGTACACCTCCGTTTCGAATGCCGTGATATATGCGCCTAGAGCATTACTCTCGCGCACCCCCAGGCTGTCGATGTATATTCCTGCCCCGGAGGATTGTTGATCCTCCAGCCGCGATCCGTCGGTAAAACAGACCAGGCTTGCGGCCTGGAATGCAACATCATTTTCCCTCCACTGATCCCTACTGAGGATTCTGAGGGTATATGGCCTAGTTTACCTCTGCATTCCGTACCTTGATGGTGGAAATCGGAATTTCCTTTTCCACCTCATTGGCGACTCTTGCATGTCCTATTATTGCTCCCTCTCCACACCAGTTTCCAGAGTCTCGTATTCTAAGATGCGACGCGATAGCCTCCCTTCTGATACAGATGGGAAGCGATGGCCGCATCAGCAAGACTTCTAGCGCGGCTGAGGGTGTCGTCCTCATAGCGCACGCAGGATTACCAGCCTTTGGCGTCTTCGCTGGGTTTACGGAGAGTCCCAGCTCACCACACCACCTTTCAATTATGCTACAGGCAGCTTGCATGCACTCACAGACGACGCCGAGGAATTTGCCGGTAACTAAGACCAGCCCATCATCAGCGAACGCCTGGGCGTAGAAGCCATTCTCGGAGAGCCGCTCCATGAGGCCGTCCATAACCAGACACCATAGATGTGGCGAAAGGCAGCTCCCTAATGACAGCCGCCTGTCATCCCAACGTCCAGCCCCCGGCCTCTCAAGGTCAGCGAGACTCTCCTGTCCTCCAGCAGGTTCGCCACCCAAGTTATTAGGGACCTAGGCGATCCTCTGTCCTGTAGGGCAGCACAGACCGTATCCGTCCTTGCCCTATCAAAGGCCCCTTCCACATCGAATAACACAGCTAATGTGCTCTCTCCGTAGTGTAGGGCCCTTTCCACCTTTTGCGTCACGGCATGGAGCGCCGTGTCCGACGATTTCCCCTGTTGGTACGCGTGCTGATTTTTATGGAAGGGGTGATCCCCGAGGATCCCTCCCAACACAAACCTATCTACTATCTTTTCCAATGCCTTAAGCAGCAAGGATGTAAGGCTGATTTGCCTGTACGCATTGGCTAGCGTGTATTCCTCCCTTCCCGGTTTAGGAATGAAGACCCCCCTAACCCGGCGCCAGGCCTTTGGGACATAGCCCCACGCCAGGCTGGCTTGGAAAACCTCCCTTATGTTGGGAAGCAGTATATCCGGGCCCCTCTGGAACAGGGCCGGAAAGATCCCATCACAGCCTGCGGACTTGAATGGAGCAAACCCGTTCACCGCACAGGTTATAGAGCCATCCGTGACCACCCCCTCCGCCAGCTGTCCGCATTCGGGACCGACCACCGGCCCAGGTCGGCAGCCCTCGTGACGGCTCCACCGCCCGCAAGGTGAACTTTGGCGAGATGGCGCAAGGTCTCCTCGCCGGTGTTGGTCCAGCTCCGGTCCGGTTTCCTTAAGGATCCTATAGTACTGCCTGACTCCTGTTTGAGTCCCCTTACCAGCCTGGCTGCGTCCGGCAAATAGTTAACTTCCCCGCAGTATGTGCGCCAACCAGCTCGTTTACTCCGTCGTAATTCGTTCTTAAACTCTCTTCTGGCAGTTCTAAGCTCGTCCCAGACCGCCTCACCCGATTCTCTGACGGCTCGGTTTAAGGCTCTCCGCGTCCGCCCGCGTAGTGCGGCGAGATCCCTGTTCCACCATTGGACTTTGATGGACGGTTCTCCCCTGAGTGGTGACGCGGACTCGTAGGCTGCCATTATTTTACCTTCTAGGGAATCGGCCTCGCTATCTAATGCCTCTATAGAGAGTCCTCTCCCTTATGGGCTCCTTGGCGACCCACCAAGACCAGTTACGTAGGCATCCCAGTCGGTCTTCCTTGGATTTCTCCTGGGGGGAAGACCCTCACGGTCCACATCCAATTCAAAGCTGATCATACGACAATCAGACATTGATATATGTTCCGTCACCCTCCAGCAGCTAGATATATCCTCTGTTATTCCTCTACTCGCCAATGTAATGTCAATCACATCCTGCCGGATACGATTCACAAACGTCGTAGCTGTATCTCCAGGTTTGTTGTAGCCAAATACTCTAGTAGAGCCTCACCGCGTGGGTTGGTATTTGTGCTGCTCCACAGTCTGTGGTGAGAATTGGCGTCACAGCCTATAATAAGTTGTAACCCATGTTCCCTCGCGAAATCGACGGTACGCACCAAATCCTGCGACGGAGGCAGCCCCCGACCATCGTAGGGAACATAAAGGCTGCGCAACATAACCTTAAGCCTAATATTACTCACCTTATACTCTAGGATAGCTGCTGTGGCGTCCCTGGACCCGAGCTGCGGCAGCAACATCATGTCCAGATCCCTCTCGCCAGTATGCAGGTCCTAGGTTGTTCTTCCTCTGCTTCGTCACCAATTAGAATGCTGAAGCCGATTCCTCCAAGACCTCTCACTTGCTTCCTATACACATAAGGCTCTTGGATCAACACAACGCCCCCTAGACCGCCTGCGAGGAGCTTTGCTAGCTCCCCAGTGGCATCCCAGCTATGTTGGAGGTGGATTTGGCACACCTGCAGCTGCCCCGCGAATTAGTCACGGCGCCGTCGGGGTGGAGCCCCCTTCCGGTTAGTGCTCGTTCACGTGCCCGCCGCGGGACGGGCGGAGGCGACCGCACTCCATGTCGGAACTCTGATTACATTCAGAGTCATCAACTCGAAGTACAGCAGCCAGCCTTGCCTGTTCAGCCCGCGGGATACCTCAGGCCTAACCAAAAAGACTAGGCGCCATGCCTCAGGTCCTTCTGCCATCTCCAGGTGCCGCCATTGCCCAATATTGGGCGAGCGGTTCTGAAGCGCAAGCATCCTGACCACTTCCTCTAGGTTCACCTCTTGACTCCTGAGCCAAGAGCCGATCCGGACCGGCCATGGGGCGTCCTTAGCCCTTGCTGCGCTGAAGGCGATATCCCCCACCGCCGTCCCAGACCAGCCGTTGAGGAGTCAACTCAGGGACTTGCCATCCTCGGCGGTCACCAATAACCACCCTGGATACAAATTCGGCGTAAGTTTACCCCCTAGGTATTCACGCTAAAATTGTAGGCATATATTTTAGTAATTATTAATTTTCACCAAGCTTTATTGCACCAAGATTTTGATTTAGAGTTAAGTATGTATTACTAAAAAGAACAAAATCTATTTTCAGGTTTTATTGAAGATATGCTATACAAATTTACAATGTATGTAATATACTGTTATGGCAAATTATATATGATACGCAGTTTTATGCTATTAAATCATGAAAGTGTAGAGGTCTCCTGTAAATACTGATTGCAAAATACTCTTTCCCTTTTAAACAACAGCAATGTGATTTGTGTTAGACATATAGTATTACCCAAGAATTCTTTAATAAACAACTATGTAGCCTATTATTCATGTTATTATCGTTTTAACTACTTATACTTACATATAAATAACAAAGTAGAGTGTTTTAATTTTAAAAATATGCCTCCAGTGGAATAATTCTTAAATCCTACGTCACGACGGCCGATATGTTTATTTTCTGAAGATTTGTTTATACATTAGGCAATCAATGATGTTTTAATATATTTCACAAATACCTTATCATTTTCACTTTTCATTGCTGAAGGCACATCTTTTCTATTTGGATGTTTGTTTATCTGAAAATGAAAAACACTGCCAGGAATAAAGGCACAAAAAATTGTTTAATATGTTTTAAAACTGAATTAAACAATATTAGACGGTACTTTGATCAACTTATATATTTAACCATTTTAAATACACATAAAAATTTATTAACAAAAATTACAAACATAAATTGTAACCTCCTTCAAATTAAGACGTTAATACTATCAATATATATATATATATATATATATATATATATATATATATATATATATATATATATATATATATATAATATGATATAGTATAGTGTAGTAAGCGAAAAAGCTGTTATCTTAAGACTGACCTCAAGTGGATGTAAATCCGGTTGGTAGTGAGGTCACCATTAGCTGTTGAACTCTAACCTAATGTATCTATCTATCAGATTTTATTATTTGCAAGATGAGAAACACTGGTAGGGTCACAAGATGTAAGAAATAAAGCTTACTACTTACCTAGTTCTGAGTTGTTCTGCCAGAGGTCCCATATTTGTTGGATCCCCTGATCAGAACCTGGTTACCTTTAGTTGTAGATATCTCGATAAGCGTTAATCAGAATTATTTATTGTGTCGCCGTAAAATGTGAGAAATATTGGTTAGGAGTTACTTTTCAATTAAACAGATATGTTAATGTAACAATAATATTGAATTTATTCATATAAATTAATTTGGAATAGCAAACAAAATTAAATAAACATGGTTGGTAAATCTCAAGTAAACATTAATCGTACACAAATAGAAATCAAATAAACAGCAAGAACTTCAAGAAAAAGAAATTGTCATTTCCCATGCATATGACAAAACAATAAGATAAAAAAATGATTGTAGGTTACTAAAATATTAATATTAGCTGCCTGAGGTATTTAAAAAATTAAATACTTTATTTTACAGCTCAAAAGCAAACACAAATTATTGGGTAAATTACTTGACGTTTGTCAATCAATTCGCTTAATTCTTCAATGAGTTAACTGGCCAGTTCTTTGAGTGAGGCTCCATTAAAAAAAATATTCCTACGTGAAATTTCTACATTGATGATTGAAAATGAAAGATATTAAAAAGAATGTACAGGTTAGATATTTTACAGACAAAATTTGCTAATTACAATTTTCAGAAATATGTATTTAAATTCACAAAATTGACAAAATTCTAAGATTAAACAGGAAATTTACAGTTATTCTTACAGCAGCTCCCTGAAACTGTTTAAGTTCAAGTTTGATTACGTTATTTTGAAAGTTCAGGTTGTAAGGGTTCAAATATTAGATTGCTGCTTGAGAAATTCTGCTGGTTTATAGAGATAGGATTTATATCGACTCATCAAGTTCTCCTGCATTGAGTTACCTGATGACCCTATGAAGATGCTTTCCAACTGGGATCAGCTATCAGTGCCTGACACAAACTCACAAACTTCAACAAGAGAGGGAATGCTGGAGAGAATAATTGGTACTTCCCATTAGCGGTTATTGGGCCGGTGGGTTTTGTTGCCCCAATACTAGGAGACAATTTGTCCCCCATGTCGATAAGCTGAATTACTTTGACGAAACCTTTTTAAACAACAATTAAAACATAAATTGGCTCAAGTGAAATTTACTGCCAATTGACTCAAAATTCGCTAATACTCAGAAACTCTTTCTGATTAACGTAAGAAATACACCAGGTCGGAAACAAAGGATCACTGTTAACTCGCGTTTTTGTGCTAAACACGGCGTTTATTTAAATTCAAAAGCCGCTTAAATGACTTTAAGCAATCACTGACAATCATTATTAGATAGTATAGATAACAGAAAGGATTTTATCACCCCTTTTTAAGATAATTTTTTAGCCACCGCAACTAAAAGGTGTTCACACGGCGACGTGCCAGCTTTGACTCCTCTCGAGCCAGCGTGCTGTGCGTTCAGCTCTCACCCTTTTTTCCTGACGTCTTACCTCCCGTGTCTACAATTCAAGGTTTTGCCGGGAATACTGTTCAACAGTTCAAACGGTCGTTTTTAGGTGACATCGTCGATACGGAAAATTACAGACCAAGTAGCAACGATATTTAGTTGTTGGAAATACTTCTCCAGCAAAATGCGACGTAATTTTCCTTGGCAAACATATATTGAATTTTAACGTACAAATTAGAAATGCAGTAAAGGAGTTTACGGTACTTGAAGATTTAGCGACCTTTCATCAAAATAATTTTGAAATCAAAACACGAATTGGCTTACAGATATTGGATTGTCGGCTATTAATTAAGCGTCTTACGGGTTTATTTTGAATATTTAAAGTAGTAACGAAACGCAATGGTTACAAAATGTCTCTTTCAGCTCCGGCACAATCTAAGTGTGCCCACATTTGGCGCATGTCACATTTACCCAACACTTCTCCGCGAGTGTCTTGCAAGAACTTTTCATCACAAGAAATGCAAGTTGCATCGCTCGAGTCTGATGTATCGCCATTGATGATATCCAGGTCAACATCGCTGTCTACAAGCGGAGGGTCGCTGGAGTCTGATGAGTCTGAGGATGAATCGTATCTTTTCGTGGGTTCAATTTTCTTTGTTTGAAGGTCTTTGGTCTTCCCACCCTTGCCCGCTGGCCAGTTTTCAATCCCGCGAAAACTCAGTGATCTCTTCTTGAGAGCACTTTTGTCAAGGTACTTGGTCTGATATTGATTCTTGTATGGCGTCCCAGTGATGAGGCTGGCACTTGCTGCTTTGCGCCCTTGAGTGGCGGTTCTCTTCCTAATTTTGGGAACAGGAGATATGTCAAACGGAGAAACTACATTCTAAGTTCCCGGAGAACATTGTGATGTTTCATGAGCCTCATCAATTGGAACAGCTAGAGCCTGGTGTGCTTGTATATCAGAATAACTTGAAGGAGAAGCAGATGATGTCGATGGTCTAGAAAAGGCAGGTAGTGGGGCACGTGATTCTGAAACATTGTTTTACACTATAGAGCAAGTTTTCCTGCAACCAACTTAGCAGCTATAAAGTCAGCATCGGTGAAGATATGGCGATTCATAAGATATAACCCAGTTACTTTGAATCCGTTTATTGCTATCTTAGCCGTTTGGGTACGAGTGTACGCTTGTCCAATATATATATATATATATATATATATATATATATATATATATATATATATATATATATATATATATATATATATATATATATATATATATATATATATATATATATATATATATATATATATATATCGTATCAATAACTCAAAAAATAATGAGCCGCTTTTAATGAAATTTGGTACGTACCTTCCTTTTCTAAGTGGCTTGGATAAGTTCGTTAGCCAGGAACATCGAACCAGTTTTTCCCGGAAATTGTTGGGCTTTTCTTCTGAAAATTTTAGTATTTCTGAAAATAACAGAGCTATGACAACCAAATTTAGCGTATGCGTTTCTACTGTCCAACTTACCCTACACGCCAAAATTCAGATCTCTAAGTGAAAAGAAAAAAGTTATAAGGCATTTTAAGAAACTAATTTTGGGTGCCACTGGTGATCAGAGGAAAACACAAGAGAAAAATATTTTGTGCGATTAACAAAACCAATTGAATATTACATACAACGGTTAAGTCTTCTTGACGCAAAAAAGTCAAGTAGCAGAAAATATTTTAAAAATTTTATAATTTTTTCGTAAAACGTCAAAGTCGCGATTTAAATCGTCAAAATTTGCAATCAACGAATCGGAAACAAATACGGATTATGTAGAAAAAGTGTGTTTCACAAAGCCTTAAGTTTCAGGTTCTACCATCATTGTCCTTCATTTTACAAAGTAATATCGAAAAATCCACTTCAAATAGACCCTCTGTCTGATGCTTTGGCAGTAGTTTCAGCTATAGAGTTTATGGTTTAATAGTCTATATCTTAGCAAATTTTCGGAGCAAAAATTCGTGTTGAGAAGACCGCGACTTACGAATTTTAAAAAGATTTCTTCAAATGAGCGGGAACTAGAACCCCAAAAACCCATATACGGGGTCAGTTTCAGTTTTTGTCTATTTACACATATACAGGGTGACTTCTTTCTACGACAAAGCTCCATATATCCGTCATTAAACAAGATATGACAAAAAAGTATATACGTTAATTATAGTGTATCCCGAGCTGCATCTTATAAACTCATTTTGACAATCACAGGCCCATAAGTCGTTGGTGATACACACTGTCTTTTTTTAATAGAACAGCTCCTTATTTTATTGCATTTTTGTGTTTTCTAGTAAATTACAATGCATGTTTGTCAGAAAAAATTGATATCGTTCATCGTTTTTGAGTTATTTCAATTGTTTTGCAACTTTTCACGTTTTTGGCACATATTTCAAACACATATCACAAATTGTGAAACGGCGTTTTTATCAATAGATAGCGGAGCCCCATGGAAATGACGCATTCAGAGAGCTTTTTGTTTGTATTACTCGACGAAAAAATCGAGCTGCCGTATACGGGCACGCTCAAATAGTGACTGAATTTTAAAAGTTTTCGTACAAATGTTTTTAGTTGTTCTGTGGAACTTATTTTTGTAAGATTTTTGTGATATGTTGGTAATTAATAATAAATGTTTAGTAAGTTATTGTAAAAAAAAAGGTGTCGAAGTTTTGTGAAAAATATAATTTAGTGTAACATTACTGAAAGCAATTTCTGTAAAAAAAATGAAATTTTTGCAAAGTTTCATATTTTTCTTTCAATTTTGGTCATAAAGCTGTTTGTGAATAATTATATCCTAGCAGGTGTGTAAACAGCTTAAAGAGGTTCGTTGGGCAGGAAAATCGGACCATTTTTTTTCTGGAACTTTTAAAGTTTATTTTCGGAAAATGTTTGTACTTTTTGAAACAACAAAGCTGTTTTAATGAAATGCGATAGATTGTAACTAATATATAGGTTATACTGCTAACCAAATGTCCTTTTAAAATTTTTTTACGAAAATTCGCTAGCATAACGCACTTGCTGCGTCCAGACATTTAATATATATATTTATATAAATAAACATTTAATGGCAAATTTAGATTACCCAAGGTTAGATCACAGATGTAAAAAAGAACGTTACACCCGAGTGTAGTGGCAATGTAATACATCTCCTGTTATTATTTAACAAATAACGAACATCGTTTAGATTAATAAAAGAGAGGTCATGAATTTCCAATTGAAAGCTGTTATCAGAGGATAAAGTCAGCATGTGGTCCTCTTAATCAAAGTGTTGCATCATATTATTTATTGAACCCCATTTATGTGATTAATTATTGTTTATTATTTCAATTCATTTTAGTTTTGAAAGTGTTTTCCCTATTTATTTAAATACGTATGTAATACTTTACATCCAGTGATATGTATGTTAACGATACGGTGATTTATATATATATATATATATATATATATATATATATATATATATATATATATATATATATATATATATATATATATATATTTATACCAGCAGATTATTTTACGTTCAGTGGGTTTTATTTGTCCCAATCTTCTATTAGACCAAAAAGTAATGTATTTTTAACGGCATTAGAAGTACCACTAAGTTAAGATTGGAACCTGTGATAAGGACTGATAAGTACACTTGGAGAACCCAAATCACCACAACACATCTTTTTAAAGACCTTACGATCGCTTCACTAACAAAGTTAGAGTCATCAAAGGATGAAAAATTCTGAATTCTTCATCCTCTAATGACGCTAACTTTATTAGTAAAGCGATCACAGGTCTTTAAAAAGATGTGTTGTGGTCATTTGGGTTCTCCAAGTGTATTCAGAAGTGTCACTATTAATCCCTCGGCAACCCCGAAATCTCTCGAACCGACACTAATAATATCGGCATTTTTGCATGTCACCCCATTTCCACCACACCCCAAAGTGGTGCTAGTGGGGTCTTACCCACACATTATTTTTTCCAGATAGATGTATTTCGAAAACTATGGACTAAGGAGATTGGGCTAGATCATCATATTTTAGCCTAAGGAATCTGTCATAACATTTTGTACAGACCTTTTAGAGACATCCTATATATATATACATATATATATATATATATATATATATATATATATATATATATATATATATATATATATATATATATATATATATATTGCTATGGTATTTAGTGTTTCCTTTATAGCACTTTTAATTGTAGAGCATGAGAATTCAATTTGCGTCTTTACTTTAAAAAAAACGCTTATATTTTTGATCCTGAAATTATGCCAAAATTTGTTTACTTACTGCTGTGATTTTAAATTTTTCTCTCATCTCATGGGTAGGGTTCTGTGCTCGTGCTAGCATTTTTGTTTAATAATATCGATATCAATCACAGATCAATATATATATATATATATATATATATATATATATATATATATATATATATATATATATATATATATATATATATATAGTGTTTTTAGTTTAGAAAATTGTATAAATGGTAACATAGTAGATGTATGACATGTGATATGACGCGGCATTGACTTGACCGGTGCCTTGTTGACAGACGACCAAGGCCAATAAACGTAAGTTATTTGATTAACATCCTTTTTTTTCTCACTCAGGGCTCGTCCGCGGCTTTGCCGCCCCGATAGCACTGCAGATTAACATCCTTAGATTAGGTAATAAACTTTTTAACTGACCTTGGATTTGGGTTCTAGGGGCCCAAATTCGTGCTCAAAATTTTCCAAAAGTCTTGGCATCGATACCTCTCTATTAGTAAATCTTAATGAAACTTCACTAAAAACGAGCTGATTTCTTATTGTATTGCGCTGATTGTGATACCAAGAGGAAATTGTGCTGGTTTTGGCACAATCATGACGGAAATTGCAACCCTGACTGTTATAGAAGTAGGTACATATGCCCCGCGGCCAGATAAAGGTAGTGCGAGATGCATCTACGTGGTGACTGGCTTATCGTGCATATTACCGTATATATTTCCTGCTAGAGTGACGAACTCATTTTACACGTGTCCCGGCGATGGAAGTAAGCATTAGCTATTTCGCTTTGCCGGGCGAGAAACTTCGGAAATAAATATTCGCAGCACGGGCCCCCGAAGATTCTGATTATAACTTTGTCAAATTATTATTTTAACAAACTTATGGTATAGTTAATTGTGTTGTTAAGGGAATTTAAGTGGGCGGCACATGCTCTTGTGCCCACTGGTACCAGCCGCCACTGTTATTTTGAAACCTATATATGTTAAATTTAATCTGTGGAAGATGGATAACCTTCCAATGCAAATCCTTTCTCTGCAGACATACTCACACTTATACACACACGTTAAATTTACGTAATAAAAAATATTTATAAATCAAATTTTGTAACACTGTGTTGATTAGAACCAAATGCAACGACAGAATTTTTCATCCTCTGATGACGCTAACTTTGTTAGTGAAGCGATCGTCAAGTCTTTAAAAATGTGTAGTGGTGATTGGGGTTCTCCAAGTGTACTTATCAATGCTCATCATAGGTTCCAATATTCACTTGGTCATGTACTCAAGTTATTTTAATGGTTAATGGTTTGTACCATAAAAATTATTCTATTTAACTTGTAGTCTTTCAGTTAAAGTAAAAATTAATTATTGATTTAGAATTCTTTTAATGAAAATTCGCTACTATAACTCACTTGCTGCGTCTAGAGTTTTCTTCATACCATTTAATTTAAAAGATTTACAAAAAGTAGCAAATCTAGAATATAATTGTATTTCAGTTGTATAACGATTATGAATGGACAATTTTAGTACAAAGTTTCTGTTAATCATCCAAATTATTATCATCTATTATAAAAACTAGCCTGAATATTGGGTACTTGTTATATAAACTTTGTTCGTCACTTTTTCTGCACAAAATTTTGCAAGAAATGAGACAAGGTTAAAATAAATCAAATTAATAATAAAACCTTGAACTTAAAATGTATTGTCTTACCTCAGCTTTGCAAATGTGTTTACCGCATGATTTATATACACGGTGAGAACCTCGGTGGTTCAGGGGTAAGAACGTGTGCCTCTGAACCGAAGGGTACTGGATTTGATCCCAGGGCACTCCTTTCACTTTTTCAGTACAAACTGTCAAATTAACATCAACCGAGATTCTGGTATTGTATTTAAGCAGGTTGAATGCCTGCACGTTTCGCCCTTCGGAGGGGGCGTAAAGCCGTCGGTCCCGTGTCCATGCGATGTTGGGCAAGTTAAAGATCCCTACCCTCTATGTGAAAACTGGAACCTGTGATGAGCACTAATAAGTACACTTGGAGAAACCCAAATACAATAATATGAGAAATTCAAATTCGTCAATGATTTGGATGTATTTTGTAGAGGGCGTCACAGGCGGCTATCAGGACATATATGATTCGTTCCAACTTTTTTGCCCACACTGTTATCTCATTGTGGAGCCAAAAAATCGTTGCCCCTATCTTTTTTACGTAAAAAAGATATACGTTATTAAAGTCGCTAGGAATAACGGTTTCCGAGAAAAATGCATTTATGCTGATGATGCACGAAAAACAAACATTTTGAAGAATTGGTTACGTTTTTGTATTAAAAAAATGCTTTCAATAATATCGAATTTCCATTATCGGGACATAAATAAACAACGTGTACACACAAACCCGGACGTGTTTACAGTACACGCATTAAAAACATTGTGTAAACATTGTTAAAAACATTAGTATTCAAATTTAAATTTAAATTTAGAATAAGATCTAAATTAGATTCTAACAATTGATTATAATTACTTTTAGATTAGATTTAACCATTTCAAGACGAATTTTTGTTATTGATTTTTTTTGTAAAATTTAATGTTCTAGGGCAATCACTAGCACTCTTAAAGAAAGTCTAGCTATGTTTTTAACAAAAAAAAAGGATAGTGGCGGTGGTACAGATATGTACCATCAGTCCTGGATAGCGGTACATATGTGAACCACTAGTCCTGGAGCAATATCCTTAATTAAATTCATAACAATAATGGTTTGAGAAAAAAATACGTTAGGTATGCTTAAACGTGATATTGTGCAAAACAATTCTTACACAGTGGTACATTACAAAGTTGGCACATTGTCTTTGTTCTGGTTTGAATTTTATTTTGTCAGCAAAGTGTACACCGTCTTCTGGTGCCGCTCTCAATTGGCAAGTGCGTAGGGACATTCCCACGGCTTCTCTTCAAGGAAGGACGTCCACGTTGCGGTCCTCTCGTCACTGAAACTGTTTCTTGGCCTTCTTCGATCAGGGTCTCTGCCAAGAGTACTATAAAATGTAACAGGGAATACTGTTTAAAATGGTTGATTTCCTTGTAAATTATCGAAGAATTTATCACACGTCATTAGAAGTCTGTGGAATGTCTTTATCCAACATTCCTTGGATTTTCTATCGAATTCATAAGGACCTGACATTTGGTCTGCTAGTTCAATTCCACCCATTTTTTCTCTATAGAAAGATATCATTTGTGGACAGTCTGTCGGGGATCTGGTTACATCTTTATTTTTTTAATTTACTAACGTAATCGTGTTTGAGTGGCAATTGCTCAGCAATAAAACTTCTTTCGTGTGTTGCCATTTTGTAAACATTAGCCCGTTGTCTGTACACTTGAAGATTGACACACCCATCTGCAATTTCATTGGCACTTTTGGAATGTTTCGTCTATTCGAAATGCACGTCCCTACAGCTGCATACGGTATTGGTTGCATCAACTCGACGGATGTTTGTTGGTTTTAGATGCACATATTGTTTTAATGACGAGCGACCTTTGAACTTGGTCATCGATTCATCAATGCTCTGGAATACTGTATCTTGACGTGATTTTTGAAATGTATTTTTTAAACATTCAACTACATCATCAATATGTTTTTGAGGATCCCTCAGGTCTTTCTGGTGGTGCAAAATACAGCTTTGAAGGTGTCAGTTTTGAATCTATCTCTAGAAATAAAAATTTTTATAATCGTATTTCCCATAGAAAGATGCCTGGACCAATAATCCGGAACCGACGGTAACCTGTTATATGACATGACCTTGAAAAACAATAAAAAGAAAACAAAAAGCTTATAAAGGAGCAGAAAAAAAAAGAAAGTTACACAAAAGGTGGTCAAAGAATTAGGAAGAAAAAACTTGAACTGAAGAAAACAAATAAAAATACAAAGCGTCAAATTAAATTTGACGATTTCCCTGATTCCACTATTTCCACGGAAATACCCTATGTTGATAGCGATGATGAAATGGATTAAGAAGTTGAAGACGATGACAAAACCTGTATTATATGTGATGATATAGGCAAGGACAATGATCTTTGGTTTTAATGCTTTTCTTGTAAACTTTGGGCACATGCTGAGTACACAGGATTTTCGACGAAAGAAGCTCTATTTAAACAATAACATTGTTATCGCTACGATAATTGATTAATAAGTATAAGAATCGTTCAGTCCTTTGTAAGTGTTTTGGATTGTGTAACTTTTTCTTAATAAACTGGCTTATTTCATTTTTACAACCTAAAGTTCGTCAACTTACCCTCATCTCCCCTACTTCCAAAAAAGTTCTCGTTAAAAATATTTTTAGCGAATTTTCGTTTCAAAAAATACTTGTAGAGAATTTTCGAACAAAAAAAATATTTTTTTTCGTGAAAAAAATTGTTTAGCAAACCTCATATTGTGTTTGTTGTGCTGTGGCTTCGATCTAATCTCTGTATTAAGCATGAGTAAAATTGAACGTCGCACAAGAAAACATAAGACTAACTCTAAACCAGAAAGAAGATACTCTAAGATCTACTAAACTTCGTAATCTGAATAACAATGTTATTTTTTAGAGTAATCGTTTTATCTGAAACATTCCCAAACTACACTGTTTACTATCTTATTCAAATATAGCATAGGTCTGTTGAAATAAACGTCAACTCTTGCCGTAATAAATTATACAGTATTTAATATAATTCTTTATCGACTTTTAGACATACTAAATATATAATTTAGCCATTATGGAATATTTTCATGTGTTTTCATTTAAAGAATACAAGAGGATATTATTATCACATATATTTGTGTAGCTTTAAATGCCGATTAAGTATCATTAGACTATTTGCCGAAATAAGCTACCACATTAAAAGCAGAAATGTCTGTGTGGAAGGAATTGGCTTCGGACATTACGTCCATTGGCCACAAAACTCTGCAGTAAATTTGTACCATTGTTATATCTATACATTGTTATAAAAAGCGATTCTCCTTCAAATATATTTATAATTTGCCGCATGGATATCAATACTTACAGCAATAGGGAGGGTTAAAGCGATAGACGTACCTTTATGTGTAAGCTCTTACAGAGTATAACTAGTTCTAAATGGCTATAGCATAAGCAATTTTATCTTCTAACATATCAATTTTATCAAAATATAAATGTTTGTGTTCTTACTTATTATTAAGGATAGAAACAAAGGATACTCGTTTCTCGCCCAGGTGTCCTTCAGGGCATTTTTTTAAACAAACAACACTGGACAGCTAATGACATGGGATAAAAAACAATAGGTGAGACAGTAGGAAAACTAAATTTATATTAATATTATTCTTAACTAAGGCTAATACTAAAATACACATATAGAGAAATAGCAAATAAAATCAGAAATACTATTATTATATTTTACAATGTACGTAACAACCATTCTGAGCTGTACGACAGATTCGTCGTCTCGGTGCCAAAATTTTCCTACCTGACATAGATCCAGGGTATCGCAGCGTGTCAAACTTTGATAGTAGTAGTAGCAGTGGTGAGCAGGCTAACGCCAGGCTAGTAGACCGTCACCAAACCGCCTCGACCTCGAAATGAAGGCCATGACGGTCTTCCATTGGACGGAACTTACCTGGCTCCTCTGCAGATTCCTCGAACCGAACAATTCTGTTCGAAGACTCCCAAAAGCCTCGCATTCCCACAGATAGTGGTAAGACGTCTCTTCATTCTCGCAGCATTTGTGGCAAATAGGATCCCTCTCGACACCTATCAATGTGAGTTGTCTTCTAAGAGCGCAGTGACATGTGCACCTCCGTTTCGAATGCCGTGGTATATGGGCCCAGAGCATAACTCTCGCGCACCCCCAGGCTGTCGAAGTATATTCCTGCCCCGCATCAGCAAGACCTCTAGAGCAGCTGAGGGTGTCGTCCTCATAGCGCCTGTGATACCCAGGATTGCCAGCCGTTGGCCAGATTCTTGGTAGCAGTTTCGTTCACACCACACCACCAGACCAACGCTCCGTAGATGATTCTCGGCCTGACGATCGCAGTGTAAATCCAATTAAGAATCCGAGGATTAAGTCCCCAGGTCCTCCCTATCACTCGACGCAGCTGCCAGAGGGTCGCCACTCCCTTCCTTACTACTCGTTCTATTTGCGACCCCCATGTTAGTTTGGAATCCAGGACCACCCCCAGATATTTGACCTCCCGCACTAAAGCTAAAGGTTTTCTAAACACCACGGGCGTCCTGAACCCCTCCGTATTCCTCTTCTTGGTGAATAGGATCATCTCCGTCTTCGCTGGATTTACGGAGAGCCCCATCTCACCCCACCACCTTTCAATTATGCTACAGGCAGCTTGCATGAACTCACAGACGACGCCGAGGAATTTGCCGGTGACTAAGACCAGCCCATCTTCAGCGTACGCCTGGGCGTAGAAGCCATTATCGGAGAGCCGCTACATGAGGCCGTCCATGACCAGACACCATAGCTGAGGCGAAAGGTAGCTGCCTTGAGAACAGCCGACCGTCACCCCAAGGTCCAGGCTCCGGCCTCTCAAGGTCAACGAGACTCTCCTATTCTCCAGCATGCTGGCCACCCAACTTATTAGGGACCTAGGCGATCCCCTGTCCTGTAGGGCGGCACAGACCGTATCCGTCCTTGCCCTATCAAAGGCCCCCTCCACATCGAAGAACACAGGTAATGCGCCCTTTCCACCTTTCGCGTCGCAGCGCTAAAATATAAAATCCAAGCTAAATTGAATGGATTTTTTTTATGTAGTAATGATTTATAATTGATGTATGTTTTTTATAGTTATTATTTTAGAACATTATTTGTTTTCTCCCTGGCGTTTTTAAACTCTTACTTTCCGTGGCCCTCCTGTGAAGTCTCGTTATTAACGTTGCCTATATAGGCCCATAGGCATTAAGTGAGTGGTCCCCGTTCTTCCCATATTAATTTAATAAGTTAAATAATTTAATAAGTTAAAAAATAATAATGAAAAAATTGTAAAATGATTGGATCCCAACATAACAATGAAACAATATATAATAGTGGATACATTTAAAAATCGGGTTGTAATAAGCGAATGGCTAGAAGCCGCACTCATAGTGTCGACAGCCCGTCGACAACAAATATTAATAAAACGTTTACAATTATTATTATGACCTATAAAATATTCGAGAGAGGGCCAATAAGTCCGTGACTTTTTGAATTTCCCGGGTCTTCACAGGAAGGGCAACATTGCTCCTATCAACAATCATCTGTCATCTGACTCCTGTTAAATTTTGAACAAGCTGCCTCATTTAGTTTGTGTTAGATAGCCATTGAAAGCGAACAACCTCTTGAGTGATAACAAAAATGGAAAAAAGTGAATTTCGTGTGCTAATCAAACATTATTTTTAAGCTTGATAAATACTATGGGGATTCTGCACTACCAATTTCCATGGTAAAAAAGTGGTTTACTGAATTTCGTTGCAGCCGTAGAAGCACAAATGACGCCGAACGTTCTGGACGCCCAGTTGAGGGCGCTACACCTGAAACAATTGAAAAACTCGACGATATGGTGTTGGACGATCGGAGATTGAAAGTGCGGGAGATTGTGGAAGCCATCGGCATATCCCATGGCTCAATGGTTTCGATTTTGCATGATCACTTGGGTATGAGAAAGCTATCCGCAAGATGGGTGCCGAGTTTGCTCACAATCGACCACAAACGCAATCGTCTGACAACTTCGGAGAAGTGTTTGGCGTTGTTCAACCGCAATAGGGACGAGTTTTTGCGCCGTTTCGTAACCGTGGACGAAATATGGATTCACCACAACACACCAGAGACCAAGCAGCAGTCAAAACAGTGGGTTTCTTCGTGCGAATCGGCGCCGAAGAAGGCCAAGGTGAGTTTGTCAGCGAATAAAGTCATCGCGACCGTTTTTTTGGGATGCACGCGGTATAATCCACATTGATTACCTTCAAAATGGAAGAACAATCAATGGCGAATATTATACCAACTTATTGGGCCGATTCAATGGCGAGTTGAAGAAAAAACGACCGCATTTGGCCAAGAAAAAAGTTCTTTTCCACCAAGGCAATGCAAGGGTGCACACATGTGTAGTCTCCATGGCGAAATTGCATAAATTAGGCTACGAATTGCTCCCCCATCCGCTCTATTCTCAGGATTTAGCCCCGAGTGACTATTTCTTGTTTCCAAACTTAAAGAAATGGCTCGACGGAAAGAGATTTGACTCCAATGACGAAATCATCTCACAAACAAATACCTATCTTGAGGACCTCGACAAATCTTGGACGAAGGGTATAGAGCTCAAAGGAGACTATGTTGAGAAATAAAATGAGTTTTTGTCAAAAAACGTGTGTTTCATTAAAAAAGTCACGGACTTATTGATCCGCACTCGTACATACAGTAGGGTCCGGATTTTACGATTAGCAGATTAAACGAACTTCTCATATAACGAACAAATGTTAGGGATTTGAATAGACTTGTGTAAGAGATAATGCTAAAATGTTTCTGACATAACGATTTTTTCTCCATATTCCAGGAAGCGTAAAAAGTAGGTCACTTTTTTCGACTATAAATCATTATTTTTACTAGGTTATGCAATTCCCATCGCATTTAATCAATTTCAATTCTTTTACCATTGCGAGTGTGTAAATATCAATATTATGCCAATTAATAAAGTCTGCGAGCTGACATACATGTGGATGCAAGATAGCTCATTTAAGTAAGCAACCTTTAAATTATATTTAACTCAGACAAAAATATAGAACAAGATTAGGGATTTCAGAGAAAGTTAAAAAAATAATAACGTTGTAATAGAAATAATTTGAGATAACAGCCTTCAAAAATTTTCATCCGAAAAAGCGCCATCTAGTGGCAAGAATAAGAAAATAAAAAATATCGTCTAAATTGTACTTGAAAAAAACTTTCGAACAGTTTTTGCGAGAATTCAGATCCACATCAGCCACAGCATATTACATATTACCAGGCAACCAATTAGAAACCAGATTAGGAATTCAGCGCCAGTAATTGTACCGCCCACTTTCAAATTGACAGTTTATTTGATTTGAATTTGAGTGCGCTACATTATAGTTTTATTTTTAATAAAATTACGGCTGTAAGACTAGATGCATTCTCGCAACAATTAGAACCGTAGACCGGTTTCGCTCTCATTAGAGCTCTTCAGTACGGCATACTAATTGTAGCAAAAATGCACCAAAAATAACACGGCTATCGTATAGCCAGTCTTAAAACACTAAGTGAGTGGTGGTGTCGCCACCTAGTTCGGAACCAAGTACTATGTTGTCACGCCCGCTCCAAATAACACAGAGTGTTAAAAATAGAGACAGTATACAACTAACTAACAATTTAAAAAATTGTTAGCCCTGGCCCATTTCTAACCCAATATAGGGACAAAGTATGTAAGACTAGATGCATTCTCGCAACAATTAGAACCGTAGACCGGTTTCGCTCTCATTAGAGCTCTTCAGTTAGTTGTATACTGTCTCTATTTTTAACACTCTGTGTTATTTGGAGCGGGCGTGACAACATAGTACTTGGTTCCGAACTAGGTGGCGACACGTTCACCACTCACTTAGTGTTTTAAGACTGGCTATACGATAGCCGTGTTATTTTTTGTGCATTTTTGCTACAATTAGTATGCCGTACTGAAGAGCTCTAATGAGAGCGAAACCGGTCTACGGTTCTAATTGTTGCGAGAATGCATCTAGTCTTACATACTTTGTCCCTATATTAGGGTAGAAATGGGCCAGGGCTAACAATTTTTGAAATTGTTAGTTAGTTGTATACTGTCTCTATTTTTAACACTCTGTGTTATTTGGAGCGGGCGTGACAACATAGTACTTGGTTCCGAACTAGGTGGCGACACGTTCACCACTCACTTAGTGTATTACGGCTGTACTTATGAATTTGTTCAGAGTTAAAAAAAAAACAACTCGTCATTGGTCACTAAGTGAAGATTGGAACCTGTGATGAGCACTAACGGGGTGCCCACTCGTCTGGAAAACCGGGAAGTGGAAGGAAAAATTTTGTCAGCGAAAAATTGAGAAGAATTGTGAAAATTGACTAAGGTTCAGGGAATTTTGTCCTTGTCAGGGAAAAATAATTTGTTTTTGGTTTATGATAAAAAATTAAGACACAAAGATAGGTGCATATTTGTATAACTACGTTTTCGTTTATTTCTAAGGAAAATTGTGTATGTTTTATAAATGTAGTTTTAGGGAAGTGTGTTTTCCACCATGACGCGCTGACCTACTGTACTCTGTAGTAGTGTGTTACACATTTTGGGGGTATATTGTAGAATATCAAAGTCAGGGAAATTGATATGCTATATTTAGTGGGAACCCTGACTGATAAGTAGACTTGGAGAACCCAAATCACCACAACACAATCTTTTTAAATATTTTTCATCCTCTGATATGACGCTAACTTCGTTAGTGAAACGATCGTCAGGTCTTTAAAAATGTGTTGTGGTGATTTGGGTTTCCAAGTGTGCTTATCGTCATTTATTTTTTAGTTCTTTAATCTAGTCTGTAAATTAGGATACTCTGAATAAATGAGGCACAGTTATGGAAGATAAATTATTATTATGTAGTACCCATAAGGTAAGGTTATGACAAATTATAATATTATGTGAGAGTATTTTTTATGAACAGGGTTTAATAATGTGACAAATTGTTAATACATACTGAGAAAATTGGAAATACTCCTTTTTAAGGCCCAGTTTCAAAGATAGCGGAAAAGTAATCTGGACACAGATAATTATGGTTGCAAATTTCGATAAAAACCTTTTAAAACCCGAATATCACCTGCATCCGCACCTTTACTATTTATGATTTATCCATTTATCGATTTATTGGCTGAAGATGAGGAATCTTTTTTCAAAAATTCAATTTGGCATAATTTTACCGAAACTTAAAAAGGGGATGATAAAAGGGAATTTTTGATAAAGTTGAATGGTATTGCAAATGAACGGAAAATTCATTCTAAAATAAATATTGGAGGTAGTTTCTTTTTTCTACATTCGGATGAAACTGTAGAAATGTATATGTAACCTGTCTTTAATGTTCCGAAGCTATTTTTTTTAATAAAATACGGACTTATTCGGGTAGCATCGAATTTTATATCTTTTCCTGATTGGTTATTTATAACTCCTATGCTGTGGCTGATGTGGATCTGAATTCTCGCCAGTTTTTTCCCCGAAGCTCTAGTTGCCATAGTTACCGAGATATGAATGTCGCTCACCTAATGAATCACCTTGTGTATCTCGTCTCCGATCCACTTTTGAATATTTTTTTTCACTATTACATAGGTATGTTGTATGAAGTACTTTCAAAGTAGGTATGCTAGTTTTTTGTTTCCGCTAAAAAAGGGGTGATCCCAAAATGACCATACGCCTTTATGTTGTTACATTCTCTAAGATTGGTTTCAGTTGAAACTCTAAATTCCTACAAAATATATTTCATCACAATTTTACCCAAGTATCAATATTATATCTGTTTGTAATACATTTGCAATGATACTAAAATAAATTTAGTTGTTGCAACACGGCAACTATTTTAATCAGAATTAAGATTAATATAATAGATTATAATATTTTTTAAAGAAGAGACCTTTAATCAAGATTACAAAATACAATGTGCAATGCGGGTAAGTACTGTTTTCAATCAATCAATCACATTTACAGGTTTCCCAGTTATAATTATTTAAACTGAAGTGACGTCGATTTTAAGTAATGTGTTTATATTCGTAGGCCTGTGGTTTTTACTAATGCCACACAATTAACAGAAAAATGTGGTGTTAGAGTGAATCATTTTATATTGGAAAATAAATAACAATGACTTTTAAATCAACGATTACATTTTACCAGTTCTGGACACTTTATCATAATGGATCAAGAATTATCTTGTTGAAAACTGCTAGTAAAATTTTAAATGTTCGTGTTAGCTTTTACATACAATAGTCCTGCCAAAACTGTTACGGTTACGGGTCATACTGAGAATAACGCCCAAATGTGTTATTAACTCTGGAATAAAATAATAAAAGTCTGCATCTGTTTACCGGTATAGCCTATATAGTAGAAAAAGTGTATCATATTTTATCAAAATTACTTATTATTTGAAAATGTACAAAAATTTTCCGAAAATAAACTTAAAATGTTGCCGAGAAAACTGGTTTCCTAGCCAGCAAGCCTGAATAGTTAAGTTAATAGCATATTGAGTTATTGAAATCTGAAGGATTTAATGAAAATTCGCTACCAAAACGCACTTACTGTGTCTGGATTTTTTCTTAGAAATATGCATCATATTTCGATAAAAAATGCAAAAATGCAATAATATAAGAGTGTTCGAAAAAAAATCGTAGGGATCATCAACAACTTACAGGCCATCCTGTGATTTTCAAAATAATTTTATAAGATGCAGCTTAAGATGCTACAATTAACGTATACAATTTTTTCTCGTATCTTGTATAAAAACAATTATATTGAGCTTTACCGTAGAAATGCGTCATCCTGTGTATATGTAAAAAGATAAAAACTAAAAGTAAACCCGGATATGGATTCTAGGGGTTCTAGTTTGCGCTGATTTAAAGAAATCTTTTTAAAATTCAAAAGTCGCGGTCTCCTCATACACGGATTTTCCTACGAATATTATATAAAAATTATAGACCGTTAAACCATAGACTTAACTAAACCTACAGCTAAGGCATCAGAGAAAGGGTCTATTTAAAATGAATTTTCTGTAAATATTTGAGTAAAATGAAGGACAATGACGGTTGAAACTGAAACGTAAGGGTTTGCAGAACACTCTTGCGACATTTTCTTTACATAATCGGTATTTGTTTCAGGTTCTTTGCCCAAATGTTGCACACTTTGACGTTTCAAATCGCGACTTTGACGTTTTGAGGATAACCCCTTTTTTTAAGCCTATAACTTTTTGTCTTTTAACTTTTTATAATGTATACATGCATACATACAAACATGCGCCCCAAGTTTGGTTGCCCTTACTTTGTTATTTCCGGAGATATAACTTTTTTCCGAAAGAAAACCCAAAATTTTTCGGGAAAACAAAGGTACTCAGAAAATTTGATCAAAATCGGCTCATTATATATATATATATATATATATATATATATATATATATATATATATATATATATATATATATATATTTATATAAATTGAAACTGTCCCTGCGTTCTAGGGGTCTAGTTCGCGCTCATGTGAAGAAATTTTTTCAAAATTCAAAAGTCGTGTCATTAGTGAATGTTGTTAAAGGAAAATTCACTAAAATTCGAACTTAACGTTCAATTACTTCATTAAAAATGTCGTTACTTTTTTAGGAACTGAAAAACTGAAGTTTAATATTTTGTATGAACGTATGAGTTATCGGTGTGATACATATATACATATATATATATATATATATATATATATATATATATATATATATATATATATATATATATATATATATATATATATATATATATATATATATATATAAAAGGAGAAAGGTTTAAGGGCAAAGCTTTTTTGGTTGCTTCCCTCGGATTGAGGGTCTTCCAAATGTTGCTGCAATTGTGCACTGGTTGCCTGTTGTGACTCCGTGTATTTTTGCATCTTCATCCAGAGTGTTCCCATCTTCAAAATTAAAACGTCGGGTTCTCCTCATTAGTGATTTTTTAAAAGAAAATACAGTAATAATAAACATGCCTTAATATATATATATATATATATATATATATATATATATATATATATATATATATATATATATATATATATATATATATATATATATATATATCAACAACACACCACGAGGGCTTACAGCCTAAATACTATCGTACCGTGTGTGTCGACAAGGAGGAAATAGGCAACTTGTTAATTCTGGACTTGAAGGTTTGGAGGTTCGGAGGAAAAGAAGGAAAAATATGTGCCGGCAAGGAATTCCACAACTTGGAAGTCCTCGAGACAAAAGAGCGGGCATAACAAGATGTTCTATGTCTGGTGAGACAGTCAAAGGGTGTATTCGCTCTGTTCCCCCGGTAGATCTGTTGGGGGCAGCAGGTGTAGGAACTATGGAAGGAAGCTCCTCTGAGCATTGCACGTCGGTGGGCAAGGGATGACAGTCTTTGGGTGAGGGTAGGGTCATCGATGAGACGTATAGCTCTCTTCTGAATGGAGTCCAGGATAGGGAGTGTATAAGCGGCAGCGGAATCCCAGATGTGGGAGCAGTATTCGAGGTTTGGTCTTATTTGTGAATTATATAAGGTATAGGTATTAGCTGGTTAAAAGTATTTGCGGGCCCGGAAGAGGAAACCGTGTTGAACAGAGGTAGATAAGAATTCCAGAGCAGATTATTTCGTTGTGTGCAAGTGGATGGGAAATATTTTGAACATTTTTTATAAGAAAGGGACGTTTTTATTAAGTTTATTTTCGAAATTTGAATTTCAGGGTAAACTGTTGAGTTTTAATATCCGGTATTAAATTACCACCCTGTATTGAAAACTGTAATATTAGACCATACATATGGGGTATCTCCGCATTCAAAAAATGTGATCCATCGAATTGTAATAATAAAATGTAGGGTTGCTATTTAAAAAAATGGGAAAAATGGTGGGAGTTTAGTTTTTTAGTGAATTTTTATTTTAACTGATTATAAGACAATGTTCTGCAAATTAAACTTCACGTGTCTCTGCGTTTTCCACAAAAACTATTTTTGGCTGAATAATGAATTTTATTCCATAAGTGTGCTTCACACTGTATATATATATATATATATATATATATATATATATATATATATATATATATATATATATATATATATATATATACGTCATCGATGACTTTTAAAAATAAAACTGAGGGTCATGCGATCGAAACTTCTTTTACAAGGTCTTTTAATTATTTAATTCAACCATAGCAATATGTAAAATTACCAAATAGTACAATATGTGAACTGTAGGTAATACGTCACTTTTTAAGTGAGAAATCTAATAAATTTTACTATCGAATTGCTCTTTATCGCTTTATCTACAATCTTAAGAAACCTTATCTTAGTTGTTAGCTGTTTACTAATACAGCTGATAAAAAAAACTAATGTTTTCTTTTTAGAAGTAGCCAATCTATGGTTTTTAATTTCAACTGATATAAGAATTTTCTAGAAAATTAGAGCACCTAGTATTTTGTTTCGTGTGTTGACTGACTGTCCTAAGGTACTTAAAATGAAATATGATAAGGGCCATGATTGGAAATATAATAATAGTTTCTCATTTTTGACTTTTCTAAAAAAATGTAGATAAGTTATCAAGAAGGCCACATTTAAATTCGACCTAATTATCAAGTGATAAATGGTGATACTTGAGATAGTTAAAAGTGTTTGTATTTATCAACATGAGGCTTACTGAAACTGACAGATTTGAAATTCTAATAATGATTTGTTGCGGAGAAAAAAACAGGAGTCAGAGAAAAGTTTGTACCTTATTTAATAATAAATAATCCCACCGGGAACCAATTTCTCAATCCGCAGTAAGCAGAATCGGGAAGTGTGGAAAAACTGGTGAGGTCAAAGACTTCCCTGAAGATGGTAGAAAACATATACCGGAGCACAGCAAACTAGATGTTCTACCAGCATTTCATGAAAATTCCACCCTAGTTACGATTATAAATGCCATGCTGCGATTTCAACATTTTACTTCCATGTGGAAACTTGCCGACATTATCAACATCCCGAAACCCAGCAAAGATCCGCTGTTCCCTCAGAACTACAGGCCCATTAGCCTACTACCAGTCATCGGCAAAATCACCGAAAAACTGATTCAGAAAAGGCTAGCTTCATTCACCTCAGAAAATCATATCCTTCCGGATGAGCAATTCGGTTTCAGACACCAGCACTCCACCACAGACCAAGTCCTTCGTGTGGTGGAAAACATAACCGAAGGATTTAATGAAAACAAGTCAACTGGTGCAATATTTCTTGACATTGCTCAAGCCTTCGATAGGGTTTGGCATGCGGGCCTCCTAAACAAACCTCTATCATTTTATTATCCTCTCCCTCTGATTCTGCTAATCAGGTCATACCTGCAACAGAGGAAGTACCAGGTGAAACATCTGCGAGCCAGATCTAGAACGTGCCCAGCCACGGCTGGTCTCCCGCAGGGTTCTGCTATCTCCCCTCTGCTGTACAATATATTTGTCGCAGACATTCCGACAGCCTCCCTAAACGTGACATACGCACCTTACGCAGACGACACTACCATCCTCAGCAGCTCCACTCAGTCGAGGATAATAACCGAACGATTTCAGACCGCCGTAGTCGAGCTGAAAGCATGGTATAGGAAATCCCTTCTAGCCATAAACCCCGATAAATGTTCAGCTGTCCTATTTTCCAAGAGTAGACACACACCTCACGAACACGTATCATTAGACAACCGTCTAATTTCCTGGCGAGATTCCGCCAAATACCTCGGGGTTTTCCTCGATAAACACTTAACATGGCGCCCCCATGTCGATCACGCCCGAAAAAAAGCCTCGATGTTCATCTCGAAGCTGTTCCCACTTCTAAATAAAAATTCCAAACTGTCCATGAGCAACAAGTTGGTCATGTACAAATTCATCATCCGGCCAGCCTTGACCTATGCGTCACCTGCATGGGCCACCGCGGCCGCAACACACATCAAGACCCTTCAAATCACCCAGAACAAAATTCTGAAAATGGTTACCGGAGCGCCATGGTTTGTCCGAAACAGTCAGATTCACTCTGATCTGGAAATGCCTTCGATACTTGAGTTCATAACTCAACTATCCACAACTCAGTTCGCAAAAGCCGCTTCTCATCCAAATGCTCTTCTCCGTAGTGCCACCGACTACAATGAGCAACTCCCACATAAGCATAAGCGTCCAAAGCTTATACTTATCCGCTAACGCCCCCGCGGCAAAAACAGAATGGAAACATTCATACCCAAAAAGTCATTGTGTGAAATCTTTCCGACGGAGGTATGGACTAAGGTCTGGTACTCCCAGGGAGGGGGTTTTAGTGAGTACAGCCTCACAGTACCTCGATATCGCACGGCACCTACGGGGCCGTGAATGAGGTCTGCATGAGAATTTCCCCCTCCTGTATCAAAAAAAATAAAAAATCCCATACCAGTTCACGGCAAGTAGGATTAGGTATTAACATTGATCATTCAACAGTTCTTAGAATTCTAAAGAAGAAAAACGTGGCACCGTTACAAAGTTAGCTTAGTACAGGAGCTTATGAAAGACGATTTTGACAAACGAGTCGAACTTTGCGAATTTTTAAGGGAAAAATTAACTTTGATCCCACGTTTGTAAAAAATTCCTTTTGGCGATAAAGCTACATTCTTCGTAAATGGTAATGTAAGCCGTAAATGGTAATGTTATGGGAAGTCAATAATTGACGGACCCAGTTCAAAGACAGCTGTGGAGCTGCTAAACCTTAGCAGAGGACAGCTCAGAAACACAACAGGTCTCTTGACGGGACACATGGCCGTCAAGAAACACCTACATAAAATGGGGCGGTTCGAAGGGGACCTCGCATGCAGACTCTGCGGCGAGGGGGAGGAATCAGCCCAGCACATCTTGTGCGAGTGTATAGCTCTGGACCGGAAAAGACAACTGATCTACGGTCACTCTAGACCGGAGACAGAGCAATATAAAACTTCACCCTACCAATCGCTGTGCAGACTAGTTCAAGGCACAGTGATTTTGGAATGGGTGGAGTAAGACTAGGGGTATGCACAATCAACCAAGGATTGCGGTGCTATCGGGGCGGCAAGGCCGCGGACGAGCCCTGAGGGAACAAAAAAAATGTAAGCCGACAATCATATCGGTATTGGGCAACTGAAAATACACACTAGATGCAAAAGTATCTACACTCTATACCCACAGAAGTGAATGTTTGGGCCAGAATAATAGATAATAGGGCCATACAAGGGTGGGTTTTCAAATATGGAAACCAATGGATTATATTGGTCAAATTTCTCAGATTGTCAGAAATTCAGATTTACGCACTAAACCGAAACGTTATAAATGCTTAAAACACGATTCCAAGTGGCATTTGCGTTGTTATGTCTTTTAACAATTTTGTGCAAATTATTCACGTCGGAAAACACCACTTAGCCGAGTGGGCTAAGCCCTGTACATCAGATAATCGAGTCCTATATGACGAGTTCTAATCCTAGTTACTGACTTTACTTTTTATCAATTATTTTTTTGGTTTCATTTCACTTTACCGTTATCTTATCAGACTGTTGTTATTCACTTTACCGTTATCTAATCAGACTGTTGTTATTCCGATGAATTTTTAGCGAGTGTTTGTTGTATACAAAATAATCTAATAAAGAGGAGATGAAAACTTCGAAGACTTAATCTAATTTGAATAGTATATCTGGTTGTTTGTTCTTACCCTAACTTATTGAAACCGATCCATATTTAATATAGTCGTGGACTTCTCCCGTGGCTTTACAAATGCTCGTTTTTGTGAATTAAAAAAAAAAATATTTACTAATGAGGAAATCCCGACTTTTTAATTTAGAAAAAATTTCTTCAAGTTAGCGCGAACTAGGCCTGGAATCCATATCTAGTGTCAGTTTCAATATATATATATATATATATATATATATATATATATATATATATATATATATATATATATATTGCCAATTGAGATTTCGATCCACAGAAATGCCAACAAGTGAAAAGGACTCACTACTTTGAATAATTTGGTTGTTCATTGTGAGTCTAAGGCTGGTGTATCTCTTATGAGATAGAAAGCAATACTGAGTTTTGATGGGGTTGAAGAATTGTACAAGATTTTTACTTCCCTAGTCTTATATTCTTTGGAGATCCTCGGAGACAGAACCCTCCATGAGTCTGCGATCCCCATCTAGTTGGGCTAAAGAGACAGGCTTAGAATATTGTATATTTGAGTGGATGGTGCTGTCGTCCGCGTAACTGTTAACTGGGTTGGATGTGCTAGAGAGGAGGTCATTGATGTGAAGACGTAATAAAGTAGGGGCTAAAGCTGAACCTTGAGGAACTCCTGCATTGATTGGATACAGTTTACAGGAATGGCCATCCACGACAACGGAAATGCTCCGGTTGGAGAGGAAATTTGCTGTCCAGGTACAGAGTTTTGGTGGTAGGCCATATGCCAGGAGTGTTTATATACTTTTCCATCACTTTAGAGACGACTGAAAGGAGAGAAATGGGCCTGTAGTTGCTGGGAAGCGCTTTGGATCCTTTCTTGGGGATGGGTTGTACTCGAGCAGTTTTCCAGTTACTAGGGAATATGCCTTTATTATAAGATATCTGAAACAGACGAGTCAGGACAGGAGCAAGCTCTGGTGCGCATTTTTTAAGAACAATTGCTGGGATCTCGTCAAGGCCAGAGGCTTTCCTGGTATTAAGAGAAGAGAGCATCTTTCGTACCTTTTTAGTTTTGAAAATGATATCCGTCATTTTATGCGCGACATTGGGGACTGTTGGTGGTTGAACATTTGGAGATGGGTTGAGAGTAGAATTGCCGGCGAACAACGAAGCAAAAAGTTCAGCCTTGTCCAGGGCGGTAGAAACAATTTCATCCCCTGAGACAAGAGGTGGGAACGTGCTTTTGCAGAAATTATTCCCAATAGATTTAGCAAGAGTCCAGAAAGGTTTGCCGCCGTTGGAGCTTAAGAGGACTTTGTTTTTGGTGGCAACAATGAGAGATTAAAAAAATATTTCCTAAATTATACCTGAGAGAATCTTTCGAATGGTTTTTCTCGAAGCTCTAGTTGCCATAGTTACCGAGATATGAATGTCGCTCACCTAATGAGTTACTCTGTATATCTCAAATCCGATGCACTTTTGAAATCTGTTTTTACCACTATTACATAGGCTGTATATTTTTTATTTATTTTTTTGTTCCCTCAGGGCTCGTCCGCGGCCTTGCCGCCCCGATAGCACCGCAACCCTTGGTTGATTGGCATAGGCTGTATATGGTAGTATCAAAGAATGCTAGTTTTATTTCTGGCCGCTAAAAATAGTGACCATCCCAGATTGACTATACCTTTAAAGAATATATGAAAAATATTTAGGGGAAGCAGTGCTTCCATTGACCGCACGCCCCTGTGACCATACTTTTTTATGGGGTTTTAACAGGTCCTCGATATTGGTATAGTCTTACTAGAAAATATTCAAAGTTATGATTTCCACATAAAAATACAATATATAACGACCGTTTCAATTAAAATAATTTATCTGCGAAAAGTCGCTAAATATTAAAACACCATGAGAAAGGGAAATATCTTTTAACAGGAAACAAATTATCTTTATCTAATATAATGTTAAAAAAATGTCGGTTGGAAAATATGTGTGTCACTTATTAGGAGTTTTGTCGTTGGGTATTTTTTTCGATCCCATGTTTCATCTTCTATATGAAAATAACTGGTAAACAAATTAATAAGAACAAAACCGACAAACAATGTAACTTAGTGGGTCAGCGCAAATGACCAAATAATGTAACCTAAGCAAAAATAAGTGTTGTATAAATAACATAATAACACAAGGATATTCAAGTTACGCAATTTGATTAGGGGAAATAATCAATAAAGAATTTAGTAATATCAAATAAGAAAATAAACTTATCGTAAATAGTTTTTTCACTAATAAGGAGATCCTGACTTTTGAATTTTGAAAAAAATTCTTCAAATGAGGGCGAACTAGGCCCTTAGAACCGATATCCAGGGTCGTTTTCAATTTATTATATATATATATATATATATATATATATATATATATATATATATATATATATATATATATATATATATATATATATATATATATATATATCTGCATACTCTTCTGAGGTGTACTCCATTATAAGAAGTAAAAGAGTAGAAAATTTTGCAATTTTATAAAGTTTACCACTTACACCTATTCAAAATAATAACTTGTTAACCTAAACGTCAAGTGACACTTAATGACAACTTTGGCAAACCAGACTACTACTTACTAAAATACAACAAAGATAATCGTCGTACAAAAAATTATCAAGACATTAAATTTTCCATATTAAAAAGATGTCGTGCGTGTATTCAGGCATAAAAGTGTATCATTGCGATTTTCTACCAAACAACGACTGGTTAAAAATCATGAACTGTGCTCTAAAACACTTATCTGATCCATTGCTGACTCGTAAAATAAGCGTCGTACAGAAAATTATCAAGAGAGTCATTTTGTTCACGAATGAAAGTAAGATTGAAAAAATAAAAAATAAAAAAAATATCATTGGCTTACCCGTTTTTTTCTTGAGGGATAACCAATGACATGTGGGTACGCGCGCCACTGCTGGATTAGCCGATTCAATTGTTATGGCAGAATACGCGCCTTACATAGCAGCCTACACATGCGAAGTTTGAACAAAATATATGTGCTACTTTTTAAAAAATTGGGAAATTTTATTTTTTGAAATTCAACTTCAACACCCTGTATCTTTTTAATGAAGCATTATAGGAAACATTTTTATAGGACATACCCTCTCTAAAATTGTTCAAAGAAGATGGGGTTTCATTTTTGGTCACCACTTATGAATCAGCCTGTATATATATATATATATATATATATATATATATATATATATATATATATATATATATATATATATATATATATATATATAGTATAATTAAAAAAAGAATGAGCCGATTTTCATCAAATTTAGTACCAATCTTCCTTTTGCAAGTGGCTTGGACAAGTTCGTTTGCTAGGAAAATCAGCACAGGTTTTCCCGGAAAATTTTGTGTTTTCTTTCGGAAAAAATAAGTAAGGGCAACATGAAGAGTTTCCTATGTACCAAAACTCAGATCTCTAAGTTAAAAGACAAAAAGTGATAGGTAAGCCTCTGATTAAAAAAAGTTAAAACGTCAAAATTGATAATTATGGTAGTCGAGTATAACCTGTCCCCAAGAAAGGATCGAAAGCGCTTCCTAGCAACTACAGGCCTATTTCTCTCCTTTCAGTCATCTCTAAGGTGATGGAAAAGTATATAAACAACATTACTAAAATTTCTTGAAAAACACAATCTAATCCACGACAGGCAGTATGGATTACGTCAGCGCAGATCAACTGCCGACCTCCTTTCCTTTGTCACCCATTCATGGAACAAGTCTATGGAACTACACGGTGAATCTCAGATTGTCGCTCTAGACATATCCAAAGCATTCGACCAGCTCTGGCACGCAGCGCTGCTTAATAAACTACCGGCCTATGGCCTACCACCAAAACTCTGTACAAATTTCCTCTCTAACCGGAGCATTTCTGTTGTCGTGGATGGCCATTCCTCTAAACTGTATCCAATTAATGCAGGAGTTCCTCAAGGTTCAGATTTAGCCCCTACTTTGTTTCTTCTCCATTTTAATGACCTCCTCTCTAGCACATCCAATCCAGTTCACAGTTACGCGGACGACAGCACCCTCCACACGAATATACAATATTCTAAGCCTGTCTCTTTAGCCCAACTAGATGAGGATCGCAGACTCATGGAGGGTTCTATCTCCGTGGATCTCCAAAAAATATTAGACTGGGGAAGTATAAATCTTGTACAATTCAACCCCCCCCAAATCACAGTCTTGCTTTCTTTCTCATAAGAGATACACTAGCCCTAGAGACATCACAATAAACAACCAAGCCATTCAAGGTAATGAGTCATTTTCTTTTGTTGGCATCTCTGTGGATCGAAATCTCAATTGGCACCAACATGTCACATCAATTGCAGAAGCGGCTGCTAAGAAATTAGGTTTCCTCTTCCGGGCTCGCAAATACTTTTAACCAGCTAATCTCTATACTTTATATACTTCACAAATAAGACCAAACCTCGAATACTGCTCCCACATCTGGGGTGCTGCTGCCGTTTCTACACTCGCTTCCATTCAGAAGAGAGCTATACGTCTCATCGGTGACCCTACTCTCACCCAAAGGCTGCCATCCCTTGCCCACCGACGTGCCGTTGGTGACTTCGCTCTCTTTTATAGATATCTGCACGGGCACTGCTCAGAGGAGCTTTCTTCCATAGTTCCTCCACCTGCTGCCCCCAACAGATCTACCAGGGGAACATATCGAATGCACCCTTTTACTATCTAGGTCACCAGACATAGAACATCTTGTTATGCCCGCTCTTTTGTCCCGAGGACTTCCAAGTTGTGGAACTCCTTGCCGGCACATGATTTTCTCCGACCCTCCAAACCTTTAAGTTTGGAATTAACAAGTTGCCTCTTTCCTCCCTGTCGACACCCACGGTACGATAGTATTTAGGCTGTAAGCCCTCGTGGTGTGTTGTTAAAATAAAATAAAAAGTCGTATTAATGCGAGTGAAAAATACGACACGAAATGACACAAGCTCCTAGATCTGTGTCTAAGTCTTTATTTTCCTTCATCTTGGTAAAATATGAACAAAAAATCCATTGTAAATAAAAATTGTTTGGTATAAATAATAAAGACGTTAGAAAATTAACGTACTAGGGTGTATACCTGCCAATACATACGTCTGTCATGTCGACGGTGGTCCAGTGGTCTAAGCGGTTGCATCAGATAATAGAGTCCTATAATAAGATGAATTCTAATCCTAGTTAGTGATTTCACTTTTTATTACTTTTTTAGTCTTTAATTTCATTTTACCGTTATCTGATCAGATTGTTGTTAGTCCGCGGAATATTTTGGCGAGTTTTTGTATAACAAAAAATTTAAAGGAGATGAAAACTTTTAAGACTCATTGCAGTGGTAATCGCCGACTGCTAGGCATGGCGAATTTTTTCTACAAAAATTCACTAAAACGCATTTACTATAATGTGACAAAAATATATGTAAAATAATGTACAAATAAATTATAACATCAATGTTTAAAGAAAAAAATGTGTATACAAATTATGAATTCAAAATGATAATACTTGCTATTAAAGATATCAATATAAAAGATAAAACTCCCATGTCAACAAAAGAAATATATAATATCTTGTTAAATAAAAGCAAAACAACTCCTTCAATTGAAATGAAAATTAATAAGATCAAGTGGGCACAAGTCTGGCCATTCCTAAACAATAAGTATATAACATCTGACTGGAAAACTACAGTTTTTGAGGTGATCAACAACATCATTCCAACTAGAGTGAAAATGAAATGAAATGATTTGTGTATAGATTGTGCAAAACAAGACAGCGTGTTACATAAAATAAAAAACTGTACTGTAAAAACCAGAGAAATATGGGAGTGAACCAACAACTTCTTAATGTGCAACTTGAGAAAAAATCTAGAGAACGAAAATTCTGTTCATTTGTGGATGGCAAGAGATTTTGATAATAAAAAGGACGAAAACCTATGGACATGGACAACATCGGCACTAATTTATTGTAATATTAACAAATCCTATGATATAGAGGGTTTAAGGATATTATTAGGGCTGACAGATATAGAAAAATTAAAAATAAATCCTTTAAACATTTTTCAGTGGGAATATTTAGATTTTAAGACATTGACTTAAGAATAATATTTGTATCCTGTAAAAATTTTTAATCCATTGTTGCGTTTTCTCCGGGTTCTGGATAAGTGAGACTTTTAATTTTAACAAAACAACTTTATTTACTCTCTAAATGTGGATACAATTAAAGTTCTAGAATGTCTCTCTCACAAAACACTAAATTTACTGTCCTTACAATCACTGATTACTGTTTCTTCAAGTCACTTCAACATTCTCTAACTCAACTGAACTGCACTGGCCTGCTTTCGCCTTTATATACACGTCGTACCTTCCACCCTGTTTCACGAGCGTTCCATTCCAGAATATTCCAGGACCTTCTTTTGCTATAAGGCTCTGTGAATACAGATCGGCCCCGTGTGTATACAGGGGGATGTATATACAGGTGATCCAAATGTGGTCATCACTCCTATGTTACACAAGAGGTGTTTCTCGTGCTATAAGATCTCTCTGCGTATACGGGGTGTAAGGGGTCTCTGCGTATACAGGGTGTTTATACAGGGTGTTCGGAATGCGCAGACCTCAGTTATCCGTTACGACAGGGTACAAGTTGGTAACTTCGTTATTTTTGGTCCTAGAGGGTTGAGACTTCGCCTGTAGGGGGTCACCCCAGGCACCCCCAGGGGGGTGGGGAGGCGGTGTTGCCAGATTGTGTAAAAATTGCCAGATGTTGGGGAAGTTTTGGAGATGTGGCCATACCGCACATACATCTATTGAAGTGCTTTGTAACACTATTTTTCTTGTATTGTGAAATATGTAGCAAGTCTTAGTTAATAAAGAATCTTAAAGAAAAAAAAAGATTTCAAGTGTGCATTGAACGAAATGGGTCTCTTTTTGAACACCTGTTGTAAATTTGCCTAGTGGATTGTGATATTTATCATAATTTTTTGGTTTCATTTTTGTTACGTTTTGTCAGACTTGTTTTGATTATTACTTTTTTCTCGAAACCGGCTGCACTTGTGGAATTAAAACAAGACCACCTTTTTTGTTCAAAATTGAATTCTGTAATGAAATGTCAAATAAAAACATTAAATTGTCAATGCCTACTGAGTTTTTTTAAATAAAAATCTTTGCATACCCCCTGTACCTACGCCAATGACTACATGAGGCACCTAATTTTTTAATTATTTTTTTCTTGGGAATATCAGCATTTGAATACTAAGTAGTATGCTATAATAAAGTTAATATGTTTTTGAACGGCGCGTTTGCAAAATAAAAAACTCTGGACGCAGCAAGTGCGTTATGGTAGTGAATTTTCATTAAAATGTTTTTAATAGCAAATATGTGTGTTTTTTTTTAACAAAGCACGCATCAAATTTGGTTACCAGTAAAACATATATAGTAAAAACAAAGTGCCATGTTTCATCAAAATAACTTTATTGTTTGAAAATGTACAAAATTTTCCGTTAGTAAACTTAAAGTGTTCCCGAAAAAACTCGTTTCTTGGTCAACCTTATAGGTTGATAGCAAATTGAGCTATTCAAATTTGAAGCATTTGATCCAAATTCGCTACCATAACGCACTGGCTGCGTCCCGAATTTCTTTTCTTACAAACATGCATTATATTAAGATGGAAAATGCAAAAATGTAATAAGATAACGCGTGTTTGATAAAAAAAAAAGAAAATTTGTATCACCAACGACTTATGGGCTAGCCTGTGAATGTAGAAATAATTTTTTAAGATGTAGCTTAAGACACCCTATGATTAATCTAAACAATTCTTTTCATATCTTCTATAATAACGGATATATTGAGCTTTATTGATTTTTTACGAAAATTTGACAAAAATTATATACCATTAAACGATAAACTCTATAGCTAAGGCTACTGCCAAGCATCATAGAAAGGGTCTCTTTGAAATGAATTTTCTGGAAATATTTTAGTAAAATGAAGGACAGTGACGGTTGAAACTAAGACTTCAGGGTTTGTAAAACATCCTTCTTGAGACATTTTCTTTCCATAGCCCGTATTAGATTCTAGTTCCTTGCCTAAATGTTGCCAATTTTGATATTCTAAATCGCAACTTTGACGTTTTCAGGAAAACCCCAATTTATTTTTCTTTAAATGCCTATTACTTTTTTGTCTTTTGACCTACAGAGCTAGGTTTTGGTACGTAACTTACGTATAATGATATAAACCCGCGTACCAAGTTTGGTTGCCCTTACTTTGTTAATTCCGGATATATAATTTTTTTTCGAAAGAAAACACAAAATTTTTCGGGTAAACCCGGGCCGATTTTCCTGGCTAACAAACTTATCTAAGCCACTTGCAAAAGGAAGGTATCCACCAAATTTAATCAAAATCGGCCCGTTATTTTTTGAGTTATCGGCGTGATACATATATATATATATATATATATATATATATATATATATATATATATATATATATATATATATATATAAACCTATAAAAATTGAAACTGACCCCGGATATGTGTTCTGGGGGGCCTAATTAGCGCTCATTTGAAGAAATTTGTTCAAAATTCGAAAGGCGGGATCTCCTCATTAGTGAATTTTTTTAAGAAAATTTACTAAAAATAATTATAATTTATTTAATTTTGCACCCTGTATCTTGTAAATGGGGCGTCTTACGATATATGTTTATACGAACTTTCAGTGATAAAAAATGATCTGATAGTAGAGTCCTGCTACAAACAACTGACTTACCCTCTATATATATATATATATATATATATATATATATATATATATATATATATATATATATATATATATATATATATATATATATATATATATCTATATATATATATATATATATATATATATATATATATATATATATATATATATATATATATATATATATATATATATATATGTATGTATCCACACGATAACTCAAAAAGTTATTAACCGATTTTGATGAAACTCGGCAAGAATCTTTACGTCATTAGATGCTTGGATGAGTTCGTTATTCAGCCCTATCGGACCACTTTTTCTAAAAAAGAAATTATTTTTCCGAAAAAAAATCTATCTAAAAAAATAACCAGGTTATTTTGATGAAATTTGGTTCGTATGTTGCCCTCGTAAATACCTTAATCCACCAAAACTCAAGTTTCTAGGTTTATAGAACATTGGGTTATACAAATTTGAGGCATTAATGAAAATTCGCTACAATAAGACACTTGCTGCGTCCAGATTTTTTTAAATTTAAGTCTCATCCTGTGTAGGTGGTGTAAACTCACTCATTCATTGCAAAAGCCAGAAGTCATCGCGGAAATAGGTGAGGTTAGATAAAGAAAAGAAATACAATATTTTACCAACACGTAACACGACCTTACAATAATCAGTTTACATACTTTTTAATCTCATTTTTGTGCAAAACTTTTTTCTTTATACTGCAAGTGAAAAATAGTCAATTCTCCATTACGAAGCAAGTTTAAACGATTTATTCCAAATAAGAAAGAAACGCCTAGTTCATTACTTACGTCTTTTAACATTTCACAGACAATTTCTTTACAAACAACAATAATATGAAATGTAATTCTGATTTGAATCACGCAATAATTGAACTCTAATAGAAATAGTAACACAAGATATTTTAGATAATAGTTTTTACATATTTTGGCGATTAGGATAACCTTATCGCAAATCGTTGTTATGATTTCTGAAAGCCAGGATGAGAATGAGAAGTATATAAGTGGACAGGGGGCATGGGTGGCCTTTAGTCAAGTTCAAGCCGCCTTGTAGATCACTTGTTAAAAGATACTTTGTGTAACATCATATAATCAACATGGCTAAAATACAGAAGATGACGAACGGCAACCACATCAAAACTCACAATAATCATAATTTTCTAGAGGATGATCTACAACACAAAAATGACAAGTGAGTTTATATAAATGTTTACTATCAGTCTATTAATGATTTAGATAGATATCTCTTTAACTTTTCTAACAAACATTAATTTATTTACTATTTAATAATACCGTTTTCTCGATTATCTAGTTCAATTAGCAATTCAATTGTTTCAAATTGTTTATGCTGTTAGTGAATTTTTATTTAAAAAAATTCACTAATAGAGAGGTATCGTTGGTGAGACTTTGCAAATTTTATTTCAAATGAGCGCAAACTAGGACCCCTATAACTCATATCCGGAGTCAGTTTCAATTTTTATATGTTTATAATATATATATATATATATATATATATATATATATATATATATATATATATATATATATATATATATATATATATATATATATATATATATATATATATATATGTGTGTGTGTGTGTGTGTGTGTGTGTGTGTGTGTGTGTGTGTATCCTATCGATAACTCAAAAAATAATTACCTGATTTCTATGAAACTCGGCAAGTATCTTTCTTTTATTAATGGCTTGGATGAGTTCGTTAGCCAGGAAAATCCGACAAGGTTTTCCGGGAAAATTTTGAGTTTTCTTTCTAAAAAAATTTTTTCTCCGAAAATTACAAACTTATTTTAATGAAATTCGACAGGTATGTTGCCCTGCAAAGTACCTTTCTACGAACCAAAATTCAACTTTCTAAGTTTATAAAAAAAGGAGTTATTCAAATTTAAATTTGATTTTGAAAAAAAAAATTTTCTGCAAAAATTACAAAGTTATTTTAATAAAATTTGGTGAATACGTTGCCTTAGGAAAGATCTTACCAAAATTCAACTTTCTAAGTTTATAGAAAATGTAGTTGTCCAAATTTGAAGCATTTAATAAAAATTCACAACCATAACGCACTTGCTGCGTCTCGAACTTTTTTTGCTATAGTATTGCACTGTTAAGCAGAGAAGCCTTATCTGCTGACAATGTAGTTTGAAGACGTCAATTATTTAGCCAAATCAACGTCATGCAAATTAAATAATCAAATTAAATAATTTTTTAACATAAGTAAATAATGTTTGAGATTTTGTTGCTACGGATCTAAAATCATTATCGTAATAATCACAGTCTATAGGCGATATCGCATAACTCTTTTTACTTTTTACTTCATTGGCGCTTCCGCTCGTTACCAATTTTGCCAGATTTCCCAGAAGTTTGCAACTTAATCCACCTTATCGAATGCTTTTTCCAGGTCTCCTTTCTTATATTGTTTGAAGTGCTAGTATTGCTTCTCTAGTTCCTCATTTTCATTGTATAAAACAATATTTCCGGTCCACACTATCATATGCTTTTCCTGGTTTCGTTTTTTTCTATTGTTTTAAGTGCTATATTGCATCTACAACTTCCTATTTTCATTATATGAAAAAGTATATTCCAATTCACACTATCGAATGCTTTTCCCAGGTCTCCTTTTTTCTATTGTTTTAAGTGCTAGTATTGCTTCTCTAGCTCCTCATCTTCATTATTTGAAAAAAAGATATTCCAATTCACATTATGGGATGATTTTTACAGGTCTCCTTTCTTCTATTGTTTTAAGTGCTACTATTGTCTGGCTAGTTCTTCATCTTTATTATATGAAAAAATATATTCCAATCCACATTATCGAATGTTTTCTCCAGATCTCCCTTTAGTGAATTTTCTTAAATTCACTAATGAGGACATCTCGATTTTTGAATTAAAAAAAAATTTCTTCAAATGAGCGCGAACTAGCCCCCGTAGAACCCATATTCACGGTGAGTTTAAATTTATATATATATATATATATATATATATATATATATATATATATATATATATATATATATATATATATATATATATATATATATATATATATATATATATATATATATATATATATATTGCTATGCTACTCAATTTTAATTGTTGAGCATGAGAATTTTTAATTATTATTATTATTATGGTTCTTTTTTTAAACTACTTATTTTTATTGTTGTATCTCCGTAATGAAGCATCGGAGGGCACATGTTTATCAACAAAAGCCCACTTATTTTTCAATGTTCTATCAGTGGGTGAATTTGTGCACACAACTCCTGGAACATCCTGCATATATATATATATATATATATATATATATATATATATATATATATATATATATATATATATATATATATATATATATATATATATATATATATATATATATATCCAACCAATAACTCAAAAAATAATTAACCGATTTGCATGAATTGCTTGAATGTGTTTGTTATCCAGGAAAATCGAAGAAGGTTTTCCGGGAAAATTTTGAGTTTTCTTTCGAAAAAATTGTTTTCTCCGAAAATTACAAATCTATTTTTATGAAATTTGATGGATATGTTGCCTTGAGAAAGACCTTATAGAAAATTAATTTATTCAAATTTGAAGCATTTAATGAAAACTCACTACCATAACGCACTTCCTGCGTCCCAAACTTTTTTCTATTGTTTTAAGAGCTAGTATTGTTTGGCTGGTTCCTCATCTTCATTATATGAGAGAATATATTTCAATCCACATTATAGAATGCTTTTTTCAGGTCTCCTTTTAGTAAATTTTCTTAAAATTTTTTTTTTCTTAAAAAAAAAGTTTTCTCCGAAAATTACAAAGGTATTTTAATGAAATTTGGTGGACGTGTTCCATTGGGAAAGACCTTACTACGTATCACGAAAAGTTGTATCACCAACGACTTATGGGCCAGCCTGTAATTGTAAAAGTAATTTTTTAAGATGTAGCTCAAGACACCGTATAATTAATGTATACAATTTATTTCGTATCTTGTATAATAACGGATATATTGAACTTTATTGATTTTTTACGAAAATTCGACAAAAATTATGTACCATTAAACGATAAACTCTATACCTAAGAGTACGGCCAAAACATCAGAGAAAGCGTCTATTTGAAATGAATTTTCTGGAAACATTTTAGTAAAATGAAGGACAATGACGGTTGAAGCTGAGACTTCAGGCTTTGTAAAACATTCTTCATGAGACATTTTCTTTCCATAGCACGTATTAGTTTCAGGTTCGTTGCCTAAATGTTTGACGTTTTGAGGAAAACTCCAATTTATTTTTCTTTAAATGCCCCTAAACTTGTTTGTCTTTTAACCTACAGAGCTAAATCTTGGTAGATAATAATTTACCTATAATAATATAAACCTGTGTACCTAATTTGGTTACCGTTATTTTGTTATTTCCGGAGATATAAATTTTTTTCGAAAGAAAATTCAAAATTTTTCGGGAAAACTTAGGCCGATTTTCCTTCCTAATAAACTTGTCCTAGCCACAAGAAAGGTATTCACCAAATTTTATCAAAATCGGCCCTTTATTTTTTGAGTTATCGGTGTGAGATATATATATATATATATATATATATATATATATATATATATATATATATATATATATATATATATATATATATATATATATATATATAAACATATGAAAATTGAAACTGACCCCGGATATGTGTTCTAGGGGGCCTAATTAGCGCTCATTTGAAGAAATTTTTTCAAAATTCAAAAGTCTAAAAACGCAAAGTGAAATCATCTTTCTAAAAAAGATGGATTAACTTTATTTCCTGCCACATTTGTACTCACTTCTTTTCTAACCTGAAAAGTAAAAGTCGAGACGCAGGAAAAGACTTACAGCAGCGAATTTTCATAAGTTATGTAACAATATAAGTGAAGATAACAAGCAAAAATTGAAGTTGAACAAAAGTCGGTTGAAAGACTTGTGAAGTAGAGGCATCCTGAAAAAGCTGGAATTTAAACAAAATTGGTAGTGACAGTGCAGAAATTTTTTGATATTTATTTAGCTGGACAATACATCTCTAACGAAATTGTGTTTCTTATATACACAAGTAAATGCTCCTTTGTGCGACACATTGTACCACCTATATGTAAAATAAACCATAGGTACTATAATAAGATAAATAAGGTGTTTGTGAATAGGGTGGTCCATTTCCTGCTTCATGGTGGGCAATTTTAGGAACTGTAATCGTGTGTGGTCATCATTGCTACCTAAGGGGTATCGCCAGGGGGATAGTGTGCACAAACTAAAGACACTTCGCCACGGTATTTCATGTATGGCAGTTCACGAAATGCGCTGGCTTTAGTCACATTATTATAGTAAATAGTAATGTAACAATTTAAATTAGTTTGTAGTGTATATCTAATCTAGTCAGTGTCGGTTATTGTAAAAAGCTCTGGACGCAGGAAGTGCGTTATGGTAGTGAATTGCCATACAAATGTTTTTAATAGCAAATCTGCTTTTTTCTTAAGAAAGCAGGCATCAAATTTAGTTACCACTACAACTTATATAGTAGAAACAATGTACCATATTTCATCAAAATTACTTTATTGTTTGAAAGTGTATAAACATTTTCCGAAACTAAACGTAAAATGTTCCCGAAAAAACTGGTTTCCTGGCCAACGAAACTTAGGTTATTGCAAATCGAGCTATTAGTGAATTTCCATTATGAAAATTCGTTAATAGAGAGGTGACGATGAAAAGCTTTTGAAAAAAATTCTTCAGATGAGCGAAAATTTGGGTCCAGAGAACCCACAACCAAGGTCTATTACATATATATATATATATATATATATATATATATATATATATATATATATATATATATATATATATATATATATATATATATGTATCCGAGCAATAACTCAAAAAAAATACTAAACTGATTTCAATCAACGTCAAAAATATTGAAATCTTGTTTGGGCATAAACCTGGGTCGAATTCGTTAATCAGCATTTATGCTCAAGTTTTTCCGGTGGAAAATCGCGGAAAACTTTTTGAAAACGCTATATTTTTGTAAGTATCAGAGTAGCTGGAATGATACTTTACACGAGGCTAGAAATAGTGCATGTAAACCTATGTTGTGAATTTGTAAATTTGTACACAATATTTAGAGTTTTTTTCCAAATTAAAAATAAAATCCTAAAGACATGCGTTGAAACGACTTAGTGGTTAAAGTCCAATGCCAATGAACAGACAGAGTAGTTAACTGCCACGCGTAGATTGATTCATACAACAGGTATAAACCATACATCAACGGTAACCAAACTAAATATATACCAGGCATAAAACATACTACCCGAACCAACAATCATGAAATCTCGACCGCAATTATGGAAAATGACAGACGACATGAAATTAAACATTTATTAAGTGAATGTTATTTAACTGGGAAATTCAATCAATTATTAAAATACACTATAACTGTAGCTTTATAAACGGCACTAAATAAAGTTTTAGTGCAGCATATATATATATATATATATATATATATATATATATATATATATATATATATATGTATATATATATATATATATATATATATATATATATATATATATATATATATATATATATATATATGTATATATATGTATATATATATATATATATATATATATATATATATATATATATATGTATATATATATATATATATATATATATATATATATATATATATATATATATATATATATATATATATATTATGCTGTTGCATGATATAGTATAAATGGAAACAAAATCAAGAGCCAAGACTATAAAAATAATTCTAAAATAGTGTCTTTTATCTTTAAACTTAAACATAAGACGTCACATAAGACCGAAACAATCATTTAATGTGCTTCAATGCTAATTCTACTAATTCTGTAATTAAATGTTACGTATACTTTTCATATACTACCCCGGGCATGAAACCTGTGTCAAGTATCATGTAGACAAAACGTTAGATAACGTAGTAGCAGAGAGCTCATTGGAAGCGTGCTGGACTGCTACACAGAAGATTGCATGATCGAATCCAGTTCGGTGAATGTATGTTTTTTATGTTTTATTTTGACATTTGGAGAAATAATAGTGCACAGATTTCATACGTTTTGAACAAGATTGCATTTTTGTTTAAAACGCTTGAAAAAGTTGGTCTCCTTTGAGTCTGAAATTATAATTTTTAGTAGATATTTTTTTATTGTTGATATTGAAAAAAACGGTTTGACTAAGTTGACTAAAACGAAATCATATTGGCGATTAATAAGGACAAATAACTGCTACGTTTATAATTTGGCAGATACTTATACTTCTCTAAATATGAATTAAGTCTTCTTCTGGAAATATTTTGTATAACTTTAATGAAATTTGTAATACAAGTTTCTTTTAAAGAGACTTACACTATCTACATATATAGCAAAATTTAGTTCTTGAGCTTCATAGGAAATTGAATTTGGTCATTTTTCTCAACAGGAGTTAGAACACTAGATTTTTTTGATAATAAAGAAATATCGATGGCAACACTTTCGAAAGAATTGTTCAAATGTGCGCATACTGGGACCTCTAAAATCGCTCTTCAAGGTCTGTGTAAGATTAAAGTATTAACTTTACTAATAAGCCGTATAATAATAGTGTACAATTCTTATGAAAATTTGCTACTATAACGCATTTGCTGCGTCCAGAATTTTTGATATTTGAAGCACCTGCTGCGTCCAGAATTTTATTTCTTGCAAACATGCATTATATTTCAAGGGAAAATGCAAAAATGCAATAATAATAGGTGTCTCAGCAAGAACTTGAATTAAAAAAAATAATTAAAAACATATTTATTAAATGTTTCATTTACATCTTTTTCCTGATATGTACTGAGATAGTAATGACATTTGCACATAAAACAAAAAATCGGTTAAATTGCCACCGTTGCATACATTCTACAAAAAATTTTTTTCAGTGCGGAGGTTTATTCCAAATTTTAAAAAAATGGGTAAAGAAGAGTCCGGCTTTTAATTTTGTTTCAGATTTTCTAAATAATAACACAAAATATTTCAGATTGATTCAATAACGCCATTATTGAAGATAAACATGCACAAAAATCACATTCCGGAAATGTTTTTCTGCATGTGCTCGGGCAAAATACCTTAAAATTTGACAATTTTCATTTGTTCATAACATTGTCAATATCTTGAAAACCGTAAACTTTTTGATAAGATCGTATAGAGTTTTTCTGAAAGGGCTTGAGCTATCCTATCTTTGTGTGACGTTTGATTTACGACTTTTGGGACAGCCTATATATATATATATATATATATATATATATATATATATATATATATATATATATATATATATATATATATATATATATATATATATATATCCGAGCGACAACTAAACAAATACTCAACTCATTTGAACGAAACTTGGCACGTCTTCAATTTGTTAAGACCGCGGACGAGTTCGTAAAACAGCTATAAACGGACATTTTTCCCCCAAAAATATACAAAAATATTTTAGGTACGCTGTGAAAGTATTATAGTAACTGGAATGAGACTTTACATATAGAGCTAGAAATGGCAATATTCTTAATAATAATTTATCAGTACATTACACAATACAGTACACAATTCGAAACTAGAAGCAAGAAACGCGTTTTCTTTTTCTGAAAGATCCAAAATACCGAATAATAACATAACTTTTGTTCATTATTACAGTTCACAGTTGACAATTGACATTAGCAGAAATAGATCGCTCAGCAGAACAAACAAAATACCCCCACTGTGGTTCTGATGAACGCGGTCAAGGTTAACTACTCAAAAAACCGCTTGTCTAGTTTAGGCCATTGTATCATAACAGTAATTAGTTGTCAAAATTATATGTCAAAATTGCTGCGTTGAATAAATTCACGTAATTCAAACATGGGGGTTGCAAATATGTATGCTTAATTGCTGTTTTAAGTTTAAATTAGAAATCAAAAAAAACAACAGAAATGGTGGTGAGCATATTGTTAAAGAAATTAGGATTAGTTAAAATTTGCAACGGACACATCGAAAGGTATTTGGCATCTGAACAATGAGTAACAATTTATTAAAAGTATGTTACATGTACAAGTTTGAGCTTTTATGTAAGACATGGCGTATAATTATAAAGCAAATATATATATATATATATATATATATATATATATATATATATATATATATATATATATATATATATATATATACAAGAACATAATATGTATAAGAATTGGATATGAGTGTGGGGGTCCTAGTTCTCACCAATTTTTATTTTAGAAAAGTTACTATGAAATTTTATTTCCCCGAGAGTAACAGTATTCTACTAAATATAAACAAGATAAAGACACTATTCATGACGTTTTCGACCTACTCTATATATCTGCCACAGAATAAGATTGTATTTTGATACACAAGATGATTGCTGGGAGCTGGAAGTTGGAAGATTGATAGGACGGACACTATAACATACCTGGGAGTAACATTTGAGGAAAACCTATGCTGGAAAGATGATATTAAAATACTGAAAGAGTTAAGAAGTGCAGTAGAATCCGGATTTAACGAGGAGTTAAGGGACCAGCAACAATATCTCGTAAAAACCGGATGTCGTTATATCAAAACCATAAAGTAACTACAAAAAAAACTATAGGTATGTACAATGTACAAAGCTACAAAGTAAGTGTGCATACCGGACAACTTCCTTATGAATCTTTTCATCAATATTGAAATTCAACTCTGAGTAGTTTGAATGAACAATTTTAGTCACATAAAAAAAATCACATCACTGTATATACTGTCCATTATTAATTAATCTAACTTTACACACATCATAAAAAGTAGTCTACTGTCGGTTTATCTTTTTTCTTCTTTTCCAAAAATTTGTCTGTGGAAGTTAGTAAACTTAGCTTATTCTCGGAGTTTGAGGCCCTCTCTAAAAAAATTCTTAGCTTCGTAGCGCAATCTATGGCATCTTGCAGTGACACATTCAGGGCTTTCAGATTCGTTGTCCCAATGTGAATCTTCTTGGGTAGTGTTAAAATTTGCAGCTTCAATTGGAATACCTGAAGTTTCAACAGAATGATCTATGTTCAGGTAATCCATCGCATCCGGCACTTGTGCCATTTTATAACCCTCGCAAATTAAATTTTAGAGAGCTGATAATTCCCTAATCTAAACGCTGAAGAACTGGGTGGCTCAAATTCGAGCCTCATCATTGGGATCTCAGAAACAGTATGAGATACAACGTCGGTGAAATTATGGAAAAGTTGAGTAATTTGACGCTCAGCAAAATGCAGTTTAGAAAATTAAAAAATTCTGAATACTTCCGGTGATAATCGGAAAAAACCGAAAACTCATAAAATCTGTTTTATTTTTTTCTGGCGTTATTTAAAAATATATAACAAAATGCCACACACTTCACCAAGGTCACTTTTTCTCTCCTACAAAATGGCATTTTCAAATTTGAAATCCGATGTTTCGTCTTTTAGAAACGATCAACTCAATTTTTTCAAATACGGTCCTGGATTTTTTATTTCATATTGTATTTCCCTTGGACTACCTAAAAACAATGCCTCGTCACTTTTTGGTTTTTAAACGTTTTGATAACAAAAAATGACATTTTCAGTATTTTTTGAAAATATTTAATGCTTACTTATCTTTTAAAATGGACAAATTAAAAAACCTAAAGTAAATACTCGAATAAGCCCCCTTGGACTTCTATGCATTTTCACATACGTCTTCGCAGATTGTTCGTAACAGCCCGGTGGATTATTCTTCCTCTTGCTCGTAGAGTTGTGAATTCTAACACTAACTTTTGGCGCAAAATGTTTACATAATTCGGAAACGTATCATTGAATAAGCGATTTTTCAAAAATCCCAATAAAAAATAATCCAGCGGGGACAAATCAGGATTTCTGGCAGGCCAGCGCACCACCTTGGTTTCCAATCCATTGATTGGGAAATGTTTCATTAAGAAACTCGGTTACTGCCCTTCCATTATGGGGTGGTGCACCATCCTGTTGCCACCACAGCTGCCGCAGCATATTCAACACTTCATCTTCAAGCGCATCGAATATATAATTATGGAATAAATTAAGATACCGTTCAGTATTTAAGTTTCCATCAAATAATTGGCCCAAACATTGAATGATTTTCGTCCCTGTCTTCGAACTTGCCGATTTTGTTACGGATTATCTACTGCATAATAATGCTCATTGTTTCTGTTAAAAAGGCCGCTTGTGGAAAAATTTCATTCATCTGTCCAGATGATTTTATTTAAGAAATCTTCATCTTGTTGCATTTTTCCATCAAGCCAATTGCAGAATTCAAGCCTTCTATCCCTGTCCCCTGGTCTTAGTTCTTGGTAAACATGAAGTTTATAGGGATGATACCTATGTTTTTTTAAACCCTCTGAATTCGGCTTTTAGGCATATTCAGTTCCGAAGCAAATTGCCGTATTGAACCACAAGGATTTTCCGTCCCCTTTAACAAAACGTTTTGGTGATATATCTTTGACATGTTATCGCAAAATATTATAGTAATAAAAGATTGCATAGCATAATTTTATAACGATACTTACAGCATTTAAAACTACTTCTTTATCTTCAGCTTCCATTCGTTGGCCGTACAAATTTCTAGGTTTACCAAAACTACCAAAGAGACTTAAATTTCTGTCCAAATTGTTAAAATATGAATAATCGGGTTGTGGACGCTCGGGGTATTGCTTCAAATACCGTTCACATGAAATGTGCGAGTTTCTGTTATTACTATAATAAATTCGAAGCATATCACGTTTGTCGAAATTGGAAAACACAATTTTTGCTCTCTTAATGTTTATTTTGAAAGTTAAATTGTCAAAAGTTATATTGTCATATTATGACAAGCGATACTTCAGCCATCTCGCTGAAAGATTTTCTCCCAGTTCCGTATGGTCCAAATATTCAGTTTCATTAATAAAGGTTATCAAATAATTTACACAAAAATTATTTGTCTTTATGTCCGCGCGGACCATAAAGTGAACTTTCTGCCCGTAGAGGCATAAAGTACACCATTATGTAGTTGGTAACTAACCAGTTAAAACACAATAATGAACTAGTATGGAAGAAAAATATTAACAATTAAATTTCAACTTATTTATCGTCTGTCATGCGTGAAAAGGTGTTCGAAATATCCCCCTTCAATTTCCAAACATTTTCTAAGTCTTTTTATAAATGAATCCTGTACACACTGCAACATTTCACGTGTCACTAATGAGCAGGCGGAGATGATTCTGTTTTGCATATCATCTAAAATTGTAGGTGCACTCACTATCAGTTTGTCCATTATAAAACCCAAAAAAGATAAGCAAGAAGGGTCAAATCCGGGGACCTAGCAGGAGAGTTGACCGGACCTGCTCGACTAATCCACCTATTTTCAAATATTTCATTCAAATGATTACGGGCCTGTGTTGCATAATGGGGTGGAGGTCCATCCTGTTGACACCACATGTGTTTATTTCTTGATCAATCACCAGTCAACGTTTCTTTCACATATTTGTCACATCTTGTATGTTTTCCTAGTAATTCCGTTTCGGTACAACTTGGATTAGCCTAGCACAGCTTTCTGTAGATGGTTTAGGTATGTCCAGTCTTCTGATTGTGTTACTCAACAGAAACATTGTTGTTTCGATTAAATATTAAATATATTTCTATAGAAAGTATACTGATTTATTAAATGGTTTTAATTTGTTTTCTTTATTTTACAGATACACATATGAAATAATGTTGGAGACGGCGCAATACCTCCAGGATCGAGTCCCATTCCATCCAAAAATTGGAATTATCTGTGGATCTGGGATGGGTGGGTATTGGAACGAAGGTTGATATTTTCAACATTTTTTTGCATGAAATTTGTACATGCATGCCAATTCTACTAAATTTTATTTACAGCTTTTTTGTCACTTTGGATTAACACACAGTATCTCTAAAAACTTGGAACAATGTCGTATCACATAATTCTAAAACCAAAGTATGCCAACTTATATCCACAAGCATATCTTTTCTGAATATGACCTTTGAAGAGGCCGCCCCAAAATAGTTTTTTTAATTAACTTAACAATGGCTCGTCACAAAATTCTCTAATTTTGCAGATATATTGCTGCTCTTTTTTTTACCGGGTGAGGAAACTAATGTTCTTTCCTCTGTGCTCGGATTCCATCGCGACAGAGAGTGTGGGACTCAGAGTACTATAGGTGCCTACCCACCAAACCTCACCTCATTTCTTCACCATACCTACCGGAACCACTTTTCGTAAATCCTCAGTATGTAGGCTGTCTTTACAATTAGTATCTTTTTAATCCGCTCGTTGTCTCTCCTCTACTCCTTTAGTTCTTAGGACATTTCGGATGTAGCTCTGGATTTTTTCCCATTTTTCAGAATCATGATGTCAATGATGTTTTTGGCGTTATATCTCATTAAAGAAAAGAAATCAAGCCATACCATCCACGATGACATTAGATGTAGTATCTGCTTCATCGGGAGGGGGTATTTGCGATCTTTTTGCACAATTTTTTAGAAGCGTTTATGAAAATGGAGATGATGCACGGTATACGGATGATACAAACGTAGTTATTGATTCGCGCTCTCTATCCAGCATTTATATTACTGCAGATGAGATACTGGATTCTTTGGCAAGGCTTGATGATAAAAAGGGTGCTGGATTTGGCAGATTGTCGCCATATTTTGTAAAGAGATGTGGCGATTCTCTGTTAGAACCCCTGAAGTTGATTTTTAAGAGATCTCTGCATTCTGGAATTTATCCTATAAAATGGAAGACTGCCTCGGGTATTCCCATAACAGAGGCTAGTCCTAGGAAATTTATTAAAAATTATCGACTGATCAGTATTTGGAAAATTGTTTGAATCCCTAATATATGTAGAGCTTTTTGAATTTGTCAAACAAATTATTCCAGAGTAACATGGTTTTATAGAGGCTGGTGGGTTGACACCAACTTAACTTCATATAAAGAATTTCTATTAAGATCTTTAGAAACAGAAAAGCATGTGGATGCTGTGTACAGCAATTTTTCCAAGGCCTTTGATAAAATTAATCATAGGATTTTGTTGCTAAAGCTGGAGGGGATCGGTGTGCATAGAGTTCTCCTGCATTGGGTCAGTTCTTATATTAGAAATAGATCTCAGTTTATATCCGTATTAGGTTATGAATCTATCCCTTACGAATTACCATCAGGTGTACCCCAAGGATCCCACCTTGGGCCACTATTATTTCTGGTATACGTTAATGATATAAATACTTGTCTTCAATTATGTAAATTTTTTATGTATGCCGACGACCATAAATTATTTATTCCCATTAATGGTGAACAAGACTGTTTGCGTTTACAGGCCGAGCTTAACAACTTGACAAATTATTGTTGCATAAGTCAGCTTTACCTTACTTTAGATAAGTGTAGTGTTATAACTTTTATTCGTGAAAAACCATGGCATGAGTTTCCGTATCTCTTAGATAATAATATTATTACACGGGTCACTTATGTTAAAGATCTAGGCGTTACCTTTGACAGCAAGCTACTATTCTACAGACATATTGACAATCTTGCTACTGACAGTTATCGGATCCTGTGGCTTATCATGCGGCAAGGTGCAGTTTTTCACAATAAAAAAATGTTTTATCTCATTATACAATGCGTATGTTTCCAGCAAATTAAAATTTGTCTCTTCTGTTTGGAATCCCCAGGAGCGCCTAGAAATGATACAAAATAGATTTTTAAGGTTTTGTGCTTTAAACTTAAGTTATAATTTAATAATAATTACAAACTAATGCGACACGTTTTTGAAGTTCTATCATTGGAAGAAGGCTGGCTTGTCTCACATTGCCTTTTCTTTTTCAAAATAGTAAACGGTTTAATAGACTGTCCAGAACTTCTAAGTCAGATACGATTCAATCTTTCAAACTGACTTCTCACGATGGCTGAACCTTTTTCATTGCCTTTTAGCAGAAGTGACGCTGCTCTTGATTCGCCGCTATCAAGAATATTAAGAGTGGATAGTGAGTTCTCGGCCATCGACATGTTCAGTTGCTCATTGCTGTGGTATAAAAAAGCTGTGAAAGTCCGAATATTGTTGTTGTCTTGATTTTTGTTTCTTTATTTCCCTTCATATTATGTGTGTGCACAGTTATGTGCATATATAAGTATGTGATTGTATTTATAACTTAAATGAAATATTGTTTTGATTTGTTTTTAGAATGATGCATGATATTTTTGTTATCACTGCTGTATTTGTATTTATATACTCTGTATGTAATCCTGTTTGGGGGAAACCCCGTTGGTATCCAAACAAACAAATAAATAAATAAATACATAAATAAATGTTATACATGGTCAGGTCTGTCTTTATAGCCTGCCTTAGGGTTTCTCTCTTGTTCTCCCATCTTGCGCAGTCAAATATGGCGTGTGTTACCGTTTCTGCCGTCCGACAGTACAAACAAGCGTCGGTTTCTGCTCTTCCCATCCGGCCTAGATACTCTCTGGCCTGTGAGCATTTGCGTCAGGAAATAATCAGTTCTTCGCTGCTTACATTCAATCCATTTCTCCAGATCTGGAATTAACTGCTTAGTCCTCTGAGCGACATTGGTTGTGTTATCCCATATCTACTGTCATTTTTGCAGCGTGCTGGCCCTCTCCTCTGCTTTGCTTTTGCTTCGGTTTGTTTCTGTCTATTCTGTGATATAGCCTTGATCTTTCTTTTACCGTAAGCTCGATTGGTACAATTCCTGTGACCCCCTATACTGCCTTTTCCGACACAGTGCGGTATGCGCTGGTAACTCTTAGCAACATTCTACGTTGGACTTTTGTAGCTTGTCTCTTATATGTATCTTTTTTCATATGTTCGGTTCAGATAGGAGATCCATATAAAATAATTGATTGGGCCACGTTATACAGCATCTTCCTCTTTGTGGATCCGGGGCCTTTTATATTTGGTGTTATTCTGATCAATGCCGGCACCTATTCTTCTGCTTTTTGTATGGCTGTTTCTATGTGTCGCCCAAAGTTAAGATTTTCCTCTATAGTAATATCCAGATATACAAGATTTTTTTTTTTGGTTACCATCTCTTCTCCCCCACACATAAACCTGACTTCGTTATTTGCTCTTCCTTCTCTAAGTATCACTGCTTCTCTTTTGTTAAGGGCTTACTCTAATTCGTTGCTCAACCACTTGTGGATCTGCAGTAGTGCTTCATTTCGTTTCCATTCCAGTTCTTCCTTTGTTTTCGCCGTGATGATAACTGCCAGGTCATCTGCATAGGCCGGCGTGGTCACTCCTTCTGGTGTTAGTACGTTTAGCGCTCCATCATATAATATATTCCAGAGGCTGGGTCTCAGGATCGACCCCTGTGGCACTCCCGTTTATATATATATATATATATATATATATATATATATATATATATATATATATATATATATATATATATATATATGTAATAATTAAGGGGAGCCCTGAATCACCATTGAGGATACACAAACTTAAAAAACATTATATATATATATATATATATATATATATATATATATATATATATATATATATATATATATATATAATGTTTTTTTAAGTTTGTGTATCCTCAATGGTGATTCAGGGCTCCCCTTAATTATTATACTCATCTTGGGCTCATATATGTAATATAAAAATGAAAAAGATTAAATTTAGTGCTGTATTCTATGTTATCTGAAAAAGACAATATAGGCGAAGAAGTGGAATGTAACTCCAACGGCATTAAATTGACGTGTAGAAATTTTCCGATTGCGAATAACGGATAACTTTGTCTTAAGTGTGCAGTTTGACTTCTATGACGTCACTCACCACGTGACGTCGTATGAGGGGCGGGGCCTATGCACATTATCATAATATCTTGTAAGTCATTATGTCATGATTTAAATCTGCCACCTGAAGTTTCAGTTGACAGTTGTGAAAACGATTTATCAATTACCTACTTATATATTATACAAATGTAATCATAGGTAATTCTATAATTAATTGTTTAAATCAATTATTTCTTACCTTTTCTTGTACCAAAATTAATTTAAATGTTTTAATATTTTTCTTCGAAAATTCGCTACGAACCAACAACCTAGAGAATGAGAGTCTAACTCCAACCCAAGGCACTACCATGGACGTGGAAGCTTGTAGTTAAATTTATGCGATACAAATAAAATCTCATATACTTCTTTTAAATGGTGAAAATTCGGTTTTCCATCGAGAAATTAACTCAAAATTTGGGACGTGCTATGCTCACGGTATAAGCAAGCTACTTACATATCAAGTTGCTAACTATATTTCTGATAATAATGTAATAGAACATTAGTTATTATAATTTGATCAAATTGTTTATAAAAATACACTACCATAATGCACTTGCTACGTCCAAACTTTTACTACGGGATAAATGGTTGTTAGTGAATTTTTTCACGAAATTCACTAAAAGAAAGTTTCGTCTAACGTGTGTCAAATAGCCATTCAGGATTCCGTCACATTGAATGCGACCGGACCTTTTATTTTATTGCCTAAAGGAAGAAATTAAAAAAGGACCCTCATGTTCTCTAAGCATACAGAATAATTTGAGGCTAAGATCTCTCGGAACCTGTATGTAACGGAAATGTTAGTTTAAGAATGATAAATTATACATATTGATAAATTGGTCTCCCAAGCACAGGTCATAAGGTGATGGAATGTTTTCAAGAGCTCTATATTATTTTTCCATGCCTAGATAATAAAACTGTACATATCGTTTGTGTAATTTTAAAAATAATGTGGACAATTAAGTCGTAATTGAATTTGGTAATTTGTTGGTTCTTATCAATATCTGTTGTAATTCGAATGTTTCTAGCAACAAAAAATATGTTGAAGTTGTATTAAAGGAAACACCTTGAAAACAAATAAGAAGCGACCGGATATTTTGTGGCAAAATAATAAAATTCATCTTTTTTAGACATATAGGGTTTGCCGTCCACTATCTAAGATCTAAGATCCGGACGCGGCAGTGAGTTATGGTAGCGAAATAGTCGGCCGATTTTGATGAAATTTAGTACGTATCTTCCTTTTGTAAGTGCCTTGGATAAGTTCGTTAGCCAGTTTTTTCGAGAAAATTTTGGGTTTTCTTTCGGAAAATACTTGTATCTCCGAAAATAACAGGGCTATGACAACAAAATTTGGCACATACGTTTCTACTATCAAACTCCAATTCTGTTTAGCAAGGCGGCAGATTGCAGGCATCGTAATTGGATAAGTCCAGATTGAGTGTTGTCGAAGCATTGTCATTTTTAATATTATAAGTTTTCATGAAAATGTTCAGTATAGCCAAATAAACATAATTAATTTATTTTTCGTTGTAAAATCTGCACGTGAATTCTTCTAAGACGTTGAATATATTTTCGGTATCAGAAGTATATTTGCCCAAATCAGTGAAAGCTTCTTGATAGCGTGTACAGTTCTTAAGCATTGTCAACGGTTTTTTTCCCTTGCGAGATAATGCGGGATTGTAATCGCAGCCGGTCATAGCATGAAAAGCGGGCAACGATTTGGCTAGAGACGATCCCAATGTATCATACAGACGCGAAACATCGATGTAACGGCGGGAATTACCAACGCCAACATCCATCCAAATTTTGACGGAACAAAATCCATGTTTCCAAGCATTATAATTAAAATGTCGGTGTCCGAACATCGAATATAGTGACTCGACCTCGTTATTTGATTTGATTTGACAAGCATGGTAGACAATCTTGATATCGGCCTCCTCATGTTATTGACAAGTTATATCTTAATCGTTTGGATCACAGTACCATCTTTGACCGAATATTCATAACACATGTTTGATTAATATGGATCCTTTTGTTCATAATGGTCTGCGCCATGTCCTGTTGTGACCAATTATTAATGAAAAATTTGACCAAAGCGTTATTTTTTCTTTGCAAAAGACACAAGATCGGTTAGACATATTGTATAACCGCATAGCACATAGCAATCTGAATGAGCGTTGTGAGCGGGGTTATAACAGTCAGAACAGCCCGTTGAAGAAGAAGCGCCGGGGCGTTTGACGGGCGACTCCGGAACGTTCTATTCGTTTTCGGGATTATAGGCCACATCGGAAATGTCTGAAAACAGTATTTTAGCAATCCCGGCAGCCATACAAAAGGTTTAAAAAAATTGAACCGGGTTGCTATAATACAGACCGGCTAAATTTTTTGACATTTTCAAAAATGCGCTCAGATCAGATGCTACGCGAAAAATGTCTGAAAACAAACATTTTTGTCATAAAGTTACAAAATGCATGTACATTTTCAACATCAGACGTAATACGATAATACCGTATGCCTATTTTTTTTTTGACATAGCCGAAATGGCCTCACACGCAGTTGCTACACTTCTGACCGTTACCGCCCACCTAGAAATCTAACGACTTCATAAGGTTTTGTCCGTAAAACGATGATACATGGTTTTGGTCGTGGGCTCTCGTACTATACCTTTCGGTCAAACATGCCGTTTTCCAAAATTCACAGAATTCAATAATCAACTTTTGGATCTTAAATTTATAGAGATTATTTACAAAATATCGTAAATACTCAACAAAACCAATAAGTTCAATTTTTCATTGGAAAGTTTCCAGGTTAATTAGATATCAATAGACTCCGCTATTTAAAATTTTAATTTACCGAGTGATTTCTTAATACTAGATAATACAGGCTGGCGCATTGAAAACGAAACAGGCCGATTTGCGTCCAGAGAATTTTTTTTTAAGAAACGCTGAACCACGTCAATTTTAATATTGAGGGTGACATGTTTTGACATAAAACTAAACTTTGTCACATCAACCCCTTAAGGGTGGTGATAACAACCCTTATATTTTAAATAGAGAACATGGGTCGAGTGTTACATCATTTGAAAGCTCTTTCTTTTATGAATTCAGCACACTAATTTTTTTGGAAGTTTTATCAACTCGTTTAAAATTATTCACAGTTGGAGTTGCAAGAACGTATTTCATTCAATGTGATAATAAATGCAACAATTAATCAATTTTTCGTTAAAAAAAACTAAAAAAACAAAACCAAACGTTGAAATTGTTTATTCAGTTAAGTAAGTGTTCAAATTGTTGACCACCAGCTTCCATACAAAAGTACAAATTTTGTTCAAAACGAGCTCCGACATTCTGGAGCATTTGTGGAGTTATTAGACGGCATTCTTCAACAATACGCCGTCGTAATTCTTCCAGAGACTCCGGTTATGTTGCGAAAATTCTACTCTTTAAATGGCCCCATAGAAAGAAGTCTAAATCAGTTAAATCCGGTGATCTAGGGGGACACTCAATAGCACCTCTAGGCCCAATCCATTGCTCTGGAAACTCTCAGTTCAAAAACTCCCTAACACGTTGTGAAATATGCGGAGGAGCTTAATCTTGTTGAAACACTAATTGATTTTCTTCATAGCGATCATCATTTTTAACAATGTCAATTAGTAGAGGGTAAACGATATCTTATAGTAACTCCAAATACGTTTCGCCACTCAAATTGTCATAAAGAAAAATAGGTCCGATTAAACGGTCTCCAAAAATGCCAGTCCAGACATTCAATTTCTGTGGAGTTTGAGTGTGGACTTGGTGAAAATTTCTTGGATTATTAGCTGCCCAATAACAACAATTATGACGATTGACTGTAGAGTTTAATAAAAACGTACACTCGTCTGAAAAACAGATATTGAACAGAAAGTTCCCGTTATCAGCTATTCGTGCAGTCGTAACTTCACAAAACTCCAGCCGCCGATCAAAAAAACGGGTGAAATTTATGATGCTTCAATATTCGCTGAATAGTTCTTATTTTGATGTTTGAAACAGTATCCAATTTTCTCGTGCTCGATGTTGGGTCTGCAGCAATTTGTCCTAAAACTTCAATCTCAGTAGTCTGATTTCTAACGGGAAATTCACGTTCACGATCCCGTTTTTTGTTGGCTACTGAACCACTTTGTCGAAACTTTGCAACTAACTCCAAAATGTGTTTTCTGTTCGAATGTCGTTCATTAAACAAATTTGCGGTACGGTTGGCACAGTCATCGTTTTTGAAAAAAAGAGTAATTATTTCAACTCTTTCTTCTACAGAATTCATCATTGTGAAATTAATTTTCGGTAGTACTATCAAGTATCAAACCGACCGATAAACTGAAATAATAAACCGCATTTCTCTCAATCCGATAAAAAATTGAGAAAACATTGACTATCAGCACATTTCTTATCAGAATGAGTGAAATGCGTTTTTGCTCTTCAACTGTGAATAATTTTTAAACGAGTTGATAAAACTTCCAAAAAAGTTTGTGTGCTGAATTCAGAAACGAAAGAGCTTTCAAATGATGTAACACTCGACCCATGTTCCCTATTTAAAATATAAGGGCTGTTATCACCATCCTTAAGGGGTTGATGTGACAAAGTTGAGTTTTGTGTCAAGACATGTCCCCCTCAATATTAAAATTGACACGTTTCAGCGTTTCTTAACATAAAAATTTCTCTGGACGCAAATCGGTCTGTTTCGTTTTCAATGCGCCACACTATATAATAATAGCATGTAAAATAATCTGACTTTTATTTTCACTCCTGTTATAGCTCATGGACAAAAGTAAAATGCAAGAATTATTGAATTATAAAAAGCTGTATTATTTTCTTTCGTAGGAATGTAAATTTACTCAGGTCGATTCAATTAAAATTCCTTTGGTATCTGCCTGATTATATGTATATAACATGCAATTTTCTTTTTCAAAGAATTTACAGCAATACATAGCTCGTATACGAGAACTAATTATTTACCAGAATGGATGCGAGCAGCACAGGAAGACTTTATAAAATAGTTTATGAAAGACAATGCACATGTGTCTCTAAGACATGAAGAGCTTGATTGTTATACCAGAAGATGGGTGTTTACCAGTATCGGCTCGTGCCTTAATGCATTGGGGGTGCGCAAGAAAAAAAATTCGGGACGCAGCAAGTGCGTTATGGTAGTTAATTTTTATTAAATGCTTCAAATTTGAATAACTCAAGTTTATACAAACTTCGAAAGTTGAATTTTGGTATATAGAAAGGTCTTACACAGGACAACATATTCACCAAATTTCATTAAAATAACTTTGTAATTTTCGGAGAAATTTTTTTTTTTTCAAAAGAAAACTCAAAATTTGAATAACTTAATTTTCTAAAAATGTAGAAAGTTGAATTTTAGTGTGTAGTAAGGTCTTTTACAAGGAAACATATCCACCAAATTTCATTAAAATAGCTTTCTAATTTTCGGAGAAAAAGATTTTTTTTTGAAACAAAACTCAAAACCTTATCCGATTTTCCTGACTAACGAACTCATCCAAGCCATTAATAAAAGAAAGGCACTTGCCGAGTTTCATCGAAATCAGTTGCTTATCTTTTGCGTTATCGGTTGGATACGCATATATATATATATATATATATATATATATATATATATATATATATATATATATATATATATATATATATATATATATATATATATATAAACATAAAAATTGAAACTGACCCCGGATATGGGTTCTAGGGGTCCTAGTTCGCAGTCATTTGAAAAATTTTTTGCAAAGTCTCTCCATCGATACCTCTCTATTAGTGAATTTTTTTTAACAAAATTTCACTAAAAATAAAGGGCTCGCCTATTTTTTCCCAGAAAATGTATAATAAAAAACCTACTTACTAAACTTAATAATTATTAACTACTTACCAAGTTTTCCTCTTATAGGTTATAGTAGTTAAAAAGTCATTTAAAAAGTTAACCTTTAAAATGTTATCCACTGAATTAATCACAGTATCACAATTATTTTGTCCACTTATTAAGCAACCCGAAGTAGTAGCCATAATAATAATAATAATTGTCTTGTTAGAACATGTAAACAACAATGAAATGATCTAATTAAAATCAATCCGACGCGAAGTACTACACGAAAATTACTACACACGCTCTGCGAAAAGTGCACTGCAAACTGCAAGTGTGGAATTTTAAATCGCACAACTAGATTGCTTATTCGGTCGTTTTGACGAAGATAGTCGATCATTTCGCATTGAAGTATCGCATTTCCTTAGAGCGCCGAAAAATACACACCGCCGCGCGACTCGTGTATATGGATGTATATAACGTCTGCAACCACTAACACTATACTTCTTCTGATTCTGTATTAATGGCTGCCGACTCTGCGATTCTCGATCCTCGATATACTAATTTTGTTTGTTGAATGCAGGAGGTAAAAAAGTGAATGAAAATTTATTAAAATTTATTAAAATATAGCATAGCAAAAATATTATTTTTTCCACGGCAGGCGGCAGTGCGCGCGCACGGGCGCACTTATTGAGGAGCCGCCCCTGTTGTTTAATCGCTGCCTGAATAGTTGGAGATTATGTCTTCGGAAATATGTCTGCCGGGAGGGCATTCCAAAGCTAGGTAACGAACTGTTCGAGAAGTGGACAATGTGATTATAAAAGCGTGCACTTATTGAAGGGAACTGGTTTGCTGATTAAAGGTTGTAAACAAAGGTACTGACGACGTAGCCACAGACAGCCAGGCAGCCCTTAAGGCACTAAGTAGCCCACGGGTAAATTCCTGGCTGGTGAGTGAGTGCCGAGACGAGACGAGCGACCTGGCTGGGCAGAATGAGGTGACCCTCATCTGGGTGCCGGGTCACTCGGGGGTTAAAGGCAATGAAGAAGCTGACAGTCTCGCGAAGAGAGGGTCAGCAGAACCATTTATGGGACCAGAAGCGGCTCTGGGCGTGTCAAAGAGCACTGCTAGAGGAGCCATTAAGTCCTGGGTCACAAACCAACACAAGGTGTACTGGGCAGACTGTCCAGTGCTCAGACATGGGAAGTCAATAATTCACGGACCCAGTTCAAAGAGAACTGTGGAGCTGCTAAACCTTAGCAGAGGACAGCTCAGAAACACAACAGGTTTCTTGACGGGACACATGGCCGTCAAGAAACACCTGCATAAAATGGGGCGGTTCGAAGGGGACCTCGCATGCAGACTCTGCGGCGAGGGGGAGGAATCAGCCCAGCACATCTTGTGTGAGTGTAAAGCTCTGGACCGGAAAAGACAACTGATCTACGGTCACTCTAGACCGGAGACAGAGCAATATAAAACTTCACCCTACCAATCGCTGTGCAGACTAGTTCAAGGCACAGTGATCTTGGAATGGGTGGAGTAAGACTAAGGGTATGCACAATCAACCAAGGGTTGCGGTGCTATCGGGGCGGCAAGGCCGCGGACGAGCCCTGAGGGAACAAAAAAAAAAAGGTACTGACGAACCAATTTCGGAAGATCAGTGGAGATGATACTGTCGATAGAAATAAAATTCGGGACGCAGCAAGTGCGTTATAGTAGCGAATTTTCATAAGAATTGTACACTATTATTATACGGCATATTAGTAAAGTAATTACGCTCAACTTACACAGACCTTGAAGATCGATTTTGAAGGTCCTAGTACGCGCACATTTGCAGAATTCTTTCGAAAGTGCTAGCATCGATATTTCTCTATTATCCAAAAAATCTTCTAACTCCTTTTGAGATAAATACCCAAAACTCAATTTTCTATGAAGCTAAAGAATTAAATTTTGCTGTATCTGTAGATAATGTAAGTTTCTTTAAAAGAAATTTTTATTACAACTTTCATTAAAGTTATACAAAAGATATCCAGTTTTTTTTTCTAAAAGTGCCCCGTGTGCTAAACTGCAAAGTTAACGAAAATTTAACTTTTATTTCCCAAAGGAATGCACCTGCCAAATTATAAACGTCGCACGTATTTTGCCTTGTTAATCGCTTGGATGTAACATTTTAGTCAACTCAATCAAACCAGTTTTTGCAAACAAAATAACAAAAAAGGTTTTTTAAAAGAAACTTCCATAGAGAGTAAAAGCTAAGAGTAGAGAAAACCATAAGTACCTAGGTATTATACTTATATTAGTTTGCGGTAGGTATATTTCTTCTTGAAATAGTTTTGTTTCATTTTAGTAATACAATACCTACATGCATTGATTAATAACCTGAATCTGATGTAAATAACCACTTTCTTATTTGTTTGACTGGATGTTAGAATCATAATATACTACAGTCACAGTGGACGGTCAAAGGCCTTTGTTAAAGTTATGTTAAAATTAAAAGTTGGGTTATTATTTACCCACTTTTTGTATTAACCTTAGAATATAGGTAGTTGATTTATATTCTGATATTCTAATGTATTAGCGGAGTCGATTTCGAGGTTATGCGCAGAACGTACACGTTTCTCTCATGACTCATGTCAGTTAATAAATGACAAATAGTGGTGTTGTCAGATTAAACTAGAGGGATGGAGATCGCTTTTAAATGCCAAAAAAATTAGAAGCTTATTATTTATACATAATAAAACGTAGTTCTAGATTTCCTTTAAACAAATTGAATTACTTTCATTAAAATTTTTGTTTATTTAAATTTTTCTGATATCTACAGATTCAGATTAGGGTTTTCGTAAATGGCAACCCCGCTGATTTTTTATTGTGACATCTTTTCGTAGCCTGTCCGTTTAGAACTTAAGTTGAAGATTTTGTTTGCAATGGCAATTTTCTTCATGTAAATTCAGTCAAACTGGTAGGTGAAACTTACCGTATATGACCAGTGACAAGAACCTCGGTGGTTCAGGGGCAAGAACGTGTGCCTCTGAACCGAAGGGTACTGGGTTCGATTCCAGGTTACTCCTTTCACTTTTTCAGTACAAACTTTAACATCAACATCAATCGAGGTTCTGGCATTGTATTTGAGCAAGTTGAATGTCTGCACGTTCCGCCCTTCGGAGGGGGCGTAAAGCCGTCGGTCCCGTGTTCATGCGATGTTGGGCACGTTAAAGATCCCTACCTTCCTTACAGAAAGACAGGGGTTCGGTAAAATTTTCAGGATAGTGAGGTGAAACTGCTCCCTGGCGTCGGTGATTGGCCATCGTCACGGAAATAGGTCGACGTTAAAGAAAAAAAAAGACCAGTGACGAACAAATAGGTAATGCAATTACTACAATGTAAACACGAATTCCTACAACGTAAAGATATTATCAAAGTGTACATAAGGTAGTAAACTTCATCCATCAGAAGTCGATTGATCTAAAACTGGTTTGCCTCTCATCTTCAGTATCACCAGTGACTTTTGTAAACAGTTTTTTTTTATAATCGCCCATTTTCAGAGCTTGTAACTCTTTCTTAGAATTGCAACCATTCGCTCATATTTTATTTTATTTATTAACTTTATATTAACTAGATTTTTTCACATTATCCCCGATTTTCACCTTCAGTGATAATAATAATCAAATAACAATAAGGTATTAACATTTACGAACAATGTAGATGTGTGCCACAGATTTTCCTGTTTCGAAATTCTTTATCTAGCTAAGCGGTTTCAGAATTACAACAATCTTACTGGCCAACGGCCGTAAATATTATAAATATTTAAACACTATTATCACAGGAAGGGCGCTTTTTGCGCAAACACTGCTAATAACACATTCATCTATTAGTTCAATTAATTATGCTTCTGTATTTATTAAAACAGGATATTATTTTTAGCTTTTCAATTTCCGGTTTATTAATATTATGTTTTTCTTGTTGCAGGTGCCCTGGCTGATGCTCTCTCAGATACCGTTGAATTTCCTTACTCAAAGATACCCCACTTCCCAGTCAGTACCGTTGAAGGTCACGCAGGAAAGCTAGTATTTGGTTTCTTATCCGGTGTACCGGTGGTATGCATGCAAGGCCGTTTCCATTATTACGAAGGCTACCCTCTCTGGAAGTGTGCCATGCCTGTAAGAGTTATGAAGCTCATCGGAGTTACCCATATGATTGCCACTAATGCCGCCGGTGGTTTAAACCCCAAATATAAAGTAGGTGACATCATGCTGGTCAAAGATCACATCAATATGATGGGCTTCGCTGGAAACAACCCCCTGCAAGGGCCAAATGATGATAGATTCGGTCCAAGGTTTCCTCCGATGAACAAAGCATACGAAAGACATCTAATAGAGAAGAGTAAGGAGATAGGAAAAAAACTTGGCATTTCAAACATAATCCATGAAGGTGTCTACACCTGTTTGGGAGGCCCAAACTTTGAGACAGTCGCAGAACTGCGCATGCTTAAGATGTTGGGTGTGGATGCTGTAGGGATGTCGACAGTACACGAAGTTATAACTGCCAGACATTGTGACTTGACTGTGTTCACGTTCAGTTTAATAACAAACATGTGCATCACTGATTATGAAACACATGATAAACCCAACCACGAAGAGGTCATTGACGTAGGAAAAATGAGGCAAGAGGTGCTGGAGAAATTTGTGCAAGCTGTTGTGAAATACATAGCAGATACTCGATTAAATGGTACTAAATAATCGATCTAATTTGTTTATGGAATAATTTACGGATTTTATTATTTTGATACATTGACGTATCAAATTGTTTTTACGATTCAAAATGTATATTACATTTATTTGAAACTGTGCCCATTTTATTGTTTATTAAATATTTATTGTAACGTCTAAAAACAGTACATACATACATACATTCACGTACACATACATATTTTAGGTAGTTTTGTAACCGATGAAATTAAATAGGTTGGAATATTTTTGCTCTAATTTTAAGAAGATGTAGTGTTTTTGTTTTTAATTTATTAAACGTTTATTATCTATTTACTTTTCATTTGTAATCTTTTAATTGAAGATACTCCCATTTTTACCAACTTTTTTATTCAATTTATTATTATACTGAGTGAAGATTGTGGTGCGCACTGATAAGTACAATTTGGGTAATAATACACCACAACACAGTATTCAGACCCGACGATCGTTTCGCCAACAAAGTTAGCGCCAATCTTCTTTGTCTGATTTAACATAAAAACATTATTCTTCACGCAGTCGTTTAATTAGATTTACTTTAATCACATTTCTGATATATATGCGCTTATTTTTATTAAAATGTTCAGTGTTTTAATTTTTACATGCTTGTCTAACAAAGTTTTGAGAAGTGTCAGGTAATTTTTGTATAGCTGTTTCAATACCAGCAATAATAATAATAATAATAATAATAATAATAATAATAATAATAATAATAATAATAATAATAGCAATAATAATAATAATAATAAGCAGGCGGTTTTAATCGGTCTGCATCATGGATCAAGGCCGTGGAGGACGTGCATGTGAACTTGCCCCAGATGTCGGTGAGAGAATTTACACCAGCTGAGGTGACTGCCGCCGTCAGGAAAACTCGGAACTGGAGAGCCCCGGGGCCTGACAGGCTGCATGGCTTCTGGCTTAAGTATTTGACTGGCGCGCATGAGAGTCTTTCACGTTGCTTTACCCGAGCACTGAGCAACCCAGATGAAGTACCCGAATTTCTCACTGAAAGAAACACTTTCATGCTCTTCAAAAAAGGAGATGCAAACGAACCCAAAAACTACAGACCAATAACCTGCCTGTCAGTCCTTTACAAGCTTTTCACTTCCCTGATTAATGAAAAGATGTAACAACACTGTCAGACAAACAACATCTTCGAGGAGGAACAGAAAGGATGTCTTAGAGAATCTTTGGGCTGCAAACATCAGCTAACAATAGACTCTGTAGCACTAAAACAAGCCGAGAGGAGAAAACGAAATCTACATGTATGCTATATCGACTACAGCAAAGCATTTGATTCTGTACCCCACGATTGGTTAACCAAGGTACTTGAAATCTACAAGATCTGCCCAAGGATCAGAAACGTCCTTCAACATCTCATGAGTACTTGGAGAACAAACATATGGATGACCAATAAAAATTGTGGAAAAGTGCAGATCGAAAGGGGCATTTTTCAGGGGGACTCCCTGTCGCCGGTGTGGTTTGGCTTGGCACTGAACCCCATGTCTGTCCTAGACAAAACTGGAGCCGGGTATCAATATGAAAAACCGAAGAAGAATATCCCACTTACTATACATGGATGATCTTAAATTATACTTCGAGACACAAGATAAGCTCAACTCACTGATTAATACTGTTAAAATCTTTAGCAATGATATAAAAATGTCGTTTGGTCTCGACAAATGTGCTATAATTAACGTCAGGGGAGGGGCAGTCGAAGGTGACCAACATTCCTTCTGCGATATAGATTGACTACCGCCTGAGAAGACATACCGCTACCTAGGGTGTCCTCAAAACAAGCATGTGGACTATAGCCGGCTAAAGCGAGAGTTCCAGGAGAAATATAGGAAGCGACTCACGAAGCTCATAAATACTAAGCTTTCCGGAGTTAACCTCTGTGATGCTATCAACTCATGGGCGGTACCAGTATTGCCATACTCTTTTAGAGTTGTCAAATAGTCTAACACCGACTTGGATGAACTGGACAGACTCACGAGAAGGCTTCTTACGAAATTTCGGTGCTTTCACACCAACTCATCTGTTAGAAGGCTGTATACACCTCGGAAGGAAGGCGGCAGAGGGTTAATCCATATAAAGAACCGCTGTTTTAAACAAGAAAGAAACATGCGACAACGTTTTCTTGCATCGCAGGATGGACTGATGAGGTTGGTGGTGTGCGAGGATAAGGATTATACTCTACTTAGGCTGGGTCAGCGCAACTATGAGTTGGACGCCCCGGTTGACCAGGACAGTATATTCCAGTGGAGTGACCAGGATATGCATGGAAAGTAGCCCAAACACCTGCAGACAGATAGTGTTGATAAAACCTCTTCGCTTATATGGTTGGTCGAGGGGCAACTACCCAGAGACAGAGGGTTTGGTCATGGCCATTCAGGATAGGGCTATAAAAACAAAAAAACTACGAGAAGCATTGTCTAAAATTAGAAGTGGTGGATAAATGTCGAAAATGCGCAGTTGTTGGAGAGACCATTAAACACGTCATGTCAGCATGTCCTGCTCTCTCAGACTCAGCTTACTTAGGTAGACAGAACCAGCTCGCCAAGATCATCCATAAACAAATCGCTTTGAAATACAGCCTCCTGAACCCGTCAACAACACCAGCTTACTACAAGTATTCTTCGAAGGCGGTGCTGGAGTCGGCGGACTTTCTCCTGTACTGGGACCGACCCATGATAACGGACCGCACTGTGGACCTCAATAGGCCAAACATTGTCCTGATAAACAAACAGATGAGGCTTGCTGTGATCATAGACATTGTTGGACCGCTGTCCCATAACATGCAGAAAACTGAAATTGAAAAGATCACCAAGTATGAAAACTTGACATATGAAATAAAAAACAGATGGAAGCTCCAGAAGGTGGCTATATATGCTTTCGTAATGTCGGCGGAAGGAAAAGTCACCAAAAATTTCATAGGAAATCTAAAGGAACTCGGATTACCAAATAACATCCTAAACATGGGACAGAGGGCGGTTCTGCTGCAGACATGTCACATAGTCCGAAAATTCCTCAGTTAACTGGCGACCTTAAACACGTCTGCTGTGTTGAAGCACCGGAAGTCAGACTGTAATAATAATATCGACATAATGGGATATGTTGAATTCCATCCGCATCCACAGAACCGAACCCCAACTAGTGGGATTGCTAGTCCTCTATCGGGCGCCTTCCTGTGCGAATCAGGAAAACCCCACCAGATACGGCGGGACCGAGGAAATAAAATACCAGGGGTGGAACAAAACTAGCACTTAACCAACATCCAGGCGCGACGGTACTCGTAAAGAGCGGCACCCTGGTCGGAGTCTGTAGCCCATGTAAAAGGCGGCCGTTTCTATAGGCAACCTAGAGCTCACACATTTGCGAGGACGAGATCTCGCGCTTAGGTATCCCCCTGTGATGAGCTGACCTGGCTCGTTGCTTGTACGGGTTTCTACCCGAGGGCAAAAAATGAGCAGATATACAAGGAGAAATTGAGCATGCGATCCGGTCTTGCAAACCGACGCCGATGGTAGTGGTGAAGGATCATCGGTGATAAATGAGCTACCCTTACCGGTCCTCCCTGGGAGATGCGGCGTCAGGGACAGTATGGCTACCGCAGAAGAACGAGCGGCCCGAGAGCCGTCACAGCGACATGATTCACAGAGACCAGAGCCTTGTCCAAGCTAGTCGGGAGAGTTCGCCAGCGCATGAAATGGGCCAAAGAGCTTAACATTGAATTAATGCGCGCTTACTACATCGCTACAAACCTGGAGACAGAGTTTGAAGGTTGCAGGAGAAAACTAATGGAGAAGTAGAGAAACATTTATTCAGAGTCGAGGCTGACCGAGCAAAACTTATGCAGTCAACTGCGATCTATTCAAGCAAGTCAACGACTGTCGAATCCGGAAATACAAGCCATCAAACAGCAAGCGCAAGAACTATGCCGGGTTGAGGAGGTCTCACCTGACCTGCAGCTGCTGGACTCGGTACCGACAACTAGTCTGGCAGCGCGTGACTCCATAGATGCCACTATCCAAATACTCAGCAACAGTCTGCCCACATCACCCATAGCCGCGCCTGCAACAGTAGATGAAATAACTGTTCAATTGGATCCAGTCCCATCGCAGACCTTTTTTTTTGTTCCCTCCGGGCTCGTCCGCGGCCTTGCCGCCCCGATAGCACCGCAACCCTTGGTTGATTGTGCATACCCTTAGTCTTACTCCACCCATTCCAAGATCACTGTGCCTTGAACTAGTCTGCACAGCGATTGGTAGGGTGAAGTTTTATATTGCTCTGTCTCCGATCTAGAGTGACCGTAGATCAGTTGTCTTTTCCGGTCCAGAGCTATACACTCACACAAGATGTGCTGGGCTGATTCCTCCCCCTCGCCACAGAGTCTGCATGCGAGGACCCCTTCGAACCGCCCCATTTTATGCAGGTGTTTCTTGACGGCCATGTGTCCCGTCAAGAGACCTGTTGTGTTTCTGAGCTGTCCTCTGCTAAGGTTTAGCAGCTCCACAGCTCTCTTTGAACTGGGGCCGTCAATTATTGACTTCCCATGTCTGAGCCCTGGACAGTCCGCCCAGTACACCTTGTGTTGGTTTCTGACCCAGGACTTAATGGCTCCCCTGGCAGTGCTCTTTGACACGCCCAGAGCCGGTTCTGGTCCCATAAATGGTTCTGCTGACCCTCTCTTGGCGAGACTGTCAGCTTCTTCATTGCCTTTAACCCCCGAGTGACCCGGCACCCAGATGAGGGTCACCTCATTCTGCCCAGCCAGGTCGCTCGTCTCGTCTCGGCACTCACTCACCAGCCAGGAATTTACCCGTGGGCTACTTAGTGCCTTAAGGGCTGCCTGGCTGTCTGTGGCTATGAGGATCCGCTTGTTGGTGTAGCCCCTCCTCTTGTTCTCCCGCACACAGTGCAGGATGGCGTACATCTCGGCCTGAAACACCGTTGCATGGGCTCCGAGGGAAATACTATGACTTACCCTCGGTCCTTTCGAGTAAACACCTGCCCCCGTCCCACGCTCCCCGCCAGATCCGTCCGTGAACCAGACGAGCGCGTCCCGTGGCATGCCCGGCGTCTCCTCCCGCCATGCCTCGCGATCAGGGATTTCCACTGTAAAGTTGTTTTCCCTGCACATTCGCGGGCTCGTGAAGTCTGACATCATCGCAGACCTTACTAGAGGACAGTTATAATAACCGTTACATGATGCTTTATGACGGTCTACCCACCAAAATACTGCCTAAGATACCGAAGCCACCACAAAATCCAAAATTCCCTAAACTGCTAAAGCAAGTCAATTATATTCTGGCTGCCGATCTTCGTGAGGAGCACATGTACGAGCATCTACTACAAGCCGTGCGATGTGGAGCGTATGCGGTTTGCGAAGCCATGGGATCTGGAATCAATGAGCGGAGAAAGCCACACCGACGTGAGGGCACTACACATACACCCCACTAGATAAAGCGCATTGAGAACCGTATCAACATAATCTGTAAAGATATTTCCCACATTCGGGCGTGGTTAAAGAAAAAAACGCAGTGGGCAAAAGGGTCCACCACAACGTCCAAAACATTATCCTACGGATAGGCGTCACCCGAATTAAAGATCTAGGACCACGGCTACGAGCGCACGTAGGGTACCGCAGGGGCTGCATTGCGGCTCTCGAGGCTCGTATAAGACGATACCGTGAAGCAGCCGAACGCCGGAAGCAGGAATACTTATTGGCAGTCAATTAGCGAGCCTAGTACCGAAAACTAGAGCAAGGCGACCCACACGATACAACACAACAGTCACCAAACATAGAATCCATCAAGAAATATTGGTCATCAATCTGGTCGGTTCTTGTGAGTCACGACGGGGCCGCGGGCTGTCTCGGCGGGCTGCGGGGTGAATGTGATGAATTGCCGCCGATGGCGAGGTTTCACATCTTCCTTTCCGACGTTCAGTCAACCATCAGGAAAACGAAAAATTGGCTTTCTTCTGGACCGGACGGCATTTGCAACTTTTGGTAGAAGTACTTTCCGGCAATGCACATTGCTGTTTTGCGGAATTTCAGACGGTTTATCTGCGCCCCGAAGTCCATACCACCATCCCTGACAGGGGGTCTCACCTACTTGCTGTATAAATCCGGGGATCGGTCCGACCCAAAGAATTACCGCCCAGTCACTTGCCTCCTCCTATACAAAATATTCACTTCTATTGTGGCCGGAAAAATTAACGATCACATCATTCAGAATCAGATTCTCGCGACAGAACAAAATGGGTGCCGAAAGAACGCACAGGGGTGCAATGAGCTTCTCGTCACTGACAAAATTATCACATCTCAAGTAAAAAAAATAACGGTAATATTTCCATCGGTTGGATCGATTACCGCAAGGCATTTGATTCCGTTCCGCACACTTGGCTACTCGAGGTGCTTCGACTATACAGGGTCGACGCATCTCTCATAGGAGCCTTGGAAGCATGCATTTAGAATTGGCGTACACACCTTATGATCCGAAGCCCGGATGCTACAACCACATCAGTGGAACTCCACATCAACAGAGGGATTTTCCAGGGGGACAGTTTAAGTCCCTTCTGGTTCTGTTTAGCTCAAACAAGACTTCATATGTATATAACATTGCACAAAGTAATGTGGGACGTGTTACTCACCAGTTCTACATGGACGATTTGAAGCTCTGTTCCAGGAATGGTGACGAGCTAGGAAGCGTGATGGAGATTGTAAAGCGCTTTAGCAACGCGATCCGTATGTATTTCGGGCTGGACAAAAATGCGGTTCTCCACGTTAAACGTGGCCGACCAGTAACGGAGCAGGATATGACGCTAATGTCAGGCGTATTAATTCAGTGCCTCGCCTCTGATGGCGCCTATAAGTACTTGGGCATTCAACAACTCCTCTCTGTGAAGACAACATATATGAGGCAAGTTGTGGAGGAGAAAGTATTGGCTAGGGTGAAGAAGGTGTGCAAAACTTACCAGTCCGGCAGAAACAAAATTAGAGACATAAACACTTGGGCAGTCCTGCTGCTACGTACACTTGTGGCATCCTCAACTGGTCAACAACTGTTCTTCAGGAGTTTGACAGAAATATTCGGTACGTTATGAAAAAACATCGAACGCTGCATCCTAGGGCTTCCTTGCACCGTTGTACTTGCCTTGAAATATGGGGTGACGTAGACTCCTCTCGGTGGAGGTGATGTGTGACAGAGAATGAACGCGGTTCAGAAAATACTTCTATGAGCATAGACAACCGCTGCTGGAGTGTGTGCGGAGACAGAATATACGGTTGGACTCTTTCGACCTCAAGCAGCCTGATCAAGATCACGTCCTTACTGTTGTTTCGAAAGGGGATGAACCCCGCCGCGCCTGGGACAGATATAGGCACTTCGGCCGTATACCTAACGGCACCTAACGTTGACTTCCGCGCATCAACGGAATGGTTAAGGACAGCGGGTTTGTTTGCTGAAACAGAGGTATTTCTATGCGCGATACAAGATCAGTCTATTAACACGCGCGCGTACCAGCGGCACATCATGAAGCGGGATGTCAACGAAGACTCTGTCAAAAAAATCCGGAAACCATTATGCATGTGGTGGGCGCTTGTGATTCTCTGGCCCAGTCAGATTACAAGAAACGCCATGACAACGTGGCCAAGGTCGTCCATCACTCCTTGGAAACACATTCCAGCGTTATCGAGTCGGAAGCCCCTTACTATAAATGCAAGCCTGAAGGTGTAGTTCAAAAGGGTCAAGTCAGGCTGCTGTGGGACCTCCCGGTGGTCACCGACAGAGCAGCTGAAAGCCGCAGGCCTGACAACTTGCTTATTGACCAAGGAAATCGGAGGGCTTTCATTGTGGATATTGCAGTGCCGCTCGACGACAACCTCGTTTCGAAAATAGGGAGAAGCGACAAAAGTACCAACCACTCGCAGTCGAGTTGGTCGACTTGTACAAGCTGAGAGAGGTTCAGATCATCCCAGTGGTCATATCAACAAATCGGCTTGTAACACTAGATTGGCAGAAACTTACCACCGTTCTTCCACTTAATACTGCTCATTTAAGAACAATGAAGAAAGCAGCGATTTTTGGGCCTTCCTACATCGTTAGGAAAGTCCTATCCCTGTAACCATACGAAAATAAAATGCTACGGTTACAGCTATAGTCTCCGGGTGGACAAAAATGAACCTGATGCAAATCTCTTGTTCCGTGACGACCGGATGCACCACGAGTAGAAAGAAGAGAACAAAATATTAATAAGAAGAATAATAAGAAATGCAGAATGGCCAACAAATTGCCTAGATGGATGTAGGGGAGTGTTATAAATACCTGCGATTACACAGCAAGCGAGGAAAATAAACCACTCATTAATGAAGAACGATCTGACAAATGAGTTTACGAAACGAGTAAAGCAGGTGGTGCGAGCACATCTCAACAGCAAGCACCTGACTAAAGCTCTTAACACATATGCAATGAATCCCAAAAGATCACTCCAACAGACAACCTGGAAAAGACGTATGTGTAGCAGATATTTTTAACTGCTCAAGGCTCACGACAGATCTTAAATTAAAAATGACGCTGCCGGACAGGAGCACAGCACGTGCTCTGCTGTTTCGTCATTCTCCATACACAGCCGGCACTCGGTCTCCTGACCGATCCCAATACGGTGCATGTGATGCCGCAAGCGACAGTGTCCTGTATACAGGCCGACTAGAGTACTCAGTTGTTGTCTGTTCAACTCTAGAAGTTTCTTAGCCCTTGACTCAGACAGGCCATTTATGAAGGCCTTAGAGTGAGCTAATCCTGGAAGATTTTGCCAATATTGAATTGTCCTTCTATCTGTCCAGGTCTTTAAGGTGCGTTTTGCTGTGCAAGATGTTATACCCAGCACCGGTTCTGGTCCGACAAAGTCACACTGGGCACCACTCCTGGCAAGCGCGTCTGCCGCAACGTTGCCATCATGGTCCGAGTGACCTGGTATCCAGACCAGCGACACCTCATTACAGCTGCCCAATTCGTTAAGGGCAGATTTACAACTCCATACCGTCTTTGAATTGCACCGGTAGGAACCAAGAGCCTTTATTGCAGCTTGGCTATCTGCATATATCTTTATCGATTTGTTTGTGCATAGGTCTTTTAAGCTTTCCCTTGCACACATCTCGATGGCATAAACTTCTGCCTGGTGTATGGTTGCGTACTTGCCGAGGCTAGCTGATAGTCTAGCATCGGTGCTGCCCCCATATGCGCCGGCTCCTACTCCCATATTGGTTTTGGAGCCGTCAGAGTACCAGCAGAGGTCCGTTCTCAACAGGGTCGATTGGTTCCGGTCCCAGTCCTCCCTTTCCGGGAGGACGGTCTTGAAAGACAGATCTCTGCTGATTTTTGTAGGCATCAAGTCCGAGACCATTCCCAGAATCCTGTGACAATCACTGTCATCAAGGAGTCCGGACCCCCTCAGACTGACTTCCCTCGGCATGTTATCTGCCGTTTGTATTAGTCTGTACGTTGTCCACCTCGCCACCCTCTCCAACCATATGTGAAGTGGGGGAATATTGAGGAGGACCTCCCGAGCGACTGATGGTGCGGTGCTTATCGCTCCCGTTATCATCAGACATGCTTGTCTCTGTAGATGAGCCAGTTTGGCCCTCGCGGTACCACGAAGTACCTTAGGCCACCAAACTATGGCTCCATATGTTATCATAGGTCTGATAACCACTACATAGAGCCAGTACATCTGTTGGGGGTTTGTTCCCCAGTTGTTCCCACAGATTCTCCGGCAGGTCCACAGGGACATCTTAGCCCTGCGGATAACATTTTCTAACTGTCTGTCCCAGTTGAACTTCTTATCTAGGATAACTCCCAGATATTTTGATTGGTCCGAAAATGGAATGTTTTCCCCCATAAGATTAGGTGGTTTTAATTTGTCCAACCTTCTTCTTCTGGTGAACAGGACAATGATCGTTTTGCGAGGGTTCACAGACATCTGTTCCCTACGGCACCAATCATTGACTACATTTAGTGCTTCTTGAAGAGTACTAGACAGTTCCTCCTCAGATTTGCCTCTAACCATTATGACGAGATCATCCGCATACGCCTGGACCTCAACCTCCCAGAGTCCGAGGATAGCCAGCAGGTCGTCCACAAAGAGGGACCACAACAGGGGGGATAGAACGCCCCCCTGAGGACACCCTCTCGCAGCCCTAACGCTGACCACCTCTCCCCGTAATGAGGTAATAATGGTCCGATTATGCAGCATGTTTCCGATCCAGCCACAGATGGTAGGTTCCACCCCCCTAGCGGTAGTGGCCTCGTAGAGGGAGATCGGTAATGCATTATTAAATGCTCCTTCTATGTCGAGAAATGCCGCCACCGCAACCTCTCCATTTTCCAGAGAGTGTGTGTGATCTTCTCGACGAGGTTATTGTGCGCTAACTCAGTTGATTTGCCAGTTTGATAGGCATACTGGTGGGTATTTAGGGGGTTCTTGGGTAAGATGTTCCCCCTAATGTGTCCGTCCAGTATTTTTTCCAATCCCTTCAGGAGGAATGATGTAATACTGAGAGGTCTCAGTGAAGTAGGTAGGAGGTCATTACGTCCCAATTTGGGAATGTAAACCCCCCTAACCACCGTCCAGCTGGAAGGAATATAGTTCCAGGCCAGACTGGCTCTGAACAGCCTGATAAGGAAGGGTAGGAGAATCTCCAGTCCCTTTTGTAGTAGGACAGGTACCACCCCATCCTCCCCTGGCGACTTGAATGACTGGAAATGATTCACAGCACACTCCACTGCCGAGGCTGTAACTATTCTCCGAGCAACTAGCCAGTCCTCCCTTTGGGGGCGTTTAGATCGTCCCTCAGCTGGTAGGACCTCACCGTTACTCAGGATCAGACAATCTGGGAAGTGTGTGTGTGCTAAGAGCTCTAACGTTTCTTTCCGAGATTCAGTAAAGGAACCATCTGGTCGTTTTATCGATCCCAGTTCCTGTACACGGTCGCGTGAGAGAATCCTGTGGATTCTGGCGCTGCTGGGCAATTTATTAATGTCCCCGCAGAACCTCCTCCAGGACTCCCTCTTAGCGTTCCTGATCTCTTTATTATAATGTGTTAGAGCAGTTTTATATTGCTCCCAGTCGCCTGTAATCTTAGCACGATTGAAGAGACGTCTAACTTCTCTTCGTAGTTTATCGAGGTTATTATTCCACCAAGTAGACCCCCGACTGTCTCTCTTTGACCTCAGTGGACAGTTTTCGTGATAGGCAGAGACCACAGCTTCCCTAACCTGTTCGGCCGCAATCTCGATCTCATCACGATCCCTCACTGTGGGGATTGCGCACCCAAGTCTGCCGGCGAGGGACTGCTTGTATCCCTCCCAATCCGTCCTCCTCGGGTCCCGATACTCCAACACAGGTCTAGGGCCTGTTTCAATTTCAAATAGGATATGGGCATGGTCTGAACATGAGGGTTCAGACGACACCCTCCATTTGAGGATTTTTGAGCTCAAAAGCCTTGAGCTGATCGTAAGATCTAAAACCTCTCTCCGGTTAGCTGTAAGAAAGGTGGGTTCCGGGCCTATGTTGTTGACAACCAGCTCCTCCCCTAAAATGTATTCAAATAGTGATTCACCTCGTCTGTTAGTGTCCGTGCTCCCCCAAGCCAAGTGATGGGAGTTCGCATCACACCCCATTACGAGGTGATAGTTGTTCCTCTTGCAGTAGGCGATCAATTTCCGCGCCTCTGCTGGAGGTGGTTGTTCTGCATCTCTGTCTCCAGGGAAATAGGCCGAACAGGCCACTACTTCCAGCCTGGTCCCCCCGGATGTGATCACGAGATGGATGGATGCCATGTCCTTGGTGCAGTACTCTGAAAGTGTAAAATACTGCAAGTTGTTTCTGATCCAGATACAGGCTCTGGGGTTAGTACCAGAGCCCACCTCTACTATCTTACCAGAAGTGTTACCCAGCCCTTTAGTTCGTTCCGAATTAGCGGTCCAGGGCTCTTGGAGAAGAGCAATATCTATTTGCTCTTCCTTTAATTTCATGCTAAGGAGGTATGTCGCAGCCTTAGCATGATGCAGATTAGCTTGAATGCACCTTAAGTTGGTGGGCATGGGGGTAGGAATATAGGAATGTATGGAGGAAAAAGGAGTAGTTTAAGGAGCTTAAAGGAAAGGGAATTATGGTGCAGGTTCCTCCTCCTTTTTAGGAGCTCGATAACCAAGCTTCCTATAGGAGGGTCTACCTTTGGTAGTCGTCCTAGGGGTGGACTTTCCTTTCCCCTGTTGTTTCCCTCTGGAGGTTCCAGTGGAAGGTTGAATCCTGCCACCTCCTCTATTGGGTCTGTGTAAGTCGTGTCCATGTTTGGTCCCACGAGCAGCAAGGGAAAATAGACCTCCATGGAAGAGCCCCGCATCCCATGAATAGGCATTTACACAGGGAGGTCGCCCAGTTTCCCTGGGGAGGGTTAACGTTAGCGACAGAATTACCATCCTGCCAATGCTCGGCTATATCGGCCAGAAGCATCATCGCCTCGGCACCAACCCGCCAACGACCTTGCGATGTGGGTTTTATATAGAGGACTCTCCTCGCAATGCCGGCCAATTAAGGCAAGCATTCCCGGCCCTCCTAAGACATGACTAGGAAGGGTTACGGTTTGGTTAGTTCATTTAGTTCACGTCTACTAGTAGACGCTATCCAGGGTGCACCACGGGGAGGCGAACTAACTTTACACCCCGTGACAGACTATCCAAGACAACATTGGTCTGGGTCTCAATTTCATATGAAATAGCTGTAATGAAAATGGTAGTGTCGTCGGTATACATAAGGACGTTTCTTTTCTCTTCCATTTCTTGCTTCTAATGTTTAACCCAATACCTCCATTTACGATAAATACTGATCTCTCCATAACACTTTTACAACTACAAATCTTTCCCAACTGTCCATATGTTTGCCGAAATTGTAAATTTTGTACGAGACCAAAAATGACATTTAATTTGGCATACCTACTTATTTTATATATTGAGCAATAGAAATGTTTTCCGAAAGAAAATACAAAATTTTCCAGGAAAACCTGGGCCGATTTTTGTGGCAAACAAAGCTATCTAAGCCACTTGCTAAAGGAAGGTACCCACCAAATTTGATCAAAATCGGCCCATTATTTTTTGAGTTATCGGTGTGATATATATATATACATATATATATATATATATATATATATATATATATATATATATATATATATATATATATATATATATATATATATACAAACGTATAAAAATTGAAACTGACCCCGGATATGGGTTCTAAGTGTCCTAGTTTGCGCCCATTCGAAGAAATTTTTAAAAACTCAAAAGTCGGGACCTCATTAGTGAATTAAAAAACAATTCCCTAAAAATCGCTAAGTACCTAGTCACGTAATCTGATCGGTTATTAGATATAAACTAGTGGACCTGTGCGGTGGTTGAAATTCGATATATTAAATGTCAGCTCAGAACTGGCACGGACGGGGCAATCCAACTGACTAATTAAAACAAAGCATTATTTAATCTATTTAAACTGATTAGATTTTCTGGATAACGAACTTATCCAACTTGCAAAAGGAAGGTACTCACCAAATTTGATCAAAATCGGCCCATTATTTTTTGAGTTATCGGTGTGATACACGTATATATATATATATATATATATATATATATATATATATATATATATATATATATATATATATATATATATATATATATAGTAGTATATACATAATATATGTGTACCTACCTACCAGTGTTTTTTTCTTTTCTCTTTTCTCTTATTCTTCTTACTTTTTCCTGCTAATTATAGTTATAAACATATATTAATTTTTATTTGTTAATATTAGTGAGGTTACTTCTTCTTTTTGTCATGTTTGTCTTCTTTTTTTCTCTCTCTTTTGTTTGTTTATTTCATGAGTTTGTAAATAGTCACTACCACCATTTAATTGTGATATATTAAGGATCGGTTGAGTGGAAGAACAGAAATATTTCTGAACTCTGCCGTTTGACATGTAACTTAATTGTCAATAAAAGCATGTTATATATATATATATATATATATATATATATATATATATATATATATATATATATATATATATATATATATATATATATATATATATATATATATATATATATATAAAAATTGAAACTGAACCCGGATATGTGTTCTGAGGGGCCTAAGTAGCGTTTTTGAAGATATGTTTTTCAAAATTAAAAAGTCTGGATATTCTCAATAGTGAATTTAAAAAAATCACTAAAAATCTTTAGTGGCAATTTTTAGTGATTTGCATATATATATATATATATATATATATATATATATATATATATATATATATATATATATATATATATATATATATATATATATAGGTATCCAACCGATAACTCAAAAAATAATTAACCGATTTGGATGAAACTCGGCAAGTACCTTTCCTTTATTAATGGCTTGGATGAGTTCGTTAGATTAATAAAATCGGACAAGGTTTTTCGGGAAAATATAGACTTTTCTTTCAAAAAAAGATTTATTCGAAAATTACAAAGCTATTTTAATGAAATTTGGTGGTTATTATGTTGCTTTGTGAAAGACCTTACTACGTACCAAAATTCAACTTTCTAAGTTTATATAAAATTGAGTTATTCAAATTTGAAGCATTTAATGAAAATTCACTAGCAGCCTGCTGCGTCCCGAACTTTTTTTAATGTTAATTTTTGCAATACCTACATATCAAATGAGATATCAGAGGCCTCATACTTTCTGGGTAAAAATCTGTCGGTTGCAACTGTCGCTCTCAGGGGGTGGAATGTAGTAGTGAAGTTTTCACGTTGCAGGTTGTCATTATTGAACCTGAAATTGACGTGTTTCAGGATTTGTATATAAATATGTACAATAATCTAGATGCTAAATTTATTCCATTTGGCCGATACACACTGGTTGAACACATACATGAACGGTTCGGACACATATGCAACCGTAAAAACAGCAGTCTAAATTAAATACGTGGTCATTTTCAAGTTTGGGTGTATGATTAATAGTAGAAGTTTGCATCGAGTGAGAAATCTGACCGAGGGAAAGATTTGGAATATTCAGTGTGGTCGTTTGAGGGGAAAAGGGCTTACTAACCAAATATTCTCATTTCAGCAGGCGGTTAAGAAATGGTTGAATGTTGGAAATAAAGTATGCTGCAGGTTTGTAGATTTAGAACAAGCGTTTGATACTGCACATTCTATTCTATATGCTGTGAATTATACAGGGTCGCTGATAAGTCTGGAAACGGTCGATTATCCGGGAAAATATACAAGGTGTCGAAAAAAGTTTTATACAAAAGTTTTTGGGTTCTTCAATGTCTACTAGGCGGTGATAATTTCATTTATACAGGGTTGGTCATACAGGCGTGGCACACCAATATTATTTTTTTTTAATGGAACACCCTATATATTATTCGATATTTCAATCCTTCTCTTAATTTTGAGCAACATTTATCAGAAGCATGATGTACATAAACTCAATCGTTTCCGGGTAAAAAAATAAATAAAAATAAACGCTATTGTTTTTAAAATCTATTGGATGAAGAACAAAAATAAATGAAAAGTAGAATATCTCTTGAAAACAATCTGTGAGTGTGAAAAGAACCGGTTGCGATGTTTTTAACATTGTTTGAAATCCTATTTTATAAGATGTTCAAAGTGTTCTCCATTGACCTCCTGACAATAATGAATTCGCTTAACAAAACATTGCACTGCATTTACAAGAGCGTTTTGAGGAATGTTATTAATTTCATGCACAATCCTTGCTTGCAACTCTTCAATATTCTGCGGTCTATTTTGGTAAATTAAATTTTTTACATGACCCCACAAAAAAAAGTCAAGCGGCGTCATGTCGGGAGACCTAGCTGGCCATTCAATAGTTCCCCTGCGCCCTATCCATCTGCCAGGAAAGGTTTGATTCAGATATTCCCGTACCTCAATTCCAAAATGAGGGGGTGCCCCATCCTGCTGAAACCATATTTCTTCCGCTGGTAGATTTGGGTCGTTATTGTTCGGAAATAATCGACTTACGTCTGGAACAATTGATTCTTGCAAAAGTGTCAAATATCGAGCAGAGTTCAAATTACCGTGTATAAAATAAGGTCCTATGATATGTCCACCAATAATAGCACACCAAACATTTACTTTTTGCGGTCTTTGGGTGTGAATTTGTTCCATCCAATGTGGGTTTTCGTCTGACCAGTACCTACAGTTGTGTCGGTTGACTTGTCCATTCAAACAAAATGTAGATTCGTCGGAAAACAAAATGTGGTTGGCAAAGTTAAAATTTTGGCGTAACTTCTCCATAATAAGTTCACAGAACTCGATTCTGCGATCAAAATCGTCTTCACTCAGTTCTTGCAATAAATGAATTTTATATGGACGGAACTTTTCCCGCTTCGTAATCTTTTGAATTGAATATCGACTCATATTGTGATTTAAAGCCAATTGCTGTGCCGAAGTTTTCGGATTTTCCACCACATCCAATATTACATTCAAAGAATTTTCTTCATTTGTAACGGTTACTGGCCTTCCAGTTCTAGGTTTATCCTTGATACCGCCAGTTTCGTGAAAACGATGCAAAGTTTTCGAAACTGTGGATTTGGAGATCGATTCCCGCTCAGGATGCAACTCATTGAACATAATCACCACTTGAGCAAAACTTCGTGTTCTATCACCGTACCCTATCATCATTAAAATTTCGATACGTTCGGTTTCACTTAAACTTTTGCCATTTTGCACAAAAACTGTTGACACTAAATTACTAATGTTTCAAAACTGTTGACACTGAATGAATGTTTGACATTCGTTGTCCTGGAAACATTTTAAAACAAAAGAATAATACTGCGTTTCTTATGGGCATCTTATCTTATCTTGGGATTCCAAACAATGTTAAAAACATCGCAACCGGTTCTTTTCACACTCACAGATTGTTTTCAAGAGATATTCTACTTTTCATTTATTTTTGTTCTTCATCCAATAGATTTTAAAAACAATAGCGTTTATTTTTTTTTTTTTTTTTACCCGGAAACGATTGAGTTTATGTACATCATGCTTCTGATAAATGTTGCTCAAAATTAAGAGAAGGATTGAAATATCGAATAATATATAGGGTGTTCCATTAAAAAAAAATTAATATTGGTGTGCCACGCCTGTATGACCAACCCTGTATAAATAAAATTATCACCGCCTAGTAGACATTGAAGAACCCAAAAACTTTTGTATAAAACTTTTTTCGACACCTTGTATATTTTCCCGGATAATCGACCGTTTCCAGACTTATCAGCGACCCTGTATTAAAAGTCTGAACGCAGCAAGTGCGTTATGGAGGTTAATTTTAATAAAAATGTTTTTAATAGCAAATATGTCTCTCTAATGCAAGCAGGCATCAATCTGGTTACCGGTATAACCTACATTGTAGAAATAATGTACTATATTTTATCCAAATAACTTATTGTTTGAAAATTTACACAAAAAAAAATCCGAAAATACACTTAAAATGTTTCCGATATAACTGGTTTCATAGCCAACAAACCTTTGGCTAATAGCAAATTGAGTTATTGAAATTTGATGCATTTATTGAAAATTCGCTACCAAAATGTACTTACTGCGTCTCGATTTTTTTCTTACAAACATGCATCATATTTCGATAAAAGATGCACAAATGTAATAACTGGCCTGTTGTTTTGGAATTTTCTTTGTTTCTTCATCTCACTTTCTGGATTCCTCGTCTGTTTTTCTCATTTCTTCTTTTACTTCATCATCGCTTCTTCTCATTTCTTCTTTCGCTTCTTCATCTCCTTTTCTGGCTTCTTCATCTCTTTTTCATCATTTCTTCTTTTGTCTCGTCGTCTCTTTTCTTTGCTTCTTCGTCTCTATTTCTAGCTTCTTCTCGGGATAATTTAGCTTCTTCGTCCATTTTAAAAAATAATTTCCAAAAGTTGGGTGTCGATGTTGGTTGTTGCGCTAGGTGTCTTTGGCATAGACGTACTTAAAGCTGGTACACAGTGTATTGAAATTTTAATTGTTTTATTAATATTTTATTCAGACATTTCTTTGTATTTGTTATAAGTGCATATTTAATCTGAATAAATGTGCAATACTCGAATTGTTGACTTATTACGTATCTGAACTTGAGTTTACAGGTGTGTGTAGCCACTGGAACAATATGGTAACCTACACAATGGTGAGTGATTGAAGTTCAAATTCTAGCCTGTTGGGCTTGCTTATACGAAAATATATAAAAGGCCAGTTAAATGGTGGAAAATCGGTAAATTTTGAAGATAAATCCAATATTTCATATCTTTGCATTTTCTTAATTTCTGTATCATTCAAAAAATATACAGGATGTTTTGCATAAGAACCGACACAGGGCAGGGACATGTAGGTAAACGTAAAATATGGTGATTTAACGCAACTTACCCCTAAGTTGCAGCGCTGAAAAGTTATAGGCCTTCAAAGTGGGGTTTCAAATTTCGAAAAAAATCAATATCTCTGTAATACTTTAACTTAGAAAAACGAAATTTAGTACCTGTTTTGAGTGTACCAAGAGCATTAATCAATGGCAAGTAGAGTTCAATTAAGGCATTTAAAAGGGTTGATTACGGGCAATGCACCCTTAAAATGTCACAATTTTTCAACAGATTGGTAGATTTAAGAAAATATTTCATTTTATGAGGAATTTAACTCTAAAACTTTGTTACTCCTGTTATTTTCAAAAAACTTTATTGTTTTCAAGAGAAACACGAATAAGTAAAGAAACATATTTTATCAATCTTACTAAATATCATCGAAAATTAAATATTTGCCAATAAACTTATGTATAGGTCAAATTGGACAATGAGTAAAAAAGTGTGAATTAGTATAATTTATTAGAAAACACACAACTCAAACAACAGAAATAAAAAAAACTGCTATCAATAAGTTATAGAAATTCTTTAATACGATAATTTCACAGGCATCTATTAAATTTTTGGAGATTTTAAGTAACATTGATGATATATGTGTCTTTAGTTATTCGGGTTTTCCTTGAAAACGACAAACGTTTTTTGAAAAATAACAGGAGTAAAAAAGTTTTATAATTTACTTCCCCATAAAATGAAATAATAATTTTTTAGATCCGCCAATAGGTTAAAAAATTTTTTAAAACATTTTATGGGTGCATCACCACTCTTCAACCTTTTGAAATGCTTCACTTGAACTCTACTCTATATGTAGTACCTTGTGAGAATGTTCTGGGGATATTTGAATATTCTTTCAAAACATTCCTGGTATATTCTCAGAATGTATCTGTGCTGTTTGGGATAAGAAGCTGCTTTGAAAAACTGTTTTATTTGCCTAAGGTACGTTATGCAAATCTGATCCATATCTAGATCACTTATTACCGTTGGCTGTATGTTTCTGATTCATTAGTATTATTAGGCAATAAAGCTGCCTTACAACTCATATCTGGGCCTGCTCAAAGATGCATTTGCTGGGTAGGTTAGTTCCTGATTCAATATCACTCTCAGGACCCACCGCTGCATCACCCCCAACTTGGAGAATGCTGCTTCCCATGCAATAATCACATATCTGCTATGTGAATCCACAAGAGGATAGATAAGACTTTTAGATGAGTCACATCCAAACTATTCCTGTACAACCTAAACCTTGACAGTAGTACCCGGATTTTCTGTACGACAATATTAACATGAGCATCCGACGGCGATGTCATTCTGAACCAAGTCAATTAGAGTGGTCCATGTTTTAAAGCTATAAAAGGTGGCTGTATCGTCGTCAAAACTTATATTTCTTCCTCGGGAGGGGAAGAAGAAAAGTGTGTTCATGTAAATAATAAATAATACAGGTCCAAGCACAGTTCATTGCGGAACACCATACTCTATCCCCATTGTAACATCGTAACATTGATCACATTGTTTATACTTGCACACTGAAGTCTCTCTGAGAGGTAGATCTTTAACGTCTTACGTACCGCCCCCCCGTTAATCAACTGTCTCAAAAGTCTCCAGCATTTTGGCATGACTCACTGTGCAAATGCCTTCGCAAGGTCCACGAAGATGTACATAGAGCGATTTCCATCACCAATCTCTTCATATAAATAAGAGGTGAGCAGGGATATGTAAATGCACTGGTCCAACTGTGCTATATTGTTGCGAAAGTTGGGTGTATCCGTCAGAAAATTAGATGCTGTTTGAATTTTCTACCTGAGATGAATGACAGGTAAAATAAGAAAGAATAAAGTTAAAACTGAATGGGTTTTAAGCGAATATTAAAGAGTTCAGTTAAAGTAAATATGAGAGCAGTGTGCTTAGATGGTTTGGGCGCCTGGTACAAGTGAATAATGATATAGAATGACAAGCAGAATTTATAGAGAGCATGTGGATGGCAAGCGAGGTAGTGGATGCCCCAGGAATGCTTGGTTGGACGCTGTGGGCGATATATCCAAGAAGAGATACGTCAGAAGTTGTCGTAATAAGAGAGTGGTATGCGGAGATGCATGAATGTGAAATACATAAAGAAATATTGTTAAGAAATAGCATAGGCTTGGTGATGTGCCGACCCTTTTATGGAAATGAGGGTTTGACGGGTAGTATTTGAGGGTAGCTTCTGATATATGCAAATAAAGAAAACAAGAACTTTGTAGAGTATTATCATGTTTAAATTTTAATAAGTTTAACATTTTTGGAATCGTTAAGTCTACTTTTTTGAACACAATTTTTCTTTTATTTTTTTACTGTAGTACGTATCAAGATCTTAACTATTGTAAGCAATGTGGCTTATAATTATTTCCAATAACCTCTTCAACTGCTTTTCCCTCATTTTACCAACTTCAAGCACTTCTTCTGAGGTGACCTTCACTCTAATTTTATAATCTATTGGACATACGTTTGTTATCAAACTAAAAGCGAAACACTTAATTCCACAATGCACGGCTGTAGCTACTTCGTGTACTGTCGACATTCCAACAGCATCAATACCAAGAGCCTTTAGAGCTCTAAGTTCAGCAATAGTTTCAAAATTTGGTCCACCAAGACAAGTGAAAACTCCATCACGGACAATACTGTCCAGACCAATTCTTTGGGCTATAGTTTTAGCAGCTTCGAGAAGATCTGGATCATAGGCTTGTACCATATTAAAAAATCGTGGGCCAAACCTGTGATCGTTAAGGCCTATCAATGGATTGTTACCAGCAAAGCCCATAACATTAACGTGATCTTTAATCAACATGATATCTCCAACTTTAAAATCCTGATTAAGACCTCCAGCAGCATTGGAAACTATAAGATGAGTGATACCAAGCAATTTCATGACTCTAACGGGCATCACACACTTCCAAAGAGGATAACCTTCGTAGTAGTGAAAACGGCCTTGCATGCAAACCACTGGAACTTCAGAAATCGTGCCAAAAATCAACCTGCCAGCATGTCCAAGAACTGTGCTAATAGGAAAATGTGGTATATCTTTGTAGCTGATTACTATAGGGTCTTCTATAGAATCTGCCATGGATCCTAAAATGAAAAATGTAACATTAGTAAGTTTACAGGTTGAATGTCACTTATATAGTGACGAACAGCCAAAGGAAATAAACTCATTGTCTCTATTATTGTGCATGTTTATAACAATGAAAGTCTGGACGCAGCAAGTGTGTTATAGTAGTGAATTTTTATAAAAAACGTTTTTAATAGCAAATATGTTTTTTTAAATTAAAACAAGCATCAGACTTTGTTACCAGTATAACCTATATAGTATCTGGACGCAGCAAGTGCGTTATGGCAGTGAATTTTCTCGATTGCGTCTCGACTTTTTTTCGCCCAAACATGCATCATATTAGATGGAAAATTTTAAAATGCAACAAGTAGTAGTAGTAGCAGTAGTGGGGAGGCTAACGCCAGGCAAGTAGGCCACAATGTGCCTGTTTTTTCAACCCCGGCAACCAAGCAACCATGCTCTACTCTTCCTCAGTTCCGTCACCAAACCGCCTCGACCTCGAAATGAAGGCCATGACGGTCTTCCATTGGACGGAACTTACCTGGTTCCTCTGCGGAGCCCTCGCACCGAATTGTGTTCGAAGACTCCCAAAAGCCTCTCATTCACACAGGTAGTGGTAAGACCTCTCTTCATTCTCGCCGCATTCCTGGCAAATTGGATCCCTCTCGACACCTATCAATGTGAGGTGTCTTCTAAGAGCGCAGTGACCTGTCAGTACCCCAATGATGCGGCGAAGCGCAGGTCGACTCCTACCGAGTAGCCAGACAGTCTTGTATCTGTCCGGCCCCTCTACGAAGTCCCTCGCCTGCCTACAGCCACCGACCGACACCCAGTGCCTCTCCATGGCCTTCTCAGTCCACCTGTCTAAGGCAACCGAGACCGTCTTCCTACTTATGCCTATCGCAGGCTCCGGGCCACAGAACGGCCATCGAGAACCAAGTCTTGCGAGATCATTCGAAACCTCATTCCTCACTACGCCACAGTGTCCCGAAACCCACACAAGTTGCACCATCCTTTGTCCTGGCTAGTCCCTTAAGGGCGTCAGCGTACTCCTGAACCAGTGTTGACCTAATTCTGGCCACGCAGACTGCCCGGAGGACCGCCTGGCTATCCGAGCAAATGTATATACATTTCTCAGGGCTCATCCTCACATCCTGTCGATTGGATACAGACAGGATAGCGTACACCTTCGTTTCGAATGTCGTGGTATACGTGCCCAGAGCATACCTCTCGCGCACTACCAGGCTGTCGTCGATGTATATTCCAGCCCCGGAGGATTGCTGATCCTCCAGCCGCGATCCGTCGGTAAAACAGACCAGGCTTGCCGGCTGGAATGCAACCTCATTTTCTCTCCACTGATCCCTACTAGAGATTCTGAGGGTATATGGCCTAGTCAACCTAATATTGTCCTCTTCATTCCGTACCTTGATGGTGGAAATGGGAATTTCCTTTTTTACCTCCTTGGCGATTCTTGCATGTCCTATTATTATTCCCTCTCCGCACAAGTTTCCAGTGTCTCGCATTCTAAGATGTGACGCAATAGCCTGCCTTCTGATACAAATGGGAAGCGGTGGAAGCATCAGCAAGACCTCTAGCGTGCCTGTGATACCCAAAATTGCCAGCATTTGGAGTTTGGCCAGTTTCTTGATAGCAGCTTGCTTCACACCACACCACCAGACCAAGGCCGCGTAGAGTATTCTCGGCCTGAAGATCGCAGTATAAATCCAATGAAGGATCCGAAGATCAAGTCCCCAGGTCCTCCCTATCACTCGACGCAGCTGCCAGACAATCGCTACTCCCTTCCTTCCTACTAGTTCTATTTGCGACCCCCATGGTAGTTTGGAGTCCAGGACGACCCCTAGATATTTGACCTCCCGCACTAAAGCTAAAGGTTTTTCAAACATCACGGGCGCCATGAACCCCTCCATATTCATCCTCTTGGTGAATAACTCGAAAAATAATTAACCAATTTGGATGAAACTCGGCAAGCGCCTTTCTTTTATTAATGGCTTGGACGAATTCGTTAGCCAGCAAAATCGGTATATGGTTTCCGGGAAAATGTTGAGTTTTCTTTCTAAACAAAATCTGTCTCCGAAAGTTACAAAGCGATTTTAATTAAATATGGTGTATATTTTGCCTTGCGAAAGGCCTTACTACATATCAAAATTTAACTTTTTAAGTTTATAGAAAATTGAGTTATTCAAATTTTAAGCATTTACTGAAAATTCACTACCATAAGGCACTTGCTGCGTCCAGAACTTTTAGTGAATTTTCTTTAAAAAAATCACTAATGAGGAGATCCCGACTTTTGAATTAAAAAAAAATTCTTTAATTTAGCGCTAATTAGGCTCCCTAAAACACATATCCGAAGTCATTTATTTAGCTTCCTAAGTTAAAAGATAAAAAAGTTATGGGCATTTAAAATATAATAACTTGGGTTTTCCTCAAAACGTCAAACTCGCCATTTAAAACGTCAAAATTGGCAACATTTAGGCAAAGAACCGGAAACTAATAGGAGCTATGGAAAGAAAATGTGTCAAGAAGAATGTTTTACAAAGCCTGAAGTCTTAGCTTCAACCGTCATTGTCCTTTATTTTACTAAAATGTTTCCAGAAAATTCATTTCAAATAGACCCTTTCTCTGATGCTTTGACAGTAGCCTTAGCTAGAGAGTTTATCGTTTAATGGTATGGAATTTTTGTCGAATTTCCGTAAAAAATCAATAAAGTTCAATGTATCCGTTACAAGGTACGAAAAAAAAAACTGTATACATTAATTATAGGGTGTCTTGAGCTACATCTTAAACAAAAATTCTACAATCACAGGCTGGCCCAAAAGTCGTTGGTGATACAAATTCTCTCTATTTTTAATCGAATACGCCTTATTGGATTTTTGAATTTTCCATCGAAATATAATGCATGTTTGTAAAAAATAAATTCGGGACGCAGCAAGTGCGTTATGGTAGCGAATTTTCATTAAATGCTTCAAGTTTGAATAGCTCAATTTGCTATTAACCTATAAGGTTGACCAATAACCCAGTTTCTTCGGGAACACTTTAAGTTTACTTTCGGAGATTTTTGTACATTTTTAAACAATAAAGTTATTTTGAAGAGACGTGGCACATTGCTTCTACTATATAGGTTATACTGGTAGTCAAATTTGATGCCTGCTTTAAAAAAAACCACATATATTTGCTATTAAAAACATTTTTATGAAAATTCACTACCATAACGCACTTGCTGCGTCCAGAACTTTTTACTACTATATAGATTATACTGCCAACCAAATTCCCTTTTAAAAACAATACATATTTAAGATTAAAAACATTTTTACGAAAATACGCTACAAAAACGCACTTGCTGTGTCCAGACTTTTTATAATTACTCACCTAAACCAGAACCACATATTACACCCACTTTTGGTTTGCACTTTATCTTCGTACTCAAAAAGTTAGCAATTTCAGAAATTTTCTCATGTGTGTATCTAAAAAATATTCATTATAATATATCACTATATACGAACGACAATACATCAGAAAACTAAGGTTATCAAGGCGAAATAAATCAACTCACTCGTTAATATGATCACTGCTGCCGAAAGATGCCATCGCTCCTGAATGTATTATATGTATATGTTTGGAAACTACCTCAGTATCAATTTATAGTATTCCTGACTATGAATAATAGTAAATACAGATATAAGGGCAACAACAAAGAATGGTTATGTATAATAGATTTTAAACTATGTTTAAACTATCTCTATTCTATACCAAATGTCTATAACAATTGCATCAGCGTTTATGCCTACCAATAAATATAATTGTTTAACTCGTTATCTTAGATAATGCACCCGTATCGGGCAAATACATAGCATTCATTTTGTACTATTTGGAATTGTTATGTTTGCATTGGAATTGGTGAATTAAAATATTGCTTTTGTATTTTAGATGACAGCCAGTATATAATATACCGTCAGTGGCGTACTAAGACAGATTTCCGCCCGAAGCCCGTTAAAATTTTGCGCCACATTTTGGGTGCCATCTCAACTAATGGAGGTTAGCGACTACAACAGCAAACTCCTCTCTATTCTCCGCCGATCTCATCAAGTCTTCAAAGCCCAGACCTGTCCAATATCCTATGTTTCTCAGCCATCACTGTTTCTTTCTGCCTACACTTCTTTTCCCCTATAGTTGATATGCTGTCTTACTCCGCTTGAAAATCTGGAGGAGCTCTCTGTCTCTCTTCACTCTGCGTAAGACCTCTTCATTTCGCACTCTTGCTGTCCATGGTATTTTTAGTATGCGCCGATAGACCCACATCTCGAAAGCTTCCAGTTTATCCATGCTTGTTATTTTTAAGGTCCATCTCTCTACTCCATACAGAAGGACTGACCACATGTAGCATTTTGCTAACCTTAACCTTAGGTTTATATCGATATGCGAATCGCAAAGAAGCCTTCGTATTTTTGTAAAGTTGCTTTTGACAATTCTGGAATTTATTTCTTTTTCTGGGTTTAATTGTCTGTCTATCCAGCATCCCAAGTATTTATAATGGTTGACCTGTTGTAATATGTTATTATTTATAATGAAGGGTATCGGTACATTCTGTCTCCTCTGCATTACCATTATTTTCGTTTTCCTCTCGTTGATCCGCATTCCAAATTCCAAACATGTCTCATTTAGCTGATCTAGAATATTTTGTAAGCCGGTATTCGTATCTGCCATTATTACGGTATCGTCGGCGTATCTAATAGTGTTTATCCGAACGCTATTTACTTTTATACCTTCATTAACTTTCTCAAGAGCCTTTTTGAACAGAAGCTCGGAAAACAGATTAAACAACATGGGTGACAATACGCATCCCTGTCTTACTACTTTGACAATATTTATGCTGTTAGAAGTTGCGCCCTCTATTCGAATTTTGGCCACTTGGTGCCGGTATAAGTTTTTCATTAATGTTAAGCTCTTGCCATCTAGACCTATATTTCGTAGGGCGTCTATCAATTTCGGATGCTTCACTCGGTCGAAGGCCTTCTCAAAGTCGACAAAACAGAGAAAGATGTCCCTGCTTGATCGTAACACTTCTGGCACAACACTTGTAGGCTAAACAGCGCTTCTCTTGTCCCCATACCACTCCTAAAACCGAACTGATCATGCCCTATCTCTGCTTCGCATCTTCTAAACAACCTGCTATGTAATATGCTTAATAGTATCTTAAGGGCATGGCTCATAAGACTAATCAACCTAAAGTCCTCGCATCTGTGGGAGTGTGGTTGTTTTGGCAAAGGTACGAAGAACTCCAGCCATTCGTCTGGTATTCTTCCTGTCTCGTAAATTTTATTAAACAGGGAGACAAGTAAGTCGAGGTTGTTCTGGTTTATCAGTTTTCATAGATTTATCTGAAATAACTAAATAAAAGTCTGGACTCAGCCAGTGCGTTATGGTGGTGAATTTTCATTAAAATATTTTTAATAGCAAATATGTGTGTTTTATTAAAAAGAAAGTAGGCACCAAATTTGCTTACCAGTGTAACCCGTATCGGCGAAATAATGCACCATATTTCATCAACATAACTTTATTGTTTGAAAATGTACACAAATTTTCCGAAAATAAACTAAAAATGTTCCCGAATAAACTGGTTTCCCGGCCAACGAACCTTATAGGTTAATAGCAAATTGACCTATTCAAACTTGAAACATTTAATGAAAATTCGCTACCATAACGTACTTTCTGCGTCGAGATTTTTTTCTTCCAAACCTGCATTATATTTCTATAGATAATGCAAAAATGCAATAATATAAGGCGTGTTCGATTAAATATATATATATATATATATATATATATATATATATATATATATATATATATATATATATCAAATGCGAATATTTCAAAAACTATTCATTTTAAGTATACGGTATGTTATATAAATTATGCTTAGAATTTTACGAGGAATCGAAAAATAAATTCATATATAGGGTGATCCATTGAAAAAAAGTGAACTTTCTGGTTTTCCCTGTATACTGATCATTTTTCAATTTTTTTTATACCTAGAAAAAAGTATTTTTTAGCACCTACATAATCACACTTTCATTTTTTTGGGACACTTAAAATAACAAAGTTAAAGAGGGGCGACATTATAAAGAATCATCCTGTACAGTGTAAATTATTAAAATTATAATTTTAAAATTTTGTACTGTTTATATTTAATTAATTTTCAAAAAGTATGGGTACAGTAATAGTAAATAATTGTTGAAAAGAGTTTAGGTGCAGCAAGTGCGTTATGGTAGGGAATTTTTGTAAAAATATTTCAAATAGTGATAACTCAATTTTCCACTAAACTCGAATATTCAGTTTTGATACATAGTACAACCCGTATAAAGGCAGCGTGGGTACTAGATTTGAAAAATAGCTAAAAATTTCTTCTAAAAAACCTTTTTTGTTATTTGGTTTGCAGAAACTGGTTCGATTGAGTTAACTAAAATGGATCATCGAAGCGATTAATAAGGAAAAATACCTGTCACGTTTATAATTTAGCAGGTACATTCCTTCTGGAAGTAAAAATAAAATTTTCGGTAAATATGCAGTTTAGCGCACGGGCGACTTTTAGAAAAAAATTATAGAAACATGCTTAAAACCCTTTCTGGATGCACATACTACAAGAAAAAATTCTCGCAAATGGCCCCTAAGAAAGGTACAAGACAAGGAGTGAATATGGGTGCTGGGCAGGGAAGAAGATAAAAAGGAAATGTTAGCGGAAAGTTAGAAAAAACTAGCTTAGCTGGACATCTATAAGCTACCTTTTACCCATTTTGCAGCTATACTTCCTTCAAATCCTGTTTACTTCGCTCAAACCCCTTATTCACCGCAGGTCCCTCAAGTTTCTTGGGGGTTGTTCCGAAGAAATTTTCCTTGTTTATATTGTTCTTTTTTTTTTAATTTCAACAACACACCACGAGAGCTTACAGCCTAAATACTATCGTACCGTGGGTGTTGACAAGGAGTAAAGAGGCAGCTTGTTAATTCTGGACTTGAAGGTTTGGAGGTTCGGAGGAGAAGGAAAAACATGTGCCGGCAAGGAATTCCACAACTTGGAAGTCCTCGGGACGAAAGAGCGGGCATAACAAGATGTTCTATGTCTGGTAACCTGGACAGTAAAAGGGTGCATTCGCTCTGTTCCCCTGGTAGATCTGTTGGGGGCAGCAGGTGGGGGAACTATGGAGGAAAGCTCCTCTGAGCAGTGCCCGTGCAGATATCTATAAAAGAGAGAGAGGTCACCAACGGCACGTCGGTGGGCAAGGGATGGCAGACTTTGGGTGAGGACAGGGTCACCGATGAGACGTATAGCTCTCTTTTGAATGAAGTCCAGGATAGCTAGTGTAGAAGCGGCAGCGGCACGCCAGATGTGGGAGCAGTATTCGAGGTTTGGCCTTATTTGTGAAGTATATAAGGTATAGCGATTAGCTGGTGAAAAGTATTTGCGAGCCCGGAAGAGGAAACCTAATTTCTTAGCAGCTGCTTCTGCAATTGATGTGACATGTTGGTGCCAATTAAGATTTCGATCCACAGAAATTCCAACAAGAGAAAAGGACTCATTACTTTGAATAACTTGGTTGTTCATTGTGATGGGTCTAGGGCTGGTGTATCTCTTGTGAGAAAGAAAGCAAGACTTAGTTTTGGTGGGGTTGAATTGTACAAGATTTCTACTTCCCCAGTCTAATATTTTTTGGAGATCCACGGAGACAGAACCCTCCATGAGTCTGCGATCCTGATTTAATTGGGCTAAAGAGACAGTCTTAGAATATTGTATATTTGAATGGAGGGTGCTGTCGTCCGCGTAGCTGTGAACTGGGTTGGATGTGCTAGAGAGGAGGTCATTGATGTGGAGAAGAAACAAAGTAGGGGCTAAAGCTGAACCTTGAGGAACTCCTGCATTAATTGGATACAGTTTAGAGGAATGGCCATCCACAACAACAGATATGCTCCTGTTGGAGAGGAAATTTGCTGTCCAGGTACAAAGTTTTGGTGGTAGGCCATAAGCCGGAAGTTTATTAAGCAGCGCTGCGTGCCAGACCTGTTCGAATGCTTTTGGTATGTCTAGAGCAACCATCTGAGATTCACCGTGTTGTTCCATAGACTTGTTCCAAGAATGGGTGACAAAGGAAAGGAGGTCGGCAGTCGATCTGCGCTGACGGAATCCATACTGCCTGTCGTGGATTAGACTGTGTTTTTCAAGAAATTTTAGTAATTCGGTGTTTATATACTTTTCCATCACTTTAGAAACGACTGAAAGGAGAGAAATAGGCCTGTAGTTGCTAGGAAGCGCTTTGGATCCTTTCTTGGGGATGGGTCTTGTTTATGCATTGAGGGTGGTTGTAGTCATGTAGACGGGGGAGGAGAACTCCCGTGACGAAGTCGCGAACCAAGATTCTCACATTATTTTTAAATAGGTACGTCATTTCATTTAAGGCTAGATGTATTCTCACCACAATTAGAACCGTACACCGGTTTCGCTCTAATTAGAGCTCATTTGATTTGTTTAAAATATTTTTCCAAAAATGAATGCCTTGTTTGTCAGTCTCACATATAGAGAGCTACAATATTTTATCATTTAAAAAAGTATGTATATAGCAACAGTTAATAAGCGATGAAGAGGGTCTGGGTGCAGCAAGTACGTTGTGGTAGAGAATTTTCGTAAAAGATTTCAAATCCGACAACTCAATTTCCCACTAAGCTATATCTTCGATCTTGACACATAGTAAAACCTATGTAAAATACCCTTTTGGTTGTTTTGTTTGCAAAAACAAGTTCGATTGCGCTGACTAAAACCATCCAAGAAATTAATGAGGAAAAATACCTGCCATATGACTATAATATGGCACGTAGATTCCGTTTGTAAATAAAATTTTTTTTTCTGGAAAACTTTTGTAACTAATGAAGTTTGTGACACAATTTTTTTAAAGCGACTTGCAGTATTTACTAATATGTGCCAAATTTTAATTTTCTAGCGCCATAGAAAATAGAAATTTCTTTAAGTAATCGCTTACTGTGACCTTTAAAACCAATCTCCAAGGTTCATTTAAATTTAAAGAATTAGTTTTAATAATATACCTCACTGGTAGTGTAAATTTTTTATGAAAATTCACTACAATAATGCACTTGCTGCGCCCCGAACTTTTTTCAAAGTTATTTTGTTGGAAAATACAAATTTTTGAAAATTTTTATATTTTAGTAAGCTTTTCTTTGTTTTAACTGCTTGTTTTCAAGACCAGTTAACCCAGGCAAGTTTTTAAACTTTTTTTCGGAAAATTTTTGTACTTATCTTCGCAAAGAATAAAATTATTTTGATGAAATCGGGTACATCTGTTTCTACAATAAAAATTATAGGTAAATACTATTATTTATTGCAGTTTAGGTGTTTCATAGTTAAATAAACCACCATAAGGTCCACACTTTTTTTGATGTACAATTTTTATATCGAGAAAATGAATTAATTGACTACATTTGTTCAAGCTGTATAATATAGCAATTTTAACTTGAAACTACCGATTTATAACTGGTGCCATCTATTGCGAAATTACTACATCAACTTGATTTTTCTGTAATATACCTTGCAGCTCTATGGAGATATTGCTTGCTAATAGACGTCGCCACCTGCCGAGTCGCGCTCGTTGTTTTGTAAAAGCCCGAGGGACAAATAACGTAACCATGGCAACGGAAGGGGCTATCCTCGCGCCGAATCCTTGGTGAATCCAGAGCGCCAGGAGCCCTAACTTACACTAATCGCGATTCAGTGAAAGCAAAGTCGTCGTTGTCGTGCCCGTCGCCAGATCGCGATCAGATGTCCCGCACAGCTAGAAATGTCGTCAGTTTGTCTCTTGATGAATGACTGGCACTTAGACGATCCGGTTCTTCCCCACCTCTTCCATCAGTCACTCTGTCAACATACAGCTGATCGGAAAGTGTTAGACAGTTTCGCCGTGCCGGTGAATAAGTGAGTTGTGTTTTAGTGGATTTGTTTACATTTCTCTAGTGCTCGGAATAATAATATGAGTTAAGATGAGTGTTTGCGACGGAATGTTAGATGGAGTAACATCTCCCGGGTACTACGGTCGTTCAGGTACTCTGGAGACACATGTTAGGGGTCAGTGGTACCGGGTTTTTGTTACCCTCGAAGATGACTATCTCAGCATCACTTTGGATGAATCTTACGAGAACACTACTACTTTAAATGGGACTTTGAACAATAATATTGAAACTCCGAGCGGTCTAAGTGAAACACCGGATGTTCCGGATGCTGTGGCGAACCAGAAGCGGCTTGTGAGGGTGATAAAGTCTGACAATAACGGGTTGGGGATATCTATAAAAGGGGGCAAGGAGAACAAGATGCCCATCTTGATCAGTAAGATATTTAAAGGGATGGCTGCTGACCAGACGGAGCAGCTGTATGTTGGGGATGCTATTCTGTCTGTGAACGGGGAAGACCTGAGAGAAGCAACGCACGATGAGGCAGTCAAGGCGCTTAAGAGGGCGGGAAAAGTCGTCGAATTAGAAGGTGAGTTGGTTTTCTTTAAAGAGAATCATAAAATATATTTTCAAGAAATAATGTAATATGAAACGGCTGTTGCGATGTTTTTGCACGTTAATGAAGATAACACGCTCGTTTTTTTTGCTTGTTTACCTATTAAAAAGTGTTCTCGGCCTGTTACCCATCCTCTGTAAATATGAAAACGAATTTTTAATTCGTATCTCAGTCTAAAACATCGTACTGATAATTTTAAAACTGTAATAAACACAAATTATGAATTTTTTGCCTCATTTATGTATTCAGGCCTTTTAGCGAATTTTTGTAATACAAGGAGATCTGTGAGATATATATATATATATATATATATATATATATATATATATATATATATATATATATGTATATATATATATATATATATATATATATATATATATATATATATATATATATATATATATATATATATGTATATATATATATATATATATATATATATATATATATATATATATATATATATATATATATATATATTGTTACGTTTTCTCCGGGTTCTGGATAAGTGAGACTTTTAATTTTAACAAAACAACTTTATTTACACTCTAAATATGGATACAATAAAATTTCTAGAATGTCTCTTTCACAAAACACTTAATTTACTGTCTACAATTACTAATCTCCACACAAGTCTCTACACTGGTACTACAGTAGCTACTTTCTTAACACTTTACACTGCTTCTTCAAGTCACTACCACATTCTCTTACTGAACTGAACTGAACTCGGGCTGGCTTGCTCTCGCTTTTATATACTCGCCGTACCTTCCCCTCCTTTCTAGAGAGTTCCATTCCAGAACGTTCCAGGACCTTCTTTTACTAGAAGGTTCTGTGAATACAGATCGGTCCCGTGTGTATACAGGGGGATGTGTATACAGGTGATCCAAATGTGGTCACCACTCCTATGTTACACAAGAGGTGTTTCTCGAACTATAAGATCTCTCTGCGTATACAGGGTGTAAGGGTTCTCTGCGTATACAGGGTGTATATACAGGGTGTTCGGAATGTGCAGACCTCAGTTATCCGTTCCGACGGGGTACAAGTTGGTAACTTCGTTATTTCTGGTCCTAGAGGGTTGAGACTTCGCCTGAGGGGGGTCACCCCAGGCACCCCCAGGGGGGTGGGGAGGCGGTGTTGCCAGATTGTGCAAAAATTCCCAGATGTTGGGGAAATTCTGGACATGTGGCAACACCGCACCTACGTCTATTGAAGTGTTTGTAACACTGCCCCCCTCCTTAAGACTGTTCGTCCCGAACAGTATTTACCGGCCGCCAACTTGGGGGTTCGTTGCCCCGATAGGGACTCAACCTCTCTATGTGAACAACTTTGGGTTTAGTTCTTGGAGACAGCTGGATTCTGTAGACTAGGTCGTTAATTTTCTTAGTCACCAAGTATGGCCCTTCCCATGGTTTCTGAAGTTTGGGACTGAGGCCCTTTCTCCTTGTTGGTTGGTACAGCCACACTGCATCACCTTCCTTGAATGTATGGGGTGTTGCTCTGCGATCCAAGCGCATCTTCATCCGGTCACTGCTTAAGAGGAGCCTATCTCTGACACATCTGTGTATAGTGCGCAGTTTTCCTTCTAGGTCGGCGACATACCTAGGTAACGTAGCTAGGTCCGCTATGTCCTCGTTCGGTGGTGGTCTCGTCATGTCGATTGGTAACCGCATCTCTCTGCCGGTCAACATCATGGATGGAGTGTAGCCGGTAGATTCATGCTGAGAGCTTCTGTAAGCTAGGAGGAACAGAGGTATCAGCTTGTCCCAGGTTCTCTGATTCTCGTCGACAAACATAGCAAGATACTGATTGATGGTCCTGTTATGCCGTTCTACCATGCCGTCTGATTGAGGGTGGAGTGGCGTTGTTCTCGTTTTCTTTATGCCTAGCAAGTCCATTAGGCTTTTCCAGACCTCTGATTCGAAATTCCGGCCCTGGTCGGTGTGAATCTCCAAGGGTACGCCATGCCGTGATATGACATTTTCCATCAGGGCTTCTGCTACGGTCGTTGCCTCTTGGTTGGGGATCGGCGCAACTTCAGGCCATTTCGAGAAGTAGTCCATCGCCACCATTATGTATCTGTTCCCAGACTCTGTGATGGGAAAAGGTCCTGCGATGTCTACGGCAACTCTCTCCCACGGTGTACCTGAGATGTACTGCATCATTTTTCCTCTGGGTCGGGTCTTTGGTCCTTTCTTTGAAGCACATTGGTCACACCTTTTGCACCATTCTTCCACGCTTCTTCGGCAGTTTATCCAATAGAAGCGGTCTCTCACTCTGGCAAGAATCCTGTTGACCCCAAAGTGGCCTCCACTTCTACTATTGTGTAACTCTTGAAGAACACTGTCTATGCACTCACTTGGCACAACGGTCTGGTATATACAGTCTCTACCATCGGCAGTTTCCCATTTTCGAGTGATCATGTCATTCTTTAGACACAATGAGTCCCATTGTAGCCAGTAGCCTTTAACCTCCGCCCCAAACCGGGACACATCATGCCACTCAGGTCTTTTCCCTTTTTGTAGCCATTCTCTAATATTTTTCAAGTCTGGATCTGTCTTCTGTGCGTCTCTGATGTATTCAAGATTTACGTCTAGATCGGTATTAGTCTCCTTTTCCGTCACCAGTTGTTTGATCTGATGAGTTACTTTATCGATCTCTTTGTTCTCTTGTCGCTCGCAAAATTTACATTCATGCACTGAACATGGTCTTCTTGACAGGCTGTCTGCATTGGCGTGACTTCTTCCTCTTCGATGTTCAATCCGGAAGTCGTAGCTCTGCAGTTTCTCTATCCATCGGGCTATCTGTCCTTCGGGATTTCTAAAGTTCAGAAGCCATTGCAGAGCCGAGTGATCTGACCTCACGCGGAATGTTCTTCCGTACAGGAAGCTGTGGAAATGTTCGATGGATCTTACAACTGCCAGCAGTTCTTTCCGGGTTACACAGTAATTTCTTTCTGCTTTTCCGAACGTTTTGCTGAAGTAGCCTATCACAACTTCTTCTCCGGCTTGGAGCTGTGAGAGTACTGCCCCAATGCCATACTGGGAAGCATCGGTGTCCAGTATAAACAGTCCTTCGTCCTGAGGATAAGCCAGCACAGGAGCAGTGAGAAGACGATGTTTGAGCTCTCTAAAAGACTCTTGGCAATCTGGTGACCAGATGAACTCGGCCTTATTTTCAGTCAGGCTATGCAGAGGTTTCGCAATGCTGCTGAAGTACTTCACAAAGCGTCGGTAGTAGCTGCAAAGTCCCAGAAAACTTCTGACCTCATGTTTGTTCTTCGGCACAGGCCAGTCTCTTACTGCCTTTATTTTCTCTGGATCAGTTTCTATCCCTTTTTCAGAAACGACATGTCCGAGGAAACTCACTTTCTTCTGGAAGAGGACGCATTTCTTGGGATTGAGTTGCAGATTGGCACCTCTCAGCCTGGAGAAGACTTGCTTCAGATTCGACAGGTGTTCATCGAAAGTCCTTCCAATCACCATGACATCGTCAAGATACACCAGGCATGTTTCCCATGTCAGTCCTCTCAGCACTAACTCCATTAGTCGTTCGAAGGTGGCAGGAGCATTACACAGGCCGAATGGCATGACCTTGAATTGATACAACCCATTCCCGGTTGAAAAAGCAGTCTTCTCCTTATCCTCTTTATGGAGTTCTACTTGCCAGTAACCACTTTTCAGGTCTAATGTAGAGAACCACTTTGATCCGGCCAAAGTGTTCAAAGTGTCGTCGATCCGGGGCAGGGGATAACTGTCTTTCTTGGTGACATCATTCAGCTTCCTATAGTCCACGCAAAATCTCATAGTGCCGTCTTTCTTGGTGACCAAAACTACTGGGGACGACCAAGGACTATTAGACTCCTCGATCACACCATCTTCCAGCATTTCGTTAACCATCGCCTTGATTTCTGATTGCCTGGCAAAAGGCAGTCTTCTCGGCGGCTGTCTAATTGGTCTTGCGTCGCCAGTATTAATCCTGTGTTGCACGAGACTCGTACGACCTGTGATTTTATCTTGAGCGAAAATATTGGCCTCCTCCAATACGAACTTCAGGGCCATCTCCATCTCCATATTGTTCAATTGGCCCCATGAATTCTTGAACCGCTCTACTATTTCTACTGGCAGTCTTCTGTCTAATGCAGTGGGTGTCACGTTTTTGGACAACGTCACTCGGTCAATGGGTTCGCAAGTGGCGATAACTTCACCTCTCTTCAATGTGACCCTGTTAGTTTGTACGTTAGCCACTCTTATGGGTATTGTCCTCTTCGGGTCTACTAAGCATCGTGCGACAAGGGCACCATCATGCCTATCTTTCAGGGGCTCCGCTATGAGAGCAGTCATACCATCAAGTTTCTTCTCTAGCCTGGCTCTGACAATCTTCTCACTGTTACCAGGAATCCGTGTATCTTCGTCGACAATAAGTCTCACCCTGGGATTAGCTTCGCCTGCTAGTGGAGATAAATACAACTCTTCGTTACCGATTTTCAAGATCTTATTCTGGAAGTCCACTGAAAGGACATCGAACTCTTCCATTAAATCCAGGCCCAGAATAAATTCGTCGACGATTTCTGCGACAACAGCCCTTACCCGTAGCTCAGTACTGCCCAGCCTAATGTAAACAGTGGCCTCTCCATGCACGGGTATCCTATCTCCTTTTGCTGTCTCCAACACAGGCTGTTTGTTGGTCGTGAGTGCCGACCTGTTTGGCAACATGTCTGGACGTACAACGGATCTAGTGGCACCAGTATCGATGGTGAAACTGCATTGTCTTCCGTCTATGCTGCCAGGTATAACGAGGCTCTCGTGGTAGCGTCGGATAGTGGAGACCTTGACTTTGGGGCCTTGGGACTCGCACGCCAGCTGCCGCCCCCTTACACTGGCGTCAGGTCGTTTCCCTGACGCCGCTCACTGTTGGTATATTCTTGTCTTCTGCGAGCCACCTGTTGGGTTTGTGAGCACTGCCTACTTATGTGTCCTTTCCTACCACACTTGTAGCATTCTATGTCTGACCAATCTGCTTTCGTCCTACGTGCTCCAACCGTTGCAGTGAGCTTGCTTATGGCTTCCTTCATCAACTTGATTTCTCGCCTTAGTTCCTCTGTCGTGTCTGCATGGTCCTCTATCTCCTTCACTTCGCGCAGCCTGTTTCGGCGAGGTTGAGATGCATTCTTGGCTGCTTCAAATTCCAAACCATAAATGACGCAGTCTGTAAGTGTTTTAAACCTTCCGAGCCTCAAAGATTGTTGCATCTCGTTGTCAAGTACCCCATCGATGAAGGTCTGGACGGTTATCTGGTTGACAAATTCTTCTGGGGCTTGGGGATATGCCAGTCGCACAAGTTTCTCCACTTCGGCACTAAATTCTTGCAGCGTCTCATTTGGCTTCTGGACCCTTGACTTTAGTTGTGTCTGGTAGACCTGGCTCATGTACTTGTTACCATATCTCAAATCTAGGGCCTGTATCACTGTTAAGTAGTTTTGCTGTTTCGACTCCGGGATGTTCTGGATGATTTCTAGGGCTTTACCTCGAAGCGAGAGAATTAGAGCAGTTGCTGCCTGTTGTTCGCTCCACCCATTGCTGAGAGCTGCTGCCTCAAACTGCCTCCTGTACATGGGCCACGATGTTTCTCCGTCAAAAGTCGGCGGCTTCAAGGTTCCATGAGGCTGCTGCACGATTGGCATATCTTCTTCCGGCCGATTTTGAACTGGGGACATTCCAGTAACTCCTCTTGGATGAGTTCTGTCAGTCTGGCCCATCACCTGCTCTGTCAGTTCTCTATGTCTGACTTCTGTGCCTTTCATCATCATCTTCATTTGTTCTTTCAACCCCTCCACTTCTTCCCATCGTTTGTTCAAATCCTCTGTTACATTTTCTACTTTCCTGTTTACCACTCCTATTGTATTTTCCACATCTTCTACTTTCTTGTCCACATTTTCTACTTTCTTGTCCACATTTTCTATTTGTTCGTTGATCTGTTCTATTTCTTCTTTTACACCAACTCTCATATTGTGGAACATACTTCGGAGGTCTTCTCTGTCTTCTTCGCGTTGCTTCTTGAGTTCTTCTTTATCTTCAAGACGCCTCTGTTCCTCCTCTTGTCGTCTTCTCTCGTCTTCTTCGCGCCGTCTTCTTTCATCTTCTTGTCGCCGTTGTTCGTCTTCTTCGCGTTGCCTCTTGATTTCATCTTTATCTTCTTGCCGCCGTTGTTCTTCCTCTTGTCGTCTTCTCTCGTCTTCTTCGCGCCGTCTTCTTTCTTCTTCTTGTCGCCGTTGTTCGTCTTCTTTGCGTCGTCTTCTTTCATCTTCTTGTCGCCGTTGTTCGTCTTCTTCGCGTTGCCTCTTGAGGTCTTCTTTATCTTCTTGCCGTCGTTGTTCGTCTTCTTCGCGTTGCTTTTTCAGTAAGTCCATCAACTCTTTGATTTCAGCCATCTTGTCGTAGTCAGTCGATCTGGTGTTTACCATTTACAGCTAGCTTGCTTGTTCACTTCTTCACTCACTTATCCCACACTTCTGACACCAAATTGTTACGTTTTCTCCGGGTTCTGGATAAGTGAGACTTTTAATTTTAACAAAACAACTTTATTTACACTCTAAATATGGATACAATAAAATTTCTAGAATGTCTCTTTCACAAAACACTTAATTTACTGTCTACAATTACTAATCTCCACACAAGTCTCTACACTGGTACTACAGTAGCTACTTTCTTAACACTTTACACTGCTTCTTCAAGTCACTACCACATTCTCTTACTGAACTGAACTGAACTCGGGCTGGCTTGCTCTCGCTTTTATATACTCGCCGTACCTTCCCCTCCTTTCTAGAGAGTTCCATTCCAGAACGTTCCAGGACCTTCTTTTACTAGAAGGTTCTGTGAATACAGATCGGTCCCGTGTGTATACAGGGGGATGTGTATACAGGATGATCCAAATGTGGTCACCACTCCTATGTTACACAAGAGGTGTTTCTCGAACTATAAGATTTCTCTGCGTATACAGGGTGTATATACAGGGTGTTCGGAATGTGCAGACCTCAGTTATCCGTTCCGACGGGGTACAAGTTGGTAACTTCGTTATTTCTGGTCCTAGAGGGTTGAGACTTCGCCTGAGGGGGGTCACCCCAGGCACCCCCAGGGGGGTGGGGAGGCGGTGTTGCCAGATTGTGCAAAAATTATATATATATATATATATATATATATATATATATATATATATATATATATATATATATATATATATATATATATATATATATATATATATATATATATATATATTACACCGATAACTCAAAAATAATGGTCCGATTATGATAAAATTTGGCGCGTACCTTCCTTTTGCGAGTGGCTTGGGTAAGTTCGTTAGCCAGGAAAATCGAACGAGTTTTTCCGGGAAAATTTTGGGTTTTATTTCGGAAAATTTTTGTATCTCCAAAAATAACAGAGTTTTGACAACCAAATTTATCATATCCGTTTATATTATTAAACATACCGTACATGCCAAAATTCAGATCTCTAAGTTAAAAGAAAAAAAAGTTATAGGCATTTAAAGAAAAATATTTTGGCTGCCACTGGCGATCAGGAGACAGCACAGGAAAATAATATTTTGTGTGACTAACCAAACAATTGAATATTACATACAATGGTTATCAACACTAAGTGGTGAGCGTGTCGCCACCTAGTTGCGGAACCAAGTACTATGTTGTCACGCCAGCTCCAAATAACACAAAGTGTTAAAAAATAGAGACTGTATACAACCAACTAACAATTTAATAAATTGTCAGCCCTGGCCCATTTCTATCCTAATATAGGGACAAAGTATGTAAGGCTAGATGCATTCTCTTAACAATTAGAACCGTAGACCGGTTTTGCTTTCATTAGAGCTCGTCAGTACGGTATACCAATTGCAGCGAAAATACACCTATAAAGTAATACGGCTAAAGTAGCCAGCCTTTCAACACTGAGTGGTGAGCGTGTTGCCACCTAGTTGCGGAATTGGTATGCCGTACTGAGAGCGAAACCGGTCTACGGTTCTAATTGTTGTGAGAATGCATCTAGCTTTACATACATGGTTATCTTGACGCAAAAAAGTCAAGAAGTACCAGAAAAAATAATTTGAAAATTTTATAATTTTTCCTAAAACGCCAAAAGCGCGAATTGAAAAGTCAGAATTTGCAATTTTCAGAGAACAAATCTGAAACAAATAGGAATTATGTACAGAAAATCTCTTAATAAGTGTCTTTTACTAAGCCTTAAGTTTCAGCTTCAACGATCATTGATCTTCATTTTATTAAAATATGAAAATTCATTTCAAATAGACCCTCTTTCTGATACTTTGGCAGTAGTTTTAGCTATAGAGTTTATGGTTTAATAGTCCATATTTTAGCAAATTTTCCTAAAAAAAATTCGCTATTGAGAACTCCGCGATAATTCGTTATTAAGAAGATCTGGACATATGAATTTTAAAAAGATTTCTTCAAATAAGCGCGAACTAGAACCCCTAAAACACATATACGGGGTCAGTTTCAATTTTTGCCTGTTTACACATATACATTGTGACGCATTTCTACGGTAAAGCTCAATATATCCGTTATTATACAAGATATGAGAAAAAATTATATACGTTAATTATAGGGTGTTTCGAGGTGCATCTTGTAAATCTATTTTGACAATCACTGGCTGGCCCATAAGTCGTTGGTGATGCACACTTTTTTTTTTTTAATAGAACGCCCCTTATGTTATTGCATTTTTGTAGTTTCCATCGAATTATAATGAATGTTTACAAGGTAAAAAAATATATCGTTCATCGTTTTTGAGTTATTTCAGTTCTTTTGCAACTTTTCACGTTTTGGGCCCATACCATAAACACATCACAAATTGTGATAGGGACTTTTTACTAATAGATGGCGGAGCCCCATGGAAATGACACATTCGGAGAGCCTTTTGTTTGTATTACTGGTCGAAAAAATCGAAATGCCGTATACAGGGCCGCTCTCAAATAGAGGCTGAAGTTTTCGCAGACATTTTTTCTGATATAATAGTAATTAATAATAAATGGTTAGTAAGTTATTGTTAAAAAATGTTTGTCGAATTTTTGTGAAAAATATAATTTAGTGAAACATTACTGAAGGCAATTTCTGTAAAAATAAACGGTGAATTTTTATAAAAGAAACTTGCAAATTTTCGTAATTTTTTTTCGATTTTGGTCCTAAAGCTGTTTGTGAATAATTATATCTTGGCAGATGCGTTAATAGCTTGAAGAGGTGTGTTCGCCAGGAAAATTGGACCAGTTTTTTATGGAACTTTATAAGTTGATTTTCGGAAAATGCTTGTACTTTTTGAAACAACAAAGCTATTTAAATGAAATATGGTACATTCTTAGTACTATATAGGTTATACTGTCAACCAAATGTCCTTTTAAAAACAAGACATATTTGCCACTAAACATATTTTTATGAAAATTCGCTACCATAACGCACTTGCTGCGTGCAGACTTTTTTTTTGAAAATGTTTTTCAAATGAGATCAATTGGCTAGAAAGACAAAAATATATAAGCACTTAAGCAAAAAACAATTTGGTTTCACTGGAGGTCAAAGATGGGTACAAGACCGAAATATTAGCGATTCACAAAAACGATTGAATATAACAAATATTAAGTGTGGTGCAAAAAAGTCAAGAAGTGTTAAAAATGTTTGCAGATTTTATAGTTTTCAATCTAAAAAGGTCAAAATGACGCTTTGAAAGATTAAATTGGTGTTTATTTTTAAATAATACTTTGGAGTGTTTCTTCTGAAAATGTCAAAGTAACGATTTGAAGCGTCTTAATTGGTGATTTTTAAACAAAAATTCTGAAACAAATGCGGGTTATGGGCAACAAATACTGCAAGAAGTGTGTTTAGCAAGGTCTTAAATTTCTATTTTAACAGCTATTGTTTTTTATATAACTAAAATATTTTCAGGAAATTTATTTGAAATATACCTCAGGTGTTTTTGCAATAAAAATAAAATCATGTGGTTACCGAAATTCGCTATAAAATACTCAAAACTTATTACAATATTGTAATAAGTATACTCAAAACTTATTTCCCGTTTAGGTCTTAAAGATAAGAAATTAAACAAAAACCATAGTAATGTGCTTTTTACATTGTATCCATTAAAAATACATTAAAGAGTTTCCGAGGCAATGTTAGTTTGTTTAAAACGCCTAAGCAAATTGTTTTGTAATTATAAGTTGTCATTTAAATTGTGAGTATTATAACTTTAGTTTGAATTTCGTTAACTTCAATTCTGAAAAATGGTTAAATAAACGAAAATGCATAAAATAACAGTTATACAAATGATTGGTTACGGAGATAAAACCCGAACACAACATGAAGTAACTCGCCTATTTCATGAGAAATTTCCTGATTTACCGCCTATATCACAAGGAGCAATTAGTTAAATAGAGAAGCAGTTTCGAGAGTTTGGTCATGTAAGGCAGATAAAGAAAAGCAGCCAATGCACTGAGTGATGAAATCAAATTAGATGTGATGCTTGAATTTGTGGAAAACCCACATACATCGGCTAGACAGGCATCCACTACATTTAATGTTAGACATGCATCGATAGTTAACATATTAAAAGAAAATAAAATGCATCCCTATACAATGATACCTACTCAGGAGCTCATGGAAGACGATTTTGATAGGATAACTTATTTTTGTGAGAGAATGATGGACATGTTGGATAGCAATATTATCAAATTAGAAGACGTTATGTTTTCTGATGAGTGCACTTTTTAACTCAACGGTCATGCTAATCGACAAAATTGTCGCTACTGGGCAACGACAAATTCTCACTGGATGAGAAAAGAACACACGCAATACCCTCAGAAGGTTAATGTTTGGGCAGGGATTGTTGGAAACCATATCATTGGTCCCTTTTTCATTGAGAGTAATTTGAGTGGCTATAATTATTTGGCACTACTTCAAAATGATGTCATTCCAAGTTTGGCAAATTTAGAAATTGATTCAGGAACCCTCAAGTTCCAGTGAATACGATATGGTTTCAGCAGGATGGAGCACCACCACATTACCAACTCAATGTCCGGCAGTACCTCGATGCAATATTTCCCAATCGGTGGATAGGGAGGCGAGGAGCGATAGATCACCTGATCTTACCTTATTAGATTTCTTTTTATGGGAATATGTGAAGAGCATTGTGTACAAAACTAAAGCTTTTGATTTAAATGACTTAAAAGAACGTATAACGCTTGCGATTAGGTCGATCACGCCTGATATGTTACATAATGTTAGAAGACAGTTTTATTTAAGATTAGGGTGTTGCCAAGAAGTTCGCGGTGAACATTTTGAATATCTACTTCATTTACATTCATAGTTCTTTTTAGTGTTTTACATTTTATTACATTTTGCATTACATTTTAGTTTTTTATTGTATTGTAGCGAATTTCGGTAACCACATGATTTTATTTTTATTATATCTTAATTGTTGCAATAAACTTGAAAACGATAACATTTTTGAATAGAGAATGAACAGACCTTTTAAACGACATATAACAAGCCTATATTTCCCCTTTAAAAAATTGTGGGAGTACCTGTCATTCGAAGGGGGTTGAAGGTAGGGATCGCATTTTCACGTTGAAAAATGTCAATTTATAATTTAACTTTGACGTATTTGGGGATTTCTTATAAGAATGTACAATAAGCGAAATAATGAATTTATTACATTTGACTTTTACAAACTGTATAGGGACAATGTATGTAAGGCTAGATGTATTCTCACCACAATTAGAACCGTAGACCGGTTTCGCTCTAATTAGAGCTCGTCAGTATGGTATACTAATTGCAGCGGGAAAACACCTATAAAGTAATACGGCTATGGTAGCCAACCCCACAGCACATAGTGAGATGTAAGACAGGAGTCGCCATCTCGTTGCGGAAGCAAGTAGTAGTTGTCACGACAGCTCCAAATAACACAGCATGTTATAAAATAAAGACTATGTACAACCAACTAACAATTTTGTGAATTGTGAGCCCTGGCCCATCTCTTTCCTGATATAGGGACAATGTATGTAAGGCTAGATGCATTCTTACCACAATGACAATCGTAGACCGGTTTCGCTCTAATTAGAGCTCGTCAGTGCGCAATACTAATTGCAGCGAGAAAACACCTATAAAGTAATACGGTTATGGTAGCCAACCTTACACCACATAGTGAGATGTAAGACAGGAGCTGTCGTGACCACATACTACTGGGGTCCGCAACGGGATGACGAGTTCTAATTAGAGCGAAACCGGTCTACGGTTCTAATTGTGGTGAGAATACATCTACCCTTAAATACGTTGTTCCTATATTAGGGAAGAAATGGGACAGGGCTGACAACTCTATTCATCGAAACATTTTTGTTCAAATTTCTAACGATGTTTATACTTTCGTAAGCATCAAGCTGACGCGACTGCTTGACATTTTTTATGAACTTGAGATTTTCTTTACATGATGATTATTATCCCAAATATGCTGAGGAATACATGATTTGTCAATAGTGCCGTATCTCAGTTGCGCTAAATGTTCTTTCAATCTAGTTTCAATGGTTCTTTTAGTTTGCTCAACATATTTAAGTTCACAATTCTTACAACCTATTTAATAGATTCCCGACACATCTCTGGTTTTCTCTTTACCCTTGGGGTTACCTAGCAAATATTTTAATGTATTTTTTGTAGAAAATGTTAGCAACAAATTGGCTTTCTTGAAATGCTATTAAAACCTCTCGTAATTCGCGGTTCAAATGGTAAACTGACTACGGTTTTGTCTGGTTTATCTTATCTGAAAGTCGTAGATTCCGCTAACATTTGCATTGTTATGTTTATTGACTAGCTTCTCTACTAAGCAGACAGAGTAACGATTATACTTTTATACTATAGATTTTCTTTAGCCACATGATGATTATTATCCCAAATATGCTGAGCAATACATGATTTATCAATAGAGCCATGCTAAATGTTCTTTAAATCTAGTTTCAATAGTCCTTTTAGTTTGTCCAACATATTTAAGTTCACAATCCTTATAACCTATTTCATAGATTCCCGAAACTTCCGTCCTTTTATCTTTATCCTTTGGGTTACCTAGCAGATTTTTAATGTATTTTTTTTGTAGAAAATGTCAGCTCTCAACTGACTGTCTTAAAATGCTACTTGAACCTCCCCTAATTCGCTGTTCAAATGGTAAACAGACAATGGTTTTGTCTGGTTTATCTTTTCTGAAAGTCATAGATTCCGCTAACATTTTGTTTGTTTTATGTTAAGTGAGTAGCGAACGTGTCGCCACCTAGTTCGGAACCAAGTACTTGTTGTCACGCCCGATCCAAATAATACAGAGTATTAAAAATAGAGACGGTATACAACTAACTAACAATTCAAAAAATTGTTAGCCCTGGCCCATTTCTACCCCAATATAGGGACAAAGTATGTAAGACTAGATGCATTCTCGCAACAATTAGAACCGTAGACCGGTTTCGCTCTCATTAGAGCTCTTCAGTACGGCATACTAATTGCAGCAAAAATGCACCAAAAATAACACGGCTATCGTATAGCCAGTCTTAAAACACTAAGTGAGTAGCGAACGTGTCGCCACCTAGTTCGGAACCAAGTACTTGTTGCCACGCCCGCTCCAAATAATACAGAGTATTAAAAATAGAGACGGTATACAACTAACTAACAATTCAAAAAATTGTCAGCCCTGGCCCATTTCTACCCTAATATAGGGACAAAGTATGTAAGGCTAGATGCATTCTCACAAGCTGGCTTTGAAACTTGTGTGACAAGATACTACTTGGTTCCGCAACTAGGTGGCGACACGTTCGCTACTCACTTAGTGTTTTAAGACTGGCTATACGGTAGCCGTGTTATTTTTGGTGCATTTTTGCTGCAATTAGTATGCCGTACTGAAGAGCTCTAATGAGAGCGAAACCGGTCTACGGTTCTAATTGTTGCGAGAATGCATCTAGTCTTACATACTTGTTTTATGTTTATTGACTAGTTTTTCCACTAAGCAGGGAGAGTAATCATTGTACTTAGCAACATTTTTAATATATACAAGTTCTCTGTTGGATCTTTATTTATTTAAGGGAAACTGTATTAATCTATAAACTAGAAAATTCAAACTAGCTGTTTTTTGTGGAAAACTATGGTGTGAGTCAATCGAAATGTAATTCACGGTAGTGGTTTCCTTTCTGTAGATGCCAAATTTGAAAGTGTCTCTATTTTTGATGACTAATGCATCAAGAAAAGGTAATTTGTTATTAATTTCTATTTCATGCGTGCATTTAATGGAGTCAAATTTACTGTTTAATTTGGCAACTTTGCATACATTTATATTAAATACTCCAAAAATATCGTCCACATAACGAATGCATACTCTAGGAAAATATTCATTTTCGTTTCCTAAGTCTGTTTCAAATCTACTCATGAAAAGGTCTGCAATGAATGGTGAAGGGGGGTTGCCCATTGCTGTGCCATGGAATGGTTAAAAAAATCCATTTTTAAATTGAAAAATATTCCGATTCACGCAAAGATTTGTTAAATTTATATATTCTTTGTAGACCTTTTCATCTATGTTGTTAATTTTTAACAAATGGTCTAACAGGGTATCCAGCGACCTGGAAAACCTAGAAAACCTGAAAAAATCAGGGAATTTGAAATAACCCCTAAAATGTCAGGGAAATGTCAGGGAAATTCGTGATTTTGCTCAAATGTCATGGAAATTGCTAAGTAGACCTGGAAATTATATATTTGTAAAATTGTGTCACTAGCAGATTTGTTTTTATTTTGATTTCATATATTTATATTATATGATTTTTTTTTACATAAATATTTTCTCCTAGGGCTCCTGTTTAGTACATTAATTGAAACCGTTAATGAACGCGCGACATGTCATACGGCGATATAATATAATGTCTTCTTTATCTATCTCAAATATGTCTCATTCGGTTATGTCACTTGGAACGCTCTTCCTTGAATGCATAAAATGCAAAATGCGTTCTATCTATTGGCGGCGTAAGGCTGCGTGAATGTGTTTATTATATTCTAACCTTTATGATCATGTCACATAGAGTTGAATTTGGAGTGTAAATATTTGACATTTGTATATGGGCATTTGTATTGTAATCCAGAAGAGAAATGTTTATCATTGCAACGCATTGTGAATGATGGTATAAAGAAATTATGAGAAGTGGGAAATATAGAAATCAACGATAAGCTGACGCGAACTTTCAATAATTCATATCATGATTTTCTTAAGTAGTTCAGTAATTTGACAGGGAGAAATTTATCACGCTTCTTAATTAGTTAACAGAATTAACCATATTTATGTTTTTGATAATGATTATAACAAAATCAGAATTTTTATTATTTTTCATAAAAAAGTATTCAGAGATGTGTGTTGTTCATTACGAGTATTATGAAAATATCACTTAGGCCTGGAAATGTCAGGGAATTTGATTTTTTATTTCTACTGGGTACCCTGTCTAAATACGTTAGCGTTTCTTTTATGGAAACAAAAAATTGAATTTTGAGTCGGGGAAAAATCAGGAAAATTCAATTTAATTTTAAAGTGGGAATCCTATAATATGCCTATCTTTATGCCAGAATAATAATTTTGAAGAAGACCTTTGATTTCTTCGTGTATTGCTTTTTTTCTACTTTAACGTCGGCCTATTTCCGCGACTATCACCAATCACCGACGCCAGGGAGCAGTTTAACCTCACTATCCTGGAAATTTTGCGGAACCCATGCATTTCTGTGGGGAGGGTAGGGATCTTTAACGTGCCCAACATCGCATGGACACGGAATCGGCGGCTTTACGTCCTCTCCCAAGGGTGGAACGTGCATACATTCAACTTGCTCAATTACAATGCCATAATCTCGGTTGATGTTAATTTATTACAGTTTGTACAGAAAAGGTGAAAGGCAAGCCCTGTGAATCGAACCCAGTACCCTTCGGTTCAGAGGCACACGTTTTTAGCCCTGGACCACCCAGGCTACATAATGCTTTTTAGTTTGGTTCTTTTTAATAGAACATTTCATTACACGAACCAAATAATTGCTGAAAATAATACTTGATTGCGAATAGCTTATGTCATGGCTTATGACATTAATAACGACTATTATAAACCTTGGTCAGGACAACACTTAAGTATGTTAATTTTAATTAAACCAATTATTTTCCACGTTGCTTGGCAAACAACAAACACTAATATTTACAATGCGACGATCTTGTTTATTGTTCAATAAAGAAAGACGGGCAGATGTTTTGCGAGTGAAGATTTTAATTCAAGATATTAAATAAATTGTGGTCCATTAATTTAAAATCCGGTTAGTCTGAGCAAACTTGCGTAATTGGCTCTGGTATTTTGGTCACCCACATAATTTTGCAGCAAGCTTGGTTCAGGGACGAAATATGTCCTAATATGGTCACTTGCAATTAGCAATTTTACGCTTCAGTGATTTTTCACCAGATATGATAAATAAAATCCGTCACTTTTAATACTGTTGTTCATTAATATTATTTATATGCCAAGGGGTCAGAAATTATGGGCGATTTTTTAAACGATTTATTTTGAGGTATTATGTAAACTAAATATAAGAAATGAATTTTATGAAGTCATGTTTTTTTAATTTTTTTAAATTGTAGATCAAACCAGTTCAGCAACATGCATGCTATTCATGATTGTTTAATCTGCCATGAGCTATTGTCTAATATAAGAAACAATAAAAAATAATAACGATAAGATGCTATAGTTAGAAACATAAATTAAAAATAGGTTGGTCGATAAGTAACATTATTTGGCAGGCTTACATTCGTATGTACATATCCATACTCACACACACACTCACATGCGCCCAAATACCCACTTAGATTATATTAGTGAATTTTCTTTAAAAAATTCACTAATGAAGAGATCCCGACTTTTGAATTTTGAAAAAATTCCTTCAAATGAGCGCTATTTAGGACCCCTGGAACCTAAATCCATAATAATGGACCGATTTTGATCAAACTTGGTGAGTACCTTCCTTTCGCAAGTCGCTTGGATAAGTTCGTTAGCCAGGAAAATCCGCCGAGGTTTTCACGGAAAATGTTGTGTTTTCTTATCGAAAAAAAATTATATCTCCAGAATTAACAAAGTAAGGGCAACCAAATTTCATACGAGGGTTTATATCATTATGGGTAAGTTACTTACCAAAATTTGGCTCTGTAGGTTAAAGGACAAAAAAGTTACAGGCATTAAAAAAAAATGTGGGTTTTCTTCAAAACGTCAAAGTCGCGATTTTAAACGTCAACATTGGTAATATTTAGGCAATGAACCTGAAACTAATAAAGGTTTTTTTTTCTTTAACGTCGGCGTATTTCCGCGACTATGGCCAATCACCGACGCCAGGGAGCAGTTTCACCTCACTATCCTGAAAATTTTGCCGAACCACTGCCTTTCTGTAAGGAGGGTAGGGATCTTCAACGTGCCCAACATTGTATGGGCACGGGACCGACGGCTTTACGCCCCCTCCGAAGGACGGAACGTGCAGACATTCAACTTGCTCAAATACAATGCCAGAACTTCGGTTGATGTTAATATTACAGTTTGTACTGAAAAAGTGAAAGGAGTACCCTGGGATCGAACCTAGTACCCTTCGGTTCCGAGGCACACGTTCTTACCCCTGAACCACCGAGGTTCTCTGAAACTAATATGGGCTATGGAAGGAAAATGTCTTAAGAAGAATGTTTTACAAAGTCTGAAGTCTTAGTTTCAATCGTCATTGTCCTTCATTTTACTAAAATATTCCCAGAAAATTCATTTCAAATAGACCCTTTCTCTGATGATTTGGCAGTAGTGTTGGCTATAGAGTTTATCGGTTAATGGTATATCATTTTTGTCGAATTTTCGTAAAAAATCTTTAAAGTTCAATATATCCGTTATTATGTACGATACGAAAAAAAAAGTATACATTAATTATAGGGTGTCATGAGCTACATCTTAAAAATATTTCTACAATTACAGGGTGGCCCATAAGTCGTTGGTGATTCAAGTTTTCTTTTTTAGGGAATTTTCTTAAAAAAATTCACTAATGGGGAGATCTGTGTTTATATATATATATATATATATATATATATATATATATATATATATATATATATATATATATATATATATATATAGCGTACCGATAACTCAAAAAATAATGGACTGATCTTGGTCAAATTTGGTGAGTACCTTCCTTTTGCAAGTGGCTTGGATAAGTTCGTTGGCCAGGAAAATCGGACCAGGTTTTCGCGGAAAATTTTGTGTTTTCTTTCTAAAAAAATTTATATCTTCGGAAATAACAAAGTGAGGGCAACCAAATTTGGTACGTGTATTTTTATTATAAAGAGTGAACCATGTACCAAAATTTAGGTCTCTAAGTTTAAGGACAAAAAGTTACGGGCAGCTAAAGACACAAATTTTGGAGTTTTCCTCAAAACGTGAAACGCAATTTAAAACGTCAAAATTGGCAATGTTTAGGCAAAGAAACAAATACGGAGTGTGAAAAGAAAATGTTGCAAGAGTGTTCTGCGAACCCTTAAGTTTCAGATTCAACCGCCATTGACCTTCATTTTACTAAAATATTTACAAAAAATTCATTTCAAGTACACCCTTTCTCTGATGATTTGGCTGTCGGTTTAGTTAAGTTGATGCTTTCGCTGTAGGTTCACTGAAGTTTATGGTTTAACGGTCTATAATTTTTAGCTTATTTTCGTAGAACAAATTCGTTACTACATTTTAGCATTTTTTATCGAAATATGATGCATGTTTGTAAGAAATAAATCTGGACGCAGTAAGTGCGTTTTGGTAGCGAATTCTCATTAAATCCTTTAAATTTCAATAACTCAATTTGCTATTAACGTAAGTTTTGTTGGTTAGGAAACCAACATTTACATTTATTTTCGGAAAATTTTTGTATAAACGCGGCAAGGGCGTTTTGGTAGCGAATTTTCATTAAATGTTTCAAATTTCAATAACTCAATTTGCTATTAACCTAAGGTTCATTGGCTGGGAGACCAGTTTTCTCAGAAACATTTAAAGTTTAGTTTCGGAACATATTTGTACATTTTCAAATAATTATTTTGATAAAATATGGTACACTGTTCCTATTATATAGGTTATACCGGTAAACAAATTGATGCCTGCTCGCACTAGAGCGATATATTTGTAATTAAAAACATTTTTATGAAAATTTACTTCCATAACGCACTTGCTGCGTCTAGAGTTTTTAAACTCTGATCATGGACCATGAAACACATTTTGTGGAAGTCTTTTTCTTAGTCTTCTTTGTTATAGTCTTGCACCAAGATTGTAATGCACTGCTCCAGGACATTCAGTTAAGTTGTTCAGGAAGTTGATTGCACTTGTTTTTATGAAGTCACTGATCACTGGTATGTTTAATTCGCGATGTATTTGCGTGTCCCTAATGAACCACGGTGCATCGGTGATGATTCGTAGCACTTTGTTCTGGAAGGTTTGTGCCATATTTATTGTTGAATTTGACGCTGTTCCCCATATTGGACAGCCATATGTGAGAACTGGCCTAAGAATACTTTTATAGACGAGAGTTCCGCATTCAGTGACGATTTTCTGTTTATAATGGGGTACAACATTTTTAGACGTCCATAAGCTTGCTAAGTTCTGTTTTTGATATGATGCCTCCAGGTTAAGGTACGATCGTAATGTAGGCCTAAATATTTTACGGATTCGTGTTTGTGATTCGAAAGGATTGCTTTGTTATCTATTTGTAACGGTGGTGGATTTAGCCCTCTTAAGAGCGTAAAGATTTTAGATTGACCCTTTGATGAGTTTATAGTGATTCCCCAGCTCTTGCACCATTTTGTAACTTTGTTTAAAGAATTTTGTAAAAGGTTTTCGATTATGCTTTTTTGTTGTGTTGCTATCGCTGTATCGTCCGCATACATCGCCAATAAGGAGCCTTGTTCGCATGGTATGTCGCTTACATATAAATTATATAGTGTAGGTCCCAATATGGAACCTTGAGGTACTCCTGCGTGAATTGCTTTAGTTGTGGAAAATTCAGCGTTTATTCTTACTGCAAATGTTCTATTTTGTGTGAAGCTGGCAATGATTTTGAGTAGATAGGAGGGTGAGTCTTGGATTTTAGCTAATTCGAAGAGGAGCTTGTCGATCCATATTTTATCAAAAGCTTGTGTTGCGTCAAGAAATGCTACGGTGGTATATTTTTTGTTTTCGAATCCTTTGACAATAATTTCATTTAAACGAAGGTGTTGATGAATAGTTGAATGCTCTTGCTGAACCCAAACTGTGTGGGGGGTAGGGTATTATGCTCTTCCATAAATTCGTTCAGTCGCCTCAGTATCAGTTTTTCGAAAAGCTTGCCTAAAGTGCATAGCAAGCTGATAGGCCTATAGCTTGATGGGTGCATCTTGTTTTTCCATGTTTCAGGAACATGATAATTACAGCTTGTTTTCATGTGTGTGGAAAATAGACAGTTTTCAGGCATGCATTAAATATGAGCGCTAATGTCTCAAAACACTTTTTAGTCGGATTTTTAAAAATGTTCGGTATGAGATCATGACCAGGGGATTTTTTTATTGGTATTATTTTGGTTAAATCAGATATTTCGTCTGAGGTAATTATGGAGAAGCTGTTTGGGCTTATATTATGAAGCACATTATCAATAAATGATTTAATTTCTTTGGTGAGGGTGTGATTTGGTAAAGGCGCTGGAACATAAACGTTTTCGAGATGCTCGGCAAATATTCTACACTCGCCCTTATCTATATCGTGAACTTCGTTGTTAGTTTTTAAGCTGTATGTAGTTTGTGGTTGTCGAAGTATTTTTTTGTAGCTCTCCACATTGAGGGATCTGCTGTAGTAGCGTAGGGTCGCTATCATATATATATATATATATATATATATATATATATATATATATATATATATATAAAGGGTGAACCATTTGCTTATATTTAGGTCTGTAAGTTTAAAGACAAAAAAAGTTAGAGGTATTAAAGAAAAAAAATTGGGGTTTTCCTCAAAACGTAAAAAGTTGCGATTTAAAACGTCAAAATTGGCAACTTTTAGTTAAAGAGCCTGAAAGAGATACGGATTATGTAAAGAGTGTTCTGCAAACCCTAAAGTTTCAGCTTCAATCATCATTGCCTTTGATTTTAATAAAATATTTCCAGACAATTCATTTCAAATAGACACTTTATCTGATGCTCTGCGAGTAGTTTTAGTTAAGTTTGTGGTTTAACGGTATATAGATCTTAGCTAATTTTCGTAGAAAAAAAAATCGTTAAAAAGGAGACCGCGGCTTTTGAATTCGAAAAAAATTTCTTCAAATGAGCGCAAACTAGGTCCCCTAGAATCTAGAATCCATATCCGGTTTCCATATTCTGTTTACATATATACATGGTGACGCATTTCTACGGAAAAGTTCAATATAATTGTTATTATGCAAGATACGAGAAAAAATTGTATACGTTACTTATAGGGTGTCTTGAGCTGCATCTTATAAAATTATTTTGACAATCACAGGGTGGCACATAAGTCGTTGGTGATACCTACATTTTTTTTTTGAACATTCCCTATTGCATTTTTGCATTTTTGCATTTTTGCATTTTTTATCGAAATATGATGCATGTTTGTAAAAAAAATCTAGACGCAGTAAGTGCGTTTTAGTAGCGAATTTTCATTAAATGTTTCAAAATTCAATAACTCAATTTGCTATTAACCTAAGGTTTCTCGGAAACATTCTAAATTTATTTTCGGAAACTTTGTGTAAATTTTCAAGCAAGTTAATTTGATAAAATATGGTATATTGTATTGTATATTAGGTTTTACCGGTAACCAAATTGATACCTGCTTGCATTAAAGAGACATATTTGCTATTAAAAACATTTTAATGAAAATTCACTTCCATAACGCACTTGCTGCGTCCAGACTTTTTAAGTTTCAATAATTCACTAACAAAATCACCACTGGTACCGATTGTTGCCTATGAAATCTGGCAAGTCGATAAGTTCGTCAGCCAGGAAAATCGGATTAGTTTTGCCGGGAACATTTTGCCACCTGCCATAGCTTTGTCACGTTTCTATTATAAAAAGAATACTCTATACCAAAAATCACTCGAAATTAAATGAAAAAAAGTTATAGGTATTTAATGAAAAAGATAATTGTCGATGCCACAGGACGGCACAAGACCGAAATATTTATGTGTTTAACAATCTACTTATTATCACAGACATACATTACGTTTTCTTGACGTATATATAATTTTGGCAAAAATAATTGCATAAATCATTTCGTTGAAAGCATTTGCTGTGTCGACTTTTTTTATTGGTGCAGTTTGAGGTTTCTTTAAATCTAGCCTGCGTCACTGGCCACAAAAGCCTGGTAAGTAAGACAGATGCGTTTCAACATGAGCATAATTCAAGAAATACGGAAGAAAGAAAAGTAGTGGAAACTAAATTATAAAAGTTAGTGGCAAATAAAGGTTGTGATGGATATTATACGTGAAACGAATAGCCAATAAAGAAAATTGTATTGTTAGTGAATTTTCTTAAAAAAATTCACTAATGAGGAGATCCCGACTTTTGAATTTTGAAAAAATTTCTTCAAATGGGCGCTAATTAGGCCCCCCAGAACACATATCCGGTGTCAGTTTCAATTTTTATATGTATATATATATATATATATATATATATATATATATATATATATATATATATATATATATATATATATATATATATATATATATATATATATATATATATTGATATAGTAAGTTATTTGCTGCACAGACTTTCGAAGCCCTTTCGTTTAGTGCCAATTGTTATAGAATTTCAAAAAATGTAATAAGCTATGGATTTTAAATTTAATTTAATATATAGAATTGATATATATATATATATATATATATATATATATTTAGTTTTTTAGTTATATTTCAGGTATCTTAGCTTTTAACTTTTATTTTCCTGTAAAGTTTAGTGAAATGTGTTGTAAATGTTGTTATTATGAAATATATGTATTTGTGTATGTAACTTACACCTGGATGTACTCAATGTATATTTTTGTTTTGTTTGTTTAACACACAGAAAACAACCAATCACATATATGAACTGCCTCTCAACTCAGGGAGCTTAGTAAGCAAGTGGGTTCTAGTCCTCTTTGGTTTCTTTTTTTTTTTTTTTTTTTTTTGTAATTTCGAAATATTCTGCCCTATCTAATTTCAGTTCTTTCCTTCCAAATACTCATATATGTGTAAAAGAAAACAAAATAAGGCAAAGGTTTCAAATGATCACCAAACTTAATATTTATTACACTTAAATATATGACAAAAAACCTAAACCTTATGTATTACTTATACCTATTTGAATTTTACACTATAAAAGGGAACGAAAGAAAATAAAATAAATGTTAACGGTACCGACACCTATTGGTGTTTATATTAATTCCACTGTATTGTGGCACTTAGTCAATAGACACAGAGTTCCACGCTGACTATCAGTTAGTTATAGCCAAAAGATCCCCTGCCTCTATAAGTATCTTGAATGTCGTATAAAAACCAAAGCACAGTTTATGTACTTATTTTTTTAGCGAGTTTTATTACTCCTTTTAGTTTTACACTACTCACTCAGACTGCTGCTGCCTCTGCTGCCTCTCCTGTATTTGCTGAGTCGGACTATCGGATCAGCGACCCTCTAGATTTTTGTATCCTCTAGACTAAATTTTCTCCTCTTGCTACTATCCCTTTTCAAACCCCTTCTATCTAATTTCTCAAACTATATCCTTATTACCAAAAATTCCCATCTAATAATTTAATGACAATTTCAAACTTTTTTCATCTCAAAAATTTTAATCTGATACTTTTATCAAAATTTTTCCATCCTGTTTATTATTTTTCCTTGTAACCAGCGTAACTAATCAAAAAACTGTTATCTGCCTGCTTCAAATAAAATATCCTAACAAATTTTAACACAATAATCGTTTTTCATCATCTCCTCGGATACATACATACTTCTGATTGTTGTTAGTCAATGAGAGAATAATTAACCTAACTATAATTTTAGTGTCAGTTTGACGTCTGTCCTAAATAAAAAACAGCTGACTTAAACATAGGTTATGACATGACATTTCTTACAATTTAACACTCAAATTTTGACATCTTACTATTCTTAAAGCTAACAATATCCTTAATTCTAACAAACAATAACATCTTAAATTACATAACAGCTATCAAACAATAATACCTTAAACTATCTAATTAAACTGGTCATACATTTACACCCGCCTTGCCTCCTTTCAACACATATATATCTGTAAAATTTAGTTTCTCCCTGCCTTACAGTGCAAAAACATTGCATACACCAAAGGTAAGTTGTTGTTTGTGTATATGTATGTGTATATATGTATATGTGGCCCCCTTTAGTAACCATATCAAATCCCCAATAATAAGTTTTTACTGCTTTAGAGGCTTGCCTTCTGAAGCTAGGAAAAAAATTTATTCACGCTTTTAGTTTATAGCAATATAATCTTTTTCTCCCTTAATACATTTTTTTTTGCATTTCAGATTACGGAAATGAGTTATGCTGTGACATCAGAACTATCATCTGAGACTCAAGTCATCTAACTGCGAACATAAGAAGTTATTATATTTACGTGTCAGATGCACTTATGCATGAGAGACATTATTGTGCTTAGAAGCATGTTTAAAAAGATACTAGCGTGCCTACAATTTAGAGGAACACTAGCGTGCCTTTAATTGTTTTATAAGAACACCGCTGTGCCAATATTTTGTCAATTATGTTTTTGAAGACCACTGCTGTGCCCACAATTATTTTAAGAACAATACTACTGTGTCTGCAAATTTCTGCTACTGTCGAATACTGATCCTGTTGTCATTATTGCTGCATGTTTGTTCCAGCTTCACAAGTGTTCAGTTCTTTGAAGTGTTTATGGCCTTTATTTAAAATAGTGCTTCGTTAGTTTACGTGCTTTTAATAAAATATGTGTCATGTCAGTGCTTTGTTCGTCTAGGATTTCTTCAACTTATATTCCTTTTTTTAATGTCACGTTTGCCCAAGCAACGTTTGACTTAGTTATTAAGTCTGCATGCTGCATGTTATACGAAATGCCATCAACATCAAATGAAAAATGTTGTTAATTGACTATGTCAAGGCTAAATTTAGTTTTAAGTTTCCCCCCAAGTAAAGTAAGAAATTATCTCTTGCCTTTCAAATTCCTTATTGTTTAATTTATCTCTTTAATCACAGGTATATTAAATTTAAGCCTGATTTCTTTAATTTACCTCTTGATCATCATTATTTTTTTTTATTACCGAGTTCCCCTTTTCTCATTGCGTGTTCCTACGCGTGATAATGAACCGATTTCTATAACGACGTTCGTATATACCCCCATATTTGGACTATTTTTTTTTATTGCTGCTGCCATTGTAAGTTTCTATATGTTTCTTTTTTGATATTAGGTCCTTTCCTTTTTCAATTCGTTTTATTCTTCTGATACCCAACTTTTTTTTTTCTTATTAATCTGAAACTACTGTTTATCAGTCAATATATGTTCCTTTTACTTGACTTTTTCATCTCATTCCCCTATATCTTGCAACTACTGTGCACATAATCATCTATATATATTTTCATTATCTCAATATGCCCTCTATGGGTTTACATATTCACTGGTTAGCTTCTCCATCTATTAAATTCATTTCACTGTTCGTACATATATATTTTTGACTTTTCCAATTATTCCTTGTTTCAGACGTCCTTATTTAGTTGTCTATCCTACTAAATGTTCCATAATTTTAACAAATTTTACATAATTGGCCTTGATATCTGTTTTCTTCATATATTTTTCTTTCTTTTTCCTCATTTGTTGGCAGCTCTGGTCCTCTTATCTTGGGTTTAAACTTGTCCCCACTACTTCGTTGGTTTCCGTTCGTATATGTCTTGTTTGACGTGCATTTCTACTGCTTGTTTGTCGTGAGATTCTTCCCCACGCTTAGCTGTTTACTAACGTTATCTACCTCGGTTTTGAATTTGCCTATACTCTTCTTTCATGCTTGACATTTGCTTTAAATTTTGAATGTTGGCGTGTTATTTGGTCGAACTAGCTTTGGTACAGTTGATAGACTTAATCCAGGTCTGCAATTTTGAATTTTGATTGTTATGTTATTTCAAAAATGTTGGTGAGTTTAAAGACTTCCCAGGTCATTAATTTTGAATTTTGAATTGTTATTTTTATTTCAAAAAAATGTTGGTGAGTTTAAAGACTTCCCAGGTCATTAATTTTGAATTTTTAATTGTTATTTTTATTTCAAAAAAATGTTGGTGAGTTTAAAGACTTCCCAGGTCATTCATCTCATTCTAGTTCATTAATTCTTCGTAGTCGTTTCATATTTTGTTGCTGCGTAGTCTCCATATCCGTTATGTGGTCTTCTCCACTGCTCATGATTGTTATCAGACTCTTCTGCCTGTCTTGCATCGTATTCCATGCTAGAATCGTCTTTGTAGGTATCCTCGTTTCTCTGGCATTTATACCTATTCGTGCCATCGTTGCCATCCTTGTTTTCACGTCTATACCTCTTATTTCCTATACGTTTCCGTTTAAATTTGTCACCCTTATTCCTTATTTCTTCTAGGCATTCTTGTTTCTTTTTGTTTCTTCTATTCCCCATTGCTCTTGTCCATTTTGGCCCAAAACATTCTTCTACTTCTTCTCTCAGACTTTTATTTCCCAATGTCAGCTTTACATCTGGCTCTTCTCTTAGATTCTCCAAATTTCCATTCGTTTCTCTTAATCTCTCTTCCATTTTGGTTTCATATCTGTTTCTTTTATGTTTGCGCATCTTTCTAGGCCCTCTCATTCGCTGATTTCTTTCATTCACTCTCTCTATGATTTTATCCATCGGTTCATCATCATTTGCTTTGATTTTCTCTATTATTATCTTGCGTACTACATCCATCTTTGTCTCTACTTTACTTTCAAACTTTCGTACTGCCTCGCTTATCTCTTCCATCTCCATTTCTACATCTTTTTTCACTTCTTGTACACTTTTTTCAACTTTCTCTGTGATATTTCTATCTATATTATCCAATCTCTCAATCATCTGCCTCATATTCTGCTCTTGTTCAACAAATTTCTCAGTCATACTTTCTTTTATCTTGTTTATATTATCCTCTTGTCTTTCGAACCTGTCATTCATATTTAGTTTCATGCTATACATATCCCCTTTCATTTCTTTCTTACTTTCATTTATGTCTTGTTTTAGGCCATTTATGCTTTCATTCATTTTCTCATTCATAATTTTATTGCTTTCATTTATATTATTAACATTTGCATTCATACTATTCATGCTCTGCATTAATTTCATGAACATTTCATTGTTACTGTCAGGTTTTTCGTTTGTCGTATTTGTGTCGTCTACTTTGTCTCCGTCAGGTGTCTGTTCTTCTATTGACGTTTCTTCTCCTGTTTGTACCATTCCTTCTGCTTGTTCTTCCACATTTTCACCAACTTCTTGATCATATCTTCTCTCTTGATCTATTTCCATACTTTCCTGCTGTTCATGTTCTCTTTCGTCTCTCCTGTCCTGCCTGTCCTTTGACGTGGTCATTTTTCTTCCCCTAGGCATTTTCTCGACTTCCTTATTATGTTTTGTTTATTTATTTATTTTTTTAATTTATTTTACTCGTGGACCTCGAAAGCTCCCACGTTTAGGCGACAATTGATATAGTAAGTTATTTGCTGCACAGACTTTCGAAGCCCTTTCGTTTAGTGCCAATTGTTATAGAATTTCAAAAAATGTAATAAGCTATGGATTTTAAATTTAATTTAATATATAGAATTGATATATATATATATATATATATATATATATATATATATATATATATATATATATATTTAGTTTTTTAGTTATATTTTAGGTATCTTAGCTTTTAACTTTTATTTTCCTGTAAAGTTTAGTGAAATGTGTTGTAAATGTTGTTATTATGAAATATATGTATTTGTGTATGTAACTTACACCTGGATGTACTCAATGTATATTTTTTTTTTGTTTGTTTAACACACAGAAAACAACCAATCACATATATGAACTGCCTCTCAACTCAGGGAGCTTAGTAAGCAAGTGGGTTCCAGTCCCCTTTGGTTTCTTTTTTTTTTTTTTTTTTTTTTTTGTAATTTCGAAATATTCTGCCCTATCTAATTTCAGTTCTTTCCTTCCAAATACTCATATATGTGTAAAAGAAAACAAAATAAGGCAAAGGTTTCAAATGATCACCAAACTTAATATTTATTACACTTAAATATATGACAAAAAACCTAAACCTTATGTATTACTTATACCTATTTGAATTTTACACTATAAAAGGGAACGAAAGAAAATAAAATAAATGTTAACGGTACCGACACCTATTGGTGTTTATATTAATTCCACTGTATTGTGGCACTTAGTCAATAGACACAGAGTTCCACGCTGACTATCAGTTAGTTATAGCCAAAAGATCCCCTGCCTCTATAAGTATCTTGAATGTCGTATAAAAACCAAAGCACAGTTTATGTACTTATTTTTTTAGCGAGTTTTATTACTCCTTTTAGTTTTACACTACTCACTCAGACTGCTGCTGCCTCTGCTGCCTCTCCTGTATTTGCTGAGTCGGACTATCGGATCAGCGACCCTCTAGATTTTTGTATCCTCTAGACTAAATTTTCTCCTCTTGCTACTATCCCTTTTCAAACCCCTTCTATCTAATTTCTCAAACTATATCCTTATTACCAAAAATTCCCATCTAATAATTTAATGACAATTTCAAACTTTTTTCATCTCAAAAATTTTAATCTGATACTTTTATCAAAATTTTTCCATCCTGTTTATTATTTTTCCTTGTAACCAGCGTAACTAATCAAAAAACTGTTATCTGCCTGCTTCAAATAAAATATCCTAACAAATTTTAACACAATAATCGTTTTTCATCATCTCCTCGGATACATACATACTTCTGATTGTTGTTAGTCAATGAGAGAATAATTAGCCTAACTATAATTTTAGTGTCAGTTTGACGTCTGTCCTAAATAAAAAACAGCTGACTTAAACATAGGTTATGACATGACATTTCTTACAATTTAACACTCAAATTTTGACATCTTACTATTCTTAAAGCTAACAATATCCTTAATTCTAACAAACAATAACATCTTAAATTACATAACAGCTATCAAACAATAATACCTTAAACTATCTAATTAAACTGGTCATACATTTACACCTGCCTTGCCTCCTTTCAACACATATATATCTGTAAAATTTAGTTTCTCCCTGCCTTACAGTGCAAAAACATTGCATACACCAAAGGTAAGTTGTTGTTTGTGTATATGTATGTGTATATATGTATATATGGCCCCCTTTAGTAACCATATCAATATATATATATATATATATATATATATATATATATATATATATATATATATATATATATATATCACACCGATAACTCAAAAAATAATGGGCCGATTTTGATTAAATTAGATGAATACCTTCCTTTTGCAAATAGCTTGGATAAGTTCGTTATCCAGGAAAATCGACCCAGGTTTTCCCGGAAAATTTTGTGTTTTCTTTCGAAAAAAATTTATATCTCCGGAATTAACAAAGTACGGGTAACTAAATTTGTTAGGCGGGTTTACATCCTTATAGGTAAGTTACATACCAAAATTAAGCTCTGTTGGTCAAAAGACAAAAAAGGTATAGGCATTTAAAGAAAAATAAATTGGGATTTTCCATAAAACGTCAAAGTTGCGATTTAAACGTCAAAACTGGCAACATTTAGGCAAAGAGCTTGATTCTAATACGGGCTATGGAAATAACATGTCTCAAGAAGAATGTTTTACAAACCATGAAGTCTTAGTTTCAACCGTCATTGTCCTTCATTTTAATAAAATATTTCCAGAAAATTCATTTTAAATAGACTCTTTCTCTGATGCTCGGCAGTAGCCATAACTATAGAGTTTATCGTTTAATGGTATATAATTTTTGTAGAATTTTCGTAAAAAATCAATAAAGCTCAATATATGTGTTATTATACAAGGTATGAAAAAAATTTGTATATATTAATTATAGGGTGTCTTGAGATATATCCTAAAAAATTATTTCTACAATCACAGGCTGGTCCATAAGTCGTTGGTGATACAAATTTTCTTTTTTTTTTTAGTGAATTTTCGTAGAAAAATTCACTAATGGGGAGATCCCGACTTTTGAATTTTGAAAATTTTTTTGCAAATGAGTGCGAACTAGGACCCCTAGAACCCATATCCGGGGTTAGTTTCGATTTTTATATGTTTATATATATATATATATATATATATATATATATATATATATATATATATATATATATATATATATATATATATATATATATATATATATATATATATATATATATATATATATATATATATATATATATATATATATATATATATATATATATATATATATATATATATATATATATATATGTATCACACGGATAACTCAAAAAATAATAGGCCGATTTTGATAAAATTTGGCATGTACGTTTCTTTTGTAAATATCTTGGATAAGTTCGTTAGTCAGGAAAATCGGACGAGGTTTTCCGGGAAAATTTTGAGTTTTCATTCGAAAAAAATTCTTATTTCAAAAAGTAATAAGACGATTTTAATAAAATTTGGCATGTACCTTCCTTTTGTCAATGGCCTTGCTAAGTTTGTTAGCCAGGAAAATCGGACGAGGTTTTCCGAGAACATTTTGAGTCTTCATTCAAAAAAAAATTTTATCTCAAAGAATAATGGGCCTTTTTGATAAAATTTTGGCATGTCTTTGATAAGTTCGTTAATCAGAAAAATCGGACGAGGTTTTCCGGAAAAATTTTGAGTTTTCATTTGAAAAAAATTTTATCTTAAAAAATAAAAACTGTATGATAACCAAATTTGGTAGGTAGGTTTACGATATAAAAAGTAAACTATACACCAAAATTTAGATTTCTATGTTACAAGAAAAAAAAGTTATAATAAAATATTTTGTGCCAGATCATTTTTATGAAAATTCACTACCATAACGCACTTGCTGCGTCTTCGACTTTTTTAATCAAACACGCCTTATGTTATTGCATTTTTGCATTTTCCATCGAAATATAATGCATGTTTGTAAGAAAAAGATTCTGGACGTAGTAAGTGCGTTATGGTAGCGAATTTTGATCAAATGCTTCATATTTGAATAGCTCAATTTGCGATTAACCTATAAGGTTGACCAAGAAACGAGTTTTTTCGTTTAAGTTTACTTTCGGAAAATTTTGTTCATTTTCAAACAATAAAGTTATTTTGGTGAAACATGGCACATTGTTTTTATTATATAGGTTATACTGGTAATTAAATTTGATGCGTGCTTTCTTAAAAAAAAATACACATTATTGCTTTAAACAATATTTTTATGAAAATTCACTACCATAACGCACTTGCTGCGTCCAGAGTGTTGATTCTGGTTTGATAGAATCCAAGTTTGAAAAAATGTCACATTGCAAGTTTTGGTGTTAATATTTTTGGAATTAATCTGTCAAAATTGCATTGAATAGATAAGCGCAAGTTTGTAACTTTTTCTCACAAAATACGTTTTTTTTAACGTCGGTCTATATCTGTGACTATGACCAATCACCGACTCCGTGAAGCAGTTTCACCTCACTATCATGGACATTTTGCCGAACCCATGCCTTTCTGTAAGGAGGGTAGGGATCTTTAACGCGCACAACATCGCATGGACACGCGACCACCGGTTTTACGCCTCCTCCGAAGGGTGGAACCAATCTCAAATACAATGCCACAACCTCGGTTGATGTAAATGTTACAGTATGTACTGAACAAGTTAACGGAGAACTCTGGGATCGAACTCAGTACCCTTCGGTTCAAAGGCACACGTTCTTACCATTGAACCACCGAGCTCTTTCACAAAATACAATATATAATTTAAATAAATAAATGTTATTATGACTATTACTATTATTACTTGCTATTAGTTTAATTAATTAAAAACAAAGAAACCATATATCAGCATTTTTTATACTACGCCAATAAGTGGGCGTTTAATTAAATATTTATGTTTCTACTAAAGTTGGGAATCTTTAGATAACACGTATTGGATTTATACGTTTTTATAATCAGATGCTTATCTGAAGAATGTCAACACTTCCATAAAAAAACTTGTTTACGAATTTAAAACATAGAACGTTTAACAACTATAAACTTATTTACCATAAAATCAAAGCACACATTGACGGATAATGAACTAAAGCTGCTCTATACGCAGACTAAGATTTTTCTAAGATTATTTTTGTTTATTAATAGTTTGTCATTCGGGGTACTCGCTAATTTGTAAGACGCCCGTAGCTTGCAAGTGTGTTTAAAATTATATACTTACATTATAATACTGAATAAACAATTATTTTTATACTTGCCACCACTAGCTTCTGTCGCTAAATGTTTAACGACAGCCAGTGGTAAATACGACTTCGTTGTCGAAATACGTATTTGGCAAATAGGAGAATGGTACGAAGGTTGTGGGAATCGACCTGGATGCAAAGCTAACTTCAGAAAAATACATATGTGCTACTTTGGATAGACTGGCTTCTTCGTGTTTCCTTTTGCGTTGTTTGGGAAACTGAGTTGATTGGGAGATTTTGGTATCAGTTTATTGTGTTTTGCTCCAAGGTCACCTACTCTATGGGCTAAGTTTTTGGGATGGTTCCGTGCATGCGGAGGAAGCACTTAAATTTCAGAAGAGGTGCTTGAAGTGCATGGAGGGGGTACGCTCCGATTAGCACTGTCTCAGTCTTGTAAAAAATATTGAATTCTGTGACTTCCATGTTTATACGTCTCAAAATTTTTGTTATTTATCAAGCAGAAAAAACACCAGCTTGTGATGTGGTGATTTGCATGGATATAACCTGATAAAAAATGTTGATATATATCAGCCATACCCGCGCTTGGCATGGGTTATAATAATTCTTCTTATATTGGAGTTGTTTTTTATAACAAACTACCAACAAGGTAAAACGTACAAACTCTGACAACGAATTTTAACACCTTTTATATAAGTTTTTGGTAAATGATGCTCTCAGCAGGTAGATTTTTTTAAAAGCTTCTGTATTCTTTCAATCTATAGTTTTGTGAAGTGCTATTGTATTGTTTGTGTGCAATTTTAAGTTGACATGTGCGATTTTATCTTTCAGTGAATTTTCATTAAGACAATTCACCAATAGAGAGTTAACGAGTTTTTTCCAAATTAAATCTGGAAGACATGCGTTGTAACGACTTAGTGGTTAAAGTCCAATGCCTGGTAGATAGAGTACTTAACTGCCATGCGTAGATTGATTCATACAACAGGTATAAACCATACATCAACGGTAACAAAACAAAATAAATAGCAGGCATAAAACATGCTACCCCAACCAACAATCGTGAAATCTCGGCCACACATATCTCAAATGACAGACGACATGACATTATAAATTTGGCAAGTGATTGTATTTTAACTGGGTGATTCAATAAATTTTTAAAATACACTATATTTATAGCTTAACGAACGGCCCCAAATACAGTTTTAGACTGGAAGTGTAGATAATATAGTGGGAATGTAAACAAAATCAAGTCACATCTCTATAAAAATGACTTTATAACAGTTTGTTCTTTTATATTTAAACTTAAACACAAGACGTCATCCAAGATCTAAACAGTCGTTGAAGGTGTTTCAAGTGACAATTCTACTAATTCTGCAATTAATTGTTATGTATACTTTTAATATTATATAAATTATCCCTGGGCATGAAGCCGGCGCCAAGTGTTATGTGAATAAAGCGCTAGTTAACGTATCTCAGATCGCTCAGTGGTAGGGTGCTTGTCTTCTACGCAGAAGGATCCGAGATCGATTCATACACGATGAATGTATGTTTTTTTGTTTTACTTTGACATTTGGAGAAACAATAATCTAATACGTTTTGAACACGATCTCATTTTTGTTTAAAACGCCTGAATAACTTTGTCACCGTTGAGTCCCAAATTATAATTTTCACCAAACATTTTGTTATTGTTGATATTGAAAAAACCAGTTTGATTAGGTTGACCAAAAAGAAATCATTCAGGCGAGTAATAAGGATAAATAACTGCTACGTTTATAATTTGGCAGATACTTTATTTCTCTAAATACGAATTAAGTTTTCTTCTTGAAAGCTTTTGTAACTTACATGAAATTTGTAATACCAGTTTCTTTTAAAGATACTTCAGGTTGGAAAATGAAACAAAATGCAAAATCAGTGCAGAAACCACAAAATAATAACAGGCAGTTATGCGCTAGATACCTATTTCGACAACGAAGGCTTGTCAATCAGTAGTAGTCGCTAAACTAACTGTGTAAAGGAAAATTGTTATTTTAGTGAATTTTTATTTAAAAACAATCACTAATAGAGAGGTATCGATGGAAATAACGAAGTAAGGGCAGCCAAATTTGGTGCGCAGGTTTACATTATCATAGGTAAATTACCCATTAAAATCTAGCTCTGTAGGTTGAAAGATAAAAAAGTTATGGGCATGTCAAGAAAAATAAATTGGGGTTCCTCAAAACGTCAAAGCCGCAATTTAAAACGTCAAAATTGGCAACATTTAGGCAAAGAACCTGAAACTAGTACGAGCTATCGAAAGAAAATGTCTCATGTTTTACAAAGCTTGAAGTCTTAGCTTCCACCGTCATTGTCCTTCATTTTACTAAAATATTTCCAGAAAATTCATTTCAAATAGACCATTTCTCTGATGCTTTGGCAGTAGTCTTAGCTATAGAGTTTATCGTTTAATGGTATATATTATATCGAATTTTCGTAAAAATCAATAAAGCTCAATATATCCGTTATTATACAAGGTACGAAAAAAAAATTGTATACATTAATTATAGGGTGTATTGAGCTACATCTTAAAAAACATTTCTACAATCACAGGCTTGCCCATAAGTTGTTGGTGATACAATTTTTTTTAATCCAACACAGCAATTTTGCATTTTCCATTGAAATATAATGCATGTTTGTAAGAAAAGAAATTCGGGACGCAGCAAGTGCGTTTTGGTAGCGAATTTTCTGTGAATGCTTCAAATTTGAATAGCGCAATTTGCTATTAACCTATAAGGTTGACCAAGAATCCAGTTTTTCGGGAACACTTTAAGTTTACTTTCGAAAATTTTTGTACATTTTCAAACAATAAAGATATTTTGGTGAAACATGGCACATTGTTTCTACTATATTGGTTATACTGGTAACCAAATTTGATGCCTGCTTTCTTAAAAAAAAACACATATTTGCCATTAATTTTTTTATGAAATATCACCACCATAACGCACTTGCTGCGTCCAGACTTTTAAATCCTTAAATTGTTTTATTCCAAAGCTATACCATGTGATCCACTCAGTTAAGTTTTAATCCAATTAAACTTGTACATTTTTTAACAAGATATTTTTCATGAAGCTCCCCTAAAAGATTGGCATTATTTGATAAGTAACTGTCTTGTTCAGTAATATAGTTTATCGAAAAATCACAGTCCTGGCCATTTATTGGTGCCCTACCATTGCAAGTACTCCTGGACTATTTTTAAACAAAAATACGAGTCAGGGGTCACGCTGCAATGGTTTATGTGAATTGAATTTATCAACAAGGAAAGTGGGAAAGATTCCTGTTGAATTTGAAAACATTTCATAGTAACGATGTTAAAGCAGTGTCCAGCCAGTGACAGAAGCTTACATTGTTTCCTACAAGTTGTGAATTTTACGAGGATCTGGGATATGATATGTCTTACTTTGTTTTCATCTGCAACAGACATCTTGAACATTATATGGTCTTATTTTATTTTTGGTTGTTACCGAGTCTCTTTATTTCCTTTATACTTTCACAACGCAATTCTGAATAACATGCTCTTCAGTCTAGGCAAGGAGCACGCTACCTAATCTCCTTCTCTTGTAGATTATGGTGTCTGTGGTCATTTAGATCTTTAGCACTGTTATTGTTCTCGACAAAGAGAAGAAATGTACCAGTGGCATTATTAATAAAAGCGGTTATGTTCCATAAAAATACTCCCTGGGTCTTTGTACGTGCTACGGTCTTTAAACTCCAACGTCTGCTACTGTAGCCTAGGATATATTAAGTTTTTAATAAAAAGACACACTAAAACTTATATTTCACTACGGGTCATGAATATACACTGTCTATTAAAGTGTGCCTAGAAAATGGTGTAGCTTATAATGTTTGACTATGAATTTTCTTTACTACGTATATCTGCCCTTGCTCAGAAATATCCAGAACGAATATAGATATAGAGGTTTTTTACTTTGAATGATGTAAACTTTCTTTAAAAATGTAACATATGGTAAATTGTAATTCATTTGAAATAGCAATGCATGAAACGTGATAGTAAGGAAATTAAAAACACATGAAAAAAGTTTTTTTCTGAACGTCACACCGTCTGGGATTACTATAATTAAACGTTGAATGTAACGGCTTCTCCTCCAGACACCAAAATTTATTTCAGATTTCTCTTAATCCCGACGCATTTCGACACTCCAAGAGGTCATCTTTAGGGGATAAATTTGAACAATTCTCAAAAAATTGAATTCGAAACTATACAGGAAGGTTTTAACAGGTCACAACTTCATCCATTGTGCCAGGGGCCATGCAACACTACATCTGCATAATGCCAGAAAATTGTCTTCAAGAACAAAAATCAATGTAAAAGATCGGCGATTTTTAACAGCCATGATAAAGGGTGGCCATTAAATTCACATAATGGCCGCCCTTCATCATGGCTGTTGAAAATCGCCGATCTTTTACAATGATTTTTGTTCTTGAAGACAAAGAGATGGAAAGGTGCTCTTGCAGAAATTATTCCCAATAGATTTAGCAAGAGTCCAGAAGGGTTTGCTGCCGGTGGAGCTTGAGAGGACTTTGTTTTTGATGTTGTTATTAAACGAGTTTGCCTCAGAAAAAATGCGGACATAGCGGTTTCTTGCGTCGTTAAATGCTTGACTGTTTTCTTGACTGGGATTGTGTAGAAGCGTTTTATGAGCTTTGACCTTTTTAATTCTGGCCTTCTCACAGGATTTAGAGAACCAGGGCTTTTAAGTGGCTGAAGAGGTTTTCTGTGTAGGTGGAATAAAAAATTCCATGCCAGCCTGGATAATTTCGATGACGTTTTGTGAGATATCAGAGGGGTCAGGATAAGAGAATTAGACAGACACCCATGGAAATGAGGAAAAAGTAACCCGCATTTCGTCACAGTTTGCGGAGTTGTAGTGGCATACGATACGTGGGTGTGATGACTGTGTGACCTCGGGTTGCATTGCGCAGAAAGCAGTGACCATGTAGTGGTCTGAGCGACCAAGGGGGCGGTGACTGATGTATTATAGCATTCAGATTTTGTAGTAAGAAGGAGATCCAAAGGGTTTGAGCTGTGTGTTGGGATGCGAGGATAGTAAGTAGGTTGCTGAACCATATTGGTTAAAAAATTGCTGACTGCAAAGGCCTCCGCTGTTGTCCCTTGTGGATCGGTTTTTGAAGATACTAGCCATCAAGAATAGTGACCTCGGAGGAAGGATATTTAGAAATCAGATGGTGGGTTTTTTCAGAAAGGTAGTCGAAGAGCTGGACAAAGTTGTTGTCAGAAGGTGACCGGTAAATGCCACAGATGAATTTAGTTACAGTCCTGAGAGAGAGTTTCATCCAAAATATGTTTTTTCTTCCAGCTTCTAAATTGGGGATTCTAGTGCAGGGTACGGACGTATGCGCACACGTCTCCATGCAATCTAAAGGAAGTAAGAAGCTCGTACCCCGGGAAATTGACGTGATTAGTGGCTGTTTTGGCACTGTTAGTTAATCATGACGGGTATCCAGGGTTCGAATATTCTTTTCTTTTAGTGAATTTTCTTAACAAAATTCAATAAGGAGGAAATCTCGACTTTTGAAAACATTCCTTTAAATGAGCGCGAACTAGGCTCCCTAGAACACATATCTGGGGACAGTTTCAATTTTTATATGCTTATATATATATATATATATATATATATATATATATATATATATATATATATATATATATATATATATATATTGGATAAATTCGTTAGCCAGGAAAATCGGACCAGTTTTTCCGGGAAAATTTTAGGTTTTCTTCTAGAAAAAATTCACATGTCCGAAAATAACAAAGCTATGGAAATCACATTTGGCAAGTTGATGTATGTTTGTAAAAACCAAATTCCGCACAGAAATTTAGGTCTTGTTGAAAGGAAAAAGAGTTATAGGCACTTAATGAAGCAAAATTTTAGTGCCACTAAAAGTCAGAGAAGACGCAAAACCAAAATATTATATGTGTTAAAAAAATCTATTAATATTACAGACAACGTTTATCTTTTCATGTCGTAAAAAGTTCAAGAAGTACCAGAAATATTAGTTTGAGATATTTATTTTGTAAATGTCAAATTGGAGATTTGAAACGGGAAAATTAGTATAACTATTGCTGTTTATGAACGGAGAATATTGCATAAAATGTGTATTAGAAAGTTCTAGATTTAGACTACTCTTCTTTTTTGTTAAAATAACTTGCAAAATTGCCTCTAAAGACCTTACATATTACAAATAAATAACTTAAGACCATTATCGGTTGTCTACCTTTCTTCATTGCAGTTTGCTAGAAGCCTGTCGTGGGGTAATGGTTAGGATGCCTGTCTGATGAGCGAAGCTGACGCGGGTTCAAATCTCACAGTCGACTGAATTTCTCTTTTAACTTTTTTTTACTTTTTTTCGTCTTTGATTCCACTTTAACGTTATCTGATCAGATTGTGTAATTCCAATATATTTTTAGCGACTTGTTGAAAAGGAAAGATAATCACTTTTAAGACTTTTAATTCAAGTTTAATAGTAGCTGTTGTTGCCCTTATTTGATAAAACCGCGCCACAGCTAACACAGACGTAGATATTTGTGATATGAGAAGATGTTTTCTTCTCTACAACCGGATTGAATTTTTACAGCATCCACAGGCAAAATAATTTTCTCTGCGAAGCCACAGAAAAAGTATCTAATTTTTAGAACAGATTTTATATATTTTTTTATTTGTTTCATTTATTTCTATTTCTATTAGTTAATTTTCTTGTACATAATGTTATTTTAATAGCGAATTTTCTGTTACGTGAATTTAATGAATATTCTTTGAAGAAACGTTTGTTGTGAATTTTTGTATGAAAAATTGATGGAAAATTTTTTAAACGAAATTCATCGAAAATAAGGTTTTAATGGATTTTCGTGCAAACAACTTATTTCGTTTTTAATTTTAATTACAGATTAGATATATAATTTGAATTTTATGTATTCTTTTAGCAAAATTTTGTGTAAAAAGATATTTAGCCAGTTTGCCAAAAAATTTTTTTGTGCTTCGTAGAAATCATTTTTTGTAAGATGTTTTTGTGAAATTTTGGTAATTAATGATAAATGTTTAATAAGTTATTATATAAAAAAATGTTTACGGATTTTCTTGAGAAATTTTCTTACAAATTTTCATGACATTTTTGTTGTAATGTCGAGAAAGTTTTTGTGAAAAATTATATTTTGGTAGGTGGGTAAATAACTTGACATGGTTGGTTGACCAGGAAAATCGGACCAGTTTTTAAATTTATTTTTATTAGCGAATTTTCTTGTACAAAATGTTCTCTAAATAGCGTTTGCTTATAAATGAATTTAATGAATTGTCTTTGAAGAAACATTTGAGAATTTTTGTATGAAAAATTGTTTAATTGATGGAACATTTTTTAAACGAAATTCGTCGAAAATAATGTTTTCATGGAGTTTCGTGCAAAGTATTTTATGTTTAATTTTAATTACAGGTTAGCAGAATTTTGTGTAAAAAATATTTAGCCAAATCTGATGCCTGCTTTCATTAAAAAAAGACATATCTACCATTAAAAATATTTTTATGAAAATTCACTACCATAACGCACTTGCTGCGTCTAGACTTTTTCTCCTAGAAGTGCAAACTGCATAATGTTATAGCAGACTCTTAGCGATAATTAAGCGCATATTCTACGTCTTCCAATAACCATCTACGAAGAATAAAGCAAATACTGTTGTCCCTGGAAGGTTTTGAAACTTTTACATATTTATTCAAGATAAACTATTACAAGAAAAACATCCAACATAAATCTCTTCAGACATCTTCATTTGCATAAAATATCTTCTTGTGGATCCAGAAGAATAGAAGATTAATGTTATGATAATAACACGAAAATCATTAAATATATTATATATTAATAAGGCGAGCGTGCTTCATTATCAGCGCGTATGTTTTGTGTGTTCTTATATAAACAACAGTCTGACAGGCGGGCATTCCTCAGCGAAGAAGCTAGATAATTTCATCTGTATGGATACTGTTATGCGACCTTCACCGTCAAAATACCAGTTCGGCAACACAACCATTATATAATTAAGCTTTTAATACCGAGTGGTCAGATAAGAAACAACTCTAGACGCAGCAAGTGCGCTATGAAAGTGAATTTTCATTTAAATGTTTTTAATAGCAAATATATCGCTCTAATGCGAGCAGGCATCAATTTGGTTACTGGTATAACCTATATAGTAGGAACAATGTACCATATTTTATCAAAATAATTATTTGAAAATGTACAAAAATGTTCCGAAAATAAACTTTAAATGTTTCTGAGAAAACTGGTCTCCTAGCCAATACACCTTAGGTTAATAGCAAATTGAGTTATTGAAATTTGAAACATTTAATGAAAATTCGCTACCAAAACGCCCTTGCCGCGTTTATACAAAAATTTTCCAAAAATAAACTTAAATGTTGGTTTCCTAACCAACAAAACTTACGCTAATAGCAAATTGAAATTTGAAGCATTTTATGAAAATTCGCTACCAAAACGCACTTGCTGCCTCCAGATTTATTTCTTACAAACATGCATCATATTTCGATAAAAACTGCTAAAATGCAGTAACGAATTTGTTCTACGAAAATTACCTAAAAATTATAGACCGTTAAACCATAAACTTAACGAAACCTACAGCGAAAGCATCAACTTAACTAAATCGACAGCCAAAGCATCAGAGAAAGGATCTATTTGAAATGAATTTTTTGTAAACATTTTGGTAAAATGAAGGTCAATGACGGTTGAATCTGAAACTTAAGTGTTCGCAGAACACTCGTCTTGCAACATTTTCTTTTCACAATCCGTATTTGTTTTACGTCCTTTGCCTAAACATTGCCAATTTTGATGTTTTAAATTGCGAGTTTGCGTTTTGAGGAAAACTCCAAAATTTGTTACTTTAGCTGCCCGTAACTTTTTGTCCTTTAACTTAGAGACCTAAATTTTGGTACATGGTTCACTCTTTATAATGCAAATACGCGTACCAAATTTGGTTGCCCTCACTTTGTTATTTTCGGAGATATAAATTTTTTTTAGAAAGAAAACACAAAATTTTCCGCGAAAACCTGGTCCGATTTTCCTGGCCAACGAACTTATCCAAGCCAAGAAAATTCACTAAAAGTTCGGGACGCAGCAAGTGCGTTATGGTAGTGAATTTTCATAAAAATGTTTTTAATAGCAAATATGTGTGTTTTTTTTTCAGAAAGCAAGCATCAAATTTGATTACCAGTATAGCATATATAGTAAAAACAATGTGCCATGTTTCATCAAAATAACTTTATTGTTTGAAAACGTACAAAAATTTCCGAATGTAAACTTAAAGTGTAACCGAAAAAATCCGTTTCTGGTCAACCTTATAGGTCAGTAGCAAATTGAACTTTTCAAATATGAAGCATTTAATCAAAATTCGCAACCACAACGCACTTGCTGCGTCCAGAATTTCTTTACTTACAAACATGCATTATATTTCGATGGAAAATGCAAAAACATAAGGCGTTTTCGACTAAAACAAAATTATTTGTATCACCAACGACTTATGGGTTAGCCTGTGATTGTAGAAATATTTTTTAAGAAGTAGCTCAAGACACCCTATAATTAATATATACATTTTTTTCATATCTTGTAGAATAACGGATATATTGAACTTCATTGATTTTTTACGAAAATTCGACAAAAGTTATATACCATTAAACGTTAAACTCTATGGCTAAGACTACTGCCATGCATCAGAGAAAGGGTCTATTTGAAATGAATTTTCTGTAAACATTTTAGTAAAATGAAGGAAAATGACGGTTGAAGCTAAGACTTCAGGGTTTGTAAAACATTCTTCTTGATGCATTTTCTTTCCATAGCCCGTATTAGATTCAAGTTCTTTGCGTAAATGTTGCGAATTTTGACGTTTTAAATTGTCACTTTGACGTTTTGAGGAAAACCCCAATTTATTTTTCTTCAAATGCCCATAACTTTTTGTCTTTTGACCCACAGCGCTAAATTTTGGTACGTAATTTACCTAAAGCGTTATAAAACGATGTATCAAATTTGGTTGCCCTTACTTTGTTATTTCCGGAGACATGAATTTTTTTCTAAAGAAAACACATAATTTTCCGGGAAAACCTCGGCCTATTTTCCTGGACAACGAACTTATCCAAGCCACTTACAAAAGGAAGGTATTCACCAAATTTTGTCAAAGTCGGCCCATTATTTTTTGAGTTATCGGTGTGATACATATATATATATATATATATATATATATATATATATATATATATATATATATATATATATATATATATATATATATATATATATATATATATATAAGCTTATAAAAATCGAAACTGACCCCGAATATGTGTTCTAGGGGGCCTTATTAGCGCTCATTTGAAAAAAATTTTTCAAAATTCAAAAGTCGGGATCTCCTCATTAGTGAATTTTTTTAAAGAAAATTCACTAAAACGTAATTTAAATAATGCACGCAGTGTTGTTGTTTGTGGTTGCTCATGATTGTTTTTGGCTGCGGATAATTATCAATTAGCCTATTCACTAAGCGAAGATTGGAGCCTGTGATTAGCACTGACAAGTACACTTGGAGAACCCAAATCACCACAACACATTTTAAAAAGACCTGACGATCGTTTTACTAACCAAGTTAGCCTCATCAGAGGATGAACAATTCTAACTACTTTAAAAACTAACATCACTTTATATACCGGATCTTAGGTAAAGAGACCCTGAGATGGGAAAGTAAACGCAGGCAAATTCTGCAGTGTATTGTATTTTTATCGCGGAACGAGGTCTTTGCACTATCCCTACTAACTTATCTAAAATGTGTCCATCTCTAATAATTTTGCGAAGGTTCATCGACAACTAGATTAACATAGTTTGCTTTGTCGGAACTATCTGTGTTATTATGTTATCGTTAGGACGTGTTAAAACGTGGGAATTTTATTTAACGAAGCAATTGATCAGGTGACTTGTAATCGGCGGTGGTGACACGTTCATACAATTTTTGTTGTAACTATATTTCGCAATATATATACTTTTGAAGGAGTTTAGCTGTCCTGGTTGTTTAACATTTTTTTATTAATTTCAGATTATCTGCATTAACGTGATGATTATTATCCTAAATATGTCGGGCGACGGAAGATCTATCTATAGTACCGTAACGTAATTGGGCTAAGTGTTCTTTGAATCTAACTCCAATCGATCTTTTTGTTTGTCTGACGTACCTAAGATTACAATCTTTACAACTTATTTCATAAATTCCCGACATTTTGTCCGTGCTATCCTTGTCTTTTGGGTTACCTAGCAAGTTTTTTAAGGTATTTTTTGTCGAAAAAGTTACCTACAAGTTGACTTAAAAAAAAGCTATCTAGACCCCTCGTGATTCGAGGTTCAAATGGTAAGCAAACAAAGTTTTTTTCCGGGATTTCTCTCTTCTAAACGTCGTTGATTCCGTCAACATTTTCTTTGTTTTCTGTTTGTTGATTAATTTTTCCACCAGGCAAGCAGTGTATCCGTTATATTCGGCCACGTTCTTAATATAATTTAATTCTTTGGTATATCTACTTTTGTTTAAAGGAAAATTAATTAACCGATTTACTAAAAAATTCAGACTGGTCATTTTTTGTGCGTACGTATGATGTGAGTCATTCGGAATGTAGCTTATAGTGGAGGTTTTCTTTCTATAGACAGCGAATTCTAAAGTATCTTTATTCTTGATAACTAGTACATCTAGAAAGGGTAATTTATTATTAATTTCTAATTCGTGGGTAAATGTTATAGAATCAAATTTATTGTTTAATTTGGCAATAAAATCTTCTATTCTGCAAATGTTTGTGTTAAACACTGCGAAAATATCATCCACGTAACGAAACCACACTCTAGGAAAATAACTAGTTTAACTTTCAAGATCTGTTTCAAATCTGCTCATGAAAAGGTCTGCAATAAATACCTTGGGCTTGATCAAAAAATTCATTGTTGAATTGAAAAATATTCTTTGCAGACATTTTCATTTATGTTATTCATTTTTAACAACTGCTCTAAGTACTTTAAAGTTTGCTCCGTGGGAACACTAGGAAACAATGAGGTTACATTGAATGAAATTAAAACCTAGCCTTCAGTCAATTTGACCTCTTTCATCTTATTAATAAATTTAAGTGAATTTGTTACCGACAAACCTTTCTGTTTGACGGTCAAGCCTTTAAACTCATTTGTCAGCCACTTTGCTAAATTATATGTCGGGGAATCTATAGCCGAAACAATAGGTCTAATTGATTTTCCCGGTTTATGAATTTTTGGGAGACCGTACTTCTTGGTGACTTTCGGATTAGAAACTTGTAACTGTCTTCCTAAGTCTTTTGATATGAGGTTGTGACAACTTTTTAGACTATTTTTAACGTCCCAAATCATTTTTGGTAGCGGGTTTTTATTTAGTTTTTTATGTTTTTATTTAGTTTTTTATACGGTCCTGTCGCTATGGCGTTATAAACTCTATCTTTATACTCGTTTTTGTCCAAAATCACTACCTTATTGCCTTTATCTGCTTTAACATAGAAACACTCTTTCTCACGCAATCGTTTAACTATTTTCATTTGATTACAATTTAGTTTTTTTGTGGATATATTTTCTTTCAAGTTTTTTGAAATTTTACTTTTACACGCTTCTCTAATAAATTTTTTTGACGGTTCTGGCAGTTTTCTAATTCCCGTTTCAATACCAGCAACGCTTTCTACAATATCGTCTTTTTGTGACTGTATACCGAATTTTAACCCTTTGTTTAGGAGGAAAATGTGTGTAGTCATTAAGGCGAAAGTAGTTAAGAAAATTAATATACACAAAAAATTAAACAACTGATTTAATGTCAAATTAAAAATGAAAAACCAGTTCCTCGGAAAATTGACCTCGTAGAAAATCTTTTTTCACAGTCATTTAATAAAGAGGAGATAGACCCATGTTTTCTCGGAAAATTTTGTGTTTTCTTTCGAAAAAATGCATATCCGGAAATGACAAAGTAAGAGCAACCAAATTTGGTAGGCTGGTTTATATCAGTATAGGTAAATTACCTACCAAAATTTAGCCTTGTAGATTAAAGGACAAAAAAGTTATAGGCATTTAACGAAAAATAAATTGAGGTTTTCATTAAAACGGCAAAGTCGCGATTTGAAACGTCAAAATTGGCAACATTTAGGCAAAGAACCTGAAACTAATACGAGCTATGGAAAGAAAATGTCTGAAGAAGAATGTTTTACAAAGCCTGAAGTATTAGCTTCAACCCTCATTGTCCTTCATTCTACTAAAATATTTCCAGATAATTCATTTGAAATAGACCCTTTCTCTAATGCTTTGGCGGTGGTCTTAGCTATAGAGTTTATCGTTTAATGGTATATAATTTTTGTCGAATTTTCGTAAAAAATCCAGAAAGTTCAATATATCCGTTATTATACAAGATACGAAAAAAATTGTATACATTAATTATAGGTGTCTTGAGCTACACCTTAAAAAAATTCTACAATCACGGGGTAGCCCATAAGTCGTTGGTGATACAAATTATCTTTTTTTTTTTTAAATCGAACACGCTTTAGGTTATTGCATTTTTGCATTTTCCATTGAAATATAATGCATGTTTGTAAGAAAAGAAATTCGTGATGCAGCAAGTGCGTTATGGTAGCGAATTTTCATTAAATGCTTCAAATTTGAATAGCTCAATTTGCTATTAACCTATAAGGTTGACCAAGAAACCAGTTTTTTCAGGAACACTTTTAGTTTACATTTGGAAATTTTTGTACATTTTCAAACAATAACAAAAGTTATTTTGATGAAACATGGCACATTGTTTCTACTATATAGGTTATACTGGTAACCAAATTTGATGCCTGCTTTCTTTAAAAAAAACACCATTTGCTATTATAATTTTTTTAATGAAAATTCACTCCCATAACGCACATGCTGCGTCGAGACTTTTCAACTTTTGACTTAATGTTGAGGTTAGTTACTGATACCTCCTTTACATGATTTATATTTTGTATTGTATCTTCGCAGAAATATCCCACCGGAAAATTTAGTTTTTCTGACAAGCCTTTTGTAAATTCTAAATTCCCCTAAGGTTGACCGATTAATAGGTCGAAACGAACGCGTCTGGACAAGAATTAAACATTTGTTTGGAAAGAAAAAGCCTTATAATTCATGTATATATATATATATATATATATATATATATATATATATATATATATATATATATATATATATATATATATATATATATATATATATATATATATATATATAACCATACAAGAATAACTTAAAAATACCTTACTGATTTTCATTAAATTTGGCACGTCTTTGCAAAATCTTCTAGACAAGTTTCTTAGCTAGTCCACTCAGATTAGTTTTTCAAAAAAATCAAGTTAAAAAAAAAACGAATTGATGTTTAATATAATTATAGTGGTTTATTTACCACCTCGTATTTCCTGCGGTAGATTTGTGTCTATTGTAATGTACTAATAAATACACCAGGTATTTGAATAATATATGACTCAATCTTTCATAGAACAGTTTACATTACAAAGGCGTTACCCCATGATAAGCATGGAACAATTTCAAACGAATCACTAACTTTTATTACTTTACGGTCTGATATTTTTCACCTCAATGTAATGCATTTTATGTACAATCTAAACAAGCTATCATTCTTTTCCAATAACAGCTTTCTTGATACGATTGTAATTTGTATTCTCTTATCATGGTATATAATACATAATAATAATAATAATAATAATAATAATAATAATAATAATAATAATAATAATAATAATAATAATAATAATAATAATAATAATAATAATAATAATAATAATAATAATAATAATAATAATAATAATAATAATAATAATAATAATAATAATAATAATAATAATAATAATAATGGGGCCTGATGGCGCCCAAAACTGTTGGCTAAAGAAATTTGGAAGTCTATTTTGTGTCCTGTATGAATATGATGCATGGCCAGTGCCGATGAGGGGTCGGATTTTTTAACTGCGAGGGTGTGTTCATATATTCTAATGGACTTCGATAATGCCAAAACAATAGCACCGACCATCTGATTTCTGAATATCCTTCCTCCGAGGTCACTATTCTTGGTGACTTCAATGTCCATAATAAGGAATGGCTAGGATCTTCAAAAACTGATCCACAAGGAAGAGCAGCGGACGCCTTTGCAGTCAGCAATTCTTTAGACAATATGGTTCAGCAACCTACTTAATTTCCTCGCATCCAAACACACAGCTCAAATCCTTTGGATCTCCTTCTTACTACAAATCCGGACTGCTATAAGATATCAGTCACCGCCCCCTGGGTCGCTCAAACCACAGCATGGTCACTGCTTCCTGCGCAATGCAACCCGAGGTCACACAGTCATCACACCCACGTATCATTTGGCACTACAACTCCGCGAACTGGGACAAATTCGAGATTACTTTTCCTCATTTCCATGGGCGTCTGTCTTCTTCTCTCATCCTGACCCCTCTGATATCTCACAAAACGGCACCGAAATTATCCAAGCTGGCATGGAATTATTTATTCCACGTACACAGAAAACCTCTGCAGCCACTCAAAAGCCCTGGTTCTCTAAATCCTGTGACAAGGCCAGACTTGAAAAGGTCAAAGCTCATAAAAAGCTTCTACACAATCCCAGTCAAGAAAACCGTCAAGCATTTAACGACGCAAGAAACCGCTATATCCGCATTCTTTCTGAGGCCAAAAACTCGTTTAATAACCACATCAAAAACAAAGTCCTCTTAAGCTCCAGCGGCAGCAAACCCTTATGGACTCTTGCTAAATCTATTGGGAATAATTTCTGCAAGACCACGTTCCCACCTCTTGTCTCAGGGGATGAAATTGTTTCTACCGCCCTGGGCAAGGCTGAACTTTTTGCCTCGTTGTTCGCCGGCAATTCTACTCTCAACCCACCTCCAAATGTTCAACCACCAACAGTCCCCAATATCGTGCATAAAATGACGGATATCATTTTCAAAACTAAAAAGGTACAAAAGATGCTCTCTTCTCTTAATACCAGGAAAGCCTCTGGCCTTGACGAGATCCCAGCAATTGTTCTCAAAAAATGCGCACCAGAACTTGCTCCTGTCCTGACTCGTCTGTTTCAAACATCTTACAATAGAGGCATATTCCCAAGTAACTGGAAAACTGCTCGAGTACAACCCGTCCCCAAGACAGGATCGAAAGCGCTTCCTAGCAACTACAGGCCTATTTCTCTCCTTTCAGTCATCTCTAAAGTGATGGAAAAGTATATAAACACCGAATTACTAAAATTTCGTGAAAAACACAGTCTAATTCACGACAGGCAGTATGGATTCCGTCAGCGCAGATCAACTGCCGACCTCCTTTCCTTTTAAGTACACTTGGAGAGCCCAAATCACCACAACACATTTTAAAAAGACCTGACGATCGTTTCACCAACCAAGTTAGCGTCATCAGAGGATGAAACATTCTAAATACTTAAAAAACTAACATCAACTTATATACCGGATCTCAGGTAAAGAGATCGAACCGAGATGAGACACTAGTCGTAGGCAAATTCCACAGTGTATTGTATTTTTATCGCCTGACCAGGTCTTTGCGCTATCCTTATTGCTTTATCTAAAAGTGTCCATCTGTAATAATCTTGAGAAACCAACGACCGCTAAATTAACAACGGTTCCTTTGGCGGCAATAACTGTATACTTGTTATCGGTAAAAACGTGCCGAAAACGTGGGAATTTTATTTAGCAAAGTAATCTATCAAGTGACTCGTAATTGGCGCTGGTGCACTGTTCATACGTTCTTTGTTGCAACTATATTTCGCAATATATACGCTCTCAAACCCATTCAGCTGACCTGGTTTTCTAACATTTTTTATTAATTTCAGATTTTCTTTATCAACGTGATGATTACTATCCCAAATATGTCGGGCGACGGCAGACTTATCTACAGTCCCGTAACGTAATTGGGATATGTGTTCTTTGAATCTGATTCCAATCGATCTTTTTGTTTGTCCGACGTATTTAAGATTACAATCTTTACAACTTATTTCATAAATTCCCGACATTTTTTCCGCGCTATCCTTGTCTTTTGGATTACCTAGCAAGTTTTTTAAAGTATTTGTTGTTGAAAATGCTACCTGTAAGTCGACTTTTTTAAAAATGTTGTCTAGACCCCTCGTGATTCTAGGTTCAAATGGTAAGCAAACAAAGTTTTTTTCCGATTTTTCTCTTCTGAACGTCGTTGATTCCGTCACCATTTTCTTTGTTTTCTGTTTGTTGATTAATTTTTCACTAAGCCAGCAGTGTATCCGTTATATTCGGCCACGTTCCTAATATAATTTAATTCTTTGGTATACCTACTTTTGTTTAAAGGAAAATTAATTAACCGATTTACTAAAAAATTCAGACTGGCCATTTTTTGTGCGTACGTATGATGTGAGTCGCTCGGGATGTAGCTTAAGGTAGTGGTTTCTTTTCTATAGACATCGAATTATCCTTTCCTTTGTCACCCATTCTTGGAACAAGTCTATGGAACTACACGGCGAATCTCAGATTGTCGCTCTAGACATATCCAAAGCATTCGACCAGGTCTGGCACGCAGCACTGCTTAACAAACTACCGGCCTATGGCCTACCATCAAAACTCTGTACGTGGACAGCAAATTTCCTCTCCAACCGGAGCATTTCTGTTGTCATGGATGGCCAATCCTCTAAACTGTATCCAATTAATGCAGGAGTTCCTCAAGGTTCAGCTTTAGCCCGTACTTTGTTTCTTCTCCACATCCTCTCTAGCACATCCAACCCAGTTCACAGTTACGCGGACGACAGCACCCTCCACTCAAATATACAATATTCTAAGCCTGTCTCTTTAGCCCAATTAGATGAGGATCGCAGACTCATGGAGAGTTCTATCTCTGTGGATCTCCAAAAAATATTAGACTGGGGAAGTAGAAATCTTGTACAATTCAACCCCACCAAATCACAGTCTTGCTTTCTTTCTCATAAGAGATACACCAGCCCTACACCCATCACAATAAACAACCAAGTTATTCAAAGTAATGAGTCCTTTTAACTTGTTGGCATCTCTGTGGATCGAAAGCTCAATTGGCACCAACATGTCACATCAATTGCAGAAGCGGCTGCTAAGAAATTAGGTTTCCTCTTCCGCGCTCGCAAATACTTTTCACCAGCTAATCTCTACACTTTATATACTTCACAAATAAGACCAAACCTCAAATACTGCTCCCACATCTGGGGTGCTGCTGCCGCTTATACACTCTCTATCCTGGACTCAATTCAGAAGAGAGCTATACGTCTCATCGGTGACCCTACCCTCACCCAAAGGCTGCCATCGCTTGCCCACCGACGTGCCGTTGGTGACCTCTCTCTCTTTTATAGATATCTGCACGGGCACTGCTCAGAGGAGCTTTCTTCCATAGTTCCTCCACCTGCTGCTCCCAACAGATCTACCAGGGGAACAGAGCGGATGCACCCTTATACTGCCCAGGTCACCAGACATCGAACATCTTGTTATGCCCGCTCTTTTGTCCCGAGGACTTCCAAGTTGTGGAATTCCTTGCCGGCACATGTTTTTCCTTCTCCCCCGAACCTCCAAACCTTCAAGTCCAGAATTAACAAGTTGCCTCTTTCCTCCTTGTCGACACCCACGGTACGATAGTATTTAGGCTATAAGCACTCGTGGTGTGTTGTGGAAATAAAAAATAAAAAAACCGGTTTACAACTTCAAAACGAGAATTATCTGAGAAGCAATCGAGATTGAAAAACGCCCCGATTGTTTAAATAAGAGAGATGATGGTCTTCGCCTTCCGATTATTTGGAAACCAATTATATCTTCATTACAAACACACAAAAAGAAAATAAATTTCACAGACAATTTTATTTCTCCATCATCTGTCTTAACAAATGCCGGTAATCCTCTTAATCCTCCTAATCCTTTAAGTATCGTGACCAAAGCCCCCGACCTAATTGACTGTGACCCGACTATTTCCATTGATAACGAAGCAGGTAGACGGAACGATACATACAAGACTTGCAACGAACTGCCAGATCTCTGTGAGGCTTAGGGTTGAACACACTGAGACCTCATAGGCGATATCCGGCGAGATTTGGGGAGTAGGCAGATTGAGGCCCCGTAATCGAGCTACAACAACCCAACCTACCTTTATCCACCGCTCTAAGCAGTAGGCAGATTGAGGCCTTAGAGTGTCCTTACATATTTCCTTTACCTCTTGAAAATGGCTCCAAAACAGGAGCCGAAACGTCGAGTTTTAATAAATTCTGGACGCGGTTCAACCCGAGAACCAAGTATGTCTCATATATAATAAATATGTATACATTTTAACGAAAAATATTCAAACCAAAGTTGCTTCAATGCTTGTCATGTTAAATTGTTCCAAAAAAAATAACAATAAGCAAGTAGACGCAAATATTTGAATTTATTATCTTTATCTCACGTTTTCAAGTACACTTTATTCTGAAATAGTTTGTGGCAATAGTACCAAATCTCAGTTATCGCGCTCATAAATGTTAGATTTCATCTTCAGAGTCTCCGGCTAGATGGTGTGGTTTTTGTGCCACTTATTAGTTTCTATAGAGCCAGCTGGAATTCCGCTATAATAATAATTTACACTTTATCATAAACCCTAATGGTTTTCAAATGAATAGAGCCATGTTCTTTATTATGCAGCATCGCAATATTTCATTCACGAATAGCTACAGCCTTCAACTAGAAACTGATTAATTATCAATTAAGACTCACTCAGAATTAATCTAAGAAGTTTTTACAAAAAGTCACGGGAAGATGAACCAAGATAGTCTCTTCTGTTTCGGCTGACGTGAGCTCAAGTAATTAGTCTTGATTGTATAGTCGATACAGGTGTTTAAGCAATCTCAGGCATTCATTTCTTGAAAGTAATTACCTGTAAAGCTTTCATTTTGTTATGTGACAGAGGCTATATATTCTTAAGATCAAAGGAACTTACCTTAAGTCATGTTCGTTCTTGCTTACGTGGAACCTTCGTTTCCTAAATAACTTTTGTAGCACTTCTTTTTCTGGTTGCGATCCGCAGATTTTTAAAGTTAAACAAGCGTATTTCCTTGCAGTCGCAGTGGGCCAGTTCCAAGAATATGTTCCTCTAAGACCAAAGGTGCAAAATTTTACGGTTTTTATTATAAAAACGACAAAATTAGTGCTTTTTAAACAAAGATTCTAAAACGAATGCGGGTTATGGACTAGAAATTTTACAAGAAGTGTATTTGGCATGGTTTTGTTTTCTGTTTAAGGTCGGATGCAGCAAGTGCGGGTCGGATGCAGCAAGTGCGTTATGGCAGCGTATCTTCATAGAGATCTGATGAGGCAGAATGTCAGGAGCAATTTGAGCCTACTTTACCGTATCCTAAAATCAATTGTTTTTAAAATATGACAATTGTACCTCAAAAGGAACATCTTAATGTCTACGTAAATGAATTCTTCAAGAAATCTGCTTCATATTTTGAAAATTTGTCGACTCGATAACTGTCCAACATTATGTTATTTTTTTAAAAATAAAAACAAATCCTAAACACTTCGCTGATGTGAAAGCTTTAAAGGAAAACGTGGACACAAATTTGCAGAATTATCTATGCAAACTTCTTGTCGGCTTCTCTCATCATTCAGGTAACATGTCTACATTGTTTTTCAAAAACTTCTTAATTGCATTCATCCAATGAGGTACAAATATTACAATAAACAATTGACAGTTTCAAAATATATTACCATATTTATAGCCGTTATTTTCATCCAGGATGTTAACCTACCAAAATTCTTGGCTACATTTATTATTTTAAAATTAGTGTTTAGAAAAAATAGCATTTTTAATTAAAAGAAAATAGTCTTTCTACGGACGTCAACTTAGAACTAATATTTTCTGCAAAAAATCTGCTAGTTAACCCAAAAGACAAGGATAGCACCATTAAAATATCGGGATCTATCAAATAAGTCGTAAAGATTGTGATCTTAAATACGTCGGGCAAACTAACAGATCTATTGAAATTAGATTTAAACAAACTGCAACACTAACATACGTTACTTTAAATAGATCATGCTTGACCCAACACATTTGGGATAATACTCACATTGTCGATAAAGGAAATATAAAATTCAACAAATTTCGTAGACAACCAGGACAGCTACACGCTTTCGGATATATATATATATATATATATATATATATATATATATATATATATATATATATATATATATATATATATAGTAATAACAGAAGTTGAATCAATTCAGAACCTCCGCCTACGTAGAGTTTATTGGTCCACGATTTCACAAAACATGCCCACAAAGCTGTGTGTGTGTTGTCTTCTTTCATGGCTGCGGTCGTCAGACCATTCGCACTTTTTTTCCGGCTTCTTGGTTTGGATCCCATCTGTATGCTACTTTTATTTTGATATATGCATATATGCATATATATATATATATATATATATATATATATATATATATATATATATATATATATATATATATATATATATACATACATATATAACTGAGATATTAGTTTACATTTTGTGATACTTTTTATATATTTTCATACAATACTTCTGTGTTTTTGTCTGTTTTAAATATGACGGGTATTCTTTTTTTTTAGCTGTTTACACTTTTTTTAAATCTATTTACTAGGTATTATAAACGGGAACACTTGGACCAAGGGGTCTGTCATGGCCAACATTATTATATCTTATTTCTAATACGATGCAGACAATTTTATATTTTTATTCTAATTTCTTTTATCAGGTCTAATAACAATTTGTATATCTTTAAGTTTCTTCCCTGTAGTAAATTCATTAAATTGAATGGTAGTTGTACTATTTTCATTTTATAGATATGACTTACATAGGCATCTATCTTGGAAAAATTCAAGGGGGAGTAAAGATAACGGAACTCGGATAGGGGAACTTTCCGATAAGTAAGCAGCGAAAGTTTGTTTGTTCGCAGCACCCTCAAGCGTCTAAGGCCGAGTACCTGCACATAATATAAACACAGTTGTTATTAAACGTTTAGAATTTTCATCCTCTGAAGGTGCTAACTTGGTTTGTGAAAAGATCGCAAGCTTTTTTAAACATGTATTGTGGTGATTCGGGTTCTGGCTAAAGAGCTTAGCTGAGGTATTTACGAAAGACAGGTACCTCAGAAGTGTATCCCTTCGTTAATCGTTTGGACGATAATCAGAGAAACGAATAAACTGTTTACTGCTTCCTCTATATACATTTCACTACGAATTTGAATATTTAGTATAGAAAATAATAGCCCCATTATCACTGTTGTATTTTAATGTTAAATTGTTTGTATTTTTTGCAATTATTGGTTATCTGGTCACCATGACATTTTTTAATCCAATTGAGGGCTTATAAATTTGAGGGACATTTCTTTATCTCTGGAGAGGGTTTATATTTCACCTTGGTGTAAGTGATTTGTTTTTGCTCAACCACTGTTAGACATCAAACTATGCTTGACACGTATGAAAGTACATATATATATATATATATATATATATATATATATATATATATATATATATATATATATATATATATATATATATATATATATATATATATATATATATATATATATATATATATATTGATATGGTTTCTATAATGGGAAAGTAAACATACACACAACAACACACTCTTAAAACCACCCATACATAGCCTGAAACAAACACATTTTGCTTACTTTTGGTGTATGCAATGCTAATGCAGCATATAAGCAACGTGGCAAGGGAAAAACTAAATTTTACAGGCATATCGTAAGACCTAATATAGAATTTGAAAGCTCAGAATTGATTCCCAAAATAATGACATATATATATATATATATATATATATATATATATATATATATATATATATATATATATATATATATATATATATATGTGTGTGTGTGTGTGTGTGTGTGTGTGTTAAAAGAAGGTAAAGGCAAGTCTAAATTATTTAGTAGAAATTGTTTAAATAGTTTAAGATGTTCATGTTTAGTATAATTAGGAAATTTATGGTGTTAATATTTATAAGGATTAAGTTTGTCAAAATTTCATGTAACCTAAATATAAGTCAGCTGTTCAGTTACCACAAATGTCAAAACTGACAATAAAATTGTAATAGGTTAAGGAATGCTGTCAAAAATAGTGTTTATAGTGCATTGAAAGATGTAACAAGGTGTAACAAGGTAACCCAGGAAATGGGAAAACAAAAATTTGGGATGATGAAAATATTTGGAAGAGGGCAGAAGGCGGTTTTTACTTAGTTACGTTGATGACATCGAGAAATTTTTTAGACAGAAGGGGAGAAAAATAAGCAGCTAGAGGGAAGACGTCAAAAATTGTTTGGAAGAGTAAAACTTTCAAAAGTAAGAGGAGTAAAATACCAATTTAAACAGCCAGGACACCGCAGAACAACATAAAAGTGAGTTTTTTTTTCAATAACAAATAATATACTTATGATTAGAAGCAAAAGACAATGGGGTAATGAACATCAAATTGATAGGGCTACCTTCATTGAGTCTAGAACGGCATATAGATCAAACACAAGAAATACGTGAACGTAAACATTGGAAATATTTTTGACATTAGCATCCATTATGCAAATCAAACTAAATTAGTTATCCTATCTTGGGAGTGCTAGTAGCAAGCAACGGACTCGATAAATTTACACAACCCACCGAACATTAAGAAACAAAGGCGGAGTGCATATAGACTAAAATAATTTGTAGTATAAGAATACAAACTGTAATTTTATTTTTAAGAATGCTGCAGCTATAAGAAAAGTATTGATCAATAAACTTAAAATTTAATCAAAGCAAAAAAATACAATAATAAAATTTTGATCATTGGCCAAATAGCGGGATTGACAAATTTAGACATCACAAAACGCAAAATATACACATAAGGTAAGAGGGGCTATTAGTATAATTAAAAACAATATCAATGTCAATATATATATATATATATATATATATATATATATATATATATATATATATATATATATATATATATATATATATATATATATCAAGATCGATTAAGAACAAAACGTCATTGAACCGTGCGGCACCTTTGATTTCAAGCCCTTTATTCTCACTTTGTATGTGACCAGCTAAACAGTCCTAATTTGTCGGGCAGAATAATAAAGTATGGTCAATAACATCGTCCGGTCTATACAGATACTAGGCTCTACGTTGTGTTCTCGACTTAGAAATCCCCTCTCGTTTTCTTTTGTATCTAAGCAATCAATATAAATAAGAGTTTTTATGTAGCATTTTAGTTGGAATATTGATCCTCCATTGAAGTTAACATTGTGTGCAAAACAGTCGTTTTTGCTTTAAGAAAGATATGCGGCAGTCATTGGTTTGTTGCCGGATGTGCTTGTCCGTGCTCATCACAAGCTCTAGTATTTACATAGTGAATTTAGAGGTCAAGAAAGAACGTGAGCTTCCTTAAATAACGCGGCACCTTTCCTTCTAAGCCCATTATCATTTAAATTAGATAAAAGCTCATAAATTTGTCAACCAGGAAATTAAAGTAGTTCGTCAACCTCGTCCGGTCAATATAGACACAATAGAGAAACGATGGGTCTCCGACTACAATTTTACCTTAGATTTAGTTTGTCTATCTAGGCATCATATGAGTACATTTGTAGCTGTTAATTAAGTGTACAATTTTTAGTGAATTTTCGTAGAAAAAATTCACTAATGCGGAGATCCCGACTTTTGAATTTTGAAAAAATTTTTGCAAATGAGTGCGAACTAGAACCCCTAGAACCCATATCCGGGGTCAGTTTCGATTTTTATATGTTTATATATATATATATATATATATATATATATATATATATATATATATATATATATATATATATATATATATATATATATATATATATATATGTACCACACCGATAACTCAAAAAATAATAGGCCGATTTTGATAAAATTTGGCATGTACGTTTCTTTTGTGAATGGCTTGGATAAGTTCGTTAGTCAGGAAAATCGGACGAGGTTTTCCGGGAAAATTTTTAGTTTTCATTCGAAAAAAATTTTTATCTCAAAAAGTAATAAGCCGATTTTAATAAAATTTGGTATGTGCCTTCCTTTTGTAAATGGACTTGACAGGTTTGTTAGTCAGGAAAATCGGACGAGGTTTTCCGGGAAAATTCTGAGTTTTCATTCGAAAAAAATTCTTATCTCAAAAAGTAATAAGCCGATTTTAATAAAATTTGGCATGTACCTTCCTTTTGTAAATGGACTTGACAGGTTTGTTAGTCATGAAAATCTGACGAGGTTTTTCGGGAAAATTTTGAGTTTTCATTAGAAAAAAAATTTTATCTCAAAGAATAATAGAATTTTGACAAAATTTGGCATATACCTTCCCTTTGTAAATGGCTTTGATAAGTTTGTTAATCAAAAAAATCAGACGAGGTTTTGTGTACTTATCAGTGCTCATCACAGGTTCCAGTTTTCACATAGTGAAACGTTGCAAGTCGCAATATTAAAAACCCGCTCCTGAGCACCATAATAAGACAGTGCCAAATCGAATACACTGGCAGTTGCAGAAATATTATCAGTTCTAATGTAATCGATTGATGTAAACACTAGATTTCCTTTGTAGAACCCTCGCCTAGTTGACGCATTAGTAAATGAATTTAATTGACAGGCCCAGAGCAATTCACGTAATTGTTTTGCTTTAGCAGTAGTGACATCCATGCTAAATTGTATAAGGTATCCAGAAAAAATTATATCTTGATACACTATTTTTTTCACGCCCGAGGAGGTACCACCCCATACATCAAGGGGCCGGTGAAGTCCCAACGGACGTTTCCGGTTCTGGTGTATGAGTCGGTTTCCCTTATAAGCAAAAATGATGATGGCTCCTCCTTGTATAAAATATTCCGGAGGCAAAATACCCCTCCATTCGGATCTCCGGGAGAGGGGTGTACAGGGGGCGCCAACATCAAGATTTAACATATCCTTTTCGAATATATGTGGCCTAAATTCTAACCTGAACTCCGTCCACCATTTCCTCCAGGCTAACAGGCCCCAACTCCTCTTCCTCACCGAAACCCAAATCAGTGCCAAAACAGCCACTAATCACCTTAATTTCCCGGGGTATGAGCTCCTTACTGCCTTTAGATTGCATGGAGGCGTGTGCGCATACGTCCGTAGCAATCTACCCTGCACCAGACTTCCCAATTTAGAAGCTGGAAGAAAAGACATACTATGGATAAAACTCTCTCTCAGGGCTGCAACTAAATTCATCTGTTGCATTTACCGGTCACCTTCTGACAACAACTTTGTCCAGCTCTTTGACTACCTTTCTGAAAAAACCGACTATCTGATTTCTGAATATCCTTCCTCCGAGGTCACTATTCTTGGCGACTTCAATGTCCATAATAAGGAATGGCTAGGATCTTCAAAAACCGATCCACAAGGGAGAGCAGCGGAGGACTTTGCAGTCAGCAATTCTTTGGCCAATATGGTTCAGCAACCTACTTACTTTCCTCGTATCCCAACACACAGCTCAAATCCCTTAGATCTCCTTCTTACTACAAATCCTGAATGCTATAAGATATCAGTCACCGCCCCCCTTGGTCGCTCAGACCACGGCATGGTCACTGCTTCCTGTGCAATGCAACCCGAGGTCACACAGTCATCACACCCACGTATCGTTTGGCACTACAACTCCGCAAACTGGGACGAAATGCGGGATTACTTTTCCTCATTTCCATGGGCGTCTGTCTGCTTCTCTCATCCTGACCCCTCTGATATCTCACAAAACGTCACCGAAATTATCCAAGCTGGCATGGAATTATTTATTCCACGTACACAGAAAACCTCTTCAGCCACTCAAAAGCCCTGGTTCTCTAAATCCTGTGACAAGGCCAGACTTGAAAAGGTCAAAGCTCACAAAACGCTTCTACACAATCCCAGTCAAGAAAATCGTCAAGCATTCAACGACGCAAGAAACCGCTATGTCCGCATTCTTTCTGAGGCAAAAAACTCGTTTAATAACCACATCAAAAACAAAGTCCTCTCAAGCTCCAACGGCGGCAAACCCTTCTGGACTCTTGCTAAGTCTATTGGGAATAATTTCTGCAAGAGCACGTTCCCACCTCTCGTCTCAGGTGATGAAATTGTTTCTACCGCCCTGGGCAAGGCTGAACTTTTTGCTTCGTTGTTCGCCGGAAATTCTACTCTCAACCCACCTCCAAATGTTCAACCACCAACAGTCCCCAATGTCGCGCATAAAATGACTGATATCATTTTCAAAACTAAAAAGTTACGAAATATGCTCTCTTCTCTTAATACCAGGAAAGCCTCTGGCCTTGACGAGATCCCAGCAATTGTTCTCAAAAAATGCGCACCAGAACTTGCTCCTGTCCTGACTCGTCTGTTTCAGATATCTTACAATAAAGGCATATTCCCTAGTAACTGGAAAACTGCTCGAGTACAACCCATCCCCAAGAAAGGATCCAAAGCGCTTCCTAGCAACTACAGGCCTATTTCTCTCCTTTCAGTCATCTCTAAAGTGATGGAAAAGTATATAAACACCGAACTACTAAAATTCCTTGAAAAACACAGTCTAATCCACGATATGCAGTATGGATTCCGTCAGCGCAGATCGACTGCCGACCTCCTTTCCTTTGTCACCCATTCTTGGAACAAGTCTATGGAACAACACGGTGAATCCCAGATTGTTGCTCTAGACATATCTAAAGCATTCGACCAGGTCTGGCACGCAGCGCTGCTTAATAAACTTCCGGCCTATGGCCTACCACCAAAACTTTGTACCTGGACAGCAAATTTCCTCTCCAACAGGAGCATATCTGTTGTTGTGGATGGCCATTCCTCTAAACTGTATCCAATTAATGCAGGAGTTCCTCAAGGTTCAGCTTTAGCCCCTACTTTGTTTCTTCTCCACATCAATGACCTCCTCTCTAGCACATCCAACCCAGTTCACAGTTACGCGGACGACAGCACCCTCCACTCAAACATACAATATTCTAAGCCTGTCTCTTTAGCCCAATTAGATGAGGATCGCAGACTCATGGAGGGTTCTGTCTCCGTAGACCTCCAAAAAATATTAGACTGGGGAAGTAGAAATCTTGTACAATTCAACCCCACCAAAACTAAGTCTTGCTTTCTTTCTCACAAGAGATACAGCAGCCCTAGACCCATCACAATGAACAACCAAGTTATTCAAAGTAATGAGTCCTTTTCTCTTGTTGGCATTTCTGTGGATCGAAATCTTAATTGGCACCAACATGTTACATCAATTGCAGAAGCGGCTGCTAAGAAATTGGGTTTCCTCTTCCGGGCTCGCAAATACTTTTCACCAACTAATCTCTATACCTTATACACTTCACAAATAAGGCCAAACCTCGAATACTGCTCCCACATCTGGGGTGCAGCAGCCGCTTCTACACTCGCTATCCTGGACTCCATTCAAAAGAGAGCTATACGTCTCATCGGTGACCCTACCCTCACCCAAAGGCTTCCATCCCTTGCCCACCGACGTGCCGTTGGTGACCTCTCTCTCTTTTATAGATATCTGCACGGGCACTGCTCAGAGGAGCTTTCCTCCATAATTCCCCCACCTGCTGCCCCCAGCAGATCTACCAGGGGAACAGAGCGAATGCACCCTTTTACTGTCCAGGTCACCAGACATAGAACATCTTGTTATGCCCGCTCTTTTGTCCCGAGGACTTCCAAGTTGTGGAATTCCTTGCCGGCACATGTTTTTCCTTCTCCTCCGAACCTCCAAACCTTCAAGTCCAGAATTAACAAGTTGCCTCTTTCCTCCTTGTCAACACCCACGGTACGATAGTATTTAGGCTGTAAGCCCTCGTGGTGTGTTGTTGACATTAAAAAAAAAAAAAAAAAAACTATACATGCACACATTGTCACTGAATTCATAAATCATACTAACCAAAATAATTACGGCAGCTAAATAAAAATTAAGTAATATCTGACTAAAAATATTATTAAAACATGTAAGAGAAAATAGCGAGAAAGAGTTACCTTTGAAAAAATCTTTCTTGTTTTTGGAAGCACCCCTGTAAACTACCTGTTTCATGTGTACATAAGTTAAATAAAGCAGGCGCCAGAAAATATTAAGATACAATCTCTTCCGCTCGACGTGGGGTCAAGAAATAATTTTCAGACTAACATAGCCTATGTTCGGATTACATACCTTTAATTTCGTCTTTAACAATAATACACTTTCAGGAAAAATATATCACATTTACAATTCCAACTAATGTGACATTTATTGCTGTAATTAATTTTGATTATCTGTTAGATTTTGAGGATATTTCATACATTACGAGCCAATATCATGGAAAGCTGTAAATGTTAGTGGCTTAGTTATTATGTATGGACTTTACTGCTACACTTAAAGACCATTAGACGCCGATTCACCAAAGGCGTATGCATACGCTACTAATAGTAGACGGAAAGCCAGAGGTGAAAAAATTCTCTGAATTTACAAAAGCTGATTTTTTGATAGTTAATGAGGTACGCTGTGCACGTACACATATTCAGGTCAGTCAAGCGAGTCTTAGAACAGGTGCCACAGGTGCGCCTACAAAGATGTCTCTTTTGCCGGGGTAATAAAATGAATTTACAAAAGCTGATCATTGTTATACAGATTCTATATATAATGTATAACAATAAAAGTTATGTCAGTCAGTCAGCTGCATACGGGGACAGAGCTGGTCAGTCAGTTCGAATGTGTGTATGAAAAATAAATAATGTGCAATTTATTTACAAAGCTTGGAATTTTTTTTGTGGGTATATATATATATTGATCTGTTAAACATTAAAAAAATAGTCAGTCATCTGTTTTGTAGAACAACGCCCGTCAGTCAGCGAAAAAATATATACAAATTTCGTGCGCGCCGGCGACGTTACAGGCGGCATGCTCGCTCTTCTCCTCCCATTATTATTATTATTTAAAATATCATAAAACCATGTGAAATTATAATTTGTAATTATAAGTTATTAATGTGTATTTTATTGATAATATATATATATATATATATATATATATATATATATATATATATATATATATATATATATATATATATATATATATATATAATTATATTAACAGACAATTTATTTATTTAATAAAGTGTAACGGGATAACATTAAATAAAGAAATAAATTGTCTGTTAACGTTATTAGTGAATTTTTGTAGAAAAAATTCATTAATAGGCAGATCCCGATTTTGAATTTTGAAAAATTTTTTAATTCAATTCAATTTTTCAATTTTTATATGTTTTGAGTTTTCGTTCGAAAAAATTTTTTGCTCAAAAAATAAAAAAGCTATGATAACCAAATTTCGTAGGTAGGTTTACGATATAAAAAGTAAACTACACACCAAAATTTATATTTCTATGTTACAAGAAAAAAAAGTTATAATAAAAAATTTTGTGACAGATCATTTCTATGAAAATTCACTACCATAACGCACTTCCTGCGTCCAGGCTTTTAATATACTTATATGTTTTAATAAAACAATAAATTACTTATTTATAATTACAACTTATAAGTTCACATAGTTTTCTGATATTTTAAATAATAATGGGAGGAGAAGAGCATGCCGCCTGTAATGCCGCCGGCCCGCACGAAATTTGTAAAAAATTTTAGCTGACTGACGCGCGTTGTTCTACAAAACAGTTGACTGACTATTTTTTTAATGTTTAAGAGATCAATATATATATATATATATATATATATATATATATATATATATATATATATATATATATATATATATATATATATATACCCACAAAAAAATTCCTTTGTAAATAAATTGAACATTATTTTTCATACACACATTCGAACTGACTGACCAGCTCTGTTCCCGTATGCAGCTGACTGACTGACATAAGTTTTATTGTTATACAATATAGAATCTGTATAACAATTATCAGCTTTTGTAGATTCATTTTATTACCCCGGTAAAAACGACATCTTTGTTGGCGCACCTGTGGCACCTGTTCTAAGATTCGCTTGACTGACCAAAATATGTGTACGTGCACAGCGTACCTAATTAACTATCAAAAAATCAGCTTTTGTAAATTCAGAGAATTTTTTCCCTATGGCTCTATAGTCTATAGTGTTGTGTATCTTATTTAGTACGACTATTAATCACGAAAATAAAAATAAAATCATATACCTACCAAAAACTAAAGGAAAAACTCCCGAGGTAAACGAATTAAGAGTAAAAAATTCTCATCAAAAAAAGAAATAGGTAACTGTTTCGGTTGATTGGCAAATGTTATGAATCAGGAGAACTACTCAGTAAAGTTATGAAGGGTAAAAGTTATATTATTAAAAAGAAGTCTAAATGCAATGCGTTATGGTAGCGAATTTTGCGAAATTGCTAATAGGGGGATAACGACTTTTTGAACTTTCACAAGATTTCTTGAAAAAAAAAGCGCGAATTATGACCATTCCTGAAACCAAATTCAATTTTCTTATATAATAAATATATATATATATATATATATATATATATATATATATATATATATATATATATATATATATATATTATATTTATTATATAAGAAAATTGAATTTGGTTTCAGGAATGGTCATAATTCGCGCTTTTTTTTTTCAAGAAATCTTGTGAAAGTTCAAAAAGTATATATATATATATATATATATATATATATATATATATATATATATATATATATATATATATATATATATATATATATATATAGGTTGGCGTATTGAAAACGAAACAGACCGATTTGCGTCCAGAGAATTTTTTTTCTAAGAAACTCTGAAACACGTCAATCTTAATATTGAGGGGGACATGTTTTGACATAAAACTCAACTTTGTCACATCAACCCCTGGGTGGTGATAACAACCCTTATATTTTGAATAAGGAACATGGGTCGAGTGTTACATCATTTGAAAGCTATTTCTTTTCTTAATTCAGCACACAAATTTTTTTGGTTGATTTATAAACTCGTTTAAAAATTATTCACAGTTGAAGATGCAAAAACGCATTTCACTCCTTCCGATAAGAAATGTGCTGATAGTCAATGTTTTGTTGGTTTGTAAACAAAAAATTGACTATCAGAACATTTCTTATCGGAATAAGAGAAATGCGGTTTATTATTTCAGCTTATTGGTCCATTTGATACTTGATAGTACCACCGAAAATTAATTTTACAATGGTGTATTCTGTAGAAGAAAGAGTTGAAATAATTACTCTTTTTTTCAAAAACGATGACTATGCCAATCGTACCGAAAATTTGTTTAATGAACGACATCCGAACAGACATGTTTACAGAAAATACATTTTGGAGTTAGTTGCAAAGTTTCGACAAAGTGGTTCAGTAGCCAACAAAAAACGGGATCCTGAACGTGAATTTCCGGTTAGAAATGAGACTACTGAGATTGAAGTTTTAGGACAAATTGCTGCAGACCCAACTTTGTGCACGAGGAAATTTGCCATTGTTTCAAAGATCAAAAGAAGAACTATTCAGCGAATATTGAAGCATGATAAATTTCACCCGTATAAAATTCATCTTGTACAACAACTGAATGAAGATGATTTTGATCGGCGGCTGGAGCTTTGTGATGACTGCACGAATAATTGATAACGGGAACTTTCTGTTCAATATCTGTTTTTCAGACGAGTGTACGTTTTTACAGTCAATCTTCATAATTGTCGTTATTGGGCAGATAATAATCCAAGAAATGTTCACGAAGTCCACACTCAAACTCCACAGAAATTGAATGTCTGGACTGGCATTTTTGGATACTGTTTAATCGGACCAATTTTTCTTGATGGCAAGTTGAGTAGCGAAACGTATTTGGAGTTACTAGAAGATATCGTTTACCCTCTACAAATTGACATTGTTGATGATGATCACTATCAAGAAAATCAATTAGTGTTTCAACAAGATGGAGCACCTCCGCATTTTTCACAACGTGTTAAGGAGTTTTTTAACAGAGAGTTTCCAGGACAAGAGGTGCTATTAAGTGGCCCCCTAGATCACCGGATTTAACTCCTTTAGACTTCTTTCTATGGGGCCATTTAAAGAGTAGAATTTACGCAACAGAAGCGGAGTCTCTGGAAGAATTACGACGACGCATTGTTAAAGAATGCCGTCTAATAACTCCACAAATGCTCCAGAATGTCAGAGCTCGTTTTGAACAAATCTCAAGTGATGTAACACTCGACCCATGTTCCCTATTTAAAATATAAGGGTTTTTATCACCACCCTTAAGGGGTTAATGTGACAAAGTTGAGTTTTATGTTAAAACATGTCCCCCTCAATATTAAAAATGACTTGTTTGAGCGTTTCTTAAAAAAAAATTTCTGGACGCAAATCGGTCTGTTTTGTTTTCAATGCGCCAGCCTGTATACACACACACAAATATATATATATATATATATATATATATATATATATATATATATATATATATATATATATATAATGTTAATATTTTGTAACGCCGCCCCTTGCAGCTATTACAGCTTAAATTCTTCGTGGCATGCTCTCAATGCAATTATTTGCAATTATTTTTAAGTTGTCATTATGATGCCAATGATGCATGATTCTTTCTATTAGGATCTGTTTCGTCGTTATGACTTCCTTTCGCAGTTCAAACTTCAAACTCTCCCAGACGTTCTCGATCGCATTCATATCCGGAGAATTTCCGCACCAATCTAGCACAGGTATTCGTTGTTCCTCTAAAAACTTTTATTGATCGTGCAGTATGGCAGGGTGCTCATTTTGCATAAATACTTTTGGTTCTTCATCTGGAAACAACTCTCTCAGTTGAGGAATCAAGCGACTTCCCAATACGGTCTTGTATTGCTCCTGGCGCATGGTACCTTGAACCACATAAAGGCATCCCAAACCCTTCCCATAAATAACAGACCAAATCACCACTGACTGTGGGTGCTTCACAGTTTTCACTGTGCACTCTTCTTTGTAATTTTCCCCCACTCGTTTTCTGACAAACTGAGACTTTTCGCAGAGAATTTGGGTGGTTTATTCATTACTAAAACAAACCTTAAGATAAAATTAAAATTAGCTATTACAAGACTGTTCCAAACAGCTTACCTTCTTCCAATCATCAGAAGTAAGATGCTTGTATCGGTTGTTCCACTAAAGCTTCTTATTTTTCATCGCTTCAGTCAACCTTGGTTTTTTGGCTGGTCTTCGGCATTGCGTACACAGTTCTCCAAACTGTTGCTTGACGACAAGTGACTCCACATCCTGGATTCTGTTTGTTAACTCTGCACATGTGGGTTTTCTATTTTCCAAAGCCAAATTTCGCATTTTTCTTATAGCTCTGCGAGTAAATTTATTTCTGCCACAACGCCCCTTTCGCTTGCCTTCGGTCGATTCACAATTTGATGTTTTACGCTTTAATTCTCGTACTGTCGACCGCGAAATGTTTGTATGTATTTTATCTGTATTTTATCTGTATTAACTTTGTCCAGCTCTTCGACTACCTTTCTGAAAAAACCGACCATCCGATTTCTGAATATCCTTCCTCAGAGGTCACTATTTTGGGTGACTTCAATGTCCATAATAAGGAATGGCTAGGATCTTCAAAAACCGATCCACAAGGGAGAGCAGCGGAGGCCTTTGCAGTCAGCAATTCTTTAGCCAATATGGTTCAGCAATCTACGTACTTTCCTCGCATCCCAACACACAGCTCAAATCCCTTGGATCTCCTTTTTACTACAAAACCTGAATGCTATAAGATATCAGTCACCTCTCCCCTTGGTCGCTCAGACCACGGCATGGTCACTGCTTCCTGCGCAATGCAACCCAAGGTCACACAGTCATCACACCCACGTATCGTTTGGCACTACAACTCCGCGAACTGGGACGAAATGTGGGATTACTTTTCCTCATTTCCATGGGCGTCTGTCTGCTTCTCTCATCCTGACACATCTGATATCTCACAAAACGTCACTGAAATTATCCAAGCTGGCATGGAATTATTTATTCCACGTACACAGATAACCTTTTCAGCCACTCAAAAGCCCTGGTTGTCTAAATCCTGTGACAAGGCCAGACTTGACAAGGTCAAAGCTCACAAACGCTTCTACACAATCAAAGTCAAGAAAACCGTCACGCATTGAACGACGCAAGAACTCGCTATGTCCGCATTCGTTTAATAATGACATCAAAAACAAAGTCTTCTCAAGCTCCAACGGCAGCAAACCCTTCTGGACTCTTACTAAATCTATTGGGAATAATTTCTGAAGGAGCACGTTCCCACCTCTTGTTTCAGGTAACGAAATTGTTTCTACCGCCAGGGGCAATGCTGAACTTTTTGCCTCGTTGTTCGCCGGCAATTCTACTCTCAACCCACCTCCAAATGTTCAACCACCAACAGTCCCCAATGTCGCTCATAAAATGACGGATATCATTTTCAAAACTAAAAAGGTACGAAAGATGCTCTCTTCTCTTAATACCAGGAAAGCCTCTGCCCTTGACGAGATCCCAGCAATTGTTCTCAAAAAACGCGCACCAGAATTTGCTTCTGTCCTGACTCGTCTGTTTTAGACATCTTACTATAGAAACATATTCCCTAGTAACTGGAAAACTGCTAGAGTACAACCCGTCCCCAAGAAAGGATCCAAAGCGCTTCCTAGCAACTACATGCCTATTTCTCTCCTTTCAGTCGTCTCTAAAGTGATGAAGTATATAAGCACCGAATTACTAAATTTTCTTAAAAAACACAGTCTAATTCATGACAGGAAGTATGGATTCCGTCAGCGCAGATCAACTGCCGACCTCCGTTCCTTTGTCACCCATTCTTGGAACAAGTCTATGGAACTACACGCTGAATCCCAGATTGTCGCTCTAGACATATCCAAAGCATTCAACCAGATCTGGCACGCAGCGCTGCTTAATAAATTTCCGGCCTATGGCCTACCACCAAAACTCTGTACCTGGACGGCAAATTTTCTCCAACCGGAGCATTCTTGTTGCAGAGGATGGCTATTCCTCTAAACTGTATCCAATTAATGCAGGAGTTCCTCAAGGTTCAGCTTCAGCCCCTACTTTGTTTCTTCTCCACATCAATGACCTCGTCTCTAGCACATCCAACCCAGTTCACAGTTACGCGGACGACAGCACCCTCCACTCAAATATACAATATTCTAAGCCTGTCTTTTTAGCCCAAGATTAGATGAGGATCACAGACTCATGGAGGGCTCTATCTCGTGGATCTCCAAAAAATATAAGACTGGGGAAGTAGAAATAATGTACAATTCAACCCTATCAAATGTCAGTCTTGCTTTCTATCTAATAAAAGATACATCAGCCCTAGACCCATCACAATGAACAACCAAGTTATTCAAAATACTGAGTCCTTTTCACTTGTTGACATTCCTATAGATCGAAATCTCAATTTGCACCAACATGTCACATCAATTGCAGAAGCGGCTGCTAAGAATTAGGTTTCCTCTTCCGGGCTCGCAAATCCTTTTCACCAGCTAATCTCTATACCTTATATACTTCACAAATAAGGCCAAACCTTGAATACTGCTCCCACATTTGGGGTGCCGCTGCCGCTTCTACACTTGCTATCCTGGACTCCATTCAGAAGAGAGCTATACGTCTCATCAGTGACCCTACCCTCACCCAAAGGCTGCCATCTCTTGCCCACCGACGTGCCGTTGGTGACCTCTCTCTCTCTCTCTCTCTCTCTCTCTCTATATATATATATATATATATATATATATATATATATATATATATATATATATATATATATATATATATATATATATATATAGGAAATAAGAAAATTGAATTTGGTTTCACGGATGGTCATAATTCGCCGCTGTTTTCAAGAGACCTTGTTAAAGCTCGACAAGTCGTCTCTCTATTAGGATAATTTTTTCTTACGAAAATTCACCGAAAGCTAGCAAACTTCGGTACACTCTTTAACTAATCTCATGCCAAAACTAAATTATCGCTTCATATTACCATACCTATATTTTATACGACTTATTTCGCTTCTTAACATTAGATATCTAAGAATATTCACATCTGCGACTGACGTATAGTTATTTTCTTTCCTTAGCCCCGTTTTAGCATTTATCTGAACACGGCATGTCACAATTTGTCCTTTATTCCTGAAATAGGCTCAATTCACGATTTTTCTGGATTTCATCGTCAGCTATGATCATTTGCCACGACTGCCAATCTTCTTACTTTTTGTGCAATTCTTTGAGAAATTTATTATATGAAAACGTTTCCTAAACGATTTCGATTCCTAGAAGAAAGTGTGTAGATTGGACCGATAACTCATGTTCCCATATGTATCTTAATATCGGTAAGTGATAACTTAGAAGTTATTGTGTGAATTCCAAACGATTCTGAATTTATTTACTTTTGTAGCGAATTTTCGTAGAAAAAAATTGCATATGAGGAGACCGCATTTTTAAGAGTTAAGGTATTTAGAAAAGTTGTTAAAAATGAAAAATGAAAATGTCTGCAAAGAATATTTAACTTTAACAAATCTTTGTATTAAACAAAAATTTTTCAGTTGAACAATGAGTTCTTTGAACAAACCCAAGACACGACAATGGGCAACCCGCTATCGCCATTTATTGCGGACCTTTTCATGAGTAGATTTGAAACATATTGAAAGTGAGTATTTTCCAAAAGATGATTTAGTTATGTAAATGCTATTGTTACAAAACACTTCAAGAGATTTGGGCACGGTGTTGCCGCATATCCAAAACTTCCCCAATATCTGGGAATTCTTGCGCAATCGGGCAACACCGCCTCCTCACCCCTGGGTGTGTCTGGGGTGAACCCTCTAGGACCAAAAATAACGAAGTTACCAACTTGTACCCCATCAGAATGGATAACTGAGATCTGCGCATTCGGAGCACTTTGTATACACAGAGAAACCTTACACCCTGTATACGCAGAGAGCACTTATAGTACGAGAAACACATCTTTTGTAACATAGGAGTGATGGTCACATTTGGATCACTTGTATATACACCCCTCTGTATACACACGGAGCCGTTCTGTATTCACAGAACCTTCTAGCAAAAGAAGGTCCTGGACATTCTGGAATGGAACACCGCCTAAGCAAGGTTGAAGGGACAACGGAAATATAAAGGCGGAGGTAAGCCAGCTCAGTTCAGTTCACTTAGAGAGTGTTAAAGTGACTTGAAGAAGCGGTAACCAGTGTGAAGTGTTAGAGAGTTTCGATTGTAGTGCAATGATATTTTCGTAGTGTTTAACACAAACATTTGCAAAATATACGATCCTATTGCCAAATTAAACAATAAGTTTGATACTATAAAATTTACCCACGAATTAGAAACTAATAATAAATTACCCTAGATGTACTAGTTATCAAAAATAAATACACTCTAGAATTCGATGTCTATAGGAAGGAAACCACCACTCCAAATTACATTCCTAATGAATCATATCATACGCATGCACAAAAAATGACCAGTCTGATTTTTTTGTTAAACAGGTTAATTAATTTTCCTTTAAGTAGAAATAGATATACCAAAAAAATATGTTAAATTCAGAACGTGGCCGAATATAACGAATACACTGCTTGAATGAATTAGGCTCCGCCGCCTATGGGAACTTTATTGATATACTACTTTACAAGAAAGACCGATAGATTCACGTCCGGGAGATAATCAAAGAATTCAGGTGTTTCCGCCCAACGAAATATGTTAATTTTTGTGTTGTTTGACCACACTCCAACGTTATAGACCCACTACCTGCAGACAAATTTAAACAGAGTTGTAGATGTAAGATATTTAAAATTATTCATCCTCTGATGACGCTAACTTGGATAGTGAAACGATCGTCTGGTTTTAGTGAATTTTAATTTTAAAAAATTCACTAATAGAGGTATCGATGGTGAGACTTTGCAAAAATTTTTGCAAATGAGCGCGAACTAGGACCCCTAGAACCCATATCCATGGTCAGTTTCAATTTTTATATGTTTATATATATATATATATATATATATATATATATATATATATATATATATATATATATATATATATATATATATATATATATATATATATATAATGTATCCGTATGATAACTCAAAAAATAATTATCCGATTTCAAATAAACGCGGCAAGTGCCTTTCTTTTATTAATGGCTTGGATGAGTTCGTTAGCCAGGAAAATCGGACGAGGTTTTCTGGGGAAATTTTGAGTTTTCTTTCAAAAAATTTTCCGAAAATAACAAAGCTGCGTTAATGACATTTAATATATATGTTGCCTTGGAAGAGACCTTACCACGTACCAAAATTCAACTTTCTAAGTTTATAGAAAATTGAATTATTCAATTTTTTAAAAATGTTCGAAAAAAATGTTTCCTCCGAAAATTACAAAGTTATTTAAATGAAATTCAGAGAATATCTTGCCCTAGGAAAGACCTTACTACGTACTAAAATTAAACTTTCTAAGTTTATAGAAAATTGAGTTATTCAAATTTGAAGCATTTAATAAAAATTCACTACCATAACGCACTTGCTGCGTCCCGAATTTAAAAAAAAATGTAATAAGTGAAGATTGGAACCTGTGATGAGCACTGGTAAGTACAATTTCGAGAACCCAATTCATCACAATATACTTTTTAGACCTGACGATCGTTTTGCTAACAACGCTAGCGTCACCAGAGGGATGAATAAAAATAAAGTTTATTTGTATTCATTTAGAATATCAAAAGACGCCCTCGTGGCGCAGGTTGCTAGGTGCCAGCCTACTAAGCGCGAGGTCCCGGGTTCGATTCCTGGGCGAGCCAACGAGAAGTTGACCTGGTCTGGAAAATTAGTAAAAATAGTGAATGATGGGAAATGAATGTGCTAATGGCCTGCGATGCCGCAGTCAATAATATAATTAAAAAAAAAAGAATATCAAAATAAGCTTACTCCAGTTTAAGTTTATCAAAAGAAAATATTTGTTTTCAGTAGAATACCCAACACGATCGCTGAGCAAAGCACTGGTGATTAGGGAAACTCCCTGAGAGTTTTTTTTTCTGTGGGAAGACGTTATTGCTAAAGACTTTAGCTTGATGAATCACAAGGGACGGAATGCAATTTAGAAGTTCCAACTTGGGGTGGGCAAGAATGAGGGAGTGACTCATTTGATTCATCTACGGCACAGGTCTATTAAAAACCCTCATTATCTTCGAACGGCAGGCTACTAACCACATTTTAATAAGGTAGTTTTTATTCCAGAGAGTTTATCAAATAAAGATGCAGAGACAGCGATATAAATTATATAAAATAAGTGTGACTTGATTAACTGGAACAAATTTCAAGACTCTCTGAACGAGAAATATATATATATATATATATATATATATATATATATATATATATATATATATATATATATATATATATATACATATAAAAATTGAAACTGACCCCGGGTACGGGTTCTAGGGGGCCTAATTAGCACTCCTTTGAGGAAATTTTTTCGGGATCTCCTCATTACTGAATTAAAAAAAAATTCACTAAAAAACATTATTAATTTCATGTGAGGTAAGTCTACAGATGCGTACTATTATTTTTGAAAAATAATGTTAGGGAAATGACCCCTTTTGCTTCTTTGGCAGGCAATAATACTAATCTCAAAATTTTAAATAACGTTTATTAGGTACAAGTTCTACTTCACTAATTACGCGCCTAATCTTATTCTGCAGATGGGAAATTGTTTGTGGATTGTTGACATACACCTTGCTTTTCAGGTAACCCAACAGAAAATAATCGAATTGTTTTCTTAACCGACTTCAAAAAATTTCGGGACGTAGCAATATATATATATATATATATATATATATATATATATATATATATATATATATATATATATATATATATATATATATATATATATATATATATATAGGGTGTTCAAATAAGTGCACGGACCGGCTATATCTCGAAAACCGTCGCAACTACAGCACACGGAAAAAAATTAGCATAAGTAAAGTGACCATGAGAAAGCTTTCTAAATCTGCCGCTAGGTGGCGAAAATGCCATGGCTTACCCAAAATCTTTAATTTCTCGAAAATCTTGACGCATAACGTAAGCTGGTTTTAGGTAATTTGTAATCAACGTTCACTTATCTACAGCTTCGGTAAAAAAAATTCTTTATGGACCAGAGGCGGAGGTGGGGGGCGAGGATTATTTTTCAGTTTCGATTTATATATATATATATATATATATATATATATATATATATATATATATATATATATATATATATATATATATATATATATATATATATATATATATGTATGTATGTATATATATATATATATATATATATATATATATATATATATATATATATATATATATATATATATATATATATATATATGTATATATGTATTACACCGATAACTCAAAAGAGAATGGGCTGATTTTGATTAAATTTAGCAAGTACCTTCCTTTTGCAAGTGGCTTGGATAAGTTCGTTAGCCAGGAAAATCGGCCCAGATTTTCCCGGAAAATTTTGTGTTTTCCTTAGAAAAAAATTATATGTCGGGAAATAACAAAGTAAGGGCAACCAAATTTGGTACACGGTTTTATATTATTATAGCTAAATTACGTACCAAAATTTAGCTCTGTAGGTAGGTCAAAAAAGTTATAGGCATTCAAAGAAAAATAAATTGGGGCTTTCCTCAAAACGTCAAATTTGCGATAAAACGTCAAAATTGGCAACTTTTAGGCAAGGAACCTGAATCTAATACGGGCAATGGAAAGAAAATGTTTCACAAGGCCTGAAGTTTCAGTTTCAGCCGTCATTGTCCTTCATTTTACTAAAATATTTCCAAAAAATTCATTTCAAATAGACCCGTTCTCTGATGCTTGGCAGTAGTCTTAGCTATAAAGTTTATCGTTTAATGGTATATCATTTTTGTCGAATTTTCGTGAAAAATCAATAAAGCTCAATATATCCGTTATTATACAAGATATGAAAAAATTATATACATTAATTATACGGTGTTTCGAGCTACATCTCAAAAAAATATTCATACAATCACATGATGGCCCATAAGTCGTTGGTGATACAATTTTTTTTTTTAGTCAACACCCCTTATGTTATTAAATTTTTGCATTTTCCATCGAAATAGAATGTAAGAAAAAAATTCGGGACGCAGCAAGTGCGTTATGGTAGCGAATTTTGATTAAATGCTTCATATTTTAATAGCTCAATTTGCTATTAATCTATAAGGTTGACCAAGCAACAAGTTTTTTTGGGAACACTTTAAGTTTACTTTTGGAAATTATTGTACATTTTCAAACAATAAAGTTATTTGGATGAAACATGGCACATTGTTTTTACTATATACGTTATAAAAGATTTTTATGAAAATACATTACCATAACGCACTTGCTGCATCCAGACTTTTTTAAATAAACTTTCTTATTTTCGACAAAACCGGGACAATCTTATAACCTTTTATTATCAAGATAAAGATTAAGGCAAAACTAAGCTTGTTAAGAATTATCTGTCAATGATTATTTTGCTTTCTAAAACAATACATATCAAAATCTGCAAATAAAAATGATACAAAGCCAATTTGTATTCTATAACCTTTTAACTTTTAATCGTACATGGAATGTGGGTATGAACATTGCTGCTGTATGTAATTAGACGAGCATATCCTATGGATTGTTGCTCAAAACAGGCGTTGGCGTTCCATTTGTTGAACTGCATAATAGTAGGTCATGTACGTCAAAGGTCATAAGTGACTACTTATTTAAATTTATTGTAGTTCGACGATTACAATAACAAGACTTCCTAATTAACTCTATACTTCCTTATTCTATGGCTACCAAGACGCACGAACAGAATGTAATAGTTAACAAGGATACGTTAACTAACACTATGCATGTATCTTGTTTCTTCAACATCCGTCTATTTCCGCGACTATAAGCAATCACCGACGCCAAGATGCAGTGTCCCCTCACCATCCTAAAAAAATGTCGAAACTCTTCCCCTATGTATACAGGAGAATCACCTACGACGCCTTGGTACCCTGGACCAACTGCTTTACTCTCAAATCAAAATAGTAATTATAATAATAACTTAATGTTCCCCTACCAGACCAGAAAGTGCCACACCAGTTATGCCGGCAAGAAACAAAGCAGGGGTTGGCAAAGCTTCTGCATGGGAATTACCCCAAGATTCTCTCGGCAAAACACATTGACCGTGACGCTTAACTATGGCAACATCTTCGCGGAAACCAACGGTCTGTTAGTGGCAATACAATAATGACTGGTGAAATTACGTGAAATGTGTTGTTCGGGACCCCACAGTCACTTCTAATAGATGTCGTGCCTGCTCGACCACAGCTAAATCAATACAACACTAAACTGTATCCAATTACTGCAAGAGTCCCTCAAAGGTTTGCTTTAGCCCCTACTCTGTTTCTTCTCCACATCAATGACCTCCTCTCTAGCACATCCAACCCAGTACACAGTTACACGGACGACAGCACCCTCCACTCAAATATACAATATTCTAAGCCTGTCTCTTTAGCCCAATTAACTGAGGATCGCAGACTCATGGAGGGTTCTGTCTCTGTGGATCTCCAAAAAATATTAGACTGGGGAAGTAGAAATCTTGTACAATTCAACTCCACCAAATCTCAGTATTGCTTTGTATCTCATAAGAGATACACCAGCCCTAGACCCATCAAAATGAACAACCAAGTTATTCAAAGTAATGAGTCCTTTTCACTTGTTGGCATTTCTCTGGATCGAAATCTCAATTGGCGCCAATATGTCACATCAATTGCAGAAGCGGCTGCTAAGAAATTAGGTTTCCTCTTCCGGGCTCGCAAATACTTTTCACCAGCTAATCTCTACACCTTATATACTTCACAAATAAGGCCAAACCTCGAAGACTGCTCCCACATCTGGGGTGCCGCTGCCGCTTCTACACTCGCTATCCTGGACTCCATTCAGAAGAGACCTATACGTCTCATCAGTGACCGAACCCTCACCCAAAGGATGCCATCCCTTGCCCACCGACGTGCCGTTGGTGACCTCTCTCTCTCTTTTATAGATATCTGCACGGGCACTGCTCAGAGGAGCTTTCTTCCATAGTTCCTCCACGTGCTGCCCGCAACAGATCTACCAGGGGAACAGAGCGGACGCACCCTTTTACTGTCCAGGTCACCAGACATAGAACATCTTGTTATACCCGCTCTTTTGTCCCGAGGACTTCCAAGTGGTGGAATTACTTGCCGGCACATGTTTTTCCTTCTCCTCCGAACCTTCAAACCTTCAAGTCCAGAATTAACAAGTTGCCTCTTTTCTACTTGTCGACACCCACGGTACGCTAGTATTTAGGCTGTAAGCCCTCGTGGCGTGTTGTTGAAATATAAAAAAAAAACCACATTTGTACTTTTGTATGGAAGCTGGTGGTCCACAATTTGACCACTTACTTAACTGAATAAACGTTTTTGAACGTTTGGTTTTGTTTTTTATTTTTTTAACGAAAAATTGACTAATTAGTGCATCTTTTATCACAATGAATGAAATACGTTCTTGCAACTCCAACTGTGAATAATTTTTAAACGAGTTGATAAAACTTCCAAAAAAATTAGTGTGCTGAATTCAGAAAAGAAAGAGCTTTCAAATGATGTAACACTCGACCCATGCTCCCTATTTAAAATATAAGGATTGTTATCGCCACCCTTAAGGAGTTCATGTGACAAAGTTGAGTTTTATGTCAAAACATGTCCCCCTCAATATTAAAATTGACGTGTTTCAGCGTTTCTTAAAAAAAATTCTCTGGACGCATATCGGTCTGTTTCGTTTTCAATGCGCCACCCTGAATATATATATATATATATATATATATATATATATATATATATATATATATATATATATATATATATATATATATATATATATATATACACTCAAAAAATAATGGAGCGATTTTGCAACAATTTGGCAGGTACCGTCGTTTTGTGAGTGGCTTGGATGGATTCGTTAGACAGGAAAATCTGACCAGGTTTTCTGGGAAAATTTGGGCTTTTTTTCCGGAATTTTTTTTATCTCTGAAAATAAAGAAGCTATGGTAACCAAATTTGGTAAGTAACTTAGCGTTATAAAAAGTAAACCATATGTCAAAATTTAGATTTCTGGGTTAAAAAAAATATGTGATAAGCATTTAATGAAAAAATGTTTGGTGCCAGATCATTTCTATGACACTTCACTACCATCAAACACTTGTCGCGCCCAGACTTTTTTAGTTTGCTCTATTTTTTTTCAGTAGTAAGGTAAGGAGGTTTTTGAAGTTTGGACGTACTCAAATAAGTCATGGACCCGGGAGAACGTTTAAAAAAAACTTCCAACAGCCGACAGTCGATAGAAGAGCGGTTAAACTCAACCGTTGTCGCCTGGTGAACCCTGCCTTTTGGGTTTGTCTACCGTACTTGCGGATTCAAGAAGAATATTTTACTAATGTTGTTATTTCACATTGCGCTACAATTAGAATATTAATTATGAAAATTGTTATTGTGTGTGAAATTGAATGGTAAAATCACTTTAGCACTACTATCATTTATGCGTTAATGAATTTCTCGCAAATCCAATCAAATTAAATTTCGAATAACAATCGCAGGTGGTGTAACAGCTACAACAATGCGCATCAGGTGAAAATTATTGCCAACATTGGAGTAATTAAATATGCCCACATCATTGAACAATGGCCCCAATCAATGTATATAATAACGATTACATCCGTTACACTGCTATAATTACTAGTTACGTTGTTATTCACATAAAGGTATTAGAATTATAGAGAGAACCACTACTGGAAAACAATGTGTCTCGACATTGCGAAACCTACAGCTAAAATGCTTGGTTATTATATGGAGATGAGAATTTGTTTACACCTCATCAACTACATATATTGAACAAAGTGATGTGTGTTTTGTTCCTTCAACGTCTATCTATTTCCACGACTATGGCCAATCATCGACGCCAGGGAGCAGTTTTTCCTCACTATCCTGGAAATGAACCCCTGCTTTTCTGGAAGGAGGGTAAGGATCTTTAACGTGCCCAAAATCGCATGGACGCGGGTCCGACAGCATTACGCCGACTGTGAAGGGCGGAACGCGCAGACATTCAACTTGCTCAAATACAATGCCGCAACCTCGGTTGATGTTAGTGTTACAGTATGTACTGAAAAAGTGAAAGGAGAACTCTGGAATCGAACCCAGTACCCTTCGGTTCCGAGGCACAATTCTTACCACTGAACCACCGAGGCGCTAGATTAGATTATATTTATTGACAGTGGGCTATCACAGTCCCTCCATCGCGACCTTAGGTCTATTGTGGCTCACGTGTAATTATTTAAATTTCACCCTTCAATTCCAGGTCCCTGCAGGAGTACCGGGGTAATTCTGTAGAGAAGGGTTCGGTAGCCATTAGGCTGAATTTAGTGACCATCGAGTGAGCGGGCTTTAATCGCTGACTCGGCGTGATCCAACCACTTCTGTATTATCGAAAGAAGTAGAAGATTTTGTAAGTATAGGTAAAGGGGTTAGATACGAATTAATTGAGGTCTTTTATTTACCCAACCCTATTTTTTTCCAAATTAAAAATAAAATCTGAAAGACGTGTGTTGAGATGACTTAGTGGTTAAAGTATAATGCGCGACTAAAGTCTGTGGTTGATAAATGAAAAATTTTAAACCATCCCGTGATGCAACACACACACACACACACCAATGCTTGACAGACAAAGTAGTTAAGTGCCACGCGTAGATTGATTCATACAACAGGTATAAACCATACATCAACGCTAATCAAACTGAATAAATAACAAACATAAAACATACTACCCGAACCAACAATCGTGAAATCTCGACCACAAATATGGAAATGACAGACGACATGAAATTAAAAATTTGCCAAGTGATTGCTTTATAACTGGGGGATGTGACGCTATATGCATTCTCGTATGCCGTACTGACGAGCTCTAATTAGAGCGAAACCGGTATACGGTTCTAATTGTGGTGAGAATACATCTAGCCTTACATACTTTGTCCTTATATTGAGGTATAAATGGGCCAGGGCTGACAATTTACTAAATTGTTAGTTAGTTGTATACAGTCTCTATTTTTTAACATTCTGTGTTATTTGGAGCTGCCGTGACAATATACTACTTGGTTTCGCAACGAGATGGCGGTACGTGTTTCGTGTCTTACATATCACTTAGGTTTTTAAGTGGGGGATTCAATAAAATTTTAAAACACACTATATTTGTAGCTTGATGAACGGCCTCAAATACAATTTTAGCACAGCATAGATATATTATGCTGTGGCTTTAGACTGAACGTGTAGCATAGTATCGTAGAAATGTAAACAAAATCAAGAATATTCTCTATAAAGATGATTCTAAAATAGTTTCCTTTATCGTTAAACTTAAACACAAGACGTCATATAAGACCGAAGCAGTCGTGGAATGTGTTTCAATGGCAATTATACTAATTATGTAATTAATTATTGAAGCCGGTGTGAAGTATCATGTAAACAAGACGTTAGTTTACGTATTCTTAGATAGCTCAGTGGCACGGTGCTTGTCTTCAACGCAAAAGGTTACGTTATCGATTCCAGCTCGATGAATGTATGTTTTTTTGTTTTATTTTGACATTTGGAGCAGCAATAGTGCACAGATTTCATACGTTTTGAACGAGATATTATTTTCGTTTAAAACGCCTGAATAACTTTGTCAACGTTGAGTCTGCAATTATAATTTTCAGCAGACATTTTAGCCAATTTTTATTTTAAAAAATTCGCTAACAGAGAGGTATCGATGGTGAGACTTTGCTAAAATTTTTTCAAATGAGTGCGAATTTGGTCCCCCAGGACCCGAAACCAAGGTCCCTTTGTACATACATACATACATACATACATACATACATATATATATATATATATATATATATATATATATATATATATATATATATATATATATATATATATATATATATATATATATACTTATGTGTGTATCCAACCGATAGCTCAAAAAGTTATTAACCGATTTTGATGAAACTCGACAAGAGTCTCTATTTTATTAATAGCTTGGATGAGCTCGTTAGCCAGCCCTGTCTAACTAGTTTTCCTAAAAAAGAATGATTTTTCAGCAAAAAAAATTCTCTCTCAAAAAATAAGAAAGTTATGTTAATGAAATTTGGGTGGTATATTGCCCGCGTAAATACCTTGTTACGTATCAAACCTCAACTTTCTAGGTTTATAGAAAATTGAGTTATACAAATTTGAAGCATTTAATGAAAATTCGCTACCATAACGCACTTGGTGCGTCCCAAAATTTTTTTCTATATATCTTTTCATTTAAATAAAAGATTCAATTCGGCAAACAAAAATAATGGGCGTTCGCCGATTTGATTTGTTGATGTGGAAAAGGAATTTTTTGTTTTTATTCAATTATTGAGTCGTTGAATAGGGTATTCTTAACATGTTGAAAAATACCCTTCTTAACATTTCTGCCGCAAATTCAATTGCAGAAGTTTTATTTTATTTCTATGGCTTCGCGAAATACGAGGGCTGGAGTTTGTATGCTTTATAAGAGATAAATAAATAAAGTACATTTCTCTTCTTGGATATTTTGTTTGCAGTGTACTTGAAAACTAGATGAAACTACATTCGCCCTCTTTGTACCAAGAAACTACCAAGAAAACACAAACATCATGCCTGGAACATTTCAGTTCGACTTCGTCCTTAGCAAATGGTTATGACTGTTTGAAGAGGAGAGTTCTCCAAATAAACAAAACAATAATAATCAACATTAAAAGACCGAAAGGAGTCTTACAGCCATCACAAAGTTGCCAGCTACTTATTTGAGCACGTTTGTTCAGTAAAAGTCAACATCTAACCAAGCTTTGTGCATCTACAGAATAAAATACACTCAGAAAATAAGAGAACATAACGGATTTTTAAGCCTTCGCTTTAGTAGAAAAATAGGTAATAGGTAATAGTGTATTTCCCATCAAGATTTACATGGGTCGTCAAACAAAACTAAAGTTTTTATATTCAAATATAAAATGTAAAATCGCAAAACTAAAGATAATGTAAACACTATAAAACAAACCCTGATAAAATAGGTATATATAATACATATCATTATAGTCCAAAACATTAAATAACAGATATTATTTTATTTTATTTAATATTATTGGCTGCGGCATCTCAGGCCATTAGCACATTCTTTCCCATCATTTAATATTTTTTACAAATTTTCCAGACATAGTCAACTTGGCTCGCCCGGGAATCGAACCCGGGACCTCTCGCTTTGCAGGCTGGCACCTAGCCAACTACGCCACGAGGGCGTCTAAATAACAGATAAAATAAACATATGTTAAAAGTCAAAAATAAAAAATAAATAAAATTAACTATCACAGTTTTAAGCGTTTTATCTTTTTGGGGCAACGCGGCAGCACAAATAAAATTACTCAGATGATATAACCGCGAAATACACTCCTTAAATTGTCAAAGTAACCATGCAAATGATAAGAAAGTTATCGAGGACTGATATATCAAAACAGAAACAAAAACATGGTCCCCTCATTCACTCAGAATCGTGAACTAGGATTTGTTTCAGTACCTTATGAAATAGCTGCAATGGTTTGTTATTTAGTTCCACCGGCATTCTATTATACAGTTTAGGACCCCAATAGTCCACTCCCTGCTGTGTCTGAGACAGTCTAAGCAGTGGTGTTCTTAGACTATCCTTAATTCGGGTGTCGAAATGGTGCTTTTGGTTGTTCGTCGAAAATGTGTCCAGGTTATTATGCACATACTTCACGCACTGAAACACATACAGTGCCAGGAATGTCAAAATTTCTTCAAGCCCAAAAGCCTCCATGCAGCTGTCGGTAGGTGTCAAGCCCACCAGTGCCCTCACAGCCCTCTTCTGCATGATAAAAACCTCCCTTGCAGCAGATGAGTTACCTCACATTAATATCCCATATGCAAGTACACTGCCTCCTTCCTACTAAATTGCTTCGCCATTCTAACTGTGTACATCCCCGTTGCCAGTTTCTCTATTATACATTCGACGTGTATGTTCCAGGTAAGTCGGCTATCAATATTAATGCCCAAAAATTTAAGATGTTGCCGCTCGCTAGTTCTCTTACAGTTTAAATAGTGTGTTTTCTTTTTATTCATTTTCAATTTGTTATCACTGAACCAATTTTTAGGTTTTCTAGGGTATCCAATTTTATTTTTTCTAGTTCGTCTTCCTCAGACGGTTTGACAAAACACGAGGCACCATCCACATTGAAGGCGGGTGGAGACTATCTCACTCACTATATTTAAGTCATTGATATATATTATGAACAAAATCAGTCCCAATACAGATCCTTGTAGTACTCCATGGAAAATAAATGTTTCATCAGATAACCTACCCCACAACAAAACAGATTGTTTCCTTTGCTGAAGGTAAGATGCGATAAGTTTCAATAGTGGACCTCTTACTCCATAATACTCCAATTTTTTCAGTAGTATCTCATGGCTAATAGAATCAAAAGCCTTTGGCAAATCTGTTGCTATGATTTCACCGTGCTCATTATTGTCTCTAGATTTTATAATCTGATCCACTATTTCAATAAGAGCTGTTGTTGTAGAGCGTTTAGTTCGATAACCGTGTTGACTGTTGTTAAATAACTTCTTTTCTTCAAAGTAGTTGGTTAATCGTACCTTTATTTATTTTTGTAAATTGTTTTTGTCATAGAATTCTTTTAAATTATGGGCACTCCTTTAAAAAATATGAAATGCCTACAACTCCGTTTTCTATCTAAATAAATTGTTGTGTCTTTTTTAAAAGACACCTGTTTTACTATTTTATTAAAATAATTGGAGTGTTCAAGAATAAAATTAATTTGTTTCCGGAAAAACTGTCCGATGGGACCACCAAACAAACCTATCCAGGCTATTCACAAAAATTGCCAAATTCAGATATTTTCGCCTGTTAATCGCTTGGATGATTTCGCTTTAACCAAACAAATCAAACCGGTTTTCCCCCAAGAAAAGTTATTCTTAAAATAAGTTAGTGTCTTTTAAGCTTTATTTTTATAAAATTTAAACCCAACCTGGTTTTATAAAGCCTTTACTATATATCAAAATTGAAAATTCTAGGTCAACTGACCTGACCTTATCTTAGGAGCACTTGATAACAAAGCAGATACGGAGGTATCCTGCTGTGGTCTTAGCAAAGCCTGTACTATGGTAAACCACCAGATCCTTGTCTCTAAATTGGAATATTATACAAGTTCCAGAATACGTACATTTTACAATTCTATTTGACGAACAGAGTACATTTGGTTAGCTGGTAAAACAGAATGTTGAGTTTCAAACAAGTTAACTTGAGAGTTCCACAGGGCTCTATACTAGGACCAATGCTCTTTCTATTATACATAAACGATTTTCCCGAAAACACCAAAGCACAGAGAGTTTCATCTTCGCAGAAAAGCAGTTCCAGTGCTAATAAAACACAAACGTGATCAATCCCTTCAGCATGTGAAAGCATGGGTTGAGGCAAACAATTTATTGCTTAATTAAACACCCAATGAAAAACCTTTTTTCCAGACAATAGAAACTTTTTTATTGAGTGTTTAATTATGTCTATTGCAGACTGTTTGACGTTTAGAAGTGACATTTATTGCTCAATAAAATGCGTTAAATGACGAGAGATATCTCAACTTTCTTCGTACACATGTCTCAGAGTTTTTTGATAACAACTCTTTAGACCAACATATTTATGGTGACAATAGTTCGGTTCACACTTAAACTAAGAATTTTCAGATCACTGGATCAGAAACGGCGGAGTACTGGAATGCCCTGCTACATCCTCAGACTTAAATCCACTCGATTATTTTTATGGAGAGCTGTAAAAACTAATGTTACCGCAGAGATCTCACAGCAATTATTGAGCAACTCAGAGTAAGACTCCACAATGCATTCAATACCGTTCCCAGAAGGTTGCTTAGAGAGCTAGTGCTAATTGCTACAAAAAGTACATATCTATGCATCAATCAAAACAGCCAGCTTTTTAGTGTTGTTGTTCGTTTGCCGGGTGCTAACTATATACCAAATTTGAAGACGGTATCTCAGTTCGTGGCTACTGACATAATAGACCGACATACAAAAAAAAATCGTTCTCAAGTCATGTTTTCTATATGTTTTGATACGTTTTACGATGTTTAGGCGAAAACAAATTTCTAAATTTTTGTTGCCGATGCCATACTGCCACACGTATCGACGGTGTAGAAGCAATTAGTTTACTACTGTTGGAACGATTTTGCGAAAATTCGCTACTGAAGACACATGCTGCTTATGGACATTTATACCATTATCACACCACAGTGCTAACGCAAAAGTATTGATCAATTTTGTTCCGTTAATAAACTTCCTTACAAAAATATGACCTTTCAGACTTTATATAAAAAGCCACACATCCTTCTTCTGTTTTATATTCTTTCTAAAAGTTTTAAACATGAAGCATTCATTCGATACACCGAAAGAGAAAGTTGTGGAATGTCTGCTGTGAACAGGGTTACTTTAGAACCGAGTCTTAGCCTACGTGATAGATATATAACCTTATTTTTTCCCAGCCAACTGTTGTGCCGGAGCTTTTGGATAAATTATTTGTAACTCTAGAGCATGCATTCGAGAGGAAACTTGAAATATCGATAAAATATCTGTTCTAGTTATTACTTCTTGCTTTTTCCAACTCTCTACCCTCCACAGAATACCTTATTTCAATTCTCAACGCGCTCTTCATTTAAATATACCGCCCGGGCTTTATCGCAAAATATTTACGGAAAAGCCTATCATTATTAGTATTTTACTGAAGACACTATTACTGTTTTTATTATTATGCCAGTTTTTTACGGACACCATCATCATCACTGTATAAAGGTGATGTCGCCTCGTCATCGAAACCACAAGTCTCTGTCTCCAGCAACTCTTTTCAAGTTATTGTAGCGTAACACATTTCTTCTATTAGGCCAGTTTTTCCAGTAGTTTTCTACTTGCTCTATCTCTTTTCTTTTTTCTAAGTACACGTATTTCAAATAATGTTGTTAGGAGGTTATTATGTCACAGAATATGTTCAACAAATGCCACCTTCCTCCATCCAATTTCCTTAAGTAAGCACGTTTCATCTTTCACCACTTCTAGCACACTTTTCATTTGGTATGGGTGTAACTTGACTTTGTTATTTTCCTTATGCCCACAATTAAAAAAGGTTGGACGCAACAAGTGCGTTATGGAAGTGAATTTTCATAAAAATATTTTTAATAGCAAATATCTCTCTGTAATGCAAGCGAATTTGGTCACCAGTATAACTTATATGGTAGGAATAATGTACTATATTTTATCAAAATTACTTGTTTGGAAATATACAAAAATTTTCCGAAAACAAACTTAAAACGTTTAAGAGAAAATTCGTTTCCTAGCTGACGAACCTTAGGTTAATAGCAATGTGTGTTATTCAATTTTGAAGCGTTTAATGAAAATTCGCTACCAAAACGCACTTACTGCGCCTTTATTTTTTTTAGAAACATGCATCATATTTCGATGAAAAATGCAAAAATGCAATAAGGAATGTTCAAAAAAATTTGTAGGTATCACCAACGACTTATGGGCCACACTGTGATTGTCAAAATAATTTTATAGGATGCAGCTCAAGACGAGCTATAAGTAACGTATACAATTTTTTCTCGTATCTTGCATAATAACAATTATATTGAGCTTTACCGTAGAAATGCGTCACCTGTATATACGTAAACAGAAAGTAAACCCGGATATGGATTCTAGGGAGCCTAGTTTGCGCTCATTTTAAGAAGTCTTTTTAGGATTCAAAAGCCGCGGTTTCCTCATTAGCGATTTTTTTTTATTAGCTAAAAGTTATAGACCGTTAAACCATAAACTTAACTAAAACTACTGCCAAAGCATCAGAGAAAGTGTCTATTGGAAATACTTTAGTAAAATGAAGGGCAATGATGGTTGAAGCTGAAACTTGAGGATTTGCAGAACTGTGTTTACATAATCTGTATTTCTGTCATATCAAACATAGCCGAGTCGGCTAAGTCCTGTACATCAGATAATCGATTCCTATATGACGAGTTCTAATCCCAGTTAGTGACTTCACTTTTATTAATTTTTTTTAGTCTCATTTCACTTTACTGATTATCTGATTAGATTGTTGTTATTCCGATGAATTTTTAGTGAGTTTTTGTATAAAAATAATTTAATAAAGAGGAGATGAAAACTTTTAAGATTTAATTCAATTTGAATAGCGTATCTGGTTATTTGTTCTGGCCCTAACTTAGTGAAACCGTTCCATATTTAATACAGCCGTAGACTTTTCCCGTGGCTTCACCTGTTTAAGTGAATTTTCTTTAAAAAAATTCACTAATAGGGTGATTCCGACTTTTAAATTTAGAAAAAATGTTTGAACAGAGCGCGAGCTACGCCCCCTAGAACCCATATACAGGGTCAGTTTCAATTATATATATATATATATATATATATATATATATATATATATATGTATATATATATATATATATATATATATATATATATATATATATATATATATATATATACATACATACATACATACATACATACATATAAAGGGTGAACCATTTACCAAAATGTAGGTCTGTAAGTTTAAAGACAAAAAGTTTGACATTTAAAGAAAAAAAATGAGGTTTTCCTCAAAACGTAAAAAGTCACGTTTTGAAGCAAAAATTGGCAACTTTCAGGGAAAGAACCTGAAAGAGTAAAGAGTGTTCTGCAAACCCTTAAGTTTCAGGTTAAACCACCATTGCCCTTCATTTTAATAAAATATTTCCAGAAAATTCATTTCAAATAGACCATTTCTCTGATGATTTGGCAGTAGTTTTAGTTAAGATTACGGTTTAACGGTCTATAATTTTTTAGCTAATTTTTGTAGAAAAATTTCGTTAATGAGGAGACCGCGACTTTTGAATTCTAAAGTGATTTCTTCAAATGAGCACAAACTAGCCCGCCTAGAATCCATATCCGGGTTTACTTTCTGTTTACATATATACAGGTGACGCATTTCTACGGTAAAGCCCAATATAATTGTTATTACGCGAGATACGAGAAAAAACTTTTATACGTTACTTATAGGGTGTCTTGGGGTGCATCTTATAATGTTATCTTGGCAATCACAGGCTGGCCCATAAGTCGTTGGTGACACCTACACCCTTATATTATTGCATTTTTGCATTTTTTATCGAACTACTATGCATGTTTGCAAGCAAAATATTCGAGACGCAGTAAGTGCGTTTTGGTAGCGAATTTTCATTAAATGCTTCAAATTTCTATAATTCAAGTTTCCGTAAATTTTTGTAGGTTTTCAAACAATAACAATATATATATATATATATATATATATATATATATATATATATATATATATATATATATATATATATATATATAATTATTTTGAGAAAATATGGGACATTGTTTCTACTATATAGATTATACTGGTAACCAGATAGATGCCTGGTTACATTAGAGAGACATATATTTACTATTAAAAACATATATAAGAAAATTCACTTCCATAACGCACTTGCAGACTCTAAGCCTATTGAAAACTGAGTCAAAACTGAGCTAGAGTATTGCAAAAAACCTTTGAATCAGCTGGCTACGAACAACAAACTAACTTTTATGTGGGTACCAGTCCATCAAGGCATTGAAGAAAATGAGGAAACAGATAGCCTTGCCAAAAGGGCCGCAATACAGCCATGTAATAGATGAACATGATGCTTGGGAGAGGAACCAAATGCTGTCAGAGGGAAACCCCAGGCTTAAGGCAGGCAAAACGATTCATCGCCATATCAGTAGAGAAGTCTGAACTGTTTCTTGATTTAAACAGGAACGACTTGAGAATAATCACAGGACTTCTTGCAGGATACGCCTCAGTAAGGTAGCACCTTATATATATATATATATATATATATATATATATATATATATATATATATATATATATATATATATATATATGTATCCACACGACAACCAAAAAAACTGGACGCAGCAAGTGCGTTATAGTTGCGTATTTCCGTAAACATGCTTTTAATGGCAAATATGTCTTGTTTTTAAAAGAAGGACATTTGGTTGGCAGTATAACCTATATATTAGTAACAATCTACCGTATTTCATTAAAATAGCTTTGTTGTTTCGAAAAGTGCAAACATTTTAAGAAAACAAATTTAAAAAGTTCCAGAAAAATCTGGTCCTATTTTCCTGGCTAACGAACCTCCTTAATTTAAGCTATTTACACCTGCCAAAATTTAATTATTCACCAACAGCTTTAGGACCAAAGTTTTAAAAAAAATATGAAAATTTGCAAACATTTCTTTTACAAAAAACACCATGTTTTTTTACAGAAATTGCCTTCAGTAATGTTACATTAAATTCTATTTGTCACAAAAATACAACTTTTTTTTTTTACAAAAAATTACTAAACATTTATAATTAACTACCAACATATTATAAAAATCTTACAAAAATAATTTCTACAAAAACACTAAAAACATTTATGCCAAAACTTTTAAAACTCAGCCACTATTTGAGAGTGTCCGTATACGGCAGCTCGAGTTTTTCGACGAGTAATACAAACAAAAAGCTCTCTGAATGCGTCGTTACCATGGGGCTCCGCTATCTATTGATAAAAATGTCGTATCACAATTTATGATGTGTTTGAAATATGTGCCAAAAACATGAAAAGTTGCAGAACAATTGAAATAACTCAAAAACGATGAACGATACCAATTTTTTTTCTAACAAACATGCAATATAATTCGATGGAAGACACAAAAATGCAATAACATAACGGGGTGTTCTATTAAAAAAAGAAAGTGTGTATCACCAACGACTTATCGGCCACTCTGTGATTTTTAAAATAGGTTTATAAGATGCAGCTCGAGATACCCTATAATTAACGTATATACTTTTTTCTCATATCTGGTATAATAATGGATATATTGAGCTTTACCGTAGAAATGCGTCACCCTATATATGTGTAAACAGACAAAAACTGAAACTGACCCCGTATATGGGTTTTAGGGGTTCTAGTTCGTGCTCATTTGAAGAAATCTTTTTAAAATTCATAAGTCGCGCTCCTCACAATAACGAATTTTTTCTACTAAAATTTGCTAAAATATAGACTATTTAACCACAAACTCTATAGCTGAAACTACTACCGAAGCATCAGAAAGAGGGTCTATTTGAAATGGATTTTTCGAAAATATTTTAGTAAAATGAGGGACAATGATGATTGAAGCTTAAGCTTAAGGCTTTGTAAAAGGCACTTAGTACGACATATCTTCCACATAATCCGTATTTGTTTCAAATTCGTTGTCTAAAAGTTAACGTTTCAAATCGCGACTTTGACGTTTTAAGAAGAAAAATGATAAAATTTTCAAAATATTTTTTCTGCTTCTTCTTGACTGTTTTTGCGTCAAGAAAACTTAACGGTTGTATTTAGTATTCAGTTGGTTTCGCTGGTCACACAAAACATTTTGTTCTTGTCCTCTCATCACCAGTGGCACGCACCCAATTTTTTTCTTTCTTAAAATGCCTATAACGTTTTTCCTTTCAACTTAGAGATCTAAATTTCGGAATGTAGGGTAAGTTTGATAGTAGAAACGTATGTGCCATTTGGTTGTCATAGCTCTGCTATTTTCGAAGATATCAAAATTTTCCCGAAAAAACTGGTTCAATCTTCCTGGCTAACGAACTTATCCACCCCACTTACAAAGCGAAGGTACGTACCAAATTTCATCAGAATCGGACCATTATTTTTTGAGTTATCGATACGATATATATATATATATATATATATATATATATATATATATATATATATATATATATATATATATATATATATATATATATATATATATATATATGTATATGTATATATATATATATATATATATATATATATATATATATATATATATATATATATATATATATATATATATAACACAGATCTCTTCATTATTGAATTTTTCGTTTTAGAAAAATTCGCTAAAAGTTATTAACCGATTTTGATGAAACTTGGCAAGAATCTTTCTTTTACTAATGGCTCGAACGAGTTCGTTAGCCAGCCCTGTTGGACCAGTTTTTCTAAAAAAATCAATTTTTCCAAGAAAAAATCGTATTTAAAAAAATAACAAAGTTATTGTGACGAAGTTGATATGTTGCCCTCATAAATACCTTACCACGTACGAAAACTCAACTTTCTAGGTTTATAGAAAATTGAGATATGCGAATTTGAAGCATTTCATGAAAATTCACTACCATAACACGCACTTGTTGCGTCCTGAAATTTTTTGTGTATGGTTACATTATTATCAGTATGATAAATAAACAATTCGTTGGAAAAAGAAAGGTTGATGTTTTATAAATTGTGGCCATCAATTATTTCTAAACCTATTTGTATATATTATTAGACGTGTTAGATTTTTTGTTATCTATAGTTATTAAATTATTCAATCCTTTCGCGTTTCGAATAGAAGGACCTAAGTAATGGCAAGTATAATGAGCTTGTGGTTTATTTAAACCAGTGTTTCCGTTTACGCTCTTATACGTTTGATAATGTATGGTATAACATACGCATATATCTGAAGCAGCTTAACTTAGTTTTGATAGGTTTAGCGTTATCTCACGCAACTAATATACAAGAGTTAACACACATCTGACACAGTTTACTTTAGGTTCGTGTTTTATTAGGCCGAAGAAGCATAGAGTTTACACAGTGTGTGGCCTAAATAATTAAATTTAGCAATCGAAAAATCTCGGCCACTAAAATCCACCTATTAAATCGTTTGTCAACAATTACGACGTTAGAATGACAGATATGAAAATGCAGTGACCTTTTATATTTCATTCATAAGTAACTGTCCTTTTATGAGAATATGAGTAGATACGAAAGAATGAAAGAAATCGGTTCACGTCTCTATGAAAATGTATTTAAAGCAGTTTGTTTTTAGAGATTTTTTTTTAAATCCACTAATGAGGGGATCGCGATTTTTGATTTATTTTTTTTCAAAAAGAGTGCAAACCAGCCCCCCTAGAACACGTACCCTGTGTCAGTGTATATATATATATATATATATATATATATATATATATATATATATATATATATATATATATAATAATAATAATAATAATAATAATAATAATAATAAGTTTATTCATCCAAAATTCTACATACTTAATTCTAATTACAAATGGAAAATTAATCCACAAAGCACATGATTTTAGTTAACGACGAAAAAACTACAAGTTTATTACAGAAGCTTTTAGCTTATATGCATATAATATACGTCAATTTATTCTACATCTTTACCTTTTTTTTTTTTTTTTTTGGGTGGTATACATTCCCCATTCAACTAGTAATAGTTTTCTCAATTTTATCCCTGGGAGTATTTATAAGCCATTAACTTACAGCCCTCTTAAAAGGTCCCACACCACCAATACTTTTGACCGAGTCAGGTAACAGGTTATATAGCTTTGGTCCATAGTATCTATAATATTTTTTGCCTATGGTTTTATGGATTCTGTCAACCTCACACCTCTGCACTCTCATGTTATATCCGTGTTCAACCCGCAGATAAGTATGTTTGTTACCAAAAAACCACAACAACACAGACCTAGCATATAGTTGCCGCAAATCTAGAATCCCCAACTCATCAAAAAGTTGATCACTGCGATACAAACTATCTTTGCCATACAAAACCTTGAGAATCCATGTCTGAATAACACTGAGCCTCCCTAAATACACAGCATCGACTCCGCCCCAGCTTAATATACATACATAAGTTGACTTTGAATCAATGAAAAATACAATGTTCGCAAACAACTCAGACTAAGAATTCCACTTAAGTGTTTGAATTTAGTAATAAATGAGCGCAACCGTTTAACGAGATGCTCCATGTGGTGGTTCCACCTAAGATGACTGTCGAGAATAATACCAAGGTATGTAACACGATTTTGCGATTGTATCTCTAATTCTCCTACTGTAAGAGACTTGAAAGTGGGTATATATTTTTGGTAAGATGTGAAGGGAAGGTACACCGTCTTATCAGGATATAAGGTAAGTAGGTTGTCAGAGAACCAATTTTTTACCGTCTTAAAATCTGTTTCAGCTTTATGTTTCAGTATATCCCAGCTTTCTGCGCTATAAAATATTGCTGTGTCGACAGCATAACTGACTAGTTTACCCTGTGACTCTTGCGTTAATAAATCGTTAATATAGATGGTAAATAATATCGGCCCCAAAACTGATCCTTGTGGAACCCCAGAGTTTATCATTTTCTCTTCACTGATCTCATCATCCACCCTGACACACTGTCGTCTGTTAGTCAAATATGACTGGATTAAGGCCCCTACCTGCCCTCTTATCCCATATGCTTCTAACTTTTGAGTTAGTTCTGTATGATCTACAGTATCAAAGGCTTTTGATAGATCGACAAAAATGCATAGAGCCACTCTTTTCTCATCTAATGCCTTGTATATGTTACGAACCAAGCTGGCCGCCGCATCCTGTGCCCATCTACCTTTTCGAAAACCAAATTCAAAGTCAGATAGCACACTTTGGATCTCAAAAAATTTGACTAATCGCTTTTTTATCATCTTCTCAAAAATTTTTGACAGACTTGAAAGCAATGTTATTGGCCTGTAATCAACGACATTTGTCGTATCACCTTTCTTATATAAAGGAATAATTATTCCCTTCTCAAGTACCGTAGGAAACACCCCTTGTACAAGCGTAGCATTGAACAGTTCCACCAGAATATTAGAAATTTCTGCAGCAATCTGTTTCAAAATTTCAGCCTTTATCTCGTCATCACCAGGCATTACCATCCTTTAGAGATCTGATTTCATTCTCCACTTCCTGCTGAGTAGACGGTTCCAGAAAAATTGTAGAATGAACCTTCTTTGTTGTATTTTTAAGCCACTAAGTGAGTGGTGAAGGTGTCGCCACCTAGTTCGGAACCAAGTACTATGTTGTCACGCCCGCTCCAAATAACACAGAGTGTTAAAAATAGAGACAGTATACAACTAACTAACAATTTAAAAAATTGTTAGCCCTGGCCCATTTCTACCCCAATATAGGGACAAAGTATATAAGACTAGATGCATTCTCGCAACAATTAGCAACAATAACAACTGTGTTATTTGGAGCGGGCGTGACAACATAGTACTTGGTTCCGAACTAGGTGGCGACACGTTCACCACTCACTTAGTGTTTTAAGACTTGCTACAATTAGTATGCCGTACTGAAGAGCTTTAATGAGAGCGAAACCGGTCTACGGTTCTAATTGTTGCGAGAATGCATCTAGTCTTATATACTTTGTCCCTATATTGGGGTAGAAATGGGCCAGGGCTAACAATTTTTTAAATTGTTAGTTAGTTGTATACTGTCTCTATTTTTAACACTCTGTGTTATTTGGAGCGGGCGTAACAACATAGTACTTGGTTCCGAACTAGGTGGCGACACGTTCACCACTCACTTAGTGTTTTAAGACTTGCTACAATTAGTATGCCGTACTGAAGAGCTTTAATGAGAGCGAAACCGGTCTACGGTTCTAATTGTTGCGAGAATGCATCTAGTCTTACATACTTTGTCCCTATATTGGGGTAGAAATGGGCCAGGGCTAACAATTTTTTAAATTGTTAGTTAGTTGTATACTGTCTCTATTTTTAACACTCTGTGTTATTTGGAGCGGGCGTGACAACATAGTACTTGGTTCCGAACTAGGTGGCGACACGTTCATCACTCACTTAGTGTTTTAAGACTGGCTATACGATAGCCGTGTTATTTTTGGTGCATTTTTGCTACAATTAGTATGCCGTACTGAAGAGCTCTAATGAGAGCGAAACCGGTCTACGGTTCTAATTGTTGCGAGAATGCATCTAGTCTTATATACTTTGTCCCTATATTGGGGTATAAATGGGCCAGGGCTAACAATTTTTTAAATTGTTAGTTAGTTGTATACTGTCTCTATTTTTAACACTCTGTGTTATTTGGAGCGGGCGTGACAACATAGTACTTGGTTCCGAACTAGGTGGCGACACGTTCACCACTCACTTAGTGTTTTAAGACTGGCTATACGATAGCCGTGTTATTTTTGGTGCATTTTTGCTACAATTAGTATGCCGTACTGAAGAGCTCTAATGAGAGCGAAACCGGTCTACGGTTCTAATTGTTGCGAGAATGCATCTAGTCTTATATACTTTGTCCCTATATTGGGGTATAAATGGGCCAGGGCTAACAATTTTTTAAATTGTTAGTTAGTTGTATACTGTCTCTATTTTTAACACTCTGTGTTATTTGGAGCGGGCGTGACAACATAGTACTTGGTTCCGAACTAGGTGGCGACACGTTCACCACTCACTTAGTGTTTTAAGACTGGCTATACGATAGCCGTGTTATTTTTGGTGCATTTTTGCTACAATTAGTATGCCGCACTGAAGAGCTCTAATGAGAGCGAAACCGGTCTACGGTTCTAATTGTTGCGAGAATGCATCTAGTCTTATATACTTTGTCCCTATATTGGGGTAGAAATGGGCCAGGGCTAACAATTTTTTAAATTGTTAGTTAGTTGTATACTGTCTCTATTTTTAACACTCTGTGTTATTTGGAGCGGGCGTAACAACATAGTACTTGGTTCCGAACTAGGTGGCGACACGTTCACCACTCACTTAGTGTTTTAAGACTGGCTATACGATAGCCGTGTTATTTTTGGTGCATTTTTGCTACAATTAGTATGCCGTACTGAAGAGCTCCAATGAGAGCGAAACCGGTCTACGGTTCTAATTGTTGCGAGAATGCATCTAGTCTTATTTATTTTTAAGCATTGATTTTCCTCTGGTTGGATCTTTTTTTTATGCGTTTCACCAGATTTTTTCCTACATTTACATAGTATTCATTAAAGTGGTCTGCTATATCTGCTTTATTTACAAGTGTTTGATCTTCAGTTGTCTTTATTTCGCTTATACTCTTTTCTTTCTTATTTTCTTTATTACAAATTTGGTTTACAGTGTTATATAATTGTTTTGTTGAAATATTCCTACCCAGAAGGTTTTTAAAATAATTTGCTGTATGTATATATATATATATATATATATATATATATATATATATATATATATATATATATATATATATATATATATATATATATATATATATATATATATATATATATATATATAATAAACCAATTAAGGGTTTAAGTTGGGATAATGGCTGCCCTCATCAATGCTGTCGTTTTTTAAATCGCCGATATTTCTTATTGATTTTTGTTTAGAGACAAATTTTCTGGCGAATTCAGATGTAGTGTTGCAGGGCCCTTGGTACAATGGATGAAGTTTTGGCCTGTTGAATCTTTTGTATAGTTTCAAGTACAATTTTTGAGAATTGTTCAAAGTTATCCTCCTCTTGGAGGTCGAAACGCGTTGGGAAGTGAATTTAAATAAATTTGTTGTCTGGTGAGAAGCCTTTCATTCAATGTTTAGTTATGTATTGTAATAAATTGGGTTCTCCAAATTGTATATACCTACTAAAGTTGAAATCTAAAGAATTTTTTTTACGAAAATTCGCTATTAATGTATTGTTAAATTTCACTTATAATATACAGAATGTAATCTCTGTTAAGGACAAATGTAGGAGTGAATATCACAAACTGCGATGGCTGTTGATAGCCGTGTCGTGATGTGAAATTCACACTAGTCGCCGCCGGTCGGTTGAGGTGACCGTCTGCGTCTCTCTTGGCCGTTTAGCCGTTTCATATCAGACACGTTTATTATGTAAATTAACCTCTAAAGTCAGAGATATTATGCTATAGACATTTTCGTTAATTCCGATGGCGTTCAGCATAAATAAGTGATATAAGTTAACTTCTAGATTTGAAACTGCGTATTTCTCAAATATGTTAGCGAATCGGTTCTGGCTACATGTTACAGAAACAATACATTTATTCGAAGGGGGTATTATATGATGTGCTTCAAAAGGAACGAGCAATCACATGAATGGCAATAGAACCAGTTAGCTGTTCTCAAAAATGCTATCAAGCATTTTCTGCAACCTTTCTTTACGAAGATACAGCTTTTGAATGATAGGATTTAAATGTTGTATTACCGAATTTTCATTAAGAAAATTTACTAATAGAGGTATCGATGCTAAGCCTTTCAGAAAATTTCTTCAAATGAGCGCGAATTAGCACCACTGGAACCCAAATCCACGGCCAGTTACAAAGTGCATTAGAGTAGTGAATTTTCATAAGAATTGTACACTGTTAGCAATGTATATTATTAAAACTAATTCTTTATATTTAAATGGATCTTGGAGCTTGGCTTAAGAGGTCCCAGTAAGCGATTGCTTGAGGAAATTTATAGTTTGTATGGAGATAGAAAATTAAAATTTGGTACATAAATTGTTACGGTATACTTAGATGGTTATCATGTAACATTTATCTGATGGTAGTAACACTCTTAAAGGAGTTAAATCCACGGCTACTCAGTGGTGAGGGAGTGGGTCCAGGTTTTTAGTTTTTAAAGGCGTCAGGCAATTTCAAGACCCCTGACTCCTTAAAGAACTTAAGTATGCAAATTACCAAACATGAGTAGAAGTCGTCCAAATTTGACACAATAAGTTGCAAAGTAGTAATACACTCAGCACTAATAAAATATAAATTTAATTAGTTATTAGATACTTAAAGAAGGCAGACAGTGAAGTGATAATATGATACATTTTCACAATATGTTGCTAGCTTAGGTTTACAAATCAATATCATGAAATTATGAATGCGTACAGTCACATTACAATGCTTAAATTGTTTTAAGAGGTAGCAATTATTAATTTTAAACTTAATGGGTTTAATACAACACTTGTAAAATACTTATGTCACACTCAATGACTATTAAAAGTTCTTTTCGTTAAAAAGGAATATTGCTGGTTGTAGAGAATGTAGCAGAGAACTGTAGAGACTGACTTCTTGACCAGCAAAATATCAGCAAAGGAAAAAAAGTTATACTTATTCGGTTTCCTGTGAAGAAGGCGAACAGCGGAAGCCAACCATTAGCTAAGCTTCGGGTCCAGGGACAATTACCAAAATGCGTCCTAGGCTAGGGCTGGTGGGTATCTTCCTATTTGCTGTGCCCTACTTCTTATCTGCTATGACCTATTTCCATTTGATTATCAATACCTAATTTCGTTGTCTTTTCTGGTTCTCTTTGTCAATTCCCATTTCTAATTTACAGTTTCCCATTTGTAACTACCAACTTGCCTATAAATTCCAATAAAATATGGGATAGTCAAAAGAAAGAATGAGTATGAATAACAAACCTTACCGAAATATCTTAATTCGACAGCTTACTTGGTTTTCTTCTGTGATTATCCTGAATATTTTCAGACTATACTACTGCCACCAACCAATATTGAGACTATATCAACTAATCAAACTCAAATCAAAGGACAGTAATATATTTTAAACCGCGTGAATACTAAATCCAAATAAAATTTGATAGAGTAAAACTCTTAAACGACTCAGCGTGGTTTCCATAAGAAAAGCCAAAATGTAAAAAGAAGGCCAACGTGGCTTTTTAATTTCTTAACTACCAGGACAAAAAAAAAGACTTTTTGTTTTCTTGTTTTTTTTTTCAAACCGAATTTTATGCGAGGTTTTATACATCCCCGAGAATCTTACGCCATACCAACTGACAATCATAGTGCACTAGAAATAAGAGCCGATAAATAAATGCAGATTTAACATGTAGTGCATCCTGTATAACAAGAAATAATTGCTTATATCCTGCATAAGAACAAAACAATTCCCCATACTAAACCATTCTTAGAAATTAAAATTAAAAGACAAGGTACTACTTTTCTAGGCGAAGGGAATCTCAATCTCGGACTGGCAGCATTGACAAGTCGAGATTTGACATTACAACTGGTCATTTGATCTAAATTTTAGAACGAAATTAATGTATCCTGCTATTAGAATGTAAAAAAAAATCACAACACTTCAGTTTCAGTAAAATTGCAAACATTCCAATTAAATACACAACTAACATTATGAAGCATCTCTCATAGTTCCCCTCATAACAAGGTAGGTTTTAAATGTTCTGTTTCCTTATCTTAATTTTACACTTCATAATAATGTATTACAGAATTGAATTAACCAAAACAAAATATATCAGAAGTATATCAGGAAAATTGACGACAAATTGCCTAAAGGACAATGAATTCAACTTTAAATAAGATAAACAACTACAGGGTGATATCTGAAACGAGACTCGACAACATCATGTTGAATTTTACTTACTTAAAGAGGTTATACCAACAGACTGTAGCTGATAGAACTAAAAGTGTTACAAAAATGCTTATGATCAAAAGGACTGTATCCATTCTAAATAGACTTTATATAAAACAAATTTATCGTCACAATATGTAAATACTGCTTTAAAAAAAATATTGTGTTACAAATTTCACAAAAGTTTTCGAGAAAAAAAAAAGAATTACTTACAAGGGGAATGTACCTTCCAAATTATCAATATGACAGGTATTTTTCCTTATTAATTGCCTGGATGGTTTTGTTTTAGTCAACCCTATTGAACTAGTTTTTGCAAACAAAACAACAAAAAAGGCTTTTTACATAGGTTTTACTATGGCTCAAGATTGAAGATTATAGCTTAATCGGAAACTGAGTTATCGGATTTGCAATCTTTTTACGAAATTTCTCTACCACAACGTACTTACTGCACACTGATCCTTTTCATTACTTATTTACTATTGCTGTATCCACAGTTTTTTAAAAGGTAAAATATTGTAGCTTTCTATGTGAGACTGACAAATAAGGCAACCTCAAATTCATTTGGAAAAATATTTTAAACAAATGAAACGAGGTAACAATTTAAACATAAATTGAAAATCTTGGTTCGCGGCTTCGTCACAGCGTTTGTTCTCCCCCTTCTACATGCATACAACCACCCTCAATGCATAAACAAGAACAATATAAACAAGACAAATTTCTTCGGAGCAACCCCCAAGAAAGTTGCAGGACCTGCGGTGAATAAGGGTTCTGGGCGAAGTAAACAGGATTTTAAGGAAGTATAGCTGCAAAATGGGTAAAAGGTATCTTATAGAGGTTCAACTAAGCTGGTTTCTTCGAACTTTCCGCTCACATTTCCTTTTTATCTTCTTCCCGCCCAGCACCCATATTCACTCAAGGTACTTTTTAGAGGTCGTTTGCAAGAAATTTTTCTTGTGGTATGTGCATCCAGAAAGCGTTCTAAGCATGTTTCTGATTTTTTTTCTCTAAAAGTCGCCCGTGTGCTATATTGCAAATTTACCGAAAATTTAAATTTTATTTCCAAAAGCAATGTCCTGCCAAATTATAAACGTGGCAGGTATTTTTTTAAATTAATCGCTTGGATGTTCCATTTTAATCAACTTAGTCGAACCAGTTTCTGCAAAGAAAATAACAAAAAAGGTTTAAAAAAAATGTAGTTATTTTTCAAATTTAGTACACACGTTGCTTTTATATTGGTTTTACTTACTATTTATCAAAAGCGCCGTCGTGGCCGTGTTGGAAAGTCGATTGAAACTTCCCAATTTGGACTCGGGCGACGACAGTTAGAGACTCACCGGCAGCGGATGATTTTTCAAATCACTTCTGTCGTTGAGATCGAGCTTAAGGTGGAGGATATGTTAGTTTAGGTAAGCAAAAAGGGTCAGCATTGGCCTAATTGCCAGTAAGCATCTTATGTTTACCTCTACTGTGTATCAAAACTGAAGATTCTAGTTTAATGGGAAATTGAGTTATCACTATTTGAAATATTTTTACAAAAATTTGCAACCATAACGTACTTGCTGCACCTAAACTCTTTCCAACCTTTATTTACTATTACTCTATCCATACTTTTTGAAAATGAAATATATATATATATATATATATATATATATATATATATATATATATATATATATATATATATATATATATATATATAAACAATACAAAATTTAGAAATAAAAATTTTAATAATTTACACTGTACATCTGATCATATATGCAATTTAAACTGCTTTATGATATTACGTAGTTTCATTTACTTCAAATGTTCCATAAAGAGTAAAAGCTAAGAGTAAAGTAAACCATAAGTACCCAGGTACCCTAGGTATTATACTTATATTAGTTTGCGGTAGGTATATTTCTTCTTGAAATAATTTTGTTTAACTTTTGTAATACAGTACCTACATGCATTGATTAAGAACCTGAATCTGATGTAAACAACCACTTTCTTATTGGTTTGATTGGATGTTAGAATCATAATATACTACAGGCACAGTGGAAGGCATCTGTCAAAGTTATGTTAAAATTAAAAGCGAGGTTATTATTTACCTACTATTTGTATTCTAGGTAGTTGTTTTATATTCTGAGATTCTAAGGTATTAGCGGAGTTGATTTCTAGGTTCTGCGCAGAACGTATACGTTTTTCTCATGACTCTTTCAAGTTAAGAAATGACAAATAGTGTTGTCAGATGAAACTAGTGAGATGGAGATCGTTTTTAAATACCCTGAAAATAGGGACATTAATATTTATACATAATAAAACGTAGTACTATATTGCTTTTAAACAAATTGAATCACTTTCATTAAGATATCTATTTATTTACATTTTTCTGATATGTACAATTTTAGATGAGAGTTGTCCTAAATGACCCCGCCGATTGTTTATTGTGACTTATTTTCGTAGCCTGTCCGTTTAAAACTTAATTTGGAGATTTTGTTTGCAATGACAGCGGAACCCTGATTAATTTGTCTGACCTTGTCTAACACTATAGGCATCCATTTAGAGGTAATTTCAGGTCATATCGTAGATTATTGATATTTTATTTAGTTATAACTCAAGATCTAATGAACCAATTGGGTTAAAATTTGGCAGGTAGGACCACTTGTACAATGTGTACATGCTTGTCAAGTTTTAGTTTAATATTTCTAGTAATTAAAAAGATATAGCGTGTTCAAGCAGTTTGTTCAATTTATTTCTAAAAGTATTTGAGCGTCAAAACTGTCTAGCGAACTCATCTAAACTATTAGCAAAATGAAGGGAATTGCCAAATTTGGTTTCGATTGGTGAAGTATCTCTTAATTATCTGTTTCATATATATATATATATATATATATATATATATATATATATATATATATATATATGTATATATATATATATATATATATATATATATATATATATATATATATATACTAACTATAAAGGATTTATAACACGGCATTTCTGTACTATACAAGGAGAAGGGTTAAGGGCAAAGCCGCAAGGATACAACCGCATACACGTGTTTCAAGCTTATTAGCCATCATCAGTACGGTATAGCCAGGTGAAGATGGGAACACTCTGGATGAAGATGAAAAATATACGGAGTCACAACAGGCAACCAGTGCACATTTGCAGCAACATTTGGAAGACCCTCAATCAGAGGGAAACGACCAAAAAAGCCACGAAGGCAAAGAAATCACCAGCTTGAACATCCGGAGCCCAGGAAGTTATACTAACTATAAAGGATTTATAACACGGCATTTCTGTACTATACAAGGAGAAGGGTTAAGGGCAAAGCCGCAAGGAGACAATCGCATACACGTGTTTCAAGCTTATTAGCCATCATCAGTACGGTATAGCCAGATGAAGATGGGAACACTCTGGATGAAGATGAAAAATATACGGAGTCACAACAGGCAACCAGTGCACATTTGCAGCAACATTTGCTTTTTTGGTCGTTTCCCTCGAATCAACGACACTGTCTCTAGCAGCTATCGTCATTTAATTGTATTTAAGTTTTCCATGAGTGTTCCTCTTGACTAATGAGAATGTATCTAGCAGGTATTCTCATTTTAGTGAATTTTCATTAAGAAAATTCACTAATAGAGAGGTATCGATGGTGAGATTTTTGGAAAATTTCAGTACGGTATAGCCAGGTGAAAATGGGAAGACTCTGGATGAAGATGAAAAATATACGGAGTCACAACAGGCAACCAGTGCACATTTGCAGCAACATTTGCTTTTTTGGTCGTTTCCCTCGTATTGAGGGTCTTCCAAATGTTGCTGCAAATGTGCACTGGTTGCCTGTTGTGACTCCGTGTTTTTTTGCATCTTCATCCAGAGTGTTCCCATCTTCACCTGGCTATACCGTATTGATGATGGCTAATAAGCTTGAAACACGTGTATGCGGTTGTCTCCTTGCGACTTTGCCCTTAACCCTTCTCCTTGTATAGTACAGAAATGCCGTGTCATAAATACTTTATAGTTAGTATAACTTCCTGGGCTCCGGATGTTCAAGCTGGTGATTTCTTTGCCTTCGTGGCTTTTTTGGTCGTTTCCCTCGGATTGAGGGTCTTCCAAATGTTGCTGCAAATGTGCACTGGTTGCCTGTTGTGACTCCGTATATTTTTCATCTTCATCCAGAGTGTTCTCATCTTCACCTGGCTATACCGTACTGATGATGGCTAATAAGCTTGAAACACGTGTATGAGGTTGTCTCCTTGCGGCTTTGCCCTTAACCCTTCTCTCTCTCTCTCTCTCTCTCTCTATATATATATATATATATATATATATATATATATATATATATATATATATATATATATATATATATATATATATATATATATACTTTTTAACTGACCTTGGATTGGGTTCTAGGGGCCCTAATTCGCGCTCATTTGAAGAAATTTTCCAAAAATCTCACCATCGATACCTCTCTATTAGTGAATTTTCTTAATGAAAATTCATTAAAATGAGAATACCTGCTAGACACATATTCTCATTAGTCAAGAGGAACACTCATGGAAAACTTGAGTACAATTAAATGAGGATAGGTGCTAGAGACAGTGTCGTTGATCAGGAGGCACAATGTGGAAAACCCGAAAACAATGAAATGAACATAGCTGCTAGAGAGAGTGTCATTGATCAAGGGGAAAACTTATGGAAAACCTGAAAACAATGAAGTAACAGGATGGTGCAGGCAGATTCATTGTTGCGACGACAAGGTGGAATCGCGTTTACATTGTGATGGAGTTCGCTTTTGGTTGGAAAAGAATTATATTTTAGTTTCCGATTTTTGTATAATTTTTTTTTAAATGATATCAGATAATATATTTCCCTACGTGTTCTTAAAATATGTAAATTGTGTCGTCTTCTTTATAGTAATAAAACATATTTCTCACTGGTAAATAATGTATATTTTCTGGCTGCAGGCGGGACCCAGCATAGCGACTGGCCAGTGGTAAATGAGTGTACATGTTAAACCCAGCACAATTCTGCGCTTGTGCAGATGTTCATTTTTCTTTCTAGATTTAATATTTCCACCATCTGTCAGAAATAATGCGAGCACTTACATAATACAATAATGTAGCGGATGATAAATTATTTGGGTGTGCAATTTTGCACCAAATGAGTTAGTCTTAATAAATTGCTCGGTGTTTGGCACCGAGACCAAAATTGAAATCTTCCAAGGATGTAATAACAGTGCTCCAGCAGAGAAAGAACCATTCTATATGGAAAACCACGGCACTAATACAGGAATGAATTACCTATTGAGTATTAGCAGGAACTAAGCATGGTTGCAAGCTTGGTGATTTTGTCTTCGTGTGCTGTAAAGTAAATTTACCAAGTCTCTAATAAATAAGTGAGTTCCGGGCGCTTTATACGAGTACACTGTGAAAATAGTTCCCTGTTAAATAAAAAAATACCGCTACTATTATTTGATTAAATCTGAAGATGGAAACGACGTGGTTCCATTTTATGACTGGCATGTGATGGCAGTATCACTAAAACGATGAAATGGCATGGTGTCGATCAAAGGTGATAACATGATTATACAATGTTAGGTTCTGTTTTCGATGGCTTAACGAAATCAGAAAAAAGTTCGGGACGCAGCAAGTGCGTTATGGTAGTGAATTTTAATTAAATGATTAAAATTTGAATAACTCAATTTTCTATAAACTTACAAAGTTGAGTTTTGGTATGTAGTAAGGTCTTTTTCAAGGCCACATATTCACCAAATTTCATTAAAATAACTTTGTAACTTTTGGAGAAAATATTTTTTTTCGAAAGAAAACTCAAAATTTTCCCGGAAAAGCTTGTCCCATTTTCCTGGCTAACGAACTCATCCAAGCCATTCACAAAACAAATTCTTGCCGAGTTTCATCAAAATCGGTTAATAACTTTCTGAGTCATCATGCGTATATATATATATATATATATATATATATATATATATATATATATATATATATATATATATATATATATATATATATATATATATATATATATATATATATATATATATATGGTTACTAAAGGAGGCCACATATACATATATACACATACATAAACACATTTTTACCACAAATTATACTAAACACAAACAACAACTTACCTTTGGTGTATGCAATGTTTTTGCACTGTAAGGCAGGGAGAAACTAAATTTTAAAGATATATATATGTGTTAAAAGGAGGCAAGGCAAGTGTAAATGTGTTGAACATTAGGAATGTATGACAAGTTTAATTAGATAGTTTAAGGTATTATTGTTTGCTAGCTGTTATGTAATTTAAGATGTTATTGTTTGTTAGAATTAAGGATATTGTTTGCTAAAAGTAAGAATGTCATGTAATCTAGATATAAGATATAAAGACTATAAAGCAATAGAATGTAAATAATGGACAATACAAACTGTATAAGTAGTTTTTAGGTAGGTTAAGCTGTTCATGTTGAGTCAATGACGTATAATACGTCGTTGTGTTGAGTAGAATTAGGAAATTTATCGTGTTATTGTTGTTAGCTTTAAGAATAGTAAGATGTCAAAATTTGAGTGATAAATTCAGGAATGTCATGTCATAACCTAGATGTAAGTCAGCTGTTTTTTATATATTTAGGACAGACGTCAAACTGACACTAAAATTATAGTTAGGTTAATTATTCTGTCATTGACTAACAACAATGAGAAGTATGTATCCGAGGAGATGATGGAAAAGGATTATTGTGTTAAAATTTGTTAGGATATTTTATTTGAAGCAGGCATAAAGCAGTTTTTTGATTAGTTACGCTGGTTACAATGAAAAATAATAAACAGAGGGTAAAAGTTTGGATAAAATCATCAGATTGAAATTTTTTGAGATGAAAAAAGTTTGAAATTGTCATTAAATTATTAGATGGGAATTTTTGGTAATAAGGATATAGTTTGAGAAATTAGATAGAAGGGGTTTGAATAGGGATAGTAGCAAGAGGAGAAATTTTAGTCTACAGGATGCAAAAATCTAGAGGGTCGCTGATCCGATAGTCCGGCTCAGCAAATACAGGAGAGGCAGCAGAGGCAGCAGCAGTCTGAGTGAGTAGTGTAAAAATAAAAGGAGTCATAAAACTCGCTAAAAAAAATAAGTACATAAACTGTGCTTTGGTTTTTATACGACATATTCAAGATACTTACAGAGGCAGGGGGTCCATTTTTTGGCTGTAAATGATAGTCAGCGTGGAATTCTGTGTCTATTGACTAAGTGCCACAATACGGTGGAATTAATATAAACACCAATAGGTGTCGGTACCGTTAAAATTTATTTAAATTTTTTCTTTCCCTTTTATAGTGTAAAATTCAAATAGATATAAGTAATACATAAGGTCAGGTTTTTGTCATATATGTTAATTTAATAAATATTTAAGTTCTGTGAGCGTATAAGAACCTTTGCTTTGTTTTCTTTAACATATATTTATAAGCATTTTGAGTAAAGATCAGAGGGGGCATACATTTCAAAATTTAAAATTTAATCATACTTTTGGAAATAATAATAAAAATTTTGATAGGACTTGAACCCACTAGCTTAAGAAGCTCCCTGATTTGAGAGTAAGTTCATCACCAAGGTGTAAGTCATATACATACATACATATATATATATATATATATATATATATATATATATATATATATATATATATATATATATATATATATATATATCTAATACACATATATTTAAAACACACATTTTCACAATAAAATTTCAGAGAGTATTTTACAGATAAGACCTAATCAAAAACTAAGATATTTAATAATCATTATATAAAACCCAAGAATAATTTTTCCTATTTTAACAATTGCAACCCTATCGTGGGACCTAAAAACCTCAGCAAAAACCACATAACAATATATATATATATATATATATATATATATATATATATATATATATATATATATATATATATATATATATATATATATATGAGACATATTTGGTTCTCGGGTTGAACCGCGTCCAGAATTTATGAAAACTCGACGTTTCGGATCCTGTTTTGGAGCAATTTTCAAGAGGTAAAGGAAATGTATAAGGACACTTTAAGGCCTCAATCTGCCTACTCCTTAGAGCGGTGGACAAAGGTGGGTTGGATTGGTTTCAAGAGGTAAAGGAAATATGAAAGTACACTCTAAGGCCTCAATCTGCCTACTCCTTAGAGCGGTGGACAAGGGTGGCTTGGGTTGATTTCAAGAGGTAAAGGAAATATGTAAGGACACTCTAAGACCTCAATCTGCCTACTCCTTAGAGCGGTGGACAAAGGTGGGTTGGGTTGTGGTAGCTCGATTACGGGGCTTTAATCTGCCTACTCCCCAAATCTCGCCGGAAATCGTCTGTGAGGTCTCAGGGTGTTCAACCCTAGTCCTCAGAGAGATATGAGTTTTAAAGGTCCTAGTTCGCGCTTATTTTAAAGAATTGTTGCGAAGTCTCACCATCGATACCTCTCTATTAGTAAATTTTTTTAAAATAAAAATTCACCAAAACGACATAGCCATTTAAAAAATAATTTAGAATTGATATATCTTGAATCAGAAATAATTTTTAGCGTGCCTGGAGGTGTTCCACAAAACAATTATTCCTTTATCGGTTTTGTGGCAAAATTAGCCCTGTCGGTGCTTAAATCCCGGAGGCATTTATACAACACATTGGACTTTAACCACTAAGTCGTTTCAACGCATGACTTTGGGGTATTATTTTTAATTTGGAAAAAACTATAAATATTGTGTACCAAATTACTTAAAATTCACAACATAGCTTTATTTGCACTATTTATAGCCACATATAAAGTCTCATTCCAGTTACTCTGATACTTACAAAATATAGCGTTTTCAAAAAGTTTTCCCCGATTTTCCACCGGAAAAACTTGAGCATAAAGGCTGATTAACGAACGCCACCTCGGTTTTCGCCCAAATAAGATTTTTGCCAAGTTTGATTGAAATGAGTTTAGTATTTTTTGAGTTATCGCTCCGATACATACATACATACATACATACATATATATATATATATATATATATATATATATATATATATATATATATATATATATATATATATATATATATATATATCAAAAAATTGTGGGAACGCCGTCAGTTGTAGAATAAAACTCTTTATTATAGGCCGAGCTTTCGGAAAAATTTATTCCTTTATCAAGGCTACAACATGGAAAGAAAAAGTTTACAATTTACGTGGAAAAAATATAAAAGTTTAAAATACTTACATATAACATGAGTTTTACTAAACTATTTATCTTAATAACAAACATAAAAAGAAAACCTTTTGATGAATTTGATTGAAGTCTAATAAATGCCAAGCTGACATATAAAGATAAATATTGTTTAATTGAATTTGTTTTTTGTTTTTGTCTAGGAAATATAAGAAGGGGTAGTGATTTCTAAAATTATTATCTTTCTTTAAGTTTATTAAATTTTCGTTAAAAGTAATTTCAAATTCTTCTAAACACATTCTTTTATTACTTTAGGTTTCACAGTGTAAAATAGAAACATTACTAAAATTTATATTATGACTTCAATCAAATTCATCAAAAGGTTTTCTTTTTATGTTTGTTATTAGATAAATAGTTTAGTAAAACTCATGTTATATGTAAGTATTTTAAACTTTTATATTTTTTCCACGTAAATTGTAAACTTTTTCTTTCCATGTTGTAGCCTTGATAAAGGAATAAATTTTTCCGAAAGCTCTGCCTATAATAAAGAGTTTTATTCTACAACTGACGGCGTTCCCACAATTTTTTGATAAATAACACTATTACCGTCACAAAAATTTAATACTATATATATATATATATATATATATATATATATATATATATATATATATATATATATATATATATATATATATATATATATATATATATATATATATAACGTATAAAAATTTTAACGGACCTTGGTTTTGGGTTCTAGGGACCCATATTCGCGCTCATCAGAAGAATTTTTTTCAAAAGCTTTTCATCGTAACCTCTCTCGAATTATTCTTAATCAAAATTCTCTAAAAACTCACGTGTCGCCATCTCCTCATAAGCGAATTCTGCGAAAATTCGCGAATAACCAATTGTTTTACAGCAGCTAACGAGAAATTTTAATCTTCTTTTCCACAAATATAGGCTAATCCGGTGGCTGCAGGGATTAGCTACTAAGTTGAGATGTACACATCAGAAAGCAAGCTGGAAACACCGGCGAATAGGGTAAAGAGTTGGATAAAGGGTAGGTAGGATGGAAGGGCGGCTTGAAGTTTCCACCAAACGTTACTTATAGAAATGTTTACTGTGTTGCGGAAGAACTGTAACGATTTTGTTGTGTAGAAGTGGGTTCCGGCGATGTAATTAAACAGCGGTAGGCGAGGTGGGTCCATTAAACGGCCGCCCCGAGTATATTGTGTGATGCTGAGGCCCTTCATTAATCTCACAGCACACCTAGAATACAGCTAACCTAACCATCACCCCCCACCCCAGTCATCTCTAATACGATTTCATTATTCACTTTATCACCTTCTAGCTCAGATGTTCCCAAACATTTGCATATTGAATGCTATGCAATGCTGCCACGGGCATATCGGAAAATTTTCCTATTACCATATATTTACCGATTATACAGTATGTATGAAAAGTGGCGCACAGAATATTTGATAAGCCCGATAATTGAGGAGATGTTTTCTTGTTCTTAGAAAAGAAAATCCACAGCCTGTCTTAAGTTACTCAACGTTTACATTCTTCACAACCCGGATTTCAGTCCATGGCTCCAGATCAGATAATGTATTTTTGGTTTTAATTTTTGCAGGATTGTCTTTATCAATTCGTATTTTACCTACCTTACTTTTTCAATATGTAAAACCGACCAGTTGCTATTTTTATATCCCGAAGGCATTGTTTTGTCATATTAATGACATAAAAAGCAGCGATGTATCGTGTTTATTCAATAACAGCAATAAAATCATCTGAACGTATGCTTTCGTGGTTCTTTTTTTTTTTTTTTTTTTTTTTATGTCAACAACACACCACGAGGGCTTACAGCCTAAATACTATCGTACCGTGGGTGTTGACAAGGAGGAAAGAGGCAGCTTGTTAATTCTGGATTTGAAGGTTTGGAGGTTCGGAGGAGAAGGAAAAACATGTGCCGGCAAGGAATTCCACAACTTGGAAGTCCTCGGGACAAAAGAGCGGGCATAACAAGATGTTCTATGTCTGGTGACCTGGACAGTAAATGGGTGCATTCGCTCTGTTCCCCTGGTAGATCTGCTGGGGGCAGCAGGTGGGGGAATTATGGAGGAAAGCTCCTCTGAGCAGTGCCCGTGCAGATATCTATAAAAGAGAGAGAGGTCACCAACGGCACGTCGGTGGGCAAGGGATGGAAGCCTTTGGGTGAGGGCAGGGTCACCGATGAGACGTATAGCTCTCTTTTGAATGGAGTCCAGGATAGCGAGTGTAGAAGCGGCAGCTGCACCCCAGATGTGGGAGCAGTATTCGAGGTTTGGCCTTATTTGTGAAGTGTATAAGGTATAGAGATTAGTTGGTGAAAAGTATTTGCGAGCCCGGAAGAGGAAACCCAATTTCTTAGCAGCCGCTTCTGCAATTGATGTAACATGTTGGTGCCAATTAAGATTTCGATCCACAGAAATGCCAACAAGAGAAAAGGACTCATTACTTTGAATAACTTGGTTGTTCATTGTGATGGGTCTAGGGCTGCTGTATCTCTTGTGAGAAAGAAAGCAAGACTTAGTTTTGGTGGGGTTGAATTGTACAAGATTTCTACTTCCCCAGTCTAATATTTTTTGGAGGTCCACGGAGACAGAACCCTCCATGAGTCTGCGATCCTCATCTAACTGGGCTAAAGAGACAGGCTTAGAATATTGTATATTTGAGTGGAGGGTGCTGTCGTCCGCGTAACTGTGAACTGGGTTGGATGTGCTAGAGAGGAGGTCATTGATGTGGAGAAGAAACAAAGTAGGGGCTAAAGCTGAACCTTGAGGAACTCCTGCATTAATTGGATACAGTTTAGAGGAATGGCCATCCACAACAACAGATATGCTCCTGTTGGAGAGGAAATTTGCTGTCCAGGTACAAAGTTTTGGTGGTAGGCCATAGGCCGGAAGTTTATTAAGCAGCGCTGCGTGCCAGACCTGGTCGAATGCTTTGGATATGTCTAGAGCAACAATTTGGGATTCACCGTGTTGTTCCATAGACTTGTTCCAAGAATGGGTGACAAAGGAAAGGAGGTCGGCAGTCGATCTGCGCTGACGGAATCCATACTGCCTGTCGTGGATTAGACTGTGTTTTTCAAGGAATTTTAGTAGTTCGGTGTTTATATACTTTTCCATCACTTTAGAGATGACTGAAAGGAGAGAAATAGGCCTGTAGTTGCTGGGAAGCGCTTTGGATCCTTTCTTGCGGATGGGTTGTACTCGAGCAGTTTTCCAGTTACTAGGGAATATGCCTTTATTGTAAGATATCTGAAACAGACGAGTCAGGACAGGAGCAAGTTCTGGTGCGCATTTTTTGAGAACAATTGCTGGGATCTCGTCAAGGCCAGAGGCTTTCCTGGTATTAAGAGAAGAGAGCATCTTTCGTACCTTTTTAGTTTTGAAAATGATATCAGTCATTTTATGCGCGACATTGGGGACTGTTGGTGGTTGAACATTTGGAGGTGGGTTGAGAGTAGAATTTCCGGCGAACAACGAAGCAAAAAGTTCAGCCTTGCCCAGGGCGGTAGAAACAATTTCATCCCCTGAGACAAGAGGTGGGAACGTGCTCTTGCAGAAATTATTCCCAATAGACTTAGCAAGAGTCCAGAAGGGTTTGCCGCCGTTGGAGCTTGAGAGGACTTTGTTTTTGATGTGGTTATTAAACGAGTTTTTTGCCTCAGAAAGAATGCGGACATAGCGGTTTCTTGCATCGTTGAATGCTTGACGATTTTCTTGACTGGGATTGTGTAGAAGCGTTTTGTGAGCTTTGACCTTTTCAAGTCTGGCCTTGTCACAGGATTTAGAGAACCAGGGCTTTTGAGTGGCTGAAGAGGTTTTCTGTGTACGTGGAATAAATAATTCCATGCCAGCTTGGATAATTTCGGTGACGTTTTGTGAGATATCAGAGGGGTCAGGATGAGAGAAGCAGACAGACGCCCATGGAAATGAGGAAAAGTAATCCCGCATTTCGTCCCAGTTTGCGGAGTTGTAGTGCCAAACGATACGAGGGTGTGATGACTGTGTGACCTCGGGTTGCATTGCACAGGAAGCAGTGACCATGCTGTGGTCTGAGCGACCCAGGGGGGCGGTGACTGATATCTTATAGCAGTCAGGATTTGTAGTAAGAAAGAGATCCAAGGGATTTGAGCTGTGTGTTGGGATGCGAGGAAAGTAAGTAGGTTGCTGAACCATATTAACCAAAGAATTGCTGACTGCAAAGGCCTCCGCTGCTCTCCCTTGTGGATCGGTTTTTGAAGATCCTAGCCATTCCTTATTATGGACATTGAAGTCGCCAAGAATAGTGACCTCGGAGGAAGGATATTCAGAAATCAGATAGTCGGTTTTTTCAGAAAGGTAGTCAAAGAGCTGGACAAAGTTGTTGTCAGAAGGTGACCGGTAAATGCAACAGATGAATTTAGTTGCAGCCCTGAGAGAGAGTTTTATCCATAGTATGTCTTTTCTTCCAGCTTCTAAATTGGGAAGTCTGGTGCAGGGTAGATTGCTACGGACGTATGCGCAGACGCCTCCATGCAATCTAAAGGCAGTAAGGAGCTCATACCCCGGGAAATTAAGGTGATTAGTGGCTGTTTTGGCACTGATTTGGGTTTCGGTGAGGAAGAGGAGTTGGGGCCTGTTAGCCTGCAGGAAATGGTGAACGGAGTTCAGGTTAGAATTTAGGCCACATATATTCGAAAAGGATATGTTAAATCTTGATGTTGGCGCCCCCTGTACACCCCTCTCCCGGAGATCCGAATGGAGGGGTATTTTGCCTCCGGAATATTTTATACAAGGAGGAGCCATCATCATTTTTGCTTATAAGGGAAACCGACTCATACACCAGAACCGGAAACGTCCGTTGGGACTTCACCGGCCCCTTGATGTATGGGGTGGTACCTCCTCGGGCGTGAAAAAATCCTTTACTATTACATAAAGGAAAATTCCACTACCACCTGCTATGGATTGGATTGGATCAATGTCTACCCCTTTAAAAATAAGATTAATAAAGGGACTATCAATTGTCCAGTAGTTATGATTTTCGACATAGTAGGAGGATACAAAACATTATCTCTCTTGTTTCCCTGTTGTTTCTCTATGAGAGTGCCTGTCACTTTAAAATGTAATCTTGAACTGGAAATGACCGCACATAAATGACAGGTGACGCAAATTTTAAATATAGAGATGGGGCATAAAAGAAGATGCTCTCTTTCTCTTACTCTTTAACCTTATGGCAATATTTAAATATTTGTTTTACTATTTTAAAACTATTGTTAGCGTTAACAAAGTTTTAATCTACCAAAACCCGGTATAAAAATGAGAAAATTATACAAATATTAAGTTTGGACGCAGCAAGTGCGCTATGAAAGTGATTTTGATAAAAATGTTTTAATAGCGAATATGTTTTTAATGCAAGCACGCATCAATTTGGTTACCGGTGTAACCTATATACAAGAAACAATGTACCATATTTTATCAAAATTACTTATTGTTTGAAAATGTACAAAAATTCTCCGAAGATAAACTTAGAATATTTCCGAGAAAATTTATTTCCTAGCCAACGAACCTTAGGTTAATAGCAAATTGAGTTATTGAAGTTTGAAGCATTTAATGAAAATTCGCTACGAAAACGCACTTACTGCGTCTCGATTTTTTTGCTACAAACATGCACCATATTTCGATAAAAAATGCAAAAATACAACAATATAAAGGATGTTTGAAAAAACTTGTAGGTATCACCAACGACTTATGGGTCACCTGTGATTGTCAAAATAATTTTATAAGATGCAGCTCACGACACCCTATAATTAACGTATACAACTTTTCTTGTACTTGCAGAATAACGACTATATTGACCTTTACCGTAGAAGTGCGCCACCCTGTATATATGTAAACAGATAAAAACTGAAACTAAACCCGGATATGGATTCTAGGCGAACTAGTTTGCACTCATTTGAAGAAAGCTTTTTAAAATTGAAAAGTCGCGGTCTCCTCATTCACGAATTTTTTCTACGAAAATTAGCTAGAAATTATAGACCGTTAAGCTCTAAACTTAACTAAAACTACTGCGAAAGCATCAGAGAGCAAGGGTCTATTTGATATGAATTTTCTGAAAATATTTTCGTAAAATGAAGGTCAATGGCGATTGAAGCTGAAATCTAAGGGTTTGCATAACACCCTTCTTGCGACATTTTCTTTACATAATCCGTATTTGTTTTAGGTTCTTTGCCTGAATGTTGCGAAATTTGACGTTTCAAATCGCACTTTGACGTTTTGAGGAAAACCCCAAATGTTTATTCTTTAAATGCCTGTATCTTTTTGTCTTTTAACTTACAGACCTGTTTCGGTACGTGGTTTTCTAAGTTTCGGTACGTGGTTTCTAGGTTTCGGTACGTGGTTCACTTTTTATAATAAAAAGACGCGTACCAAATTTGGTTGCCGTTACTCTGTTATTTTCGAAGTTATACTTTTTTTCCGAAAGAGTTTTACTATAACTAATTATGGAATAACAAAAAGGTTTTTTTCATGTTTGTTATTCTATAATTAGTTATAGTAAAACTCGCGTTAAATCCTTGAGAATGGAATAAACTTTTCCGAAAGCTCGGCATTTAATAAAGAGTTTTATTTTGCAACTGACGGCTTTCCCACAAGTTTTTAAGTAAATAACACTATTACCGTCACAAAAACTGAATACTCTCTCTCTCTCTCTCTCTCTCTATATATATATATATATATATATATATATATATATATATATATATATATATATATATATATATATGTAAACATCGAAACTGTCCCCGGATAGTAGATATTCTTCTGGGGGATGGAAGAAGGTATTTTATTATTTGTGTTCTGCTATCTTGTGGAAGCCTCTTAGTTACCATGTCAGTATTTTTTAACCAATTTTATCTGCAAAAAGTTAATAGAATATGTAGCCTAAATTTTTCGGTTTTGACCATAGAACTTTTCGAATGAGTTTTTATGTCATGACAAAATGAGGTTCTTGCAATGAAATTGCCATTTACAAATCACCTAAAATATGACGACGTCTAAAAAACTACAAACATTACTTGCAGGTCAGATTAAGAAACCTGTTGATTTCGCAAAATCTGGTCGGCAAGGAGAGCTAAACTGTAGGATTACCAAGATCAGTTATAATGTTTATTAATATATATATATATATATATATATATATATATATATATATATATATATATATATATATATATATATATATATATATATCTTTTGTAATGTTCGACTACACTGTAATCACTTTTAAATATACACTTATTTTATTTGCTGTACTTTTTGTGATTTTTTATTTGTTTGCGTGGACTGCAGTTTCGCAGCGTCCCGGTTCATCATCAGCACACTACTAGCGTACTGACGATGAACCGGGGCGGGTCAAAACTGCAGTCTACGCAAACAAATAAAAAATCACAAAAAGTACAGAAAACAAATATAGTATATGTATATATATATATATATATATATATATATATATATATATATATATATATATATATATATATATATACATATATACATATAAGGTGATAAAGTAAATATTATCACAGAATAATTGTAGACTATTTACGTAACAAATAAAAAAGTAATGAACAAACCGCGATATTTGTAAGTAATAATAAGCAATCCAGCTAATAGCGGAGCGCTGCAAAATACACCGGCTGGCTGCAGCAAACGTCGTACCGCTCGAGCAGACCGAGGTGGAAGCGATTGATACGTTGGTCGAGGCTGATGTCTCGGGCAGGCGGCGACGGAATCTTTTTTCAGGTACGTTCCAGAAGCGGTACACCGGACGGAAGGTCACAGCCGTCGTTATTCATTCATCTTTATTGTATTTTTTAGTCTGAGCCGCAGGTACAGGTGGCAGCGACACCGAGAGTTGTCAATTGCTGAAGACCGCAGCCTGTCCGGAGTTAGAGTTGTTTATTTATTTTAGGTAGGCCGACAGTATCCAGTGCAGCGTGATTACGAGGTAACGAAAGTAATTCTCATGAGCTGGACCTCTTCTTCTGCTTTTGTCCAGCGGAAGCGATGTTAAAAGCTCGTATGTGGGAAGTTCCGTCTGCTAAGTGTTGTTCCTTTTGCTAATTGAAGTTTACAGGTATCGCCGACGGAGGGACACCTAGGGCAGCTCGTCTTTGTTTAGTAGTAGTAGCCTCGCTGAGTGCAAGGGATGTCCGTCTACTTTAAGTGGTAGTATCCCCCAAGTGTTTGAGTGTGAGGTATGGATGTGAAATCGTAGTTTCCTAGGTTTATTATAATAATAGTAGTATTTGTGTACAGGAACCTTTTCCTGGTGATGATTTTTTGCTTTAGTGTCTATTGCATGCCCGTTACACCGCCGCTTGCTTGATATCACCTCCCGCAGCGCCACGTCGCTTTCTAACGCATATTATAGATCCCCGTTTTAACCGTAATAATAGACCCGCTGGCTTTGCACATGTTCTACTAGCTTCATTCGGAAGCATTCATACCCAAAAAGTCATTGTGTGTAAATCTTTCCGACCGAGGTATGGACTAAGGTTCGGTACTCTCAGTGAGGGGATTTTAGTGAGTACAGTCTTACAGTACCCCGATATCCCACGGCACCAACGGGGCTGTGAATGGGGTCTGCATGAGCATTTCCCCCTCCTGTATCCAAAAAAAAATTCGCTACGATTGCCTTTGTCTCTGGCATTGTATATATTTTTAGGCGAATAATATAACTTTGTTTTGAAATAAGTTAGGTTCAATAGATTTGTTATTTAATGTTAATGTTCGCGGATATAATAATTTGTTTCTTTCCTTGTACATACTTTGTAAATATTTTCTGGTATTCTATTGTGTAAATAGATTGTAAATATTATCCTGTATTTTATTTAGCTCTTCCAAGTTATCCACCCAAACCGTTATTATTATCAACCTTGTCTCTAATAAAGGCGATAAATAGAAGTCACCGGTGACTTGGTCCTAAGACTTAGGAAAACCATGTCTTCACTGGAGTTTACCCTGGGTCTAGGTAGCTGTAAACAGCGACCTAGAAAGGAGGGATAGTCAAAAGAAGCACATCGACTGCCTCTAAAACCCAATTGCTGCTGGCGCCTGTGCTTAATCCCGGAGGAAAACCGTATTGATAAGGTTGCCGCAGAAACTTCCCCGGACTGGGGAAAAGTAACCTTATCCCAAATTATACCCGTTACTATATATATATATATATATATATATATATATATATATATATATATATATATATATATATATATATATATATATATATATATATATATATATATAAGTAAAAATATAGATGATTTCTGTGAAAATTCGCTACTATAACGCATTTTCTGCGTCAGTACTTTTATACAATCTATAATAATCTACAGATTTTAGTGAACTAGTAGCTTGATCTTTAAATGGATATCTAGATAATTATTGTTGAGTATGTTTTGTGGTCTAAATTTTGGCAGGTGTATTATTGATTATTAGTCGGTCAAGACACCTTTTGTCATTTTTTGTCAAATGTAAGTAACACTGGATCTTTTATAAATTTCCGCTTTTCTATAAAATAGTTGTACCCTGAGCACCCATAAATTGTTCAGCTTAAAAAGATCACGAATCCCTTTCCCTGCAAGGCCAGGATGACTATTTTTACAGTTGAAGATGCCACACAGTTCTCTGCGTGCTTTATGAGGTTGTTTCTTTGAAAACTGCATCCACTTGCCGCCACCGTTTCCGTCCCTGGCCTAGATTTATGTCTCTATTAAAATTTTCCACCGTCTTCCCATTCTCCTCTCTTACCAAGCCTGGTTAAATTAATTATGTGGACCCCATCTTAGGTGCACATGCATTGTTTCCCAGTTTAGACGCAGATTCCATTTGTTGTCGCTTCCTGTTAACATTAATTGTTATTCAGAGGAGTGAATTATTGCTGCTGGAATCTAAAGCAAAAGAGAAATAACTCTGTGAACTAGTTTTATTTCGTCTGATTCAATTACGGTTGCGCTAGGTGGTCTAATTGTTTAGCCAACAAAGCGAGCTCCAGTGAACCTCACGTGTACGCTGGGGTATTGGATGTTATTTGAACAATTTATTGTTACAGCGGGTATCCCGCATACAGTCATATAACGTAAATACCGTTCGGTGTTGCGACAATTCCTATGACAGTTTATCATAATTGTTGGTTGCATTCGTTGAATTGAGAGGAAAATAATACTACATTTATATGTAGAATATCCAAGCGTTACGATATAATGATAATAATAATAATATAAGTGCAAGTGCGTTATGGAAGTGAATTTTCATAAAAATGTTTTTAATAGCAAATACGTCTCTTTAATGCAAGCAGGCATCAATTTGATTATCGGTAGAACCTATATAGTAGAAACAATGTATCATATTTTATCAAAATGTTGTTTGAAAATGTACAAACAATTTCCGAAAATAAGCTTAAAACGTTTCCGAGATAACTCGTGTCCTAGCTGACGAACTTTAGGTCACTAGCAAATTGCGTTATTGAATTTTTAAGCGTTTAATGAAAATTCGCTACCAAAAGGCACTTACTGCGTCTCGATTTGTTTTACAAACATGCATAATATTTCGATGAAAATGCGAAAATACAAAAAGGAATGTTCAAAAATAAATTGTAGGTATCACCAACGACTTATGGGCCATCCTGTGATTGTCAAAATAATTTTATAAGATGCAACTCAAGACACCCTATAGGTAACGTATTTAATTTTTTCTCGTATCTTGCATAGTAACAATTACATGGAGCTTTACCGTATAAATGTGTCACCCTGTATATATGTAAACAGAAAGTAAACCCGGATATGGATTCTAGGGGGCCTAGTTTGCGTTCATTTGAAGAAATCTTTTTAGAATTCAAAGGCCGTGGTCTCGTCATTAACGAATTTTTCTACGAAAATTAGCTACAAATTATAGACCGTTAAACCATAAACTTAACTAAAACTATTTCCAAAGCATAAGAGAAAGTGCCTATTTGAAATGAATTTTCTGGAAATATTGTATTAAAATGAAGGGCAATGATGGTTGAAGGTGAAACTTAGGGTTTGCAGAACACTCTTTACATAATCCGTATTTCTTTCAGGTTCTTTGCCTAAATTATTTTCTTTAAATGCCTCAAACTTTTTTGTCTTTAAACTTACAGACCTAAATTTTGGTAAATTGTTCACCCTTTATATATATATATATATATATATATATATATATATATATATATATATATATATATATATATATATATATATATATATATTTGAAACTGACCCTGGATATGGGCTCTAGGGAGCCTAGTTCGCGCTCATTTGAAGACATTTTTTCTAAATTCAAAAGTCGGGATCTCCTTGTGCAGAAGCACTTGTGAAGCCACGGGAATAGATAACGGTAAAGTGAAATGAGAAAAAAAGCTGATAAAAAGTAAAGTCACTAAGTAGGATTAGAACTCGTAATGTAGGAGTCGATTATCCGATGTACAGGGACTTAGCCCACTGAGCTGCGCACGACATGTATGTACTAGCAGGTACATATATCCCATAATACATGTTAATTGTTCAACGTTTTACAATTTACACAAAACCATTTTGATTTTTGATGGATTTTTTGCTCATATTTTAACCAAATCAAGGAAAATAACGACTGAGACACATATATAGGAGATTTTTAGTCATTTCTTGTAGTATTTTTCCCCCACAATCGTATTCAATCAATTTTGACGTTTTAACTTTCTTGAATCAGATTTAATTAATTAAAATTAGTTTACATCTAACTTTTTTGTCTTTTAAGATAGATATCTGAATTTTGGTACATAGGATACTCTTTATGGCAAAAACCAGCCTATTGTTATTTCCGGAGATATACACTTTTTTCGAAAGAAAACACAACATTTTCTGTGAAAACCTGGGCAGATTTTCCTGACTAACGAACCTGTCCAAGCCACTTGCAAAAGGAAGGTATGTGGCAAATTTAACAAAATCTGATCATTATTTTTTGAGTTATCGGTGTGATACATACATACATACATACATACATACATACATATATATATATATATATATATATATATATATATATATATATATATATATATATATATACTGATGCTTTGGCAGTAGTTTTAGTTAAGTTTGTGGTTTAGCGATCTATAATTTTAAGATAATTTTCGTAGGAAAAATTCGTTAATGAGGAGACAGCGGCTTTTAAATTCCAAAAAGGTTTCTTCAAATGAGCGCAAACTGGGCACCCTAGAATCCATATCCGGGTTTACTTTCAGTTTACATATATACAGGGTGACGCATAACTACGGTAAAGCTCAATATAATTGGTATTATGCAAGATACGAGAAAAAATTGTATACATTACCTAGAGGGTGTCTTAAGCTGCATCTTATAAAATTGTTTTGACAATCACAGCATGGCCGAAAAGTCGTTGCTGATACCTACAATTTTTTTTGCATTCCTTATTGCATTTTTGCATTTTTCATCGAAAAATGATGCATGCTTGTAAAAAAATCGAGACGCAGTAAGTGCGTTTTGGTGCGCTTCAAAATGAAATAACGCAATTTGCTATTAACCTAAGGTTCGTCAGCTAGGAAACGAGTTTTCTCGGAAACGTTTTAAGGTTATTTTCCGAAAATTTTTGTACATTTTCAAACAAGTTATTTTGATAAAATATGGTACATTGTTCCTACTATATAGGTTATACCGGTGACCAAATTGCTGCCTGCTTGTATTAAAGAGACGTATTTGCTATTAAAAACATTTTAATGGAAATTCACTTCCATAACGCACTTGCTGCGTCCAGACTTTTATTTAAAAACCGTCACACTGGAGATCTTTTAACTAGAATAACTCAATAAGTCTGGCATCATCTGAAGCTACATCAGTGTAATATTTCGTAATCATCTGAAGCTACATCAGTGTAATATTTCGTAAAACGAAACTGAACTAAAGTGCAGTTCAGCATGCACTCTTCCACTGGGCATACCGTCGCCAAGTGTAATAAAGACTCAGATGAAGATATTATCCTGGGCAAGAAAGTCAGATTATCCTCTCTTGAGTTACTTGTCTGGGAGTAAACAATTTACAGTAGGAAAGTCTCCAAAATCACTTACCATTTGTCTCTAAAATGCAAGTCATGCATTCTCATATGAAACACCACCCATCCTGTCTCTTATAGCTGAAGTTTTCCTTGCATTTTGTTTACCGAGCAATTTGATATCGTAACGCCTGGAAAACCTTTCATGGGAAATACAACGTAAACAGAATTGCCCGCCTATGTTGACGTTTTCAGTTTGTTATAAAAGTACATTCAATGTTTTAATGTCACAATGTTTTATAATTGCGCCGTGCTTTACAAAATTTTTGCCTGTACGTTTATAACGGGCACAGGCTAGTGACTTTGATTCTACCATACTAATCAGTTGGCTGTTAAACCAAGCATGATACTTAGTAGATCTGCAGGAGGTTTTTCGAACAAATTGCTCCAATGTATTATAAAGAATAGAGTAAAACTCGCGACAAGCTGACTGGGTGTCAATATGATTATTTAATGAGGACCAAACAACAACTGATCATATGAGGATATGAAGTCCACCCACCTAAAGTTATATTCTGGAATTCGGCTTGGTATGCACTTTATAAAACCAATTTTTGAGGCCTCAAATAAGTCAAATTTAACAGGAGGAACAGGATGATACAAATCCTCTTTCATCGGGCTTTTTTTTATATTTTTATTGTTTATTTCAACAACACACCACGAGGGCTTACAGCCTAAATACTATCGTACAGTGGGTGTCGACAAGGAGGAAAGAGGCAACTTGTTAATTCTGGACTTGAAGGTTTGGAGGTTCGGAGGAGAAGGAAAAACATGTGCCGGCAAGGAATTCCACAACTTGGAAGTCCTCGGGACAAAAGAGCGGGCATAACAAGATGTTCTATGTCTGGTGACCTGGACAGTAAAAGGGTGCATTCGCTCTGTTCCCCTGGTAGATCTGTTGGGGGCAGCAGGTGGAGGAACTATGGAAGAAAGCTCCTCTGAGCACTGCCCGTGCAGATATATATAGATATATATATATATATATATATATATATATATATATATATATATATATATATATATATATATATATATAAAAGGAGACGTATAGCTCTCTTCTGAATGGAGTCCAGGATAGCGAGTGTAGAAGCGGCAGCAGCACCCCAGATTGGGAGCAGTATTCGAGGTTTGGCCTTATTTGTGAAGTATATAAGGTATATAGATTAGCTGGTGAAAAGTATTTGCGAGCCCGGTAGAGGAAACCTAATTTCTTAGCAGCCGCTTCTGCAATTGATGTGACATGTTGGTGCCACTTGAGATTTCGATTCACATAAATGCCAACAAGTGAAAAGGACTTATTACTTTGAATCACTTGGTTGTTCATTGTGATGGTTCTAGGACTGGTGTATCTTTTATGCGAAAGAAAGCAAGACTGAGATTTGGTGGGGTTGAATTGTACAAGATTTCTATTTCCCCAGTCTAATATTTTTTGGAGATCCACGGAGACAGAACCCTCCATGAGTCTGCGATCCTCATCTAGTTGGGCCAAAGAGACAGGCTTAAAATATTGTATATTTGAGTGGAGGGTGCTGTCGTCCGCGTAACTGTGAACTGGGTTGGATGTGCTAGAGAGGAGGTCATTGATGTGGAGAAGAAACAAAGTAGGGGCTAAAGCTAAACCTTAAGGAACTCCTGCTTTAATTGGATATAGTTGTGCCAATTTAAGCCTAAAAACCCGAGTGTATTTATTTGATATTTGCCCGCGGTGGATATCTTGTCACAGATTTCAATTGGATCCAAGTCCGGTCGATAGTGAGGCCATAAGCACCTCTAGAACCCTAACGCACTGCACTTTTCACTCAGATTTATTATTCTTCTAAGATAAAGAACACACTGTTTGGTTTGAAGAAGAAAAGATAACCAAATAGTTACTCAGCTTTAGTCTTGTTCTATATATATATATATATATATATATATATATATATATATATATATATATATATATATATATATATATAAACATATAAAAATTGAAACTAGAGGGCCTAATTCGCGGTCATTTAAAAGTCGAAACCTCCTCATTAGTGATTTTTTTAAAAGAAAATTCACACTTTCTTTGATGCTTTGGCAGTAGTTTTAGTTAAGTTTGTGGTTTAACGATCTATAATTTTAAGCTAATTTTCGTAGGAAAAATTCGTTAATGAGGAGACCGCGGCTTTTGAATTCCAAAAAGGTTTCTTCAAATGAGCGCAAACTGGGCACCCTAGAATCCATATCCGGGTTTACTTTCAGTTTACATATATACAGGGTGACGCATTCCTACGGTAAAGCTCAATATAATTGGTATTATGCAAGATACGAGAAAAAATTGTATACATTACCTAGAGGGTGTCTTAAGCTGCATCTTATAAAATTGTTTTGACAATCACAGCATGGCCGAAAAGTCGTTGGTGATACCTACAATTTTTTTTGCATTCCTTATTGCATTTTTGCATTTTTCATCGAAAAATGATGCATGCTTGTAAAAAAATCGAGACGCAGTAAGTGCGTTTTGGTGCGCTTCAAAATGAAATAACGCAATTTGCTATTAACCTAAGGTTCGTCAGCTAGGAAACGAGTTTTCTCGGAAACGTTTTAAGGTTATTTTCCGAAAATTTTTGTACATTTTCAAACAAGTTATTTTGATAAAATATGGTACATTGTTCCTACTATATAGGTTATACCGGTGACCAAATTGCTGCCTGCTTGTATTAAAGAGACGTATTTGCTATTAAAAACATTTTAATGAAAATTCACTTCCATAACGCACTTGCTGTGTCCAGACTTTTATTTAAAAACCGTCACACTGGAGATCTTTTAACTAGAATAACTCAATAAGTCTGGCATCATCTGAAGCTACATCAGTGTAATATTTCGTAAAACGAAACTGAACTAAAGTGCAGTTCAGCATGCACTCTTCCACTGGGCATACCGTCGCCAAGTGTAATAAAGACTCAGATGAAGATATTATCCTGGGCAAGAAAGTCAGATTATCCTCTCTTGAGTTACTTGTCTGGGAGTAAACAATTTACAGTAGGAAAGTCTCCAAAATCACTTACCATTTGTCTCTAAAATGCAAGTCATGCATTCTCATATGAAACACCACCCATCCTGTCTCTTATAGCTGAAGTTTTCCTTGCATTTTGTTTACCGAGCAATTTGATATCGTAACGCCTGGAAAACCTTTCATGGGAAATACAACGTAAACAGAATTGCCCGCCTATGTTGACGTTTTCAGTTTGTTATAAAAGTACATTCAATGTTTTAATGTCACAATGTTTTATAATTGCGCCGTGCTTTACAAAATTTTTGCCTGTACGTTTATAACGGGCACAGGCTAGTGACTTTGATTCTACCATACTAATCAGTTGGCTGTTAAACCAAGCATGATACTTAGTAGATCTGCAGGAGGTTTTTCGAACAAATTGCTCCAATGTATTATAAAGAATAGAGTAAAACTCGCGACAAGCTGACTGGGTGTCAATATGATTATTTAATGAGGACCAAACAACAACTGATCATATAAGGATATGAAGTCCACCCACCTAAAGTTATATTCTGGAATTCGGCTTGGTATGCACTTTATAAAACCAATTTTTGAGGCCTCAAATAAGTCAAATTTAACAGGAGGAACAGGATGATACAAATCCTCTTTCATCGGGCTTTTTTTTATATTTTTATTGTTTATTTCAACAACACACCACGAGGGCTTACAGCCTAAATACTATCGTACAGTGGGTGTCGACAAGGAGGAAAGAGGCAACTTGTTAATTCTGGACTTGAAGGTTTGGAGGTTCGGAGGAGAAGGAAAAACATGTGCCGGCAAGGAATTCCACAACTTGGAAGTCCTCGGGACAAAAGAGCGGGCATAACAAGATGTTCTATGTCTGGTGACCTGGACAGTAAAAGGGTGCATTCGCTCTGTTCCCCTGGTAGATCTGTTGGGGGCAGCAGGTGGAGGAACTATGGAAGAAAGCTCCTCTGAGCACTGCCCGTGCAGATATATATATATATATATATATATATATATATATATATATATATATATATATATATATATATATATATATATATATATATAGGAGACGTATAGCTCTCTTCTGAATGGAGTCCAGGATAGCGAGTGTAGAAGCGGCAGCAGCACCCCAGATTGGGAGCAGTATTCGAGGTTTGGCCTTATTTGTGAAGTATATAAGGTATATAGATTAGCTGGTGAAAAGTATTTGCGAGCCCGGTAGAGGAAACCTAATTTCTTAGCAGCCGCTTCTGCAATTGATGTGACATGTTGGTGCCACTTGAGATTTCGATTCACATAAATGCCAACAAGTGAAAAGGACTTATTACTTTGAATCACTTGGTTGTTCATTGTGATGGTTCTAGGACTGGTGTATCTTTTATGCGAAAGAAAGCAAGACTGAGATTTGGTGGGGTTGAATTGTACAAGATTTCTATTTCCCCAGTCTAATATTTTTTGGAGATCCACGGAGACAGAACCCTCCATGAGTCTGCGATCCTCATCTAGTTGGGCCAAAGAAACAGGCTTAAAATATTGTATATTTGAGTGGAGGGTGCTGTCGTCCGCGTAACTGTGAACTGGGTTGGATGTGCTAGAGAGGAGGTCATTGATGTGGAGAAGAAACAAAGTAGGGGCTAAAGCTAAACCTTAAGGAACTCCTGCTTTAATTGGATATAGTTGTGCCAATTTAAGCCTAAAAACCCGAGTGTATTTATTTGATATTTGCCCGCGGTGGATATCTTGTCACAGATTTCAATTGGATCCAAGTCCGGTCGATAGTGAGGCCATAAGCACCTCTAGAACCCTAACGCACTGCACTTTTCACTCAGATTTATTATTCTTCTAAGATAAAGAACACACTGTTTGGTTTGAAGAAGAAAAGATAACCAAATAGTTACTCAGCTTTAGTCTTGTTCTGCCCAAAGTCTTAGATTTTTGAGATCTTTGAGTCAAAACACCGGCACTACGTTACTTAGTTTGAAGAGATCTAGATAATAGATATAAAGAATGTCCTGTTACAGCACCACCAGAAGTGAGAAAGATTAAGTGAGGTATTAATTATTTAATTAAAACAGATATTAAAACAAAAATATTTAATTTTATTCATATCAATTAATAATGTCGGAGTTACCAAAATCAAGACTCCTGGTAAATCACATATGAGTCGTACATCATATGCCGGCGAAATAAATATTAAATGCAAAGTTAAAGATTTTTATATTATTAAATCTACCAATGCTCTCAGATATTGTAAAATTAAGTAATTATTAACTGTAATTTAAGTGAAAGGTAATAAGCTATTTTTTATCACTCTAAAACATGTTGAAATTTTGACGATTCGTGATCAAAATCTTTAGCCAATTGATTATTATACTAGTCTTTCTAATTTACATTTTTGACATCATACAAAAAGAAAATACGAAACAAATTTATATAAGGATCAATCTCACTGATTTAAGATTTTAAATTTTGACGAGCCTCAATCTGCCTACTCCTTAGAGCGGTGGACAAATGTGAGTTGGGTCGTTGTAGCTCGATTACGGGGCCTCAATCTCCCTACTCCCCAAATCTCGCCGGAGATCGTCTGTGAGGTCTCAGTGTGTTCAACGCAGGCCTAAGTAGATGTGGCAGTTCGTTGCAAGTCTTGTATTGTATGTACCGTTTCATCTTCCTGATTTGTTATCAGTGTAGTTCATCTGGTCACGGTCAATTAAATCATGGGCTTTCGTCACGGTACTTAAAGGGTTAAGAGGATTGCAGGTATTTGTTGAGTCAAGTAATGGGGAAATAAAATTATCTATTGCATTTATTGTCTTTTTGTGAGTTTGTAATGAAGATATAATAGGTTTCCAAGTAATCGGAAGACGAAGACCATCATCTCTCCTATTTAAACAATCAGGACGTTTGTCGATCTCGATGGCTTCGCGGAAAATTCTGGTTTTGAAGTTGTAAACCGGGCATATTGTTTTGACATTATCGAAGTCTATTCTGTGTCCTGTATGAATATGATGCATGGCGAGCGCTATTTTCTAACTGCGATGGTGTGTTCATGTATTCTATTGTAGATGCGTCTATTTGGTTGTCCTACATAAGTTCTGGAACACTCGGAACAAGGAATTTCGTAAACTTCGTGTGGTTCGTTTGGAATCGTATCCTTGGGAGTTTTTATGAAATTTGACAGTTTTTGCTCTGCTGTGAAAACGGTTTAATATTACGGATTCTAAAAATTCGGCTGATTTTGTCGGTTACACCTTTAATATACGGTAAAAGCGCTGTGTGGATTCTGGCTGTTCTTGTTGTGGTGTAGTGGTTTCTTGTTGTGCGTTTCGAATGTTTCGTTGTATGTGATTGTTGTCGTATCCAATTTCTAGCAATGTATGTCTTTAAAGTTTTATTCTGGATGTTTATTGTTGTTTTCCGTTAGTCTAAGGGATCGCGTTACTAGTGTTCGAACCACGGAATTTAGTTGCGATGGGTAATTGTAAGATTGAGCGTTAAGATAACGATTAGTGTAGGTTGGTTTTCGGTACACAGTGTAAAAAAATCCTCTTACTGGGTTTTTAGTAATGCGTACATCCAAGAAAGACAAAGAAAAAATATTTTCTATTTCCATGGTGAACTGGATTTGGGTGTTGATGTTATTTAGGTGAGCAAAAAATTCATCTAGTGATTCTTTACCGTGTGGCCAGACAGCAAAAATGTCGTCAACGTATCTTAACCAGCAGGTTGGTTTAAGTTGGAATGAATTGAGGGCTTGTGTCTCGAAGTTTTTCATAAAAATGTTAGTCAATGCAGGAGAGAGTGGTGAACCCATTGGAGTACCTCGGACTTGTTTGTAAAAATTGTTTTGAAAAAGGAAATAAGTGTTAGATGTGCAGTGTTCTACAAGACCTAAGGTATCATGTAAAATATTGTGTTTATTTTTGACAATGTCAAGGGTTTCAGATAGAGGTATATTAGCGAATAAGGAAACTATATCAAAGCTAACTAGGATGTTATTTTGAGATATGGTGTTCTTTTGAAGCAGGTCAATGAAATGGGTGGAGTTTTTGACATAGGATGTAGCGTTTTCTACTAATGGTTGGAGAGTTTTTGTGTGGGTGAATGGTGGGTACTTACGATAGGGCGAAGGGGAATATAAGGCTTATGAATTTTTGCGAGATGATTTTTCGCAGGGATTAGTTCTTTTTTGAGGCCAGGACTGAGTTGAGAGTTGTTGATGATAGTTTTGGTTTGTTTTTCAAGATAAGTTGTATGGTCGTTCGTTAGGGACTTGTTTGCAGTCTGTGCTGTTTAGTATATTGTCCATCTTTTGTATACAGTCTATTTTGTCGAGTATGACTGTATCGTTGCCTTTGTCTGCTGTTGAGATTATAATTTTTGTGTTTCGGTTAGGTCACTGATTGACTGTCGTTTGTGGGAAGAAAGGTTGGAAGGTGGAGGTTTGGCAGAACGTAATATCCTGGCAATGTCCTGTCTCGTAATTTCAGCTTCGTCAGTCGGTAGGTGTGTTATATAATCTTCTGATTGAGAAATTATCTTTTCATTTGAGATGAATTTAGGGCTTCGTGCAAAATTAAAACCTTTGGATAGAACTTTGATGGCAACGTCACTTATGTTGGAATTTGAAAGGTTGTGAACTACTGTAGTAGGATTTGCATTATGTGAGTGTTGTTTGAGATTTTTTTGTCTAAAAAATTCTGTAATTTTATTTTCTGTACGTCCGTCTTTTGTTGTATAACATGTTCTGCTTTACTTTGTGAGAGTCTGTCTAGAGTGTCCCAAAGTGTGGGGTGTATTTTGTATGTGTGTATTTTTATGTACGTGTCGTAAAGTAGTGTGTTGGTAGTGTTAAGGTGTCGTCTTGTCTCGTCAATGGAATTCCTAAGAAGAGCAAAGCCTGTTCGTTTTAAAATGTTGGAGATGGTATGTGATTTGGTGTGTTGTTTAAGTTAAAAATATTTTGGGACCACGTGATGATTACGGCAGACTTTTAGAAAGGTGAGGTCACAAACGAGATGGGATTTGCGGATGAGAAGTTTGATGAAAGTTTTGGATATAAGATAAATGTTCCTCGAATTAAATGTTCGGAAAGATTTCCACGCTCTTTAATGTGAGAGATAGTTGGTTCTCGGGTTGAACTGCACCCAGAGTTTATTAAAACTCGACGTTTCGGCTCTTGTTTTGGAGCCATTTTCAAGAGGTAAAGGAAATATGTAAGGACATGAACTCTAAGGCCCCAATCTGCCTACTCCTTGGAGCGGTGGACAAAGGTGGGTTCGGCTCGGTTACGGGGCCTCAATCTGCCTACTCCCCAAATCTCCCTAGGTCTAACAGAGATCTGGCAGTTCGTTGTAAGTCTTGTATTGTATGTACCGTTTCGTCTAGCTGCTTCGTTATCAATGTAATTAGTCGGGTGAAGGTTAATTAAGTCAGAAGTTTTCGTCACGGTACTTAAAGGATTAGGAGGATTGCAGGTATTTGTTGAGTCAGGTAATAGGCAAATATAATTGTCCATTGAATTTATTGTCTTTTGTGTGTTTGTATTGTCGGCGCAATACATAATATATATATATATATATATATATATATATATATATATATATATATATATATATATATATATATATATATATATATATATATATATATATGATTTTTAAAAATTTGTATCAAATATTTAGATAATACATATGTTTGCCAATTGACTGTTGTGTTTCAGGTAATCGAAACTTAACGAAATTAGTCTAGCTATTAGAACGGTATTTTATTGTTTTCCCTGTTTCAGTTTTCCGGTCTCGAATGCAATATTAATTCAATGTAGCCCAGCGTCGGGTATCGTAACGTCAATTACTGTTTCAATAGTATTGCAACAGTTTCGTAACGAACGGTCTCTAATTTCACATTGAAACAATATTAACTTGAATTCTAATTCGGTATGAAAGACCGTCAAGACGCCATTTATTATTAGAACTTCGTAGTGAATTTCACTTCGATGCATTTAACTGAACAATTTATTAGATTAAAAGGACATGCTTGTTAAAATATTCAACCTTCTTATTTTGTAAGTTTGCTCAGTAATTAATTTTCTGATACTCAGGTTTAACAGGGCGTGTAAAAGTTATTCTGTCTGAACACAGTAGTGAAATATTTAAGATATTATGTTAAATGAGGAGTATAGCTGTCACAGAAGTCACGACCAGCTTCGGCTTTATTTAACTTGTGGGTCGTTTAGCTTTGTATAATTTTCACAGTCCCATCCCTTTAGTGAATTTTCACAAATGCGGAGATTGCGACTTTCTTAATATAAGCGCGAACTAGACCCCCTAGAACCACCCCCTCCGGGTTGAGTTTCAATTTTTAATGAATGTTTAAAAAAAGTCACTAATGAGGAGATCTGTGTTTATATATATATATATATATATATATATATATATATATATATATATATATATATATATATATATATATATATATATATATATATATATATATATATATATATATATATATATATATATATATATATATATATATATATATATATATATATATATATATATATCACCGATAACTCAAAAAATAATTGACCGATTTTGCTAAAATTTGGTGGGTGCCTTTATTTTGCAAGTGGCTTGGACAAGTTCGTTAGCCAGGAAAATCCGATCTGTTTTTCCTGTAAAATTTTGGGTTTTCTTTGGAAAATTTGGTTGCCATAGCTCTGCTTTTTTCCGGAGATTGGAAAGAAAACCTAAAATTTTCCAGAAAAAACTGGTACGATTTTCCCGAATAATATACCTCTTCAAAGGAACCTCGGTGGTTCAGGGGTAAGAACGTGTGCCTCTGAACTGAAGGGTACTGGGTTTGATCCCAGGGTACTACTTTCACTTTTTCAGTACAAACTGTAAAATTTACATCAACCGAGGTTCTGGCATTGTATTTGAGCAAGTTGAATGTCTGAACTTCCGCCCTTCGGAGGGGGCGTAAAGCCGTCGGTCCCGTGTCCATGCGATGTTGAGCACGTTAAAGATCTCTACCCTCCTTACACAAAGGCAGGGGTTCGGCAAAATTTCCAGGATAGTGAGGTGAAACTGCTCCCTGGCCTCGGTGATTGGCCATAGTCGCGGAAATAGGCCGACGTTAAAGAAACAAAAAACACACACACCTCTTCAAAGGGTAGCTACCCCTTCGACGTATACTTGGAAAGAAGCTTTTAATTGTGTATCGTATAGATTATTCATGGTAAAACTTTCACGCTTTGGATTTTCTGATAAAATGTTTAATTTTTTTTATCTTCCGTACAAATAGGTTTAATTGTCTGGTATGCTGGACAGACTTAATACTATTTCCCCGTTTTATCTGGGGTTCCCCAAGGTTCGGTTTACGGCCCACTTTTTTTAACCTGTTCTCCAATGAGCTCAGTACTACTATCATCATTAAAATCTTCTTGTAAATTCAATCGAACCTCGACTGTGATTTCTTACAAAAAGGCCTAGACAAGATCGCAGAATGGTGCCTTACCAATAGATACTAGCTTAGTGCTAAGAAATATAGGGTTTCAAATAAGAAGTTTCCTATATCTCATCCCGGCAATATTGGTAATCATGTGGAAAACCTCAATTTATTTTTCCTTAAGTTTTTAAGTAAGCTTTTCAACTTACAGAGCTGAATTTTGGTACATAATTTACCAATAATGACATAAACCCGCGTACTACCAAATTTGGTTGCCCATACTTTTAGTGAATTTTCTAATGAGGAGATTCCGAGTGTTGAATCTTGAAAAAATTTCTTCAAATGAACGCTAATTTGGCCCCCTAGAACACATATCCGGGGTCAGTTTCGATTTTTATATGTGTATATATATATATATATATATATATATATATATATATATATATATATATATATATATATATATATATATATATATATATATATAATGGGCCAAATTTGATTAAATTTGGTAAATACCTTCCTTTTGCAAGTGGCTTGGCTAAGTTCGTTAGCCAGGAAAATCGGTCGAGGTTTTCCCGGAAAATTTTGTGTTTCCTTTAGAAAAAAAATTACATCTCCGGAAATAACAAAGTAAGGGCAACCAAATTTGGTACCCAGGTTTGCATCGCTATAGGTAAATTACCTACCAAAATTTAGCTCTGTAGGTCAAAAGAGAAAAAGTTATAGGCATTTAAAGAAAAATAAATTGGGGTTTTCCTCGAAACGTTAAAGTCGCGATTTAAAACGTCAAAATTGGCAACATTTAGGCAAAGAACTTGGATCTAATACGGGCTATAGAGAGAAAATGTCTCAAGAAGAATGTTTTACAAACTCTGAAGTCTTAGTTTCAACCGTCATTGCCCTTCATTTTACTAAAATATTTACAGAAAATTAATTTCAAACGGAACCTTTCTCTGATGCTTTGGCTGTCGGTTTAGTTAAGTTGATGCTTTCGCTGTGGGTTTAGTGAAGTTTATGGTTTAACGGTCTATAATTTTTAGCTAATTTTCGTAGAACAAATTCGTTACTGCATTTTAGCATTTTTTATCGAAATGTGATGCATGTTTGTGGGGAAAAAATCTGGACGCAGTAAGTTTAACACACAGCTCAAATCCCTTGGATCTCCTTCTTACTACAAATCCTGAATGCTATAAGATATCAGTCACCGCCCCCCTTGGTCGCTCAGACCACGGCATGGTCACTGCTTCCTGTGCAATGCAACCCGAGGTCACACAGTCATCACACCCACGTATCGTTTGGCACTACAACTCCGCAAACTGGGACGAAATGCGGGATTACTTTTCCTCATTTCCATGGGCGTCTGTCTGCTTCTCTCATCCTGACCCCTCTGATATCTCACAAAACGTCACCGAAATTATCCAAGCTGGCATGGAATTATTTATTCCACGTACACAGAAAACCTCTTCAGCCACTCAAAAGGCCTGGTTCTCTAAATCCTGTGACAAGGCCAGACTTGAAAAGGTCAAAGCTCACAAAACGCTTCTACACAATCCCAGTCAAGAAAATCGTCAAGCATTCAACGACGCAAGAAACCGCTATGTCCGCATTCTTTCTGAGGCAAAAAACTCGTTTAATAACCACATCAAAAACAAAGTCCTCTCAAGCTCCAACGGCGGCAAACCCTTCTGGACTCTTGCTAAGTCTATTGGGAATAATTTCTGCAAGAGCACGTTCCCACCTCTTGTCTCAGGTGATGAAATTGTTTCTACCGCCCTGGGCAAGGCTGAACTTTTTGCTTCGTTGTTCGCCGGAAATTCTACTCTCAACCCACCTCCAAATGTTCAACCACCAACAGTCCCCAATGTCGCGCATAAAATGACTGATATCATTTTCCAAACTAAAAAGGTACGAAAGATGCTCTCTTCTCTTAATACCAGGAAAGCCTCTGGCCTTGACGAGATCCCAGCAATTGTTCTCAAAAAATGCGCACCAGAACTTGCTCCTGTCCTGACTCGTCTGTTTCAGATATCTTACAATAAAGGCATATTCCCTAGTAACTGGAAAACTGCTCGAGTACAACCCATCCCCAAGAAAGGATCCAAAGCGCTTCCTAGCAACTACAGGCCTATTTCTCTTCTTTCAGTCATCTCTAAAGTGATGGAAAAGTATATAAACACCGAACTACTAAAATTCCTTGAAAAACACAGTCTAATCCACGACAGGCAGTACGGATTCCGTCAGCGCAGATCGACTGCCGACCTCCTTTCCTTTGTCACCCATTCTTGGAACAAGTCTATGGAACAACACGGTGAATCCCAGATTGTTGCTCTAGACATATCCAAAGCATTCGACCAGGTCTGGCACGCAGCGCTGCTTAATAAACTTCCGGCCTATGGCCTACCACCAAAACTCTGTACCTGGACAGCAAATTTCCTCTCCAACAGGAGCATATCTGTTGTTGTGGATGGCCATTCCTCTAAACTGTATCCAATTAATGCAGGAGTTCCTCAAGGTTCAGCTTTAGCCCCTACTTTGTTTCTTCTCCACATCAATGACCTCCTCTCTAGCACATCAAACCCAGTTCACAGTTACGCGGACGACAGCACCCTCCACTCAAACATACAATATTCTAAGCCTGTCTCTTTAGCCCAATTAGATGAGGATCGCAGACTCATGGAGGGTTCTGTCTCCGTAGACCTCCAAAAAATATTAGACTGGGGAAGTAGAAATCTTGTACAATTCAACCCCACCAAAACTAAGTCTTGCTTTCTTTCTCACAAGAGATACAGCAGCCCTAGACCCATCACAATGAACAACCAAGTTATTCAAAGTAATGAGTCCTTTTCTCTTGTTGGCATTACTGTGGATCGAAATCTTAATTGGCACCAACATGTTACATCAATTGCAGAAGCGGCTGCTAAGAAATTGGGTTTCCTCTTCCGGGCTCGCAAATTCTTCTCACCAACTAATCTCTATACCTTATACACTTCACAAATAAGGCCAAACCTCGAATACTGCTCCCACATCTGGGGTGCAGCTGCCGCTTCTACACTCGCTATCCTGGACTCCATTCAAAAGAGAGCTATACGTCTCATCGGTGACCCTACCCTCACCCAAAGGCTTCCATCCCTTGCCCACCGACGTGCCGTTGGTGACCTCTCTCTCTTTTATAGATATCTGCACGGGCACTGCTCAGAGGAGCTTTCCTCCATAATTCCCCCACCTGCTGCACCCAGCAGATCTACCAGGGGAACAGAGCGAATGCACCCTTTTAACGTCCAGGTCACCAGACATAGAACATCTTGTTATGCCCGCTCTTTTGTCCCGAGGACTTCCAAGTTGTGGAATTCCTTGCCGGCACATGTTTTTCCTTCTCCTCCGAACCTCCAAACCTTCAAGTCCAGAATTAACAAGCTGCCTCTTTCCTCCTTGTCAACACCCACGGTACGATAGTATTTAGGCTGTAAGCCCTCGTGGTGTGTTGTTGACATAAAAAAAAAAAAAGTGCGTTTTGGTAGCGAATTTTCATTAAATCCTACAAATTTCAATAACTCAATTTGCTATTATCGTAAGTTTTGTTGGTTAGGGAACCAACATTTAACTTTATTTTCGGAAAATTTCTGTATCAACGCAGCAAGAGCGTTTTGGTTGCGAATTTTCATTAAATGTTTCAAATTTCAATAACTCAATTTGCTATTAATAAGCTAAGGTTCATTGGCTAGGAGACCAGTTTTCTCGGAAACATTTAAAGTTTATTTTCGGAAAATTTTTGTACATTTTCAAATAATTATTTTGATAAAATATGGTACATTGTTCGTACTATATAGGTTATACAGGTAACCAAATTGATGCCTGCTCGCATTAGAGCGATATATTTGTAATTAAAAACATTTTTATGAAAATCCACTTCCATAACGCACTTGCTACGTCCAGACTCTTTTTTCTTATCACATCTGTCTGGTGACCTGGACAGTAAAAGGGTGCATTCGCTCTGTTTCCCTGGTGGATCTGTTGGGGGCAGCAGGTGGACGAACTATGGTAGAAAGCTCATCTGAGCAGTGCCCGTGCAGATATCTATAAAAGAGAGAGAGAGGTCACCAACGGCACGTCGGTGGGCAAGGGATGGCAGCCTTTGGATGAGGGTAGGGTCACCGGTGAGACGTACAGCTCTCTTTTGGATGGAGTCCAGGATAGCGAGTGTAGAAGCGGCAGCTGCACCCCAAATGTGGGAGCAGTATTCGAGGTTTGGCCTTATTTGTGAAGTATATAAGGTATAGAGATTAGCTGGTGAGAAGTATTTGCGAGCTCGGAAGAGGAAACATAATTTCTTAGCAGCCGCTTCTGCAATTGATGTCACATGTTGGTGCCAATTGAGATTTCGATCCACAGAAATGCCAACAAGTAAAAAGGACTCATTACTTTGAATAACTTGGTTGTTCATTGTGATGGGTCTAGGGCTGGTGTATCTTTTATGAGAAAGGAAACAAGACTGGGATTTGGTGGGGTTGAATTGTACAAGATTTCTACTTCCCCAGTCTAATATTTTTTGGAGATCCACCGAGACATAACCCTCCATGAGTTTGCGATCCTCATCTAATTGGGCCAAAGAGACAGGCTTAGAATATTGTATATTTGTGTGGAGGGTGCTGTCGTCCGCGTAACTGTAAACTGGGTTGGATAAGCTGGAGAGGAGGTCATTGCTGTGGAGAAGAAACAAAGTAGGGGCTCAAGCTGAACGTTGAGGAACTCCTGCAGTAATTGGATACAGTTTAGAGGAATGGCCATCCACGACAACAGAAATGCTCCGGTTGCAAAGGAAATTTGCTGTCCAGGTACAGAGTTTTGGTGGTAGGCCATAGGCCGGAAGTTTATTAAGCAGCGCTGCGTGCCAGATCTGCTCGAATGCTTTGAATATGTCTAGAGCGACAATCCGGAGATGCTCTCGCTGTTTAAATAAATAAATAAATAAACTAAACAAAACAAATAAATTAAATAAACTAAATAAATAAAGAAATATATAAATAAAGAAATAAATAAGAGAGATAACGGCCTTAACACACCTCACTTACACATTTACTACCAGTCACACAAACAAAATTTGTACCAATTGTAGCCAAAATACACATATAAAGTAAAACGGCTATGCTAGCCAGCTTTCAAACACTAAGTGAATGGTAAGACACGAAGAACGTGCCGCCACCTAGTTGCGGAACCAAATAGTATGTTGTCCCGCCAGCTCCAAATAACACAAAGTGTTAAAAAATAGAGAATGTATACAACCAACTAACAATTTAGTAAATTGTCAGCCCTGGACCATTTCTACCGCAATATAGGCACAAAGTATGTAAGGCTAGATGCATTCTCACCACAATTAGGACAGTGTCTTATCACTTACTAAGTGTTGGAAGGCTGACTACCATAGTCGTTTTACTTTATAGGTGTATTTTCGCTACAATTGGTATGCCGTACTGACGAGCTCTAATTAGAGCGAAACCGGTCTACGGTTCTAATTGTGGCGAGAATGCATCTAGCCTTACATAAGAAGAAACAGGTTAAAAATTATAGAACAAGGTTTTCTAGTCACGTTTCTAAAATCGAACAAATGATGGGAGATTCAGTAGGGCAAATGTAAATGAACCTTTTCACTAGCTAATTTCATTTATTATGTTTGTTTTGTCGTAAAAAAGTTTTCCGGTTTATTTTCATGCAGAATTACCCTGACGAAATGGAATCTCACCCCGAGGATTTACGCACATTCAGTGTGAAAATAATAGGTTTTTTAGGTCTTGGATAACCATGTTATTGGATATTGTGGCTCGTCCAATCATAAGATTGTGAATATTGCGGGCACGTTTTCCAGTTTTATGTTATTAGGGGACGTGTGTATGGGTAACGGGTAGCAGGGAGGAAGATGTGAGGGTTGATAGGTGACTCTCTGAAAGCAATGCAGCTATATTTGACGGTTGACGACTACACTTGTTTACATTCCGTCAAACATGGATCGATTCGCTTATACTATCCATTATTCGCCTGAACCACAACTTATTTACTCCCCCCGTTGCATTAAAATGCCAATAAAAGGAGCCGCTGACTCAGCTGTCAGACGCATATTAACATACAAAAGTACACACTTGAATCTTTGTTAGTGAAAAATGTTTGTGAAACGTTTTATGAATCAATCAATAGCCATATCGTTTATACTGCTGATACGAGTTTTCTTAAAAGGTTAAGGGGTGGATTAAAAACAAACATTTAAAGTCGACTATACAGTGTGTCCCAAACTGGATGGGAATGTATTGCTATCTCCGTTATTATTAGAGATTAGGAGACGGTTAAATTAGCAATGTTTTGTAGAATTTCATGCTCGTTCCAAATATGACCTGCCTCTTTTCGTTTTCGAGTTATTTTGAAAAAAACAAAATTTGTCGATTTCTTTTTTCTTCAATATATAAGTAGGCGTTGATCTGACATGTCTAAGACTTGCACATTATCAGGCCACTTTTTACAGAGTAAGGTTACATGTCTTTGAAGAGGCTGTCCATCTATGGACTATGGGAACTCGATTACACGACGGTTGAGCATATAAGACTTTACCACACATTTATTAGTATTCAGTGGCAGGTTCTTAACGGAGCACCATAGTGTTAAACGCTAGGCAAACTGCCCTCAAGCACCGAAAAGTAACAGACTATCAATGAATGAGAAGATTTTGACATCATCCGCATACAGTAGATGGGGTAAGTCGATAACATATGAAATATCACTGATTAACAGATTGAAAAACAGGGGTCCCAGAACCGGTCCCTGAGGAACACCCGATCTAGCCAAAACCCTCGCGGACTGACACCCATGATAGTGGACAACACTAACTCGATCACGAAGATAGGACCCCCATAAACGTCAGTAAGTTGGATGCGAAACCCATGTTATCCAGTTTCATCAAAACAATATCATGATTCAGCCTATCAAAAGCCCCGGAGAGGTCCAGGCATCATATACATATTTTGTTATGCAGCCTAAATTAGTGGTCGTGGAGCGGCCCCTCACGAAACTAACCTGAGCCATGCTAAGCACATTTTTTTACTGCAAACGAAATGATCCCATGCAAGACAATCTCGAACACTTTTGCACAGTCGTCCATTATAGAAATCTGTCTATGGTTCTCAGTTAACGTAGAATCACCTTCCTCTGTAACGTGTATTCATTTTGCTTTCTTCCATGTGCTGGGAAACATAGAAGACCTCGGCGATATATTGAACAGTATATTCAAGGTCTGAACAAGTATGTGTGTACAATCCCTGACCAGAAAATCTGGAATTTGGTCAGGGCCCGATGTGTGCCTTGGTTTGATCTTAAGCAAAGCGCTCAAGACCTGTTTCTCCGAAACCCGTTTAACATCCAAGTCAGTCTCACCACTGTAACAGGGAGGGGAGTACACGAAGACGCCACTAGACGCACCCAAGAAGGAGCCCCGAAAAAATTCCGCAAAGGTATTCACAGCCTCAGGTATCGCTAGCAACAACCTCCACCTATACAAGAGCGGAGAATGACCAGATTTACTTCTTTTTTTGCTGTTGGTAAACTTCCAGAACCTACCGGGACCTACGTGGATATTTCTCTCGACCATCTCCTCATAAAGCGATTGTTTAGTTGCAGACAAGACCCTGACCTGACCTGACCTTGACAGTCCAGAGTCAAACCAGGGTGGGTAACAGCATCAGGCTCACTAGTGAACGAATCCTAGGTACGTAGCGGTCAATCATTGAGTACAACAAAGCATAGAACCTCTGACAGGCATCGTCTACATTTGAGAGCTACGTAAGTAACGTCCAGTTAAGTGGAGAGAGGTGATTATATAAACCAGGAAAATTGGCTTTGCGAAAAGCGGAAGGATGTGGGTATATTCACAGCGTGTTTGTTCATCGGACGTTTAATTGTAAGTGTTATCTCAAGCGCGGGACGATGACCATCCTCGTCCACCAATATATTAGAAGTACGATGCACGAAATCTCTTGTATTGGTGCAAACAAGGTCAAGAAGTTTGGCGTTGGTATTTATGATCGCATCCAGTTGTTACAAGCGAAAAGGGTCCTGCAAAGAAAGAATGATGCGCAGCTTATTAGTAACTAGACCTCCATCTAAATGAGCAGCATATTCCGGAACATTAAAGTCACCTAAAATCAATATCTTGACGTTCAAAAGAAATTCGCAGGTACACAAAGCATATACATATATTCATATGATGAATACACAAACTATACTAATAGTAATAGTCAGAAAATATCTATATCGTTTTATTAGCATTTCTTTTTCACCTTTACTGGAAAAAATCATTAGCTTCTCTCTAATGCATAATTTTCAACGGTATTTCTAATAGGAGCACTGGCTGTGGTATTTTGTCAAATACCTTCAGGCTCATTCCCAGGGCCATAAATATTTATATGACAATCTGGCATAAAAGACAATAAAGTACAATGGGTTTCGGATCATAATACACCAAGGAAAATGTGTTATAAATTATCTATAGCCTGAAATTTTGAAAACTGTTTAGTGCCACCATAAAATGAAAAATATGATGCATAGACTGCGAAGAATAGGAAATTAAACAGGGCACATTAACTTTATTACGGAACTGTTATAAAATTTAGACAAAACGGCATTAAAAATATGCACTTCACATTCGACATTACCCCATTTTACGAGCTCACAAGCATTATAACTTTATGTTGGGAATTTTATTCGCTTGGACATTCACAGAGGCTGTTTAATAACACAAACGTACCCTTTATTAAGTAAGCCACTCGTAATGAGTTTCTTTATTAAAAAAACCTCTTCACAACAAGTGTTGTGCTTTGAAGAAATGTAAACTGATAACCATTTTACTTTTATAATTAATATAAATGAAGTCAAAATTTTATTATATAACTTAAAGAATCCTTAAACAAAGAATATAAAACAAATGCGTGTTATCAGTGGGTTCTGTCCTAACTGGAAGAAGCGCGCATGTACATGAAAGCGAACACGGCCTGTCCGACTTGCCAGAAAGAATAGAATGCCCAGTTCCTATATCCTATTCTTTTCTATCGCGTACAGTGTAAGTACGTGGGAAGGTACATTATAGAGTTATTATTTATTTACAAACTATCATGTTGTCTTTGTGTGAAGTAAATTCAATAATGGGGAAGTAATGTTGTGTATTTAATTGTAGCAATGAGGATAGACCTAGTAGTAGTGATGGGAAAAACAGTTATTTTCTGTTAACAGCTGAAGCCGTTAACGTTTTTTAATAAAAACCGTTGAAAATAACGGCTTCAGTTATTTTAAACTGGATAGTCGATCGATAGTATCCTACATTCCCAAAGCTGTGAGCGAGAGCGAGCACACTAGTATAAATGCATTGTATTTTTACCCCGTTATTTCACGTAGTGTGTAAATCTCAAATTTTGTCGATATGAAAAGGAAACAAAGGGTTAAGAAATTATAATAAGCGTATCGTAAATATTTTGCCACTCTGAAGTGAAACTTTTAGAAATCAGAAAGGAGTCTTCTATAAGAATTTACTTAGATGTTTTAGGAATTATAAACTAGTCATTTCTCACAAATTTATTTTATGAGGGTCTTTACGTAAATGTCAATGCCACAGCAAGAATCAATAAATATCATTATTTATCACGCCTTGGGACGTTAGACGTTAGAACTTTTATTGCTACACAGGGAGTGATTCTAAAAACTCCATAACATAACGCAGCTAATAAAATTTCGGTAAAGAAACAGTATAAAAAATTGAGTTTGAGTTAAAAAAAAATTGGAAGATATATAGTATTAATTGTTTATTTACTTATTTTAATATTCGTTGTTTTAAAATTAGTTTCAAAAATTTCAAAGGGCTGTAACTTGGAGGAGAAGGGGTTTTAAGAAAAACTTAATAAAAAGACACCCCTTATTTTTCGCCAAAGAATCACCCTGTAAAATTTTTCGCATCAATTTGGAAACACCCCGTATATATATATATATATATATATATATATATATATATATATATATATATATATATATATATATATATATATATTCATTTAATTTATGTAGGTATATAGATACAACTTCATTATGTGTGACGGTGTGACGTTCAGAAATGAAATGTTGAGTTGAGTTATATTTCTGGATGGCCTTGAACTTATCGTTCTTAGGCCACAGATTTTGAATTTTAGTGAATTTTCTTTAAAAAAAATCACCAGTGAGGAGATCCCGACTTTTGAATTTTGAAAAAAATCTAGAACTACGTTTTATTATGTATAAATATTAAGCTTCCTATTTTCACGGTATTTAAAAGCCATCTGCTTCTCCAGTTGACAACACCACTATTTGTCATCTGTTTACTCGCAGGAGTCATGAGAGAAACGTGTACGTTCTGCGCATAACCTCGAAATCGACTCAGCTAATACCTTAGAATCTCAGAATATAAAACAACTACCTATATTCAAAGGGTAATACAAATAGTAGGTAAATAATAACCCAACTTTTAATTTTAACATAACTTTAACAAATGCCTTCAGCAGTCGACTGTGCCTGTAGTATATTTTAATTATAACATCCAATCAAACAAATAAGAAAGTGGTTGTGTACATCAGATTTAGGTTCCTAATCAATGCGTGTTTATTATTTCAAGAAGAAATATACTTACCACAAACTAATATAAGTATATTACCTAGGGTACTAGGTACTTATGGTTTTCTTTACTCTTAGCTTTTACTCTTTATGGAACTTTGAAGTAAATGAAACTACATAATATCATAAAGCAGTATAAATTACATATATAATCAGATGTACAGTGTAAATTATCAAAATTATAATTTCAAAATTTTGTACTGTTCATATTTATTTCATTTTCAAAAAGTATGGATACAGTAATAGTAAATAAGTGTCGAAAAGAGTTTAGGTGCAGTTATGGTAGCGAATTTTTGTAAAAATATTTCAAATAGTGACAACTCAATTTCCTATTAAACTAGAATCTTCAGTTTTGATACATAGTAAAACTCATATAAAGGCAGCGTGGGTACTATATTTGAAAAAAAATAAATTTAAACCTATTTTGTTATTTTGTTTGCAGAAACTGGTTCGATTGAGTTGACTAAAATGGATCATCCAAGCGATTAATAAGGAAAAATACCTGCTACGTTTATAATTTGGCAGGTACATTCCTTTTGGAAATAAAAATTAAATTTTCGGAAAATTTGCAGTTTAGTACACGGGGGATTTTTTTTAAAAAACATACTTACAATCCTTTCTGGATGCACATACCAGAAGAAAAATTCCTTGCAAACGGTCTCTAAGAAAGTAAAAAGGTAAAAAGGAAATGTGAGCGAAAAGTTCGACAAAACCAACTTATCTGGACCTCTATAAGCCATCTTTTACCGATTTTGCAACTATACTTCTTTGAAATCCTGCTTACTTCGCCCAGAACCCTTATTCACCGCAGATCCCGCAACTTTCTTGGGGGTTGTTCGGAAGAAAATTTTCTTGTTTTTGTTCTTTTTTATGCATTGAGGGTGGTTATAGGCATGTAGAAGAGGGAGGAAAACCTTCGTGACGAAGCCGCGAACCAAGATTTTCAGTTCATGTTTAAAATGTTACCTCATTTCATTTGTTTAAAATATTTTTCCAAAAATGAATCTGAGGTTGCCTTGTTTGCCAGTCTCACACCAGGAAAGCCTCTGGCCTTGATGAGATCCCAGCAATTGCTCTAAAAAAATTCGCACCAGAACTTGCTCCTGTCCTGACTCGTCTGTTTCAGAAATCTTACAATAGATGCATATTCCCTAGTAACTGGAAAACGGCTCGAGTACAATCCGTCCCCAAGAAAGGATCCAAAGCGCTTCCTAGCAACTACAGGCCCATTTCTCTCCTTTCATGCGTCTCTAAAGTGATGGAAAAGTATATAGACACCGAATTACTAAAATTTCTTGAAAAGCACAGTCTAATCCACGGCGGGCAGTATGAATTCCGTCAGCGAAGATCAACTGCGACCTCCTTTCCTTTGTCACCCATTCTTGGAACAAGTCTATGGAACTACACGGTGAATCTCAGATTGTTGCTCTAGACATATCCAAAGCATTCGAACAGGTCTGGCACGCAGCGCTGCTTAATAAACTTCCGGCATATGGCTTGCCACCAAAACTCTGTACCTGGACAGCAAATTTCCTCTCCAACCGGAGCATTTCTGTTGTCGTGGATCGCCATTCCTCTAAACTATATCCAATTAATGCAGGCGTCCCTCAAGGTTCAGCTTTAGCCCCTACTCTGTTTCTTCTCCACATCATTGACCTCCTCTTTAGCACATCCAACCCAGTTCACAGTTACGCGGATGACACCACCCTCCACTCAAATATACAATATTCTAAGCATATCTCTTTAGCCCAATTAGAGAGGGATTGCAGACTCGTGGAGGGTTCAGTCTCTGTGGATCTCCAAAAAATATTAGACTGGGGAAGTAGAAATCTTGTATAATTCAACTCCACCAAATCTCAGTCTTGCTTCCTATCTCATAAGACATACACCAGCCCTAAACCCATCACAATGAACAACCAAGTTATTCAAAGTAGAGTAGTAGAGTCCTTACTTGTTGGCATTTCTGTGGATCAAAATCTTAATTGGCACCAGCATGTTACATCAGTTGCAGAAGCGGCTGCTAAGAAATTAGGTTTCCTCTTCCGGGCTCGCAAATACTTTTTACCAGCTAATCTCTATACCTTATATACTTCACAAATAAGGTCAAACCTCGAATACTGCTCCCACATCTGGGCGCTGGCGCTTCTACACTCGCTATCCTGGACTCCATTCAGAAGAGAGCTCTACGTCTCATCGGTAACTTTACCCTCACCCAAAGGCTGCCGTCCCTTGCCCACCGACGTGCCGTTGGTGACCTCTCTCTCTCTCTCTCTCTCTCTCTCTCTCTCTCATAGATATCTGCACGGGCACTGCTCAGAGGAACTTTCTTCCATAGTTCCTCCACCTGCTGCCCCCAACAGATCTACCAGGGGGAAAGAGCGAATGCATCCTTTTGCTGTCCAGGTCACCAGACATAGAACATCTTGTTATGCCCGCTCTTTTGTCTCGAGGACTTCCAAGTTGTGGAATTCCTTGCCGTCACATGTTTTTCCTTCTCCTCCGAACCTTCAAGTCCAGAATTAACAAGTTGCCTCTTTCCTCCTTGTCGACACCCACGGTACGATAGTATTTAGGCTGTGAGTCCTCGTGGTGTGTTGTTGAAATAAAAATAAATAAAAAAGTGTTTCTGCAAGTGTGTCTATGCGGGATATTGAATATGATTCTCATTACTTGTTTTTGTTGTTTAAAAACTCTATTTGCTTCACTTGCTAATCCTCAGTGTATAATATCAAACCTCAGTTGTGAGTAGAAACACACATAATACATTAGAGGTACTGCATCTTTGGGTTAGTGTTCTTATTGCATACGAAATGGATGAGATTTCCGAGCAAAGTTCATTAATGTGCACATTCCATTTAAACTCACTTTCGATATAATCGTGTCGTGTTTCATAGCTCACTTTGACCGTAAATGTAAATGAACGTTCGATAGAAATTTAGGGTTGAAAACTAAACTGGTGACAAAAATACAAAATTAAAAGTACATTTTACCACTTGTGTGGTTATTTTGCACAAAACGGTTAAAACTCAAATTGAATTTCAACAATCTGTGTGTCATTATGTCGTTTTAGTCTACTGATTACAGAGTTTACTGCATGTTTGATCTAAATGTTCACTGTGTTTCATTTGTAATGTTTTTAATCGTCAAGCTACACATCCAATTTCCACCACTGAGTCTATTATATTTTTAACAGCACATAGGCGTGTGCTGTTGGGTGTCTAGGGAATATTGATGTTCATAATAATAATACATCAAAATATAACAAAAAAATAATAACGTACTGCGATCCAGTTCAAAATATATATGATTTTATAGGTTTAAAAATTCTCAGCTAAAGTTGAAATTTATTTGAAGAAATAAAGAAAAAAGTCTGGACGCAGCAACTGCGTTATGCTAGCTTATTTTAATAGAAATGATAATTTTTTGTTTACGAAAATTATATATGCGTCGACAAAAATAATGTTTTTGTCTAATTTAAAACATTTTGTTTAACATAAAAAGATTTCGGTCTTGTACCTTCCTTTTAATTTAGAGATCCAGGACATAGTTTATTTTTTATAATTTTAATCCGTGTACCAAATTTCGTTGTTATAGCTTTGTTATTTTCGGATATAGAACAATTTTTTCGAGGCACTGTCCAGTGTTTCCTGGCTAAGAAACTTGTCCAAGCCACACACAAAAGGATCGTACGTGCCAAATTTCATCAAAATTGGCCCACTAAATTAAAACTGACTTCGACTATGGGTTCCAGCGGTCCTTGTTCATCCTCAATGGAAGAAATTTTTTCAAAATCCAAAAGTTGCGATCTCCTCATTAGTGATTTTTTTACGAAAATTCACTAAAAAAACTAGTTGGCATCAAACCATGAATAAAAGAGACAGGTGTGCTTAAAAATAAAGATAGTAATGGCACTGATATGTGGAAAAAATAAATGGTAAAGAAAATTATGTTATTTTTGTTTGACAAAATTCAAGTTTAAAATGGCGCTTTAAAAGTTGCGATGATTGTTAGAATTTACCTGTCAAAATTACATCTAGTAGACGTGTGTGTTTTGTTTCTTTAACGTCTGTCTATTTCCGCTACTATGGCCAATCAACGAGTATTCAACTCCTACATGGATTGCCTAGATTGTATTGCTGGTGGTGAAAATGTCTGTTAGCGTGTGCAGTGGGTGTCCGTTGTTTTCTCTGTGTAACCTTTTCCTAGATAGCTGCTCAAAGCCGCTGGGCGTGTCATTTAATATTTTATTGTTATTATTATTTTTAATTTTTAAATTAACTGCAAAAAGTTTCATTTCATACGTGAAGGAAATTCAACGGATGACCAAAAGGTTGGCTGATTAACCTTTATACATTTTTGGTACATTACTAGTTTTGTTTGTGTGTTAAAATTATTTGGTGGTGGTGGTGGTGATGGTGGTCAAAAAGGTGGTATGGCCTCGACTGTACTGTCATTAACTACAGATTGTTTTTTTTTTAAATTCTCCGTCGGGCACGGTCATTATTTAGATCGGTGACCACTGGGAACATCGTGTGCTGTTAAATGTCCCCGGAAGGCAATGGAAAACCACCGAGTATATTTTTTGGGACGTCGGTTTCATGCACACTGCGAGCACGTTAAAGATTCCCATCCCCGTTACAAAAAGCAGAAGGTTCAGCAAAATTTCCGAGATGGTGAAGTGAATCGCCCTCATGGTGTCAGTGACTTGCCATAGTCGCGGATATAAACCGACGTGAAGGAAACGAAAAATTCGGGACGCAGCAAGTGCGTTATAGTTGCGAATTTTCAAATTTTCATAAGAATTATACATTATTATTATACGGCATATTAGCAAAGTTAATACTTACATAGACCTTGAAGATCGATTGTAGAGGTCCTAGTACGCGCAGATTTGAAGAATTCTTTCAAAAGTGTTACCATCGATATGGTAAATCCATCGATTTGCCACATTATATACGTAGCAGTTATATTTCCTTATTAATCGCCAGTATGATTTCATTCTAGTCAACCTAATCAAATGGTTTTTTTCAATATCAACAATAACACAATTATAATTTCAGACTCAAAGGTGACAAACTTATTTAGGCGTTTTAAACAAAAGTGAGATCTTGTTCAAAACGTATGAAATCTGTGCACTATTGTTTCCCCAAATGTCAACATAAAACATAACAAAACATACATTCATCGAGCTGGATTCGATCGCGCAACCTTCTGCTTATGAGGCAAGCGCCTCTCAGCCATCTAGGTATACGTCAACTGACGTTTTGTTTACATGATACATTAGATCGGCTTCATCCCCGGGATATTATGTTCAAAGTATATGTAACAATTAATTACAAAATTAACAGAATTACAATTGAAACACACCCCACGACTGTTTCGGTCTTACATGACGTCCTATGTTTAAGTTTAAAGATAAAATAACTATTTTAGAATCATTTTTATAGAGACTTGGTTTGATTGTGTTTACATTTCTATAATATTATATATCTATGCTGCGCTGAAACTGCATTTGAGGCCGTTCATAAAGCTACAAATATAGTGTATTTTAATAATCGATTGAATCCCCCAGTTAAATAACAATCACTTGGCACATTTTTAGTTTCATGTCGTCTGTCATTTTCCATAATTGCGGCCGAGATTTCACGATTGTTGGTTTGGGTAGTATGTTTTATGTCTGGTATATATTTAGTTTGGTTACCGTTGATGTATGGTTTATACCTGTTGTATGAATTAATCTAAGCGTGCCAGTTAACTGCTGTGTCTGTCAGGCATTGAACTTTAACCACTAAGTCGTCTCAACGCATGTCTTTGAGATTGTATTTTTAATTCGGAAAAAAACTCTAAATATTGTGTACCAGATTATTTAAAATTCACAAAATAGGTTTATTTGCACTATTTCTAGCCACATCTAAAGTCTCATTCCAGTTAGTCTAATACTTACAAGAATATAGCGTTTTTAAACAGTTTTCCACGATTTTCCACCGGAAAAACTTGAGCGTAAAGGCTGATTAACGAACTCGACCTCGGTTTTCGCGCAAACAAGATTTTTGCCAAGTTTTATTGAAATCCGTTTAGTATTTTGTGAGTTATCGCTCGGATACATACATACATATATATATATATATATATATATATATATATATATATATATATATATATATATATATATATATATGCATATAAACTATTATATTTTAACGGAGCTTGGTTTTGGATTCTATGGACCCAAATTCGCGCTCATCTGGGGAAAATTTTAAAGGTTTTCATCGTGACTTCTCTATTAGCGAATTTTTCCTGATGAAAATTCGCTAATACAATAAAATACAAAATTTCAGTATTTTCTCTGTTATTCTTTCTTGGGCCACTTTTCAAAGATTTATATTCTTTTTAGGCGCTGCTTTCTAAAGTTCAGCTTTCCGCTCCGTACATATCAGGATGGTTATTTTTAGGACTGTTTATCTAGTTTGATCGTACGCCTCTGTAGTCGTATCATAGCCAGTTGTTGTTTTTGTAACGAATGCGTGTGATTATTGAACAGATTTATTCTTTCCGTGTCATTGATCGAACTGGTTCATGGTTGTAACATTTCATTCTGGCAGGTAAGCACCAATCCGAAAACCCTATTCGCGTCCGACAGTTACTATTTTATGTTATGTTTAATTAGATCGTGGTGAATTTATTGAAGAGTAACTGTGTAATGACGTACGATAATTGCCCACTTTATTACCACCGTTTAGTACTATTGTGAACACAATGGCCTATTCAGCCACAAATTATTACACCCTTTTTCTATGTTCGTTTATCTTCTTAGAACGAATTGGATTTTGTTAAAAAAAGAAGACGGTTATTGAGGCCGGAGTGCAAAGAGCTTTTTTCTGCGATTACACATTCTGTTGAACTCTGCCTTTCAACAAGCGAATTCATGTTTTCTAGTTCTTTTGAGTGTTTCACATCTTATGCTATTCGAATATAATAAAAATAATAATAACGGTAATAAGGTTTGCAATGGTTCACACTGTGTGGATATTTCTGCGAAACAAGTGGCGCGTTGTCCTACGGGGCCCGACATTTTTTTTTATATTTCAACAACACACCACGAGGGCTTACAGCCTAAATACTATTGTACCGTGGGTGTCGACAATTAGGAAAGAGGCAAATTCTTAATTCTGGACTTGAAGGTTTGGAGGTTCGGAGGAGAAGGAAAAACATGTGCCGTCAAGGAATTCCACAACTCGGAAGTCCTCGGAACAAAAGAGCGGGCATAACAAGATGTTATATGTCTGGTGACCTGGACAGTAAAAGGGTGCATTTGCTCTGTTCCCCTGGTAGATATGTTGGGGGCAGCAGGTGGAGGAACTATGGAAGAAAGCTCCTCTGCGCAGTGCCCGTGCAGATATCTATAAAAGAGAGAGAGCTAACCAACGGCACGTCGGTGGCCAAGGGATGGTAACCTTTGGATGAGGGTAGGGTCACCGATTAGACGTATAGCTATCTTCTGAATGAAGTCCAGGATAGCGAGTGTAGAAGCTGCAGCAACACCCCAGATGTGGGAGCAGTATTCGAGGTTTGGCCTTATTGGTGAAGTATATAAGGTATAGAGATTAGCCGGTGAAAAGTATTTGCGAGCCCAGAGGAAACCTAATTTCTTAGCAGCCGCTTCTGCAATTGATGTGTCATGTTGGTGCCAATTGAGATTTCGATCCACAGAAATGCCAACAAGTAAAAAGGACTCATTACTTTAAATAACTTGGTTGTTCATTGTGATGGGTCTAGGACTGGTGTATATCTTATGAGATAGAAAGCAAGATTTGGTGGAGTTGAATTGTACAAGATTTCTACTTCCCCAGTCTAATGTTTTTTGGAGATCCACGGAGACAGAACCCTCCATGAGTCTGCGATCCTCATCTAATTGTGCTAAAGAGACAGGCTTAGAATATTGTATATTTGATTGGAAGGTGCTGTCGTCCGCGTAATTGTGAACTGGGTTGTATGTCCTATAGATGAGGGCATTGATCTGGAGAAGAAACAGAGTAGGGGCTAAAGCTGTACTTTGAGGGACGCCTGCATTAATTGGATACAGTTTAGAGGAATGGCCATTCACGACAACAGAAATGCTCCGGTTGGAGAGGAAATTTGCTGTCCGGGTACAGAGTTTTAGTGGTATGATATAGCCAGGAAGTTTATTAAGCAGCGCTGCGTGCCAGACCTGGTCGAATGCTTTGGATATGTCTAGAGCGACAATCTGGGATTCACCGTGTAGTTCCATAGACTTGCTTCAAGAATGGGTGACAAAGGAAAGGAGGTCGGCAGTTGATCTGCGCTGACGGAATCCATACCGCCTGTCGTGGATTAGATTGTGTTTTTCAAGAAATTTTAGTAATTCGGTGTTTATATACCTTTTCATCACTTTAGAGACAACTCAAAGGAGATAAATAGGCATGTAGTTGCTAGGAAGCGCTTTGGATCCTTTCTTGGGGACGGGTTGTATTTGAGTAGTTTTACAGTTGAAACAGACGAGCCAGGACAGGAGCAAGTTCTGATGCGCATTTTTTGAGAACAAATGCTGGGAGCTCGTCAAGGACAGAGGCAATCCTGGTTTCAAGAGAAGAGGGTATCTTTCGTACCTTTTTAGTTTTGAAAATGATATCCGTCATATTATGCCCGACATTGGAGACTGTTGGTGGTTGAACATTTGGAGGTGGGTTGATAGTAGAATTTCCGGCGAACAACGAGGCAAAAAGTTCAGCCTTGCCCAGGGCGGTAGAAATAATTTCATCCCCTGAAACAAGAGGTGGGAACGTGCTCCCGCAGAAATTATTCCAATAGATTTAGCAAGCGTCCAGAAGGGTTTGCTGCCGTTGGGGCTTGAGTACTTTATTTATGATGTGGTTGTTAAAGGAGTTTTTTTCGCCAGAAAGAATGCGGACATAGCGGTTTATGCATCGTTAAATGCTTGACGGTTTCCTTGACTGGGATTGTGTAGAAGCGTTTTGTGAGCTTTGACCTTTTCAAGTCTGGCCTTGTCACAGGATTTAGAGAACCAGGGCGTTTGAGTGGCTGAAGAGGTTTTCTGTGTATGTGGAATAAATAATTCCATGCCTGCTTGGATAATTTCGGTGAGGTTTTGTGAGATATCAGAGGAATCAGGATGAGAGAAGCGGACAGACGCCCACGGAAATGAGGAAAAGTAATCCCGCATTTCGTACCAGTTCGCGGAGTTGTAGTCCCAAACGAAAATGCAATCTAAAGGCCATAATTGGGTAACTGTCTGTCAGCAATTTTGAATTTATGCGCAAAACATAATGTTTAATTAAATTAAATTACCTAATGTAATATATTTTGTTTAAAACATGTGAATAATATAAATTTCTGTCTATACTTAATAATCAGTGTAGTGACAATGTTAGTTTTCCAGTAATTGCACATATTTTGTAAATTACATTTAAATATCGTTTCATTTAAAGTACTAAATCAAATTATTGAACTGTTATTTATATAATCAGTTTTAAAATGCGTTAAAATCCAGTTTACAAGTACCTCATAAATCTCATCGTGTCAATACGAGGCAAACATTCCATCACGCCGTATTTAAACCGGCTAAAAATCATTTTATGTGAGATTTGGTTTTGTCGATTAATTAGTATTCTCTATTTTAGCTGGATTACAAAGTTGGGCAAGTCATTTATTAACTGTTCGGTTGATGATTTCCCGCGGGACGGTAAAGGATACGTCAATAATACGTGAACAGAACATCAAAGAGCTCTGCTGCGTTTCCATTATCAAATTATAGTGGATTATTGGCAAATAAAAAATCTTTTCGGTGCAATAATATGTCTGAAGTGTCGTTCGAAGTGCACTCGTTTTTCGGCTCATTTGATTGAGCCATTTTGTCACCACTCTCCATGTTCATCCATTCGTTTAGTGGTAATTGCCGAGAGGCAATTTTGTTAAGTGTTCTCGCGCAAAATGTGGTTTTATAATTGATAAGTCACTAACTATTTTAGCGATTTTGCTATAGATAAATCAGACTATTATAGCGAATTAAAAAAAATCGCTAATGAGATCTGTGTTTATATATATATATATATATATATATATATATATATATATATATATATATATATATATATATATATATATTATATATATATATATATATATATATATATATATATATATATATATATATATATATATATATATATATATATCCGACCGATAACTCAAAAAATAATGGACCGATCTTGATCAAATTTGATGATTACCTTCCTTTTGCAAGTGGCTTGGATAAGTTCGTTAGCCAGGAGAATCGGAGCAGGTTTTCCCAGAAAAATTTCTATTTTCTTTCTAAAAACATTCATATCTTCCGAAATAACAAAGTAAGGGCAACCAAATTTGATACGCGTATTTGTATTATAAAGAGTAAACTATTGACCAAAATTTAGGTCTTTACCTTTAAAGACAAAGAAGTTATGGACAGTTAAAGAAACAAATTTTTTCCTCAAAACGTCAAACTCGCAATTTCAAACGTCACAATTGGCACTATTTACGCAAAGAACGTGAAACAAATACGGATTGTGAAAAGAAAATGTTGCAAGAAGAGTGTTCTGCAAACACTCAAGTTTCAGATTCAACCGTGATTGCCCTTCATTTTACTAAAATATTTACAAAAAAAATCATTTCAAATAGACCCGTTCTGTGATGCTTTGGCTGTGGGTTGAGTTAAGTTGATGCTTTCACTGCAGGTTTAGTGAAGTTTATGGTTTAACGGTCTATATTTTTTTAGCTAATTTTTGTAGAACAAATTCGTTAATGAATTTTTGCATTTTGTATCGAAATATGATGCGTTTGTAAGAAAAAATCTGGACGGAGTAAGTGCGTTTTGGTAGCGAATTTTCCGTAAATTTGCAGTTTAGCTTCCGAACGCTTTTCAAAAAACTGTTTTCAGTCACCTGCCTAGGGCCCCACCTGGATCCAGAAACCCTAAGAAAAATTTCTTGTTCACACCTCCCAAGGAAGTTACGGGACCAGGAGTGAGTAGGGGTGCTGGACGGGGTAGGTAGTAAAAAGGAAATGTGAGCAGAAAATGCGAAGAAAACTGCTTTAAAGCTGTCTATTTGAAGCCATATCCCCATTAAACCCTGCCTACCCCGCACAGCACCCCTATTCGCCCCAGGTCACGTTACTTCCTTGGGGAGTATCAACAAGAAGTTTTTCTTGTGGTTTATGCAACGAGGGTGGTTGTATGCGCGCGAGTGGGGAAGGGTAATCCCCACGACGAAGCAGCCACCCCCACCCTGCAGCAGGTCAAACCGGGGGGGGGGGGTTTCTGCTTCGTCGTAGGCATTTTCCTTCCCCCCTCGTGTGCATACAACCACCTTCGTTGCATAAACCACAAGAAAAACTTCTTGTCCATACCCCCCAAGGAAGTTACGTGACCTGGGGCGAATAGGGGTGCTGTGCGGGGAAGGCAGGGTTTAATGGGGATATGGCTTCTATGGCTTCAAATAGACAGCTTTCAAGCAGTTTTCTTCGCATTTTCTGTTCATATTTTATTTTTACTACCTCCCCCGCACTTGGCACCCTATTCACTCCCAGTCCCGTAACTTCCTTGGGGGGTGTGAACAAGAAATTTTTCCGCCGGCGACGGAAGATCTATCTATAGTACCGTAACGTAATCGCCCAACATATTTGGAATAATAATCATCATGTAATGAAGATAATCTGAAAAAAATCGTGGAGGTTAATTATAGGAATAAAATGTAGGAACGAAGCACATATGTATCACATAGATAACGGTATATTGGTAACTATATTAAAGCACAAAACTTAATAAACAATAGTAATAACGATATAACAAATTGAATAAAAGAAACTTACTTAGGTATGGTCATCTTGACTATTAAAAGTTAACAGTGTTTACATAAATAAATTATCGCGGCGTTATTTAACCGACTACATTTCAGAAGCTTATTTAAAATGAACGATATATTTTCCGCCTACATTTTAGAACGGTGTTTAATTAACTATATTACTTACTACAATGAATCTCCTTTATATTTACCAAACAATAACATATTTTGATTCTTAACCTTGCTGACTATAACATTCCTACGAGTTCGATTGTTATTGTTTATATGCTGAACGTGATAATTTCAATGTCAATCCATACAATGTTGGCCTCTAATTCATTGAAATGTTTACATAACTTCCTTACAGAATTTAAACTGAACTACTTGTACTAATTATTTTGGTGTTTTTACTAATGATGTTTTTAAGGCTATTAGGGCCGTTATGAGATATCATCTGTTCTCTGAACAATATATATATATATATATATATATATATATATATATATATATATATATATATATATATATATATATATGTATATATCGTAACATCCCTGTATATTATTATATCAGAGATATTTGTTTTCATTGTAATGAAAATGTTCAAAAAATAAAAAAAGCAGCATTTAGAATGTTCCCCTTATTGCTTTTTCTGTGACCAAAAATGTATAAGCTATTGCATCGTGTTGCCTAAAGACAACAAACCCTTTTTTCTCAAAAATATCAGAAAATATTTAACCTTACTTTTTTTCATTATTTTGTCAATGTTACATTAGTAATTTTGAATCACGCATATTTTTTGTTTTTTAAATAGAAAAATAATGCATTTAAGAGTTAACAGCTGAAACAGACAGCGTATTTGAGAAATAGAGTTTGTCTCGAAGAAAAAGCCCTTTATTCAAGTGTTTGTGATGTCAACCCCAGAAATGGGAGGGAATATCTGAACTGGTTGTTTTTAACATATTTAATGACAGTGTTTATGCCCATCTTTCCTGATTTCTTATCAAAATGTTTAAAGTATACTTATCTGATTGTGTTTATACTTTCAAAGTCGTTATAAATTCTGAAGAAACTTTTTTTTAAATCCGCTTAATAAAAATCCACTGTCATGTGAGTTTAAAACATAAAAGCAGGGCTTTGAAACTTACGTTATTAATTTAAAACATCACAAGCTTTTAGTAACAAAGACAATACATTAATCGGAGCTGACAGAGCCTAAAATGTTTTTAACTCCCGAAACTGCCGCGCCTGAAGGTAACACTCAACTGGAATTCATTATTAATCACGCTGAAACATTCGATAAAACGCTTACCCTCATAAAAAAAATTGTTTATATGCTTCAGGCTAGTATTTTAATTATTGTCGAGATTCAGAATGAAACCGTGGAGTTTATTCATTCGGTTTTTAAAACAAATCGTGCTTGAAGTACAAAAAAATACCATAAAAACCAGAGAATTTCTTTTGAGTGGGTTTTACGGCACTCAATTAGATGATCATGTTATATATACATTTTTGTGTTCAATCCGTTTTTTCTCGACTATTTTCGTCTTGTCAGCTAAACAAATTTGTAAAATTTTTGTCATCACTGTTCAGAGTAAACGCAGCATTTGGGCTGGCAGACGAGTTAATTCAATAGGCCTTAAAATACGTTTTTTTGGTATATAAATTTAATCGATATTGTATTGGAGATGTAACCTAGATATAATAACAACACAATATATATATATATATATATATATATATATATATATATATATATATATATATATATATATATATATATATATAATTTCAACAACACACCACTAGGGCTCACAGCTTAAATACTATCGTACCGTGGGTGTCGACAAGGAGGAAAGAGGCAACTTGTTAATTCTGGACTTGAAGGTTTGGAGGTTCGGGAGAGAAGGAAAAACATGTGCCGGCAAGGAATTACACGACTTGGAAGTCCTCGGGACAAAAGAGCGGCCATAGCAAGATGTTCTGGTAAACTGGACGGTAAAAGGGTGCATTCGCTCTGTTCCCCTGGTAGATCTGTTGGGAGCAGCAGGTGGAGGAACTATGGAAGAAAGCTCCTCTGAGCAAAGCCCGTGCTGATATCTATGAGAGAGAGAGAGAGAGAGAAAGAGAAAGGTCACCAATGGCACGTCGGTGGGCAAGGGATGGCAGCCTTTGGGTGCGGGTAGGGTCACCGATGAGACGTATAGCTCTCTTCTAAATGGAGTCCAGGATAGCAAATGTAGAAGCGGCAGCAGCACCCCAAATGTGGGAGCAGTATTCGATGTTTGGTCTTATTTGTAAAGTATATAAGGTATAGAGATTAGCTGGTGAAAAGTATTTGCAAGCCCCGAAGAGAAAACCTAATTTCTTAGCAGCCACTTCTGCAATTGATGCGACATGTTAGTGCCAATTGAGATTTGGATCCACAGAAATGCCAACAAGTGAAAAGGACTTATTACTTTAAATAACTTGGTTGTTCATTGTGATGGGTCTAGGGCTGGTGTATCTCTTATGAGATCCCCAGTCTAATATTTTTTGGAGATCCACGGAGACAGAACCTTCCATGAGTCTGCGATCCTCATCTAATTGGGCTAAAGAGACAGGCTTAGAATATTGTATATTTGAGTGGAGGGTGCTGTTGTCCGTGTAACTGTGAACTGGGTTGGATGTGCTAGAGAGGAGGTCATTGATGTGGAGAAGAAACAAAGTATGGGCTAAAACTGAACCTTGAGGAACTCCTGCATTAATTGGATACAGTTTAGAGGAATGTCCATCCACCACAACAGTAATGCTCCGGTTGGAGAGGAAATTTGCTGTCTGGGTACAGAGTTTTGGTGGTAGGCCATAGGCCGGAAGTTTATTAAGCAGCGCTGCGTGCCAGACCTGGTCGAATGCTTTGGATATGTCTAGAACGACAATCTGGGATTCACCGTGTAGTTCCATAGACTTGTTCCAAGCATGGGTGACAAAGGAAAGGAGGTCAGCAGTTGATCTGCGCTGACGGAATCCATATTGCCTGTCGTGGATTAGACTGTGTTTTTCAAGAATTTTTTAGTAATTCGGTGTTTATATACTTTTACATCACTTGAGAGACGACTGCAAGGAGAGTAATAGGCCTGTAGTTGCTAGGAAGTGCTTTGGATCCTTTATTGGGGACGGGTTGTACTCGAGCAGTTTTCCAGTTTCTATGGAATATGTCTCTATTGTAAGATGTCTGAAACAGACGAGTCAGGGCAGGAAGTTCTGGTGCGCATTTTTTGAGAACAATTGCTGGGATCTCGTCAAGGCCAGAGGCTTTCCTGGCATTAAGAGAAGAGAGCATCTTTCGTACCTTTTTAGTTTTGAAAATGATATCCGTCATTTTATTCGCGACATTGGGGACTGTTGGTGGTTGAACATTTGGAGGTGGGTTGAGAGTAGAATTGCCGGCGAACAACGTGGCAAAAAGTTCAGCCTTGCCGAGGGCGGTAGAAACAATTTCATCTCCCGAGACAAGAGGTGGGAACGTGCTCTTGCAGAAATTATTCCCAATAGATTTAGCAAGAGTCCAGAAGGATTTGCTGCCGCTGGAGCTTAAGAGGACTTTGTTTTTGATGTGGTTATTAAACGATTTTGTTGCCTCAGAAAGAATGCGGTCGCAGAGGTTTCTTGCGCCGTTAAATGCTTGACGGTTTTTTTGACTGGGATTGTGTAGAAGCTTTTTGTGAGCTTTGACCTTTTCAAGTCTGGCCTTGTCACAGGATTTAGAGAACCAGGGCTTTTGAGTGGCTGCAGAGGTTATCTGTGTGCGTGGAATAAATAATCCCATGCCAGCTTGGATAATTTCGGTGACGTTTTGTGAGCTATCAGAAAGGCCAAGAAGAGAGAAGCAGACAGACGCCCATGGAAATGAGGAAAAGTAATATCGCATTTCGTTCCAGTTCGTGGAGTTGTAGTGCCAAACGATACGTGGGTGTGATGGCTACCATCTACCATACTGCAAGTATACCACACCAGTCAACTATTAAAGAGCTGGCCACCTCTAGAACTTGCGTAATTTATTGTTATCATTATTAGTATCTAACTATGTAATTTATGTTTGATACGAAATATTTTAATACTCGCCGCGCTTGTACAATTTTAAGAAAGGCTGGCTATTACTAGTGTCTGTTACTATTAAATATAAAGTAAATTCATTTTGATAACAACCACTTATCTGGTGTCTGCTTTTTATGCAGATTAAGTACGTTAAATTTCTACCGCTTTCAGTTTTACATGATGTTATAGGGTATATAAATTTCACCCAATTACGATCCTATTCCATATCTCTTTTATCCCCTTGCGCTGTCGCCCCTTCCACGGCGGATAGATCTATCACAAACGACTGTCTATCTTGGATATATTGATTTATCTGTCCGCAAGCAGCCATCGCCGATTAGGCACATCAGGCGGAAGTATATATTCCGTAGGTGTTGTGGGAAATTCCATTTTAGCTTCCTATAAAAAGTAATATACATTAATCGAATAACTGTTATACACGGTACAAATGAGCGACATGGGAATTTGCCCGGGCTTCTGTTCCAGGAATCACCCCGTGCCTGCATTCAGAGACAATCCCGTACCATTCTGCTGTTTAATAATTTATCAGGGTGCCGGAAACACTCGCCTCGTTCCTCCTCACATTCAATTCCTTTACCAGATTTTATTGCTCACGTGTATCGAGAATGCATATGCCTCTTTATAGCAGGCTTTGTACTAAGGTAGGATGCTACTGTTTTTTACCCTTTATATAACATTTTATTACTAAAATTATTTGAAAAAAAAACTTAAAAAACAAGCTTTTACTCAGGCGTAATAAAACGAAAGAAAAATAGCTGCAAATTGAATCACATAGCTGTGATAATCTACTCTCCTAAGAAAGACATTCTCATTAAATAATTTAGGCTCCATGACTTGACCACAAAGGAAATATTCGCATTCCTGTACCCTTAAGCTCCTGAGTTTTAACGAAAAAATGTCACTTTTCAACAAATCACCCCTCATTTATCCCTTTGCCAGAGGCTTTACTGGTATTAAGAGAAGAGAGCATCTTTCTTACCTTTTTAGTTTTGAAAATGATATCCGTCATTTTATACGCGACATTGGAAACTGTTGGTGGTTGAACATTTGGAGGTGGGTTGAGGGTAGAATTGCCGGCGAACAACGGGGTAAAAAGTTCAGCCTTGTAATTCCTTGCCTGTGCCGGCAAGGAATTACACGACTTGGAAGTCCTCGGGACAAAAGAGCGGCCATAGCAAGATGTTCTGGTAAACTGGACGGTAAAAGGGTGCATTCGCTCTGTTCCCCTGGTAGATCTGTTGGGAGCAGCAGGTGGAGGAACTATGGAAGAAAGCTCCTCTGAGCAAAGCCCGTGCTGATATCTATGAGAGAGAGAGAGAGAGAAAGAGAAAGGTCACCAATGGCACGTCGGTGGGCAAGGGATGGCAGCCTTTGGGTGCGGGTAGGGTCACCGATGAGACGTATAGCTCTCTTCTAAATGGAGTCCAGGATAGCAAATGTAGAAGCGGCAGCAGCACCCCAAATGTGGGAGCAGTATTCGATGTTTGGTCTTATTTGTAAAGTATATAAGGTATAGAGATTAGCTGGTGAAAAGTATTTGCAAGCCCCGAAGAGAAAACCTAATTTCTTAGCAGCCACTTCTGCAATTGATGCGACATGTTAGTGCCAATTGAGATTTGGATCCACAGAAATGCCAACAAGTGAAAAGGACTCATTACTTTAAATAACTTGGTTGTTCATTGTGATGGGTCTAGGGCTGGTGTATCTCTTATGAGATCCCCAGTCTAATATTTTTTGGAGATCCACGGAGACAGAACCTTCCATGAGTCTGCGATCCTCATCTAATTGGGCTAAAGAGACAGGCTTAGAATATTGTATATTTGAGTGGAGGGTGCTGTTGTCCGTGTAACTGTGAACTGGGTTGGATGTGCTAGAGAGGAGGTCATTGATGTGGAGAAGAAACAAAGTATGGGCTAAAACTGAACCTTGAGGAACTCCTGCATTAATTGGATACAGTTTAGAGGAATGTCCATCCACCACAACAGTAATGCTCCGGTTGGAGAGGAAATTTGCTGTCTGGGTACAGAGTTTTGGTGGTAGGCCATAGGCCGGAAGTTTATTAAGCAGCGCTGCGTGCCAGACCTGGTCGAATGCTTTGGATATGTCTAGAACGACAATCTGGGATTCACCGTGTAGTTCCATAGACTTGTTCCAAGCATGGGTGACAAAGGAAAGGAGGTCAGCAGTTGATCTGCGCTGACGGAATCCATATTGCCTGTCGTGGATTAGACTGTGTTTTTCAAGAATTTTTTAGTAATTCGGTGTTTATATACTTTTACATCACTTGAGAGACGACTGCAAGGAGAGTAATAGGCCTGTAGTTGCTAGGAAGTGCTTTGGATCCTTTATTGGGGACGGGTTGTACTCGAGCAGTTTTCCAGTTTCTATGGAATATGTCTCTATTGTAAGATGTCTGAAACAGACGAGTCAGGGCAGGAAGTTCTGGTGCGCATTTTTTGAGAACAATTGCTGGGATCTCGTCAAGGCCAGAGGCTTTCCTGGCATTAAGAGAAGAGAGCATCTTTCGTACCTTTTTAGTTTTGAAAATGATATCCGTCATTTTATTCGCGACATTGGGGACTGTTGGTGGTTGAACATTTGGAGGTGGGTTGAGAGTAGAATTGCCGGCGAACAACGTGGCAAAAAGTTCAGCCTTGCCGAGGGCGGTAGAAACAATTTCATCTCCCGAGACAAGAGGTGGGAACGTGCTCTTGCAGAAATTATTCCCAATAGATTTAGCAAGAGTCCAGAAGGATTTGCTGCCGCTGGAGCTTAAGAGGACTTTGTTTTTGATGTGGTTATTAAACGATTTTGTTGCCTCAGAAAGAATGCGGTCGCAGAGGTTTCTTGCGCCGTTAAATGCTTGACGGTTTTTTTGACTGGGATTGTGTAGAAGCTTTTTGTGAGCTTTGACCTTTTCAAGTCTGGCCTTGTCACAGGATTTAGAGAACCAGGGCTTTTGAGTGGCTGCAGAGGTTATCTGTGTGCGTGGAATAAATAATCCCATGCCAGCTTGGATAATTTCGGTGACGTTTTGTGAGCTATCAGAAAGGCCAAGAAGAGAGAAGCAGACAGACGCCCATGGAAATGAGGAAAAGTAATATCGCATTTCGTTCCAGTTCGTGGAGTTGTAGTGCCAAACGATACGTGGGTGTGATGGCTACCATCTACCATACTGCAAGTATACCACACCAGTCAACTATTAAAGAGCTGGCCACCTCTAGAACTTGCGTAATTTATTGTTATCATTATTAGTATCTAACTATGTAATTTATGTTTGATACGAAATATTTTAATACTCGCCGCGCTTGTACAATTTTAAGAAAGGCTGGCTATTACTAGTGTCTGTTACTATTAAATATAAAGTAAATTCATTTTGATAACAACCACTTATCTGGTGTCTGCTTTTTATGCAGATTAAGTACGTTAAATTTCTACCGCTTTCAGTTTTACATGATGTTATAGGGTATATAAATTTCACCCAATTACGATCCTATTCCATATCTCTTTTATCCCCTTGCGCTGTCGCCCCTTCCACGGCGGATAGATCTATCACAAACGACTGTCTATCTTGGATATATTGATTTATCTGTCCGCAAGCAGCCATCGCCGATTAGGCACATCAGGCGGAAGTATATATTCCGTAGGTGTTGTGGGAAATTCCATTTTAGCTTCCTATAAAAAGTAATATACATTAATCGAATAACTGTTATACACGGTACAAATGAGCGACATGGGAATTTGCCCGGGCTTCTGTTTCAGGAATCACCCCGTGCCTGCATTCAGAGACAATCCCGTACCATTCTGCTGTTTAATAATTTATCAGGGTGCCGGAAACACTCGCCTCGTTCCTCCTCACATTCAATTCCTTTACCAGATTTTATTGCTCACGTGTATCGAGAATGCATATGCCTCTTTATAGCAGGCTTTGTACTAAGGTAGGATGCTACTGTTTTTTACCCTTTATATAACATTTTATTACTAAAATTATTTGAAAAAAAAACTTAAAAAACAAGCTTTTACTCAGGCGTACTAAAACGAAAGAAAAATAGCTGCAAATTGAATCACATAGCTGTGATAATCTACTCTCCTAAGAAAGACATTCTCATTAAATAATTTAGGCTCCATGCCTTGACCACAAAGGAAATATTCGCATTCCTGTACCCTTAAGCTCCTGAGTTTTAACGAAAAAATGTCACTTTTCAACAAATCACCCCTCATTTATCACTTTGCCAGAGGCTTTACTGGTATTAAGAGAAGAGAGCATCTTTCTTACCTTTTTAGTTTTGAAAATGATATCCGTCATTTTATACGCGACATTGGAAACTGTTGGTGCTTGAACATTTGGAGGTGGGTTGAGGGTAGAATTGCCGGCGAACAACGGGGTAAAAAGTTCAGCCTTTCCCAGGGCGGTAGAAACAATTTCATCCCCCGAGACAAGAGGTGGGAACGTCCTCTTGAAAAAATTATCCCCAATAGATTTAGCAAAAGTTCAAAAGGGTTTGCTGCCGCTGGAGCTTAAGAGGACTTTGTTTTTGATGTGGTTATTAAACGAGTTTTTTGCTTCAGAAAGAATGCGGACATAGCGGTTTCTTGCGTCGTTAAATGCTTGACGGTTTTCTTGACTGGGATTGCGTAGAAGCTTTTTGTGAGCTTTGACCTTTTTAAGTCTGGCCTTGTCACAGGATTTAGAGAACCAGGGCTTTTTAGTGGCTGCAGAGGTTATCTGTGTACGTGGAATAAACAATTCCATGCCAGCTTGGATAATTTCGGTGACCTTTTGTGATATATTAGAGGGGTCAGGATGAGAGAAGCAGACCGACGCCCATGGAAATGAGGAAACGTAATCTCGCATTTCGTCCCAGTTCGCGGAGTTATAGTGCCAAACAATACGTGGGTATGATGACTGTGTGACCTCGGGTTGCATTGCACAGGAAGCAGTGACCATGCCGTGCGCTGAGCGACCCAGGGGGGCGGTGACTGATATCTTATAGCAGTCAGGATTTGTAGTAAGAAGGAGATCCAAGGGATTTGAGCTGTGTGTTGAGATGCGTAGAAAGTAAGTAGCTTGCTGAGCCATATTGGCTATAGAATTGCTAACTGCAAAGGCCCCCGCTGCTCTTCCTTGTGGATCAGTTTTTGAAGATCCTAGCCATTCCTTGTTATGGGCATTGAAGTAGCCAAGAATAGTGACCTCGGAGGAAGGATATTCAGAAATCAGATGGTCGGTTTTTTCAGAAAGGTAGTCAAAGAGCTGGACAAAGTGGTTGTCAGAAGGTGACCGGTAAATGCAACAGATGAATTTAGTTGCAGCCCCGAGAGAGAGTTTTATCCATAGTATGTCTTTTCTTCCAGCTTCTAAATTGGGGAGTCTGGTGCAGGGTAGATTGCTACGGACGTACGCGCACACGCCTTTATGCAATCTAAAGGAAGTAAGGAGCTCATACCCTGGGAAATTAAGGTGATTAGTGGCTGCTTTGGCACTGATTTGAGTTTCGGTGAGGAAGAGGAGTTGGGGCCTATTAGCCTGGAGGAAATGGTGGACGGAGTTCAGGTTAGAATTTAGGCCACATATATTCGAGAAGGATATGTTAAATCTTGATGCTGGCGCCCCTTGTACACCTCTCTCCTGGAGATTCGAATGGAGGGGTATTTTACCTACGGAATCTTTTGTACAAGGAGGAGCCATCATAATTTTTGCTTATAAGGGAAACCGACTCATACACCAGAACCGGAAACGTCCGTTGGGACTTCACCGGCCCCTTGATGTAAGGGGTGGGACCTCCTCAGGCATGGAAAAAATCCTTTACTATCATGTAAAGGAAAATTCCACTACCACCTACCATATTGCAAGTATACCACACCAGCCGTACAAACCAGCCTATATCGAAGCTGAATATTTCAAAAACCATACGGGTTGGGTATAGGGAATGATTAACAAAATTCGAAGAGTAGTAAAACATCTTGCGAATGACATTATAATATATAGGGTGATCCATCTGAAAAAAAATTAGATATTCGCGCATATGCGTTTTTAATCACCCTGTAGACGATAATCAGTTTGTCGGAAGATTGTGTGTACTATGTTAAAATATACAATAATGAAAAAAATTATGCATAACAAAGAACTTCCAATTTGCATCAATTAATAAGATACAGGGCATTGAAAGAGACATATTTTTGTAATAAAAATGGTCATATCTCGTGAAGCACTCAGTATAAAGTAGCAAAACTGTATATTGGGAGAGTTGTCAAGATCAGCTGTGTGTCTGAATCTGTAATAATACATAGGGTGTTTTATTTAAAACAAGCGAGTTAGTGTCAACTTCCGGTATAACCGGAAGTGGCAGTATGTTCTAAATATTTTAGATGGATTGGCCATATTGGACAAACTCATACTAAACATTTTTCAAATCCAAATATTGTTACCTCCTTCAAAGAAAGACTTAGAAACCGTGGTATATGGTGATTGACTTCAGGTGGATATAGATCTGCTCAACAGGGAGGTCACGATTGCCTATAACACCCTACCCTAAAATAGCTATCTATCAAATTAACATATTTATTAAAATTAGCAATACTTTTAGGAGGTTGACATCTGGATGTAGTTGAATACTGACGTTCCTTCTTTGTTTGTTTCGCACTTCCTGGAGTCCTATGTTTATGGGCATCCCAGACTAGTGCCAGGTAATATGGAAAGTTAGATATCTATCGTCAGTAAGAATGAATTTTTTGCGCTGACGCCAAAAGAGAGGAGAAGTTAGGGAGGAATTTCTCTTCAACCAAACAGATGTGTTAATGTAACAAAGTATATAAATTTATTCATACAAATAAAATTTGGAATAGCAAACAAAATGAAATAAAAATGGTTGGTAAATCTCAAATAAACATTAATTGCACACAAATAAAAATCAGATAAACAGCAAGAACTCGAAGAAAAAAATATCAATTCACTTACATATGACAAAACAATAAGATAAAGATGGTTGCATGTTACTAAAATACTAATGTTAGCCACTTGAGCTTTGTATGTAGGGTGAAATGCTGTATTTTACATATCAAAAGCAAACACAAATTATTAGGTAAATCACTTGACGTTTGATTAATTCTTCAATTAGTGAACTCGCCAGTCCTTTGAGTGGGGCTCAAAAAAAATTATTCCTACATGAAATTTCTACATTAATTATTGAAAATAAGAGATATTAAAAAGAATTTACAGGTTAGATGTTTTACAGACAAAAATTTGCTAATTACAATTTCAAAGACTATGTGTTTAAATTGACAGACAAAATTCAACAGATAAAACAGGAAATTTACAGTTATCCTTATAGCACCTCTCTGACAGTTTAAGTTCAAATTTGTTTACGTCATTTTGGAAAGTTCAAGTTATAAGGCTTCAGATATTAGATTGCTGCATGATAAATTGTGCCGGTTCAGAGAAAAAGGAGTTACACAGACTCACCAAATTTTCCTGTATTGAGTTACCTGATGACCCTATGAAGATGCCTTCTAAGTGGGATCAACTATGAGCACCTGAGACAGGTTCACAGAATCCAATAAGAGAGTAGCTGGAGAAAATGAGTGGTACTTTCCACTAGCGGTTATTGGGTTGGTCTCCAATATTAGGAAACCATTTGACAACTATGTCGATGTTCTGAATTCGCTTGACGGAAGCTTTGCAAATGGCAATTAAAACGTGAATTTCCTCAAGTGGAATTCACTGCTAGCTGATTCAAGCTTCGATAAGATGCAGGAACTCTTTGTGATTAACGTAAGAAATGTATCGGGTCGAAAACAAAGAACCACAACTTAACTCGCGTTTTAATGCTAAACACAACTTTTATTTAAACTCGAAAACCGTTCAAATGACGTTAAATAATCACTGACAATTATTATTTGATAGCATAGATAACAGAAAGGATTTTATCACCCCTTTTTAAGATAATTTTTAGCCACCACAACTAAAGTATGTTCACTCGACGAGCGCCAGGCAGACTGTGATGTTCGCGGATAATCCAACCGACATCTCGGCTGGCTTGCCGCGCTCCTCTCAACCGTCGTTCTTGGGCGACATCATCGGAAAATTACCGACCCAGTCGCAATGATATTTATTTTTTGGAAATATTATACCTTCAGCAAAATGCGACACAATTTTCCTTGGCGAATATATATTGAATTTTAACGTACAAATTAGAAATGCAGTAAGGGGTTTACGGTACTTGAAGATTCAGCGACTTTTCATCAGAATAATTTTGAAATCAAAAACTTGAATTGCCTTATAGATATTGGATTGTCGGCTCTTAATTAAGTCGCTTACGGGTTTATTTTGAATATTTAAAGCAGTAACGAAACGCAATAGTTACAATCTCTCTAGTTTCTCCAAAGCGTCTAATAGGAGAACTTATAGAGATTCACCCTGTATATATTTATATTACAGTGTGTCTACGATCAGGAACAACCAACCAAGTAATATATTTGTTTTGTGCCGATTTTGATTCACAGTTTTTGTAAGTCAGGTATTTAAAAAATGCAGATTGAACATATGCGCAAGCTTATTTTTGGGCTGTAATCATTGAAAGCTGTGACTTTTTTAACGTCAAAATTTAAAAGATCATGTTAGAGATAATAAAAGCGACACGAAAACAATATACTACATTAAAATACAACCGTTTTATTCCATTGCCTTTATCTCCTCCTATTTACATTTTTTGCAGTAAAACAACCCAGAAACAGTCATGGTGGTGACGTCAAGGTCTTTAGACTCCGAATTCTTGTGTCATATGAATTCATTTTTAACGTAGAAATTGTGAAATATGTGCATATTTTTTTACGCACTCAAATCCTGTAACATGTAATTCCGGTTCCCGAATCAGAGAGAAAGGGATAATGAGAGCGTAAGTGTCCTTGGTCGTTATAACGTATGTGGGCGCTCAGGATGCTGTAGGGATGGATCATAATGTAAATTGTTTCGTGTAACTGTTGGAAATTCATTAACAGTTCCCTTAATTTATTCTGAAGTGAATGAAGAACACTGCTCTATGTTCAGCTTGACTAATGATGAGCGAAAACTAAAACCCCCTTTGCTCCTTGATCCTTGTTAAAATTCTTAATCGTCAACAGGTTATCGTTGCAAATATTTTTTGTTTTATTGCAAAGCAAACGTTAAGAGTTTTATACAATGATGAAATAGCAAACAATTGCGAAAATTATCAAACAATTTGCTTAGCAGGCTTCATTTCTAATGGGTGGAAACTTATGTCAAATGCAGTCTTTACATTTCGAAGAATGACGGGGTTCGGCAAAATTTCCAGGCTAGTGAGGTGAAACTGCTCCCTGGCGTCGGTGATTGGCCATAGTCCTGGAGAAAGGCCGACGATAAAGCAATAAAAACACACACACATGTATTTAGATCAGATTTTGAATGTTTTTAAATTCATGTTATTTATTTTTATTAGCCAATTTTCTTGTACAAAATGGTCTTTTAATAGCAAATTTTCTTATAAATGAGTTAAATGAATTTTCTTTGAAAAAACATATGCTGTGATTGTTTGTATGAAAAATTCTTCAATTGATGGAACATTTTTTAAACGAAATTTGTCGAAAATAAGGTCAATAGATTTTGGTATCAGCAAATTATTCAATTTTCAATTTTAATTACAAATTAAGTAGGGTAAACGATACAGTTATTGGCCACTATAAAATATACTTACAGTGATTGGCCTTTCGACTTTCTTTTAAAATAACAAGCATTGTCGTCGTTTTAAGCGAAATGTGATTGTTTCAGTTCAAAGTGACAACACCGTTTCTTGCTTTGATCACAGTACTTTGATATGTTGGCAGCGGTGAATGTCGTTGGCGGTCTTTTCCTTGTGCCTGTTTGAAGTTATTCCATATTCAGCACGTTGCTTGTGCATTTGCTTAGCGTCACTGTGTATCAGGTAAGTGATTATTTTATTCGTATGCTTGGAACAAATGATTATAACAGTATAGGGACTATAATTTGAAGTTAGGGTGTTCGAAAAAACTGTTTATAGGTCTCTAACCTAAAATTACTTATGAAATTTAAGCAGGCCAATCACTATACACGACATTTACAATAAATTCAGTTATTGGCCACTCCTGCCAATGACTGTAATATATATTAACGGGTAGTTTTACAATAAAACTTCAACTAAATAAATTGTTTCATTAATCTCAAATGCTTTTCGAGGGAATACAGACTTTAAACCTTCTTTAAACAGTCGTTGGCCAGGTGCCAATCTCTGACATCTTTACTGGCCAATCACTATATTACTTGTATATTTGTAGGTTTACAAAAGATGCCAAAAGTCAGAGTGGGTGACAAATATACAAAAAAATATTGTGATCAGGATATTGAAAAAGCTCTTGAACTAATCAAGAAAGGAACCTCAATCAGAGAAGCAGCAAGATATTTTAAGGTTCCAAGAGCAACCCTGCAATTCAGGAGAAGTACCAAATTTATCAAGTCAAATTTAGGTCCGAATCCTATTCTCACACCCAATGAAGAAGAACTTCTGGTTAAATGGGTATTCGAGAACCACAAGAAAGGATTTCCTCGTCGCAAAGAGGACTTGCAAGAATCAGTAAGGTTATTATTAGAGAAAAATCCACGTCCCAATCCATTTATAAGAAATCATCCAGGAGATGGTTGGTACAAAGCCTTTCTTCGTCGTCATCCAGAGGTAACAATACGTATATCTGAGGCAGTTACTGCCGCAAGTGCAACCATTTCAGTATCAGACCTTAAAAAGTGGTTTGGTAACATTTATGATTATCTAAAGTCAAAAGATCTGGAAGGCATATTAAAAGACCCAGAACGAATACTCAACGGAGATGAGACATGTTTTAACTTGTGTCCGAAAAATACAAAAGTTCTTGCTCCAAGAGGAAGCAGAAATGTTTATGAGGTTGAACACGCGCCGTCCAAAACAGCAATTACAGTAATGTTTACTTTCACTGCATCTGGTAAAGTTACACCACCAATGGTGATTTACCCTTATAAACGGTTGCCTGCTAATATCGCTAAATCAGTTCCTGATGAATGGGGAGTTGGCTTGAGTGATTCTGGGTGGATGCGTGCTGAGATATTTTATGAATATATTTCAAACGTACTGCACCCCTATTTAAAAAAACATAATGTGAAATTTCCCATCATTCTCTTTGTAGACGGGCACAGCACACACTTAACCTATCAACTAAGTGAACTTTGTAGTCAACTGGAAATTATACTGATTTGCCTTTATCCCAATGCCACACGAATTCTTCAGCCTGCTGATGTGGCAGCCTTCAAACCGATAAAAAATGGTTGGAAGAAGGCAGTAGTTGAGTGGAGACGCGACCATACCAATGAAACATTAAGCAAAGAGCACTTTGCAACAGTTCTTGAAAATGTTATCAAAAACGTTGCAAAGTCAACTATCATCCAAAATGGGTTTAAAGCTTGTGGCTTGTACCCATGGAATCCAAATGCGATAGACGTCACAAAATGTTTGGGAGCTGCTAAAGTCAATACATACGAACAAACTGGTTTGAAAAAAATTACGTCCTGCCGTATCCAGCATTTAAAGAAATTGTTGGTGAAAATTATATTAATGAATTTCAAAAAGGACAGCATTGCATCAACAACCATTCAGAAGAATTCGGTATGCTGTACAGTATGTGGAAGAGATTCAAACCAAAAGAAGACATTTCTGAAGTATCGGTAGAAGAAATAAATCCCACACATATCAATCCTAATGAATTGTCACAGGAAACTCATGCATCACCAATAGCCAGAGAAAGCACAGACGGACTTGATATTAGTGCTAGGCTAAAATCAACCAGCGCAGCAAACCTCGATACCTATTTGGAAAACAATGACTCAACCCTTACCTTGAGAAATATCAATATAGAAGAAATACCAATTGTTTTCGAAGATTATAACGGTGACATTTTTCAACTAACACAACCATGTCAATCTGGAAAACTTGTGAGTGATCATAATGCTTCCGGAATATGCCCTACAACGGACTCCTGTTTATATAAGATAGACCATTTAACCATGGCCTCTGTAGATACTGAAAATACTTCAGCAGATGTAAGTCTTGATACATTCTTACAGTGGCCTCAAACTCCTGCGAGAAAGGGTAAGAGGCAAAGCGAAAGACTTCCGTTTGTCTTAACATCAACTCAATGGAAGAAAATCATGAGTGATAAGGAACAAACTAAAAAAGAGAAAGAAACTGAGAAAGAGGAGAGGAAAGTTAAAAGGCTTGAGAATAAATTGAGGAAAACAGCAGAGAACTTCAAGAAATTAGAAAACAAAAATGTTAAAAAGCAATATTTTAAGAGTAAAAACAAATGTAGATCAGAAGCGTCAAATCCACATGACGATGTGAATGAAAATATAAGAAATAGGGAAAACATAGGACGTGAGTTTGATGATGAAGAGAACACATCGGGCAGCCAACAATACCAACTTTTAAGAATACAACAAGCCACCAAACTTCTTTTTGGTAGCAGTGACACCAAGAATGAATACAGTTCTCAAGATGGTACAAGTTCAAGGATACATATTTTATCCAATGTTAGGTTAGAGAATGCACAAGAGACTTGTGGTTTGAGCTTAGAAGATAATGTGAGAAAAATTAACGGCTTATGTTTTACTTGCACCAACAATATGAATGAATCAAATATTGGTATAAAATGTAAATCCTGCACCAGAGCTTTTCATCTGAATTGTATTAGGAAAATGAATTTACATAAATCAAACTCTACTATATTTCATTGTAAATCGTGCTTAAAAATTTCCATTAATTGAAAAATAAATTGTTGCATGATGTTTGTTTATTATTCCCATAGAAAATTAATTGTTTACAGCTGACATCGAAGGGTATGACAATCACTGTAAGAGATGTTAGGCCAATCACTATATGCCTATGGCCAATCACTACTTTTATGAGTTGGTCAACAATTTAGAATTTTTTATTCTTTTTTGAACAGTTTAAGTCAAAAAAAAGTATGTTATCATCAAAAATAATATATCTTATATTATACTGTGCGACTACAGTTTTCCTAGTTGATTAATATACAAGAAGGAGCGCTGTAACCTTAATATTCGTACAAATGGCCAATAACTGTATCGTTTACCCTATATAATTTGAATTTTATGTATTCTTTAGCAACAGTTTGTGTAAAAAGATGTTTAGCCAGTTTTCGCAGAATTTTTTTTGTTTCCGTACTAACCATTTATTCTTAAACTTTTTTGTGAAATTTTGGTAACTAATGATAAATGTTTAGTAAGTTATTACAAAACAAAATGTTTTCGGATTTTATTGAAAAAATTGTTTGCAAATTTTCATTAGATTTTTTTTAATGTTCCACCGAAAAGGTTTTTGTGAATAATTATATTTTGGTAGGTGGGTAAATAACTTGAAGAGGTTCGTTAGCCAGGAAAATAGGACCAGTTTTTCGGAAACAGTTTAAGTTAATTTTTGGAAAAATGTTGTACTTTTTCAAACAATAAAGTTATTTTGATGAAACATGGCACATTGTTTCTACTATATGGGTAACCAAATTTTATGGGCTGCTTTCATTATATGGGTAACCAAATTTTATGGGCTGCTTTCATTAAAAAAAGACATATTTGCTTTGTTTTTTTAATCGAACATGCCTTATTTTATTGCATTTTTGCATTTTCCATCAAAATATAATGCACGTTTGTAAGAAACGAAATTCGGGACGCAGCAAGTGCGTTATGGTAACGAACTTTCATTAAATTATTCAACATTCAATAGCTAAATTTGCTATTAACCTAAGGTTTGTTGGCCAGGACCCCAGCTTTTTCGAGAACATTATGTTTATTTTGGAAAATTTTTGTACATTTTCAAACAATAAAGTCATTTCGATGAAATATGGTACATTGTTGCTACTATATAGGTTATACCGGTAAACAAATTTGATGGATGCTTTCTTTAAGAAAGTCTAAACACAGCAAGTGCGTTATGGATATACATTTTTATAAAAATGTATTTAATAGCAAATATGTCTCTCTAAGCAAGCATCAATCTGGTTGCCGGTATAGCCTATATAGTTGAAACAAACCATATTTTATCAAAATAACTTGTTTGAAAATGTACAAACATTTCCCGAAAATTTACCTAAAATGCTTCCGAGAAAACTGGTTTCCAAGTCAACAAACCTTAGGGTAATAGCAAATTGAGTTATTTGAATTTGAATCATTTAATGAAAATGCTTTACCAAAACGCACTTACTGTGTTTCGATTTTTTTCACAAACATGCATCATATTTCGATAAAAAGTGCAAAAATGCAATAATATAAGGGTGTTTGAAGAAAAAAATGTAGGGATCACCAACCACTTATGGGCCACCTGTGATTGTCAAAATAGTTTCATAAGATGCTTAAGACAGCCTATAATTGACGTATATAATTTATTACGTATAAATTCTCGTATTTTGCATAATAACAATTATACTGAGTTTTACCGTAGTAAGTGCGTTATCCTGTATATATGTAAACAGATAAGAACTGAATGTAAACCCGGATATGGATTCTAGGGGGCCTAGTTTGCGCTTATTTGAAGAAATCTTTTTAAATTTCAAAAGTCGCGGTCTCCTCCTTAACAAATTTTTCTACGAAAATTAGGTAAAAATTATAGACCGTTAAACTATAAACTTAACTAAAACCACCGCCAAAAAATCAGAGAAAATGTCTGTTTGAAATGAATTTTCTGTAAATATTTTAGTAAAGTGAGGGACAATGACGGTTGAAATTCAAACTTTAAGGCTTTGCAGAACACGCTTCTTGCGACATTTTCTTTACGTAATCCGTATTTTTTTCAGGTTATTTACCAAAATATTGGCATTTTCTTTAAATGCCCGTAGCTTTTTGTCTTTAAGCTTACAGACCTAAATTTTGGTAAGTGGTTCATTCTTTATATTAAAAACACGGGTACCATATTTGGTTGCCCTTACTTTGTTACTTCCGGAGATATAATTTTTTTCCGTAAGCAAACAAAATTTTCCGATAAAACCTGGGCCGATTTTCCTGGCTAACTAACTTATCCAAGCCACTTGCAAAAGAAAGGTACTCAGACAATTTGATCAAAATTGACCCATTATTTTTTGAGTTATCGTTGCGATATATATATATATATATATATATATATATATATATATATATATATATATATATATATATATATATATATATATATATAATGTATGTATATATATATATTTTTTATGGAAACTTACACTATCAAAGCGATGTCATTCGGCATAGAATAGTTTATAATTTTTGAAAAAAATAAGGGCTATTAAGGTTGACCCGTGGTTGAAAAATAAGTATAAAGATGTCAAGAGCTTTGGTAAATGGAGGTAACAATAGAGCAATTTAGAGGAGGAAGTTAAAGTAAGAAATATTTTCTATTTAGAATGTCAAAATTTGAAGTATAATGAACTTGGTCCACAATTGTCAATGATTTTTTGGATGAACCCGTTAAATTTTGTAAAAACACAGCACAAGTCATAGACTTATTGTGTATTGCATTTTGTATAATTTAATTGAATAAACATAATAATAATAATAATAATAATAATAATAATAATAATAATAATAATAATAATAATAATAATAATAATAATAATAATAATAATAATAATAATAATAATAATAATAATAATAATAATAATAATAATAATAATAATAATAATAATAATAATAATAATAATAATAAATTGAAACTGACCCTTGGTAAGGGTTTAAGGGTTCTAGGGGGCCTAGTTCGCGCTCATTTAAAGAAATTTTTAAACATTCAAAGGTCGGGATCTCCTCATTATTGAATTTTTTAAAGAAATGTCACTAAAAAAGACATATTTGCTGTTAAAAACAATTTTATGAAATTTCACTATCATAACGCACTTGCTGCGTCCACACGTTTTTAGTGAATTTTCGTAGAAAAAATTCACTAATGGGGAGATCCCGACTTTTGAATTTTGAAAAATTTTTTGCAAATGAGCACGAACTAGGACCCCTAGAACCCATATCCGGGGTTAGTTTCAATTTTTATATGTTTATATATATATTAATATATATATATATATATATATATATATATATATATATATATATATATATATATATATTTATATATATATTTATATATATATATATATATATATATATATATATATATATATATATATATATATATATATATGTATCACACCGATAACTCAAAAAATAATGGGCCGATTTTGATAAAATTTGGCATGTACGTTTCTTTTGTAAATAGCTTGGATAAGTTCGTTATTCAGGAAAATCGGACGAGGTTTTCCGGAAAAATTTTGAGTTTTCATTCGAAAAAAATTCTTATCTCAAAAAGTAATAAGCCGATTTAAATAAAATTTGGCATGTACCTTCCTTTTGTAAATGGCCTTGACAAGTTTGTTAGCCAGGAAAATCGGACGAGGTTTTCCGGGAAAATTTTGATTTTCATTCAAAAAAAATTTTTATCTCAAAGAATAATGGGCCTATTTTGATAAAATTTGGCATGTACCTTCCTTTTGTAAATGTCTTTGATAAGTTCGTTAATCAGAAAAATCGGACGAGGTTTTCCGGAAAATTTTTGAATTTTCATATGAAAAAAATTTTTATCTTAAAAAATAAAAACTCTATGATAACCAAATTTGGTAGGTAGGTTTACGATATAAAAAGTAAACTATACACCAAAATTTAGATTTCTATGTTACAAGAAAAAAAAAGTTATAATAAAATATTTTGTGCCAGATCATTTTTATGAAAATTCACTACCATAACGCACTTGCTTCGTCTTCGACTTTTTTTACATAAGTTAATGATGTAAATACAATTGTTATTATTATTATATGCAAAAAAAGAGAATGAAACTCAAATTATGTTTCATCTCTGTATGACGTGCTATCATATATTAAACTGAAAGGAACATTTTTGTTGTGCTTGTCAGTTAAAAGTCTCAAGTACAGAAAATGAAGCTTTATATAAATTCTATCCAGTACAGTTCACTTATGTATGCATTTTTCGCTGCCTGTTGTGGAGTCTGTGTCTGCGATGGTGAACGTCGAAATCAGGACACAACCTAATCTACATATTCTGCTCTGTAAGTCTCCGACTCTGCTAACCTCTCTCCACTATCTCTCCTCTCGGTACTCTTAACTGAAAAGACCTGCAGAAGATTGGTTGTCGCCTGCAAAACTCCATATTCCATTACGGAGTAAATTTTCAATGCAAATTTTACTCCATGAGAAAATTGAATTATTTATATTATGAAAACATTAAATTTACCGATCCCAGTGATTATCCCGCTAAAATGATGCTGCCATAAGTTATCCTATTATTTCTTTTTTAGGGTTTCTATGAAATTGTGAATCTCAAGAGGCCACAACTAGAAACGTAATGAAAATCTTGTCTGGCTGCTTATTATTAGAATTTTGCTAACAAAGCGAAGGCTTAGCTTCTCCTTGAGCTCGATCTTCTATTACGCTGACTTATAAGCAGCGGCTCCACTTTGCTGGATGGAATATTATGTTACACTAAATTGAGATGTTTCTGTTAAAGATGATATTTTTTTGCAGTTTCTGCATTAAATATTTAATAATCTAATTTTTTACAGTACTCGGCGCACTCTATTAAATCCAGTGCTTAATAAAACTGAAAAGTATAAACCTTCATCTATTTGTTTGTCCTTATTATAGGCAAACAGTTAATCGCATCGAGAGTCAAGCTTATATGCACTAAACGAGCAAAATTTATGCTGAAAATACTAAAGTGGTCCACTGGAGGTTCAACAAGTTAACACTAGGATACTCAACCAATAAAATATCGGGATTTACATAATCCGGGCTTCTGAGGCCCAGTATATAGAATCATGTATTATAGTCACAACAAAAATAAAGTTATTTAACTCAAACTTTATTTATTTATACTGTTACGTTCTTCGGGGCTCTGCATTTCTCGACTAACACAGCTCTTCAAACTACTAATTTATATATATATATATATATATATATATATATATATATATATATATATATATATATATATATATATATATATATATATATATATATATATATATATATAATTCATAGAGATTCTAGACCTTTCTGCGTTGTTCCATGCCTGTCCCTTCTGGTTCCTCTAGTAATATAATTCCAGGCTTTCCGCTGTTACCAACACACTTTACAAGCTGCCTATGACCATAGACGTAACAGTTCATAAACTTAATTCTCATAGAGACGGATGTGACACTGCCCTCTTCTTACATTCGACCGTCTCGACATTTCTTGGTATGGCGTAAGCCTGTGTATATGAACCACATTCATCTTGCTCTTTGTGTCCGTCTGAGTGCGTTAGACAACGTCATTGGTCATATTGACCATCTTCCCATAATTTATGTAGTTTTGGTGACCGTGTCTTGTGTCGTACTGGATTGTCAAACCACACCCGATCTCCTTCTTTGAAACCAAATGACTTAGCCCGCACGTCATAACGGGCCTTTATGCGGTCCATCCTTACTCGTACATGCATTCTGACAGCTGAACGGGTGATCTCCCTTCTCTTCATCATATCGGAGCTCTCTTTGAGCAAACTTCTTACGTTTCACTGGTTCTTCCGCTGAATTGATCTTTTCTTGGTGATTCTATTTGAAACTGCGGCCCATAATCTTCTCGTCGACATCAGATCTGTACCGACAAATGTGTTCATTGACCTTTTTCTGGGTTTGCTTCACTCTTGCACGGTCTATACACACATACAGCATCTCAACTGAATAAGTGGGTCGTATAAGTTTTTTTTTCTCACAGTTTTTAACACTTTCATAGCAGATGTTAACGTTGCTATTTTCTTTCACGATGATTTTTCGCACTACCAGGTTATTGCCAGACGACATCGCTATTTCTTCACCGCTGATAGTCAGGACCAAGGAACCAAGATTAAGTTTAACGCACTGACCTTGGAGTATGTCCAAGCCAATTATAGTCGGGTGTGATATGGCGGCGACTATGGTTCTTCGCTTTGCCTTCCATGTCTCAATTTGCAGCTCGACGTCAGCTTCGTCAAATCCCTGGATCCGATCACGGCTGGTTGCATTTGCTCTGTATACTCTATATGGCTCTCTTACTCGCCATCGTGGTACCACGTCGCGGCGAATGATGGTCTTAGGTGCGCCAGTGTCTACGACCATCTAGGTCTTATTGCCGCTTACGTATACGTCTAAGATGAGGGTGATGCCATAATTGCTAACCCGAGAGGCAGTTACCAGCTTTAGCTTAGCTGTGATCTTAGAGCGCAATATTCTCCTTGTATATGTCTCACCTAGCAGCAGTTCCAACAACGCAAGGCATTGACACGGTGAGCTCTTATTGGGTTCGCATGACTTGTAGGCTTTATCTGTTGTACTAGTTTCTCTAGTAGTTACACGACCTTGGATGACTGTTTTATTATCTTTTCGGACTTAGAGACTGTGAACTCTCACTGGACTTTCTAAAGCTTGCTTTGTTGCTTCAAACTTCAAGGAATGTGTTAGAACATCGTTCAAGTTTTTGTATCTTGCTGTCGCTAGGGTGCCTTTTGAGTGTCGGTATCCCTGATGCCGTCAATGAAGGTTTGCAGCGACAGCTGGTTCAAAAATTCTATGGGAGCCATGGGTATGCTAATCGTGCCAGTTTAACAATGTCGGCGTGGAGATGTTGGAGACTCCCGCTCGACTTCTGACAACGATTTTTCAATTAGATTCGATAAAGCTGTTGTAAATACTGGTCGCCACACCTCATCTCTAATCGCTGTCTAATGCTGTTAACACTGAGCTGTTCTTCCTTGTGAATACCTTGGAGCATATATGGGGCATCTCCTTTGAGGTTTACAATTAATGAAGTCGCTTTCTCTCTCGCCTCAAGAATTTGCTGTAGCAGCATCTTCGAACTTAAGTAGATAAATACCCCAAGGGACTGAGCCATCAAACGTGGGAACCTTATTTCTTGTTGCGGAGCTACCTCTGATGTCCTCTTGGCTTTTCTAGTGATGCATCTTCTGCTCTACTTCCGCTTGTACCTCTTGCACAATGTCAGCTTGTTACGCACATCGTCGCTGATACCCCTCACTCTCGCCCCAACAGTTCGCTGCAGCAGCGACTTCTAACTGACGTAGATAAACACCCCATGGGAATGAGCCGTCAAACGTGATTGCATCTTTTTCTCTACTTCCGCTTGTACCTCTTGCACAATGTCAGATTGTCAGGCGCATCTTTGCTGATACCCCACCCCCTTCCTCCTCCCCCTCTCTCTATATCTCGCCTTAGCAATTTGCTGTAGCAGCGGCCTCGAACTGACGTAAATAAATACCCCATGGGACTGAGCCATCAAACGTGGGGACCTTATTTCTTGTGGCGGAAATAACTTCCAGTCTGATGTTCCTCTTAGACTTTCTAGTGATTGCACTTTCTGCTATACTTCCGCGTGTACCTCTTGCACAACGTTAGCTTGTCAGGCACATCGTCGCTGATACCCCTCACTCTCGTTCCAACAGTTCGCTGTAGCAGCGACTTCTAACTGACGTAGATAAACCCCCCATGGGACTGAGCCATCAAACGTGATTGAATCTTTTGCTCTCCTTCCGCTTGTACCTCTTGCACAACGTCAGATTGTCAGGCGCATCTTTGCTGATAACTCGCCCCCCCCCCCTCTCTCTCTATCTCTCTCGCCCCAGAAATTTGCTGTAGCAGTGGCCTCGAACTGACGTAAATAAATACCCCATGGGACTGAGCCATTAAACGTGAGGACCTTATTTCTTGTGTGCCCCAGAAATTTGCTGTAGCAGTGGCCTCGAAATGACGTAAATAAATACCCCATGGGACTGAGCCATTAAACGTGAGGACCTTATTTCTTGTGACGGAGCTATCTTCGAGTCTAATGTTTCTCTTGGCTTTTCTAGTGATTGCATCTTCTGCTCTACTTTCGCCTGTACCTATTGCACAACGTCAGCTTGTCATGCATATCATCGATAATACCCCTTACTCGACTCTCTACTTGCTGAAAGATGTCGTATTTTACCCGCTTCATACTTTCGTCCACACATGAGGTCATATTCTTCATTCTGCTGGCCAGTTCTTGTAGAATTGTCTTTGTTTCTTCACCTCTCTTTCTGGATTCCGCGTCTCTTTTTCTGGATTCTTCGTCTCTTCACCTCATCTATCTATTTGCTTCTTCATATATTCTTCTCATTTCTTCTTTTGCTTCCCCATTTCTTTTTCTAGCTTCTCCTCGTGCTAATTTAGCTTCTTCGTTCATTTTCTAATCATTATCAATAGTTGGGTGTCTATATTGGTTGTTGTACTACGTGTCTTGCAAGATTTTAATGAAATGAAGGAGAATAACAGTTGAAACATAAATATAAGACCTTGTTAAAGACGCCCTTGAAATATTTGAAACTAGTAGACCGCATAAATTCCAGAATATTTGTTTAAAAATCACCAATTTGATGTTTGAAATCGGCACGGGCATCTTCAGAACAAAAACTATAAAATTTTAGGACTAATTTTCCTCGTACTTCTTGACCTTTTGGACAAGGAAAGTCAACCTTTGTCTGTGATATTTAATAGATTTCGTTTACCACAGAAAATGCTTTGGTATTGTTCCTTCCTCTTACCCTCGGTGTCACCGAAATTTTTTTCATTGAATAATTATAACTTTTTAACGTAGAGATTTAAATCTTCGGAAATAGTATACGTTTTATAATAGAAACATGCGTATCAAATTTGGTTGCCATAGCTTTTTGTCATTAAGTCCATCCACAGAAAACATATTCACATTAAAGAAAAATGTAAACCGTTAGCATATTTTATATTTAACTTAAATTTTATCTTTTGAAAGTGATCTAATTCTTTGTACTTTGTTTCAGGTGAGTTGTGGCTTTTTCGGACATTTAAGAGATATGAGTAAGTAACAGAAAGTATACTGAAACCTGGCAAGTGCCTTTCTTTTGTTAATAGCTTAGACAATATTGTTAGCCACCCCAATCATCCCAGTTTTTCAACAAAATTTTTTTTTGAAAGCAGTTTTTGTATCTCTAAAAATAATAAAGCTATTTTGTGGAAATCAGTTAAACAGGTTACCCTGATGGATGCTTTACTATATACAAAAAATAAGGTTTATAGGTTAAGAGTTACTAAATTTTAAAGCATGTAATGAAAATTGACTACCTTACTTGCTGCGTCTAGATTTTTTATACTGTATCAAATTTTGGTGACTAAAAACGCACATTTTAAAATATAGACAATTTAAAATATAAGCAAAAACGCTGAAAACAGTAAATAAAAGAAAAAAAAATTCTGGACGCAGGAAATATAATTTTGTTAAGAAAGCTTGCATCAAATTTGGTTACCAGTATAACCTATATAGGAGAAACGATGTACCATATTTCATCAACATAACTTTATTGTTTGACAATATACAAAAATATTCCGAAAATAAACTTAAAATGTGCCCAAAAAACTGGTTTTCTGGCCAACGAACCTTAGGTTAATAGTAAATTAAGCTATCAAGAAACATTTAATGAAGAATCGCTACCATAACGCACCCGAATTTATTTTCTTACAAACATGCATTATCTTTCGATGGAAAATGCAAAAATAGCAATAGTATAAGGCGTGTTTGATTAGAAAAAAAATTGCATCACCAGCGACCTATGGGCCACCTGTGATTGTAAAAATAATTTTATAAGATACAGCTCCAGACATCGTATAATTAACATATAAAACATTTTCTTACATCTTGTATAATAATGGATATATTGAGATTTACCCTAGAAATGCGTCACCCTGTATATATGAAAACAGATAAAACTGAAACTAACCCGGATATGGGTTCTATGGGGCCTAGTTCGCGCTAATTTGAATACATCTTTACAAAATTCAAAAATCACTAAAATTTTATCCACCCCTATGAGTAAAATTGTGATGGCCAAAAATAAATTTGAATGTAAGAAGAAGCGCATGCCTACATTTGTATTACAAATGTCATTTGTATTACAAATGTCAGAAAACAAAATACTTATTTACATGTCACTTTGAAAGTAGATATTTATCAAAATAATTTGTCAGTTGAATATGACATGTACTGTTGCCGTGTATTACGCCTTATAAGAATCTTGTTTTTTTTTGGAGTACGAAAGTTTATTTTACTGTTTAAACATTTTTCGATCCCTTAACCTGAAATGGTTTTCGTCTCATTTAACGTTGTTTCACTATAGCATCACAGTAGGTTTTAGAATCTAGAAATTATTCTATTTTGTGTGAATTTTTCGTTGCATACCTAGAAAAAGATTTATTTTCCTTCAATTATAAATGAAAGTTCTAAGTAAATTCCTATATTTTCTGTGCCCAATGTGTTGAACGGATGCGAAACGGGAGAAGGAAATTTCATTTAAAGTTAAAATGACGAAGATAACTTTATTCGAGGCACGAGCGTGGTTTCCATTTTTTTTTTAATATTAATAACATTTATAGGTAAATTAGCAGATTAGCGTAATGTTTGTTTTTTGAAAAAAAATTATTCAGAAACATGCTTAGAGGAACCCCTTTATGCATTAACCATCGGACAAATGCTGTGATCTCAACTCCATAATACAGTTAAAAGACCTAAAGTAAATTTGAGGTTCTGTGCAAGGTAAACATGCTACAACGGAGCTAGAAATGCAAACTGTAAAAAACTCACCTCACAGAAGTCCACAGAAAGGAGAAACTACTTACCAACACCGTTTCTCCATAAAAAACTTCCTCTTTGCCCAATTGAAAAAAAAACGCTAGATAATAAGCGTAATCTGATTCCTTAAATAAATTACTGAAACTGCTACCAAAGCATCACATAAATGGTCTATTTTAAATTAAATTTCTGCAAATAATTTAATAAGATAAAGAACAATGAAGATTGTAGCTGTAACTTAAGGCTTTTTAACTTCTTACGACAATTATGCTGTATAGCCGTTCATGTAGCTTATCTAATGTAGAACATGTCAATTTTGACGTTATGAATCGCGACTTTTTTGACGTTTTAAGAATAAAAACTTAAAAGCTTATAACCTTTTTTTATTTTAACGTAGAGATTCAAATTTTGGTGCATGGTTTTCTTTTTATGATATAAACTCTCGCACTCAATCTCATTGCCCTAACGTTGTTATTTTCGGAGTAATAAAAATTTTCTGAAAGAAAACGCAAAAATTTCCGGGAAAAACTAGACCGATTTTCCTGGCTAACGAACTTGTCCAAGCCACTTGCGACGCGCTCGTCTGGTTCACGGACGGATCCGGCGGGGAGCGTGGGACGGGGGCAGGTGTTTACTCGGAAGGACCGAGGGTAAGTCATAGTATTTCCCTCGCAGCCCATGCAACGGTGTTCCAGGCCGAGATGTACGCCATCCTGCACTGTGTGCGGGAGAACAAGAGGAGGGGCTACACCAACAAGCGGATCCTCATAGCCACAGACAGCCAGGCAGCCCTTAAGGCACTAAGTAGCCCACGGGTAAATTCCTGGCTGGTGAGTGAGTGCCGAGACGAGACGAGCGACCTGGTTGGGCAGAATGACGTGACCCTCATCTGGGTGCCGGGTCACTCGGGGGTCAAAGGCAATGAAGAAGCTGACCCATTTATGGGACCTGAACCGGCTCTGGGCGTGTCAAAGAGCACTGCCAGGGGAGCCATTAAGTCCTGGGTCAGAAACCAACACAAGGTGTACTGGGCGGACTGTCCAGGGCTTAGACATGGGAAGTCAATAATTGACGGACCCAGTTCAAAGAGAGCTGTGGAGCTGCTAAACCTTAGCAGAGGACAGCTCAGAAACACAACAGGTCTCTTGACGGGACACATGGCCGTCAAGAAACACCTGCATAAAATGGGGCGGTTCGAAGGGGACCTCGCATGCAGACTCTGCGGCGAGGGGGAGGAATCAGCCCAGCACATCTTGTGTGAGTGTAAAGCTCTGAACCGGAAAAGGCAACTGATCTACGGTCACTCTAGACCGTAGACAGAGCAATATAAAACTTCACCCTACCAATCGCAGTGCAGACTAGTTCAAGGCACAGTGATTTTGGAATGGGTGGAGTAAGACTAAGGGTATGCAAAATCAACCAAGGGTTGCGGTGCTATCGGGGCGGCAAGGCCGCGGAAGAGCCCTGAGGGAACAAAAAAAAGTCACTTGCGAAAGGAAGGAACTCACCAAATTTTATCAAGATCAGCGCATTATTTTTTGAAATGAAAATTCACTAAAAACTTTTGTTGTGTTTTACTTTTGTTCATTATTGAAATAAATTTCCTAACCAAGTTTTCTCAAACTCATCAGTAATATAATTCTAGATACCGTATTAATAACTATCGGTTTTGAGCACCAGAATTTTGAAATGAAGATCTGAAATATATTAGCTTTTGGTCAAAACGAACCCATAAAGAGTAAATATCTACCTTAATTAACATTTTAATTTTCTCAATCGCAACATCATTGTCTTTAACTAGTTGAGTAATCATAGTAACAGCAGAAAAAGCCGCTATAAAATATCTGTTCAAAAGTGTACAATATTGACATAAATTCTAAAATTTCAACTAAATAATTAGCAGGTTTTTTTAAGGTAATTAAGGTGGGGAACTAAACTTAAAAAAAAGGGGGTGGGTCTTTTAAATCATTTTCCTACTCGTAATAAGTAACACAGGTAATTCTGATTACCCAAGTTATGAACGACAGTTAAATCATTAAAAAAACACAAGAAAAGAAAATACGTTAATACTTAACTTCATCCTTTCGTTTGCTTTCTAGTTTCCCTTCTTAGCTGGCACTTTATATTCTACTAAAATCCATTATAAAAGCAACTATTGACGAAAATCGGCGTCTTAAAAGACCAGATGCTCCATCCGGAAGGATTATGTCTCTGTTTTAGACTCGGCCATAAGAAAACACTTCCCTAGCCGGAGTTTGTAGCTTCACATCTCCCTAAGTATCTAAGTATACACTTAGAGTCCTCTTTCTGGAGTTTTCACCGCATTAAGCGCACTGCACTGAACAGGATGCCTTTTTCATCACCTCTCAATAGTCCCGTCATTCTCGTTAATGGACAATGAAACTTCTAGTGTATGATGCACTTTACACCACTACATTATTATAAATTAATTAGTAGCTGCTTCTAGTTGCATCAGAAGCACTGCTTTGCTCATGCCAAAAGAGGAACTAAATAATTCTCTTGTTTACATTTATTGTTAAATGTGTATACAACGACAAGCACCCTTTGGAAAATTTAATTCACTACAATACATTTTTGAGACCTGACGATCATTTCGCTAACGAAGTTGGCGTCATCAGAGGGATAAACAAGTTTATCTATAACTGTATAAGTTCACTCATAAGTTTATTTATTTCTCTGATGGCGCTAACTTTGTTAGAAAATCGATAGTCAGGTCTGAAAAATAAGTGTTGATAAATTGGATTTCCCAAAGTTTCCTTGTAAGTGCTCATCACAGGTTATAATCATCAGTCAGTGTAGTAAAGCAATGAGTAACTTTTGCATGTTTAGAATTTAAATTAACAAATGAAGGTTGCAGCGCTTGCTTTTTTAATTAAAAAGTGCATTATTAGGGTTAAATAATAAATAAGTTAGGTATTTGGTAATAAAACCCTGACACTATATTATAGACTTCTAAAAGGAATATTATCTGACGAGCGTTGAAGAATTTATCTCTTGGAGTGTTTCATAAAAAGACTGAAATAAAAATATTTTCATTCTTGAAAACATAAATAGCAAACAACGCAGACGAATTTCCTGTTCATTTGAAAATATAGAAATATTAGGCACAGTTGGGTGGGCAACGGTCTTTATATTATTTATCCACTTGAAACCTCGGAATAAAGAAAATAAAATGTTCCGTCTCTTAAAATCTTATTTCAATGTGGTATCTTGACTTCTTAGAACCAGGAAGACGTTAAACTTTTTAACGGCGTTTGAGGGCTTCAGCCAATCACACGTGAGTATTTCTCCCTGTAAAATTTTTAATCGAAACAAAGAAGGCAAGCTTATAAATATAGGTAAGAGCGGTGTCAGAGTCAAAGATTCTCCTGCGACCGTGAGAAAATAACTCTTGGTGAAAGAAAAGTTTATCGACGATCCAACTAAATCACAGGAAGTCATGTACTTCTAATTAATGTTGCAAATAGTGGTACCTGTGTGTAAAAAGCCTCATACCTTACGTTTGGTAAGAGGAAGTTTTCTTGTTTACATAAGTTTCACGTTTTACAGGGCATCTTTCTTGTTAAAATTGCAGAGGTCGTAGGCAGTGGCCGATACATAATTCCTGGGGCAGTGGTGAAAATATAACAGTGGCCGGATTTATGGATTTATTTTTAATTAATAAATGAATAATTATCGGGAAAATGGTTGCCATGTCGTTATCTCAATCTGTTGTTCTACATTCTGTTTATGGTCTGATAAAGTCCATTGGTTAATATTGGGATGGAAATTTTAACGTCGAGCCCGAATTTTATCCTTAATGAGAGTTGGTAATTAAACACAAAGGCACAAGTGAGTTTTTCTTGACAACAACGGAAATTTTATTAGCTTTATTCATATCTAAAAAAAATTTCTGGACGGGAAACAAGTCAACTAAATAGACATATTTATTTAATTTTTTACTGGATTTGTTTGCCAATCATGTTTTTATTTACTATATTTTTCGGGTGACATTGCTGAAATTTCTTGCACATAGAATAAAACTTAATCTAAGATTATTTTTGCTTAAAATCAATCATTAATACATTTTGTGTAGTCGTCTCAATAGAAAGTTATATTCTTGCTAAAAAGCTGCCCGTTTAAAGTTAGAGTCCACGGTTTTTTATATAATTATTGTTATTCCTGGGTGATTTTGTTAGTAAATTTAACTACAAATCAATAACGTCGTTCTAGATTTTATCTCGGGAAAATTCAAAATATTTTACCTATATCTTTTTATTTCCCTATCAAATTTAAATATTCATACAGGGCACAGAATAGACTTCGATAATGCCAAAACAATAGCACCGGTTTACAATTTCAAAACGAGAATTATCCGCGAAGCAATCGATATTGAAACACGTCCCGATTGTTTAAATAAGAGAGATGATGGTCTTCGCCTTCCGACTACTTGGAAACCTATTATATCTTCTTTACAAACACACAAAAAGGAAATAAATTCCAGAGACAATTTTATTGTATCATCATCTGCCTCAACAAATGCCGGTGACCCTCTTAATCCTCCTCTAAATACCGTGACCAAAGCCCCCCACTTAATTGACGGTGATCCCACTACTTTCACTGATGACGCAACAGGTAGACGGAACGACATATATAAGACAATACTTGCAACGAACTGCCAGATCTCTCTGAGGCCTAGGGTTGAGCACACTGAGACCTCACAGACGATCTCCGGCGAGATTTGGGGAGTAGGCAGATTGAGGCCCCGTAATCGAGCAACAACAACCCAACCTACCTTTATCCACCGCTCTAAAGAGTAGGCAGATTGAGGCATTAGAGTGTCCTTACATATTTCCTTTACCCACCTTTGTCCACCACTCTAAGAAGTAGGCAGATTGAGGCCTTAGAGTGTCCTTACATATTTCCTTTACCTCTTGAAAATGGCTCCAAAACAGGAGCCGAAACGTCGAGTTTCCATAAATTCTGGACGCGGTTTAACCTGAGAACCAAGCATGTCTTATATATATATATATATATATATATATATATATATATATATATATATATATATATATATATATATATATATATATATATATATATACATATATATATATATATATATATATATATATATATATATATATATATATATATATATATATGTATGTATCACACCGCTAACTCAAAAAATAATGGGCCTATCTTGATAAAATTCGGTACCTTCCTTTTGCAAGTGGTTTGGATAAGTTCGTTAACCAGGAAAATCGGCCCAGGTTTTCGCGGAAAATTTCGTGTTTTCTTTATAAAAAAAATTATATCTTCGGAAATAACAAAGTAAGGGCAACCAAATTTGGTACGCGTGTTTGTATTATAGAGAGTGAACCATGCACCAAAATTTAGGTCTCTAAGTTTAAAGACAAAAAAGTTATGGGCACCTAAAGAAGAAAAATTTGGAGTTTTCCTCAAAACGTCAAAATCGCGATTTGAAACGTCAAAATTTGCAATGTTTAGGCAAAGAACATGAAACAAATTCGGATATTAAAAAGAAAATGTTGCAAGAACAGTGTTCTGCAAACCCTTAAGTTTCAGCATCAACCGTCATTGCCCTTCATTTTACTAAAATGTTTACAGAAAATTCATTTCAAATAGACCCTTTCTCTGATGCTTTGGCTGTCGGTTTATTTAAGTTGTTGCTTTCGCTGTAGGTTTAGTTAAGTTTATGGTTTAGCAGTCTATAATCTTTAGCTAATTTTCGTAGAACAAATTCGTTAATGCATTTTTGAATTTTTTATCGAAATATGATGTATGTTTGTAAGAAACAAATCTGGACGCAGTAAGTGCATTTTGGTAGCGAATTTATATTAAATCCTTTAAATTTCAATAACTCAATTTGCTATTAATGTAAGGTTTGTTGGCTAGGAAACCAACATTTAAGTTTATTTTCGGAAAATTTTTGTATATTTTCAAACAAAAAGTAATTTTGATAGTATATAGTACATTGTTTCTACTACATAGGCTATACCGGTAATCAGATGGATGCCTGCTCGCATTTGCTATCAAAAACATTTTAATGAAAATTCAATACCATAACGCACTTGCTGCGTCCAGACTTTTTTAATAAGTTATTGTTTGTAGCAGCGGTATCGCAATATTGTGTTCGTCCATGAAAGCTAAATGGATTTTAATATATCCTTGTATTACAACAAAAATTCGTATTTCTTTCTGAAAGCTAAATAAATTGTGGACAGTAAGCATAACACTAAGCTGTCACCAGATAATCACTTAACTTGAATACAATGTTGGCTCTCCCATTTAGAGGTCATTTGGAGACTTGATTACAGACACAAATGTAGCAACAATGTAATGTCTAGCCATTAGCGGTTCCATTAGACAAATTTAATAAAACAAAAGTCCCTATATCCGGGAAAAACATCTCGAGAGACAAAGCATGCTAGAACCATAACTTCCGCAGTAAACGCGGACGGGACAGCGGTTAATTAAAGAACTAACACCGACGAATACAGCTTCACATAACCCTGTTCTCCATCGGGGATGGACTCGCTAACAGTAAAGAACACTAAACATCGCCTCCTGATTCTTTACAACCCATAAAACACTTCCCAGTTACAATATTACCAATATTGTGGTAGATGAGCTCTAGTTTTATAGGTTCTGGTCTTATATTACAAAAGGTTATTGCTGACGAAGGTATTTTAACTCTTTGTTTGAAGTTAGTTTTATGGAAATTTTTAAAATAATTGTACATGTTATGTGATGGCATCTGCATAAAAAAGCCTGCAGTGAATGTATTATGGTAGCGAATTTTCATAAATTAAATTAAATTGTAATAGCTGAATTTCCCATTAGCTCATTCGTTGTTTACAAAAAAGGCTTCGCGAAGCCAGATGCGATACTGTTTTGTTTATTTATTAGGATCATTCTTCATGAACTGAAAAATATAATCTTGTTGTTGTTTCATGTTTCAGATTTTATGATACGGATGCGTTACATGCGCACAAGTGTGTTTTGAGTACAAAGTACCTAAAATCATGGTCTAGATAACACATAGTTTTTATCCTAATAGAAAACTAGAAAATTAACATGGATCCTTCAAACAAATTTGAGCGCCTTGTATAAAAAACTCGGGACGCAGCAAGTGCGGTATGGTAGTGAATTTTTATTAAATGCTTCAAATTTAAATAACTCCATTTTCTATAAACTTAGAGAGTTTAATTTTAATACGTAGTAAGGTCTTTCCTAAGGCAAGATATCGACAAAATTTCATTAAAATAACTTTGTAATTTTCGGAGAAAAAAAAATTCGAAAGAAAATTTAAAATTTGAATAACTCAGTTTTTTATAAACTTAGAAAGTTAAATTTAAGTACATAGTAAGATCTCTCCCAAGGAAACATATATAGTTAATTTCATTAAAACAGCTTTGTTACTTTCAGAGAAAAATTTTTTTTTCCAAAGAAAACTCAAAATTTTCCCGGAAACCCCTGTCCGATTTTCTGGATAACGAACTCATCCTAGCCATTAATAAAAGAAAGCCACTTGTCAAGTTTAATCGAAATCGGTTAATTATTTTTTGAGTTACCAGACGGATACATACATACATACACACACATATATATATATATATATATATATATATATATATATATATATATATATATATATATATATATATATATATATATATATATATATATATATATATATATATAAACATATAAAAATTGAAACTGACCCCGGATATTGGTTCTAGAGGTCCTAGTTCGCGCTCATTTGCAAAAAATTTTGCAAAGTCTCACCATCGATACCTCTCTATTAGTGAATTTTTTAAAATAAAAATTCACTGAAAGAGAGAAAAACTAATAACTTTGGTGAAACACAACTATAAACTGTCACTGTCCAGTTCTGCTAAGACTTAGATCCTTTTTGGAGAGATACAATTTGCTGTATCCATGCCAATTTGGCTTTCATGGGCAGCTGTCAACTCAGGTTGCCGTGCGTAGCATTAATTACCTTAATTTCCCGGGGTATGAGCTCCTTATTTCCTTTAGATTGCACGAAGGCGTGTGCGCATAAGTCCGTAGCAATCTACCCTGCACCAGGCTCCCCAATTTAGAAGCTACAAGAAAATACATACTTTGGATGAAATTCTCTCAGGGCTGCAACTAAATTCATCTGTTTCATTTACCGGTCACCTTCTGACAACAACTTTGTCGAGCTCTTCGACTACCTTTCTGAAATAACCGACCAAGTGATTTCTGAATATCCTTCCTCCGAGGTCACTATTTTAGGTGACTTCAATGTCCATAATAAGGAATGGCTAGGATCTTCAAAAACCGATCCACAAGGGAGAGCAGCGAAGGCCTTTGCAGTCAGCAATTCTTTAGCGAATATGGTTCAGCAACCTACTTACTTTCCTCGCATCCAAACAGACAGCTTAAAGCCCTAGGATCTCCTTCTTACTACAAATCCTGAATGCTATAAGGTATCAGTCACCGCCCCTCTTGGTCGCCCAGACCACGGCATCGTCACTGCTTCCTGCGCAATGCAACCCGAGGTCACACAGTCATCACACCCACGTATCGTGTGGCACTACAACTCCGCGAACTGGGACGCTATGCGGGATTACTTTTCCTCATTTTCATGGGCGTCTATCTGCTTCTCTCATCCTGACCCCTCTGATATCTCACAAAACGTCACCAAAATTATCCAAGCTGGCATGGAATTATTTATTCCACTTACACAGAAAACCTCTTTAGCTACTCAAAAGCCCTGTTTCTCTGAATCCTGTGACAAGGCCAGACTTGAAGAGGTCAAAGCTCACAAAACGCGTACACACAATCCCAGTCAAGAAAACCGTAAAGCATTTAACGACGCAAGAAACCGCTATGTACGCATTGTTTCTGAGGCAAAAAACTGGTTCAATAACCACATCAAAAACAACATCCTCTCAAGCTCCAACGGAAGCAAACCCTTCTGGACTCTTGCTAAATCTATTGGGAATAATTTCTGCAAGAACATGTTCCCACCTCTTGTTTCAGGGGATGACACTGTTTCTACCGCCCTGGGCAAAGCTGAACTTTTTGTCTCGTTGTTCGCCGGCAATTCTACTCATAATATCAAGAAAGCCTCTGGCCTTGACGAGCTCTCAGCATTTTTTCTCAAAAAATGCGCACCAGAACTTGCTTCTGTCCTGACTCGTCTGTTTCAGACATCTTACTATAGAGGCATATTCCCTTGTAACTGGAGGACTGCTCGAGTACAACCCGTCCCCAAGAAAGGATCCAAAGCTCTTCCTAGTAACTAGAGGCCTATTTCTCTCCTTTCAGTCGTCTCTAAAGTGATGGAAAAGTATATAAACACCGAATTACTAAAATTTATTGAAAAACACAGTCTAATCCACGACAGGCAGTATGAATTTCGTCAGTGCAGATCACCTGCCGACCTCCTTTCCTTTGTCACCGATTCTTGGAGCAAGTCTATGGAACTACACGGTGAATCCCAGATTGTCGCTCTAGACATATCCAAAGCATTCGACCAGGTCTGGCACGCAGCGCTGCTTAATAAACTTCCGGCCTAAGGCCTACCAACAAAACTCTGTACCTGAACAGCAAATTTCCTCTCCAACCGGAGCAATTCTGTTGTCGTCGATGGCCATTTCTCTAAACTATATCCAATTAATGCAGGAGTCCCGCAAAGTTCAGCTTTAGCCCCTACTTTGTTTCTTCTCCACGTTAATGACCTCTTTTCTAGCACATCTAACCCAGTTCACAGTTACGCGGACGACAGCACCCTCCATTCAAACATACAATATTCTAAGCCTGTCTCTCTAGCCCAATTAGATGAGGATCGCAGACTCATGGGGGGTTCTGTCTCCGTGGATCTACAAAAACTATTAGACTGGGGAAGTGGAAATATTGTACAATTCAACTCCACCAAATTTCAGTCTTGCTTTCTTTCTCATAAGAGATACACCAGCCCTAGACCCATCACAATGAACAACCAAGTTATTTAAAGTAATGAGTCCTTTTCACTTGTTGGCATTTCTGTGGATCGAAATTTCAATTGACACCAACATGTCACATCAATTGCAGAAGCGGCTGCTAAGAAATTAGATTTCCTCTTCCGGGCAAGCAAATACTTTTCACCAGCTAATCTCTATACATTATATACTTTACAAATAAGACCAAACATCGAATACTGCTCCCACATCTGGGGTGCCGCTGCCGCTTCTACACTCGCTATCCTGGACTCCATTCAGAAGAGAGCTATAGGTCTCACCGGTGACCCTACCCTCACCGAAAGGCTGCCATCCCTTGTCCATCGACGTGCCGTTAGCGACCTCTCTCTCTCTCTCTTTCTCTTTTATAGACATTTGCACAGGCACTGCTCAAGGGAGCTTTCTTCCATAGTTCCTCCACCTGCTGCCCCCAACATATCTACCAGGGGAACAGAGCGAATGCACCCTTTTACTGTCCAGATCACCAGACATATAACATCTTGTTATGCCCGCTCTTTTGTCCCGAGGACTTTCAAGTTGTGGAATTCCTTGCCGGCACATGTTTTTCCTTCTCCTCCGAACCTCCAAACTTTCAACTCCAGAATTAACAAGTTGCCTCTTTCCTCCTTGTCGACACCCACGGTACGATAGTATTTCGGTTGTAATCCCTCGTGAAATGTTGTTGAAATATAAAAAAGTTAAAAATATGGTACATTGTTTCTACTATACAGGTGATTCATAAGTGGTGACCAAAAATGAAACCCCATGTTCTTTAAACAATTTTAGAGAGGGTATGTCCTATAAAAATTTTTTCTATAATGCTTCATTAAAAAGATACAGGGTGTTGAAGTTGAATTTCAAAAAATAAAATTTCCCAATTTTTTAAAAAGTAGTACATATATTTTGGTGAAACGTCGCATGTGTAGGCTGTTATGAAAGGCGCGTATTCTACCATAACAATTGAATCGGCTAATGCAGCAGTGGCGCGCGTACCCACATGTCATTGGTTATCCCTCAAGAAAAAAACGGGAACGCCAATGATATATATATATATATATATATATATATATATATATATATATATATATATATATATATATATTTTGAATCTTACTTTCATTCGTGAACAAAATTACTCTCTTGATAATTTTCTGTACGACGCTTATTTGTCGAGTAAGCAATGAATCAGGTAAGTGTTTTAGAGCACAGTTCATGATTTTTAACCAGTCGTTGTTTGGTAGAAAATCGCAATGATACACTTTTATGCCTCCATTGGCCTGAATACACGTACGTTATTAAATTATATTAATTAAATTTTCCATATTAAAAAGATGTCGTGCGTGTATTCAGGCCAATGGCGGCATTTTTGAACATTTATTGTAATAAATAAATTACTATAAGCCTGATAAAAGTGTATCATTGCGATTTTCTACCAAACAACGACTGGTTAAAAATCATGAACTGTGCTCTAAACACTTACCTGATTCATTGCCTAGTCGTAAAATAAGCGTCGTACAGAAAATTATCAAGAGAGTCATTTTGTTCACGAATGAAAGTAAGATTCAAAAAATAAAAAAATAAAAAAATATCATTGGCGTAACCGTTTTTTTCTTGAGGGATAACCAATGACATGTGGGTACGCGCGCCACTGCTGGATAGCCGATTAAATTGTTATGGTAGAATACGCGCCTCTCATAACAGCCTACACATGCGACGTTTCACCAAAATATATGTACTACTTTTTAAAAAATTGGGAAATTTTATTTTAGAAAATTCAACTTCAATACCCTGTATCTTTTTAATGAAGCATTATAGGAAAAATTTTTATAGGACATACCCTCCCTAAAATTGTTCAAAGAACATGGGGTTTCATTTTTGGTCACCACTTATGGATCACCCTGTATAGGTTATACTGGTAACCAAATTTGTGGTCTGCTTTCAAAGACATACATATTTGCTATTAAAAGCATTCTTATAAAAAAGTAGGACCGTAACACACTTGCTGCGTCCAGACTTTTTTTTAAATTAGAGAATATTAAGAAACAAAAATATTTAAGAACCGTTTGTTATCCATAAAAAACTCGGGACGCAGCAAGTGCGTTATGGTAGTGAATTTTTATTAAATGCTTCAAATTTAAATAACTCAATTTTCTATAAACTTAGAGAGTTTAATTTCAATACGTAGTAAGGTTTTTCCTAAGGCAAGATATACACAAAATTTCATTAAAATAACTTTGTAATTTTCGGAGAAAAAAATTTTTTTCGAAAGAAAATTTAAAATTTGAATAACTCAATTTTCTCTAAACTTAGAAAGTTGAATTTTGGTACGTAGTAAGGTTGAGGCAACATATATAGTAAATTTCATTGAAACAGCTTTGTTACTTTCGGAGAAAAAAAATTTTTTCGAATGAAAACTCAAAATTTTTCCGGAAAACCCCGTCTGATTTTTCTGGATAACGAACTCATCCAAGCCATTAATAAAAGACAGGCACTTGCCAAGTTTAATCGAAATCGGTTAATTATTTTTTGAGTTATTCTATATATATATATATATATATATATATATATATATATATATATATATATATATATATATATATATATATATATATATATATATATATAAACATATAAAAATTAAACCTATTTACAAATGAACTTTAATAAGATATTATGCTGTGACAATACCTCTCTCAAGCACCCTAAAATATAATCAAAATGTGCACAGTTATATATGTTTTATTTCTTTTTCCCTTGTCTTAATACACTACATATTTTATGACAATCGATTTCATTTACTTATTTGATTTCATAAATAGTCGGTTAATAGTGACTTGGAATGAAGTAGACACCACATCTTCAAACATATTAAGAGAATATGAGTAAATCAACAGCAACTGGGAATGAATTCGGTCAGTCGCCCAGCCACGTGGTTAAAAAACACTGTTTGTATGAGTGGTTAGAACTCTAGCTCTAAATAAAAGGACTGTAACAGCGGCAAAAGCAGAAGTCAATGGAAGGTTTGTGTATTCAAAAAGAAACTATTGACTATTAATAACACATGAGTCAATAAGAAAAGCATTGCCTAACCAACAGCAACCACATACTTATGATTTAAACATAAATGTTTCAAATTTGAATAGCTCAATTTTCTGTAACCCTAGAAAGCTGAATTTTGGCACATAGTTAGGTATTTCCCAAAGCAATATGTAGACCAAATTTTATCGAAATTTTCGGAAAAAAAATTTTTTTTTGAAAGAAAACTCAAAATTTTCCCGGAAAACCCCGTCCGATTTTCCTGGCCAACGAACTCATCCAAGCCATTAATAAAAGAAAGGCACTTGCCGAGTTTCATCTAAATCGGTTAATTATTTTTTGAGTTATCAGACGGATACATATATATATATATATATATATATATATATATATATATATATATATATATATATATATATATATATATATATATATATATATATACGGGTGGCTCATTAGTGCGAGGAAGTACGATATCTCCTTTAATATTCAGAATTTTAAAAAATTTTTTATACAAAAGTTGTTGGGAATAACGAGGGGCATATTTTAAAAATATTTGTAACTACAAAGGGTGTTACCTAAAAGTAGGGCAACATGTAAGTTTTTTATTTTAAATGACACTATATGTTTTTTTGTTTTTTATCGGATTTGCCATAAAATTCTCTATATGGTACAGTTATTTGTTTCCCAAAAATTTGCGATGTTGCCAAGTAAATAATTATTTATTGAAAATTTTAACAAAAACATCATAGTAGAAATGCGGCTGCCAATCCCCTAATATTGAAAAGAATCAAAAGGTTTTCGCCATCGTCAAAGTTGAACCTTTAGTAAAGTCAGCGAACTTAACAAAACTCATTTAATTTGTACAGGGTGTGTTTAAAAAAAATCGAAATTTCAAAATTTTACTATGAAAAAACTTGATTTTTTTTAATGGAACACCCTGTATTTTATTAGCCTATCTTGTAGCCTGCTTCCATACCTTCAAATTTTGTTATGAGAATGATTCTCAAAAATGCATAGTTTTTGAGATAAATCAATTTTTATGATAAATGGTCTCCCCTATACGGAACAATAATAATTATTAGTAGACTATGACTTTCAATTTCAAACAACTGTCATACTAATTTATTTTAAGCAAACTGTCAAGTAATTTCCGAAGTAAATTTGCATAGTTGATGAAGAAATTGTAAAGTTAAAAAAAAATGATTTTTTCCAAAGAAGAACTTGTCGATATGATATTCACATTAGGGGCTAGTGGTAAAAATTGTTTATTAGCCGTTAGATTATATCATCAGACTTTTCCGCAAAGACCACCGCCAAGAAAGGAAGCATTTGAGAAATTATTAGACCGCTTTTCTCGTACTGGAAGAGTGAATTACGAAAAAGGTGAGCGAACCAAGCCCGCCAATTCAGAAGAAAATCAGTTATCTGTTCTACTGAAAATAACTGAAAATCCGCATATTTCACAAAGAGCCATTGCGAATGAAACTGATTTATCTAGACGCACTGTTCAAAGGGTTCTTCGTAGTAATAAACTACACCCATATCACATACAACTCTTGCAAGAGTTAAATAACCAAGATTATGAAGTCAGAATGATTTTTTGTCAGTGGGCGCAGCAGAAAATTCAGCAAGACGGGCGCTTTTTTGATTATGTTTTATTTGTTGATGAAGCCACTTTCCACAAAAATGGAAATGCAAATCTCCACAATTTTCACTACTATGCGACTTCTAATCCCCAGTTTATAAGAACACATAGCCAGGCAAGGTGGTTATTGAATGTATGGGGTGGTATAATAGGACATTATGTTATTGGGCCTTACTTTTTCGAAGAGCGTTTAACAGGGCAAGTTTACCTCGAGTTTCTCCAAAATGAATTGCCAAGATTGCTTCATCAGTTACCAAACTATATTAGAAAGAGAATGTGGTATTTACACGATGGTGCTCTAGTGCATCATACGGCAGCAATCCATGAACACCTTCAAAACGCTTTTCCTGATAGAGGTGGCCCAGTGAGATGGCCCCCTCGTTCACCCGATATCACCAAAATGGATTTTTTTTTGTGGGGATACGTCAAAAATCAGGTTTACCAAATTCCGCCCACTACAAAAGATGACATGAAACAGCGAATTAGAGAAGTTTTCAGAAATATTGATAACAATGTACTAACTAACGTAAGTCAATCTTTTGAAAGACGAATTGAAATTTGTGTAAATAATAATGGTGGACATATTGAGCATTTACTGTAGTATACCTAATGTTTTATTTATTGTTGATAATGATTATTATTAGTTTATAAATGCTTTGAATAAAAAATATAAGTGAGTATTAAAAATTTTTTAAAAATAGAATCATCCTCGGAAACCTCTTGCTGTTAAAAATCAATCCATTTAAAAACGTTAATTTTATTTACAAAGTAGGTAGTTGTAGTTGCATTTGAGTGATTGAGTTATTATGTTCTAGCCTACCTACCAATTATTCTTGTTCCTCTATAGGCAAGACGGGGTTAAGCCATTTTTCATAAAAATGGATTTATGTCAAAAACTATGCATTTTTTGAGAATCATCCTCATAACAAAATTTGAAGGTATGGAAGTAGGATACAAGATAGGTTAATAAAATACAGGGTGTTCTATTTAAAAAAATCAAGTTTTTTCATAGTAAAATTTAGAAATTTCGATTTTTTTTAAACACACCCTGTACAAATTAAATGAGTTTTGTTAATTCCGGTGACTTTACTAAAGGTTTAGCTTTGAAGATGGCGAAAACCTTTTAATTATTTTCAATATTAGGGGATGGGCAGCCGCATTTCTACTATGATGTTTTTGTTAAAATTTTCAATAAATAATTATTTACTTGCCAACACCGCAAATTTTTGGAAAACAAATAACTGTACCATATAGAGAATTTTATGACAAATCCGATAAAAAACAAGAAAACATATAGTGTCATTTAAAATAAAAAACTTACATGTTGCCCTACTTTTAGGAAACACCCTGTATAGTTACAAATATTTTTAGAATATGCCCCTCGTCATTCCCAACAACTTTTGTATAGAACATTTTTCAAAATTCTGAATATTAAAGGAGATATCGTACTTCCTCGCACTAATGAGCCACCCTGTATATATATATATATATATATATATATATATATATATATATATATATATATATATATATATATATATATATATATATATATATATATATATATATATATATATATATATATATATATATATATATATATATATATATATATATATATATATATATATATATATATATATATATATATAAGCATATAAAAATTCAAACTGACCCCGGATATGGGTTCTAGGGGTCCTAATTCGCGCTCATTTGAAAGAATTTTTGCAAAGTCTCACCATCGATACCTCTCTATTAGTGAATTTTTTAAATAAAAATTCACTAATAGCAAAGTCATGTGTTCTATTCTATGCAGGTCCAAGTCAGCTACGTTGGTCAAATTTCCCTTAAAGTAAATATAAACTATTTGAAACAATAAAACAATGTATAGTTATATAACTGGATATAAAATAACAAAATAAAAGCTTGAGGTTAAGCAACTAACGACCGTATGAAGCTGTAGAAACAAAGAAGCTTCTGTTTATGGTTGTGAATAATTAAAACAAACCACAGTTTCCATAAATTTGTATATAAACGAGGTGTTTCATCAGAAACAACATGTGAATAGAATTATTTCTCTCAGAGTTTAACTCCACGGTTTATGACACCTCCAGCACAGACCCCCATAAACTCTAAATTTCTAAGCACCTTGTCGTCGTGACACAGATCCGTACTTACAAAAATAAATCAGCTAATAAAAACACATGGACGTAAGAACTTTCTCGTGAATATAATAATAATATGACTATTTTTGATTGGGCCGTATGTGCAGTACTTCGTTTTCAATGCCTGTCAGCTACTATAATTATCACATGCTAAATTTGTTGTTAAAAAAACGCAAAAGCTTGTCGCTTCCACTATATTCTTTTATCGACTAATCCATACATACAATAAGAAAAACAGTGCTGGGCAGTAATCATTATGATTTTTTATTTCAACAACACATAACGAGGGCTTACAACCTAAATACTATCGCACCGTGGGTGTCGACAAGGAGGAAAGAGGCAACTTGTTGATTCTGGACTTGAAGGTTTGGAGGTTCGGAGGAGAAGGAAAAACATGTGCCGGCAGGGAATTCCACAACTTGGAAGTCCTCTGGACAAAAGAGCGGACATAACAAGATGTTCTATGTCAGGTAACCTGGGCAGTAAAAGGGTGCATTCGCTCTGTTCCCCTGGTAGATCTGTTGTGTGCAGCAGGTGGAGGAACTATGGAAGAAAGCATCCCTGAGCAGTGCTCGTGCAGATATCTATAAAAGAGAGGGAGAGGTCACCAACGGTACGTCGGTGGGCAAGTGATGGCAGCCTTTGGGTGAGGGTAGGGTCACCAATGAGACGTATAGCTCTCTTCTCAATGGAGTCCAGGATAGCGAGTGTAGAAGCGGCAGCAGCACCCCAGACGTGGGAGCAGTATTCGAGGTTTGGCCTTATTTGTGAAGTATAAAAGGTATATATGAAGATTAGCTGGTGAAAAGTATTTGCAAGCCTGACAGAGGAAACCTAATTTCTTAGCAGCCGCTTCTGCAATTGATGTGACATGTTGGTGCCAATTGAGATTTCGATCCACAGAAATACCAACAAGTGAAATGGACTCATTACTTTCACTAACTTGGTTGTTCATTGTGATGGATCTAGGGCTGGTGTATCTCTTATGAGAAAGAAAGCAAGACTGAGATTTGATGGGGTTGAATTGTACAAGATTTTAACTTCCCCAGTCTAATATTTTTTTGAGATCCAAGGAGATAGAACCCTCCATGAGTCTGCGATCCTCATCTAATTGGCCAAAAGAGACAGGCTTAGAATATTGTATATTGGAGTGGAGGGTGCTGTCGTCCGCTTAACTGTGAACTGGGTTGGATGTGCTAGAGAGGAGGTCATTGATGTGGAGAAGAAACAAAGTAGGGGCTAAAGCTGAACCTTGAGGAACTCCTGCATTAATTGGATACAGTTTAGAGGAATGGCCATTCACGACAACAGAAATGCTCCGCTTGGAGAGGAAATTTGCTGTCCAGGTACAGAGTTTTGGTGGTAGGCCATAGGCCGGAAGCTTACTAAGCAGCGCTGCGTGCCAGACCTGGTCTAATGCTTTGGATATGTCTCGAGCGACAATCTGTGATTCACCGTGTAGTTCCATAGACTTGTTTCAAGAAAGGGTGACAAGGGAAAGGAGGTCGATGGTTGATCTGCGCTTACGGAATCCATATCGCCTGTCGCGGATTAGACTGTGTTTTTCAAAGGGGTTGTATTCGAGCAGTTTTCCAGTTACTAGGGAATATGCCTCTATTGTAAGATGTCTGAAACACACGAGTCAGGACAGGAGCAAGATCGGGTGCGCGTTTTTTGAGAACAATTGCTGGGATCTCGTCAAGGCCGGAGGCTTTCCTGGTATTAAGAGAAGAGAGCATCTTTCGTACCTTTTTAGTTTTGAAAATGATATCCGCCTTTTATGCGCGACATTGGGGACTGTTGGTGGTTGAACATTTGGAGGTGGGTTAAGAGTAGAATTGCCGGCGAACAACAAGGCAAAAAGTTTAGCCTTGCCCAGGGCGGTAGAAACAATTTCATCCCCTGAGACAAGAGGTGGGAACGTACTCTTAGAAATTATTCCCAATAGATTTATCAAGAGTCCAGAAGGGTTTGCTGCCGCTGGCGCTTAAGAGGACTTTGTTTTTGATGTGGGTATTAAACGAGTTTTTTGCCTCAGAAACAATGCGGACATAGCGGTTTCTTGCGTCGTTAAATGCTTGATGGTTTTCTTGACTGGGATTGTGTATAAGCGTTGTGTGAGCTTTGACCTCTTCAAATCTGTCCTTGTCACAGTATTTAGAGAACCAGGGCTTTTGAGTAGCTGAAGAGGTTTTCTGTGTACGTGGAATAAATAATTCCATGCCAGCTTGGATAATTTCGGTGACGTCAGAGGGGTCCGGATGAGAGAAGCAGACAGACGCCCATGGAAATGAGGAAAAGTAATCCCGGATAGCGTCCCAGTTCGCGGAGTTGTAGTGCCAAACGATACGTGAGTGTGATGACTGTGTGACCTCGGGTTGCATTGCGCAGGAAGCAGTGACGATATCGTGGTCTGGGCGACCAAGGGGGGCGGTGACTGTAGTTGCTAGGACGCGCTTTGGATCCTTTCTTGGGGACGGGTTTTACTCGAGCAGTTTTCCAGTTACTAGGTAATATGGCTCTATTGTAAGATGTTTGAAGCAGACGAGTCAGGACAGGAGCAAGTTGTGATGCGCATTTTTTGAGAACAATTTCCTGGTATTAAGAGAAGAGAGCATCTTTCGTACCTTTTTAGTTTTGAAAATGATATCCGCCATTTTATGCGCGACATTGGGGACTGTTAGTGGTTGAACATTTGGAGGTGGGTTAAGAGTAGAATTGCCGGCGAACAACAAGGCAGACAGACGCCCATGGAAATGAGGAAAAGTAATCCCGCATTTCGTCCCAGTTCGCGGAGTTGTAGTGCCAAACGATACGTGGGTGTGATGACTGTGTGACCTCGGGTTGCATTGCGCAGGAAGCAGTGACTATGCCGTCACGTCAAGGGGGGCGGTGACTGATATCTTATAGCAATCAGGATTTGTAGTAAGGAGGATATCCAAGGGATTTGAGCTGTGTGTTGGGATGCGAAGAAAGTAAGTAGGTTGCTGAACCATATTGGCTAAAGAATTGCTGATTGCAATGGCCTCCGCTACTTTCCCTTGTGGATCGGTTTTTGAAGATCCTAGCCATTCCTTATTATGAACATTGAAGTCACCAAGAATAGTGACCTCGGAGGAAGGATATTCAGAAATTAGATGGTAGGTTTTTTCAGAAAGGTAGTCGAAGAGCTGGCCAAAATTGTTGTCGGAAGGTGACCGGTAAATGCAACAGATGAATTTAGTTGCAAACTAACGTTTCCGATTCGGCATAGAGTGTTTCGCTGAGGTAAGTGTTTGTCCTTAGTAGCATGATTTCAAGAAACCTTTTTTGCAGAATCTCGATTTTTTTAGTTAAGTATTTAATCTGCCACCCCAAACTAGGACACTCTAAGAAAGATGATTCTTTACTCTCGCATTGTTAGATGTGCACGTAAGTATCTAACTTTATATAATATTTTTCTTAGTTTATCCACTACAAAATCTGCATATCTGTCCCAACTCAAACAACAATCCATGATCACTCCCAAGTACTTTATGCGATCTACCGTATGAAATGCATCCTCGTCCCTTCCACCCTTACCTTTTAGTTCCCTGTAGGATGGAAAAAATATGTTCTATTTCCCAAGGGTAAATACTTGCTCTTAGCCATATTCATTGTTAGCAAGTTGGAGTCAAACCATTCTTTAATATTTTGCAGATCGCTTTCCACGCTTTACCTAAATCCTTCCCAAGTGTCATCCTTGTAAAAAACAACGGTATCGTCAGCAAATCCAACTATTTCTCCCTCACTTTGAAAATCAAACAAGCCATTCACGTATGGCGTATGGATTGAATAATTTTGGCCCAAGTACTGTACCCTGAGGTATACCACACTTAACTCCCCGTGTCCGGCTAATGACACCGTTAACTTTGACTTGCTGTTTTCTTCTGCTTAGGTAGCTCTTGAAAAGTTCAAACGCCTTACCTCTAATTCCAGCATTTTTCAGTTCTCCTAGTAATTTGCAATGGTCAACGGTGTCAAATGACTTCGTTAGGTCAACATAGACATCCAGATATGGCTTACGTAGGCTTAGGGCATTGTAGAACAAATTCTTTAATGTCAAAACCGCATCCTGTGTTGAGGTTTGTTCTCTGAAGCCATATATTATATATTTTGTATCCTCCTACTATGTCGAAAATCATAACTACTGGACAATTGATAGTCCCTTTATTAATCTTATTTTTAAAGGGGTAGACATTGATCCAATCCAATCCATAGCAGGTGGTAGTGGAATTTTCCTTTATGTAATAGTAAAGGATTTTTTCACGCCCGAGGAGGTACCACCCCATCCATCAAGGGGCCGGTGAAGTCCCAACGGACGTTTCCGGTTCTGGTGTATGAGTCGGTTTCCCTTATAAGCAAAAATGATGATGGCTCCTCCTTGTATAAAATATTCCGGAGGCAAAATACCCCTCCATTCGGATCTCCGGGAGAGGGGTGTACAGGGGGCGCCAACATCAAGATTTAACATATCCTTTTCGAATATATGTGGCCTAAATTCTAACCTGAACTCCGTCCACCATTTCCTCCAGGCTAACAGGCCCCAACTCTTCTTCCTCACCGAAACCCAAATCAGTGCCAAAACAGCCACTAATCACCTTAATTTCCCGGGGTATGAGCTCCTTACTGCCTTTAGATTGCATGGAGGCGTGTGCGCATACGTCCGTAGCAATCTACCCTGCACCAGACTTCCCAATTTAGAAGCTGGAAGAAAAGACATACTATGGATAAAACTCTCTCTCAGGGCTGCAACTAAATTCATCTGTTGCATTTACCGGTCACCTTCTGACAACAACTTTGTCCAGCTCTTTGACTACCTTTCTGAAAAAACCGACTATCTGATTTCTGAATATCCTTCCTCCGAGGTCACTATTCTTGGTGACTTCAATGTCCATAATAAGGAATGGCTAGGATCTTCAAAAACCGATCCACAAGGGAGAGCAGCGGAGGCCTTTGCAGTCAGCAATTCTTTGGCCAATATGGTACAGCAACCTACTTACTTTCCTCGTATCCCAACACACAGCTCAAATCCCTTGGATCTCCTTCTTACTACAAATCCTGTTTGCTATAAGATATCAGTCACCGCCCCCCTTGGTCGCTCAGACCACGGCATGGTCACTGCTTCCTGTGCAATGCAACCCGAGGTCACACAGTCATCACACCCACGTATCGTTTGGCACTACAACTCCGCAAACTGGGACGAAATGCGGGATTACTTTTCCTCATTTCCATGGGCGTCTGTCTGCTTCTCTCATCCTGACCCCTCTGATATCTCACAAAACGTCACCGAAATTATCCAAGCTGGCATGGAATTATTTATTCCACGTACACAGAAAACCTCTTCAGCCACTCAAAAGCCCTGGTTCTCTAAATCCTGTGACAAGGCCAGACTTGAAAAGGTCAAAGCTCACAAAACGCTTCTACACAATCCCAGTCAAGAAAATCGTCAAGCATTCAACGACGCAAGAAACCGCTATGTCCGCATTCTTTCTGAGGCAAAAAACTCGTTTAATAACCACATCAAAAACAAAGTCCTCTCAAGCTCCAACGGCGGCAAACCCTTCTGGACTCTTGCTAAGTCTATTGGGAATAATTTCTGCAAGAGCACGTTCCCACCTCTTGTCTCAGGTGATGAAATTGTTTCTACCGCCCTGGGCAAGGCTGAACTTTTTGCTTCGTTGTTCGCCGGAAATTCTACTCTCAACCCACCTCCAAATGTTCAACCACCAACAGTCCCCAATGTCGCGCATAAAATGACTGATATCATTTTCCAAACTAAAAAGGTACGAAAGATGCTCTCTTCTCTTAATACCAGGAAAGCCTCTGGCCTTGACGAGATCCCAGCAATTGTTCTCAAAAAATGCGCACCAGAACTTGCTCCTGTCCTGACTCGTCTGTTTCAGATATCTTACAATAAAGGCATATTCCCTAGTAACTGGAAAACGGCTCGAGTACAACCCATCCCCAAGAAAGGATCCAAAGCGCTTCCTAGCAACTACAGGCCTATTTCTCTCCTTTCAGTCATCTCTAAAGTGATGGAAAAGTATATAAACACCGAACTACTAAAATTCCTTGAAAAACACAGTCTAATCCACGACAGGCAGTATGGATTCCGTCAGCGCAGATCGACTGCCGACCTCCTTTCCTTTGTCACCCATTCTTGGAACAAGTCTATGGAACAACACGGTGAATCCCAGATTGTTGCTCTAGACATATCCAAAGCATTCGACCAGGTCTGGCACGCAGCGCTGCTTAATAAACTTCCGGCCTATGGCCTACCACCAAAACTTTGTACCTGGACAGCAAATTTCCTCTCCAACAGGAGCATATCTGTTGTTGTGGATGGCCATTCCTCTAAACTGTATCCAATTAATGCAGGAGTTCCTCAAGGTTCAGCTTTAGCCCCTACTTTGTTTCTTCTCCACATCAATGACCTCCTCTCTAGCACATCCAACCCAGTTCACAGTTACGCGGACGACAGCACCCTCCACTCAAACATACAATATTCTAAGCCTGTCTCTTTAGCCCAATTAGATGAGGATCGCAGACTCATGGAGGGTTCTGTCTCCGTAGACCTCCAAAAAATATTAGACTGGGGAAGTAGAAATCTTGTACAATTCAACCCCACCAAAACTAAGTCTTGCTCTCTTTCTCACAAGAGATACAGCAGCCCTAGACCCATCACAATGAACAACCAAGTTATTCAAAGTAATGAGTCCTTTTCTCTTGTTGGCATTACTGTGGATCGAAATCTTAATTGGCACCAACATGTTACATCAATTGCAGAAGCGGCTGCTAAGAAATTGGGTTTCCTCTTCCGGGCTCGCAAATTCTTTTCACCAACTAATCTCTATACCTTATACACTTCACAAATAAGGCCAAACCTCGAATACTGCTCCCACATCTGGGGTGCAGCTGCCGCTTCTACACTCGCTATCCTGGACTCCATTCAAAAGAGAGCTATACGTCTCATCGGTGACCCTACCCTCACCCAAAGGCTTCCATCACTTGCCCACCGACGTGCCGTTGGGGACCTCTCTCTCTTTTATAGATATCTGCACGGGCACTGCTCAGAGGAGCTTTCCTCCATAATTCCCCCACCTGCTGCCCCCAGCAGATCTACCAGGGGAACAGAGCGAATGCACCCTTTTAACGTCCAGGTCACCAGACATAGAACATCTTGTTACGCCCGCTCTTTTGTCCCGAGGACTTCCAAGTTGTGGAATTCCTTGCCGGCACATGTTTTTCCTTCTCCTCCGAACCTCCAAACCTTCAAGTCCAGAATTAACAAGCTGCCTCTTTCCTCCTTGTCAACACCCACGGTACGATAGTATTTAGGCTGTAAGCCCTCGTGGTGTGTTGTTGACATAAATATATATATATATATATATATATATATATATATATATATATATATATATATATATATATATATATATATATATATATATATAATATACACATATAAACATATAAAAATCGAAACTGACCCCGGATATGTGTTCTAGGGGGCCTGGTTCGTGCTTATTTGATGACATTTTTTCAAGATTCAAAAGTCGCGATCTCCTCACTAAAACAAATCATATATCCAATTTTGTACATTACTGTCATTAGTTTTTTCAGCTAGCCTTTGGAAACACTCTGATTTAATATGTTTTACCAATATAATAAAATGATCTTTCCCCAAGGCATTCTTTGATCTCCATGAAAGCTCAGTAAATAAATTGAACACAACGTCTAAAAAAGAACAAGGCAAGATGACTTATAATTTATTCAGTTCGGTATATTGCAGGAACTGTCTTCGAGTTGAAGACGAGCGAGGTAATATCGCAATTGAACTGTCATGTTTGATGGATATGAGACACTCACTTGAGAGATCGCATTTACCTTAAGTTTAACAAATTCACACCTAACAAAAACACTTCTCGCATTGCAGGTCTGACACTATGCGCGTCACTGCTGTCACTCTTTTACGTGTGCAATATAAAAGAACTTCAGCTATTTGTCCAGCCGAGCAGCTTAAGAGTTCTGGATTCAGATAAAAACTAATGGAATTTTGCGAGAATTTTATTCACCTAAAGTAATTCAATTAAATTTTAAATACATACAAGAAGAGCTTAGTAATCTTTACTAGTCGAGGAAATATATTGCATTTTTCTAAGTGCTTTCAGTGATAAATAGCATGAAGAATATTTAAGCTGAGGAACTTGAATAATGTTTTCCGTGAATGTAGGATGTATAAGGCAAAAAATACCTACTCAGAGCTGTATTGCGAAATTCTTAGGATACCTAAAGTCTTACAGAATGTGCGAGTCTGATTTAATCGCCTCAGTTGTTATGTAAGTAAGTAGGTACAATCTTTATTTGCAATAAGAAAAAACATTACAAATAGTGTTAGCAGCTATGTGCCTGTATAAAACAACAAATAAGCGATATCCTAAATAAGGACAATACTGGTTATGAACAAGCATATTAAAAAAAACACAAACATAAAATTACAATCAGGTGTGTATAAAAAAATAAATATAAATCTAAAACGAATTATGAAATAGAAAAAACTTCTGGACGCAGCAAGTGCGTTATGGTAGTGAATTTTCATAAAAATGTTTTTAATCGCAAACATGTTTTTTTTAAGAAAGCAGGCATCAATATATATAGTAGAAACAATGTGCCATGTTTCATCAAAATAACTTTATTGTTTGAAAATGTAAAAAAAATTCCGAATGTAAACTTAAATTGTTCCCGAAAAAACTGGTTTCCTGGTCAACCTTATAGGTTAATAGCAAATTGAGCTATTCAAATTTGAAGCACTTAATGAAAATTCGCTACCATAACGCACTTGCTGCGTCCAGAATTTCTTTTCTTACAAAGATGTATTATATTTCGATGGAAAATGCAAAAATGCAATAACATAGGGCGTGTTCGATTAAAAAAAAAAGAAAATTTGAATCACCAACGACTTATGGGCCACTCTGTAATTGTAGAAATATTTTTTAAGATGTAGCTCAAGACACCCTATAATTAATGTATACCTTTTTTTTTCTTAACCTGCATAATAACGGATATATTGAGCTCTAATGATTTTTTACGAAAATTTGAAAAAATGATATACCATTAAACGATAAACTCTATAGCCAACACTACTGCCAAAGCATCAGAGAAAGGGTCTATTTTAAATTAATTTTCTGGGAATATATTAGTAAAATGAAAGACAATGACGATTGAAGCTAAGAGTTCAGGCTTTGTAAAGCATTCTTCTTCAGACATTTTCTTTTCATAGCTCATAATAATTTCAGGTTCATTGCCTAAATATTACTTATTTTGACGTTTTAAATCGCGACTTTGACGTTTTGAGGAAAACCCATATATATTTTTCTTTAAATGCATGTAACTTTTTTGTCCTTTAACCTACAGATCTAAGTTTTGGTAGGTAGCTTACCTATGATGATATGAAACCGCGTACCAAATTTGGTTGCCCTTACATTGTTAATTCCAGGGATATAAATTTTTTTCGAATGAAAACTCAAAATTTTCCCGGAAAACCTCGTCCGATTTCCCTGACTAACGAACTTATCCAAGTTATTTACAAAAGGATATATATATATATATATATATATATATATATATATATATATATATATTATATATATATATATATAAACATATAAAAATTGAAACTGACCCCGGATGGGTTCTAGGGGTCCTAGTTCGCGCTCATTTGCAAACATTTTTTCAAAATTCAAAAGTCGGGATCTCCCCATTAGTGAATTTTTTCTACGAAAATTCACTAACAAACAAATATACAAAATACAGCAATGACAACTAATTAAAAAAAGTAAGTACCGTATTCACAAATTAAAATAATCGTCTAGCGAATAAATTGTTACCTTCAGCAAATATTTCTTTATTTCTCTCTTATCCAAATTCTAATGAGAAATAGGGAATCAGACTCCCCAATTTGGAAGTTGGATGAAAATACATACCTTGGATGAAACTCTCTCTCAGGGATGCAACTAAATTCATCTGTTGCATTTACCGGTCACCTTCTCACCTTCTGACAACAACTTTGTCCAGCTCTTCGACTACCTTTCTGAAATAACCGACCAAGTGATTTCTGAATATCCTTCCTCCGAGGTCACTATTTTAGGTGACTTCAATGTCCATAATAAGGAATGGCTAGGATCTTCAAAAACCGATCCACAAGGGAGAGCAGCGGAGGCCTTTGCAGTCAGCAATTCTTTAGCCAATATGGTTCAGCAACCTACTTACTTTCCTCGTATCTCAACACACAGCTCAAATTCCTTGGATCTCCTTCTTACTACAAAACCTGAATGCTATAAAACATCAGTCACCGCCCCCCTTGGTCGTTCAGACCACGGCATGGTCACTGCTTCCTGCGCAATGCAACCCAAGGTCACACAGTTATCACACCCACGTATCGGTTTGAACTTAAACTCCGCGAACTGGGACGAAATGCGAGATTACTTTTCCTCATTTCCATGGACGTCTGTCTGCTTCTCTCATCCTGACTCCTCTGATATCTCACAAAACGTGACCGAAATCATCCAAATTTGGTACGTGGGTTTACACCACTATAGCTTAATTACCTACCAAAATATAGCTCTGTAAGTTAAAAGACAAAAAAGATAGAGTCATTTCATGAAAAATAAATTGGGGTTTTCCTCAAAATGTCATAGTCGCGGTTTAAAACGTCAAAAATGGCAACATTATAGGGCAAAGAACTTGAGACTAATACGGGCTATGGAAAAAAATGTCTCAAGAAGAATGTTTTACAAACCCTGAAGTCTTAGCTTCAATTGTCAGTGTTATTTTAGTAAAATATTTCCAGAAAATTCATTTCAAATAAACCCTTTCTCTGATGCTTTGGCAGTAGTCTTAGCTATAGCGTTTATCGTTTAATGGTATATAATTTTTGTCGAATTCTCCTAAAAATCAATAAAGCTCATTATATCCGTTATTATACAAGATACGAAAAAAATACATTAATTATAGGGTGTCTTGAACTACATCTTAAAAATTATTTCTATAATCACAGGTTGGCCCATAAGTCGTTGGTAATACAATTTTTTTTTAATCGAACACGCCTTACGTTACTGGATTTTTGCAGTTTCCATCCAAATATAATTCATGTTTGTAAGAAAAGAAATTCGGGACGCAGCAAGTGCGTTATGGTAGCGAATTTTTATTAAATGCTTCAAATGTGAATAGCTCAATTTGCTATTAACCTATAAGGTTGACCACGAAATCAGGTTTTTCGGAAACAGTTTAAGTTTACTTTCGGAAATTTTCCTACATTTTCAAACAATAAAGTTATTTTGATAAAACACGGCATATTGTTTATACCATATAGGTATGCCTGCTTTTTTAAAAAACACACACGCATATATTTTCTGTTACTTTTCGCGCGGTTGAGTATGCAAAAAGAACTTCCACTTCTAAACGTATTACCTATCAAGAGCATGTAAAATAAATACTTAAGATGAAATATATTTGCCAACTGATTTGTATAATCCAATCGCCGACATTTCAAACAAGAACATTATATCCCTCTAAAAACTCTTGTCAGTGAATTTTTATTTAAAAAAAAATTAACTAATAGAGAGGCATCGATGGTGAGACTTTGCAAAAATTCTTTCAAATGAGTGCGAACTAGGACCTCTAGAACCCATATCCGGGGTCAGTTTCTATTTTTATATGTTTATATATATATATATATATATATATATATATATATATATAATATATATATATATATATATATATATATATATATATATATATATATATATATATATATATATATATATATATATATATATATATATATGTATCCAACCGCTAACTCAAAAAATAATTAACCGATTTCGATGAAACTTGGCAAGTGCCTTTTTTTTAGTAATGGCTTGGATGAGTTCGTTAGTCAGAAAAATCGGACGGGGTTTTCCGAGAAAATTTTGAGTTTTCTTAGGAAAAATTTTTTTCTCTGAAAGTAACAAAGCTGTTTTAATGAAATTTAGTATATATGTTGCCTGCGTACCAAAATTCAAGTGTCTAAGTTTAGAGAAAATTGAGTTATTCAAATTTTAAATTTTCTTTTGAAACAAGTTATTTTAAAGAAATTTGATGGATATCTTGTCCTAGGAAATATCTTACTACATACAAAAATTAAACTTTCTAAGATTATAGAAAACTGAGTTAATCAAATTTTTATAGCTCACTGCAGTGTTAAAATCAATGGTATTTGCCTCACTATGTTAAACACTTGCCTGGGGGACTGACCGAATTCATTGCCAGTTGCTTTGTTCTACTCATATTCTCTGAACATGTTAAAAGACGTGGTATCTACTTCATTCCAAGTCACTATTAACCGACTATTTATGAAATCAAATAAGTAAATTAAATCGATTGTCATAAAATATGTAGTGTATTAAGACTAAGGGAAAAATAAATAAAACATATATAACTGTGCACATTTTGATTATATTTTAGGGTGTTAGGCGCACACCTAGCTCACTAGGAGAAATCGCCACTGCTTGAGAGAGGTATTGTCACAGCATAATATCTTATTAAAGTTCATTTGTAAATAGGTTTAATTTTTATATGTTTATATATATATATATATATATATATATATATATATATATATATATATATATATATATGTATCCGTCTGATAACTCAAAAATAGTTAAGCGATTTCGATGAAACTTGGAGAGTGCCTTTCTTTTATTAATGGCTTGGATGAGTTCGTTATCCAGAAAAATCAGACGGGGTTTTCCGGAAAAATTTTGAGTTTTCTTTCAAAAAATTTTTTTTCTCCGAAAGTAACAAAGCTCTTTTAATGAAATTTACTATATATGTTGCCTCAGGAGAGATCTTACTGCGTACCAAAATTTAACTTTCTAAGTTTATAGAAAATTTAGTTATTCAAATTTCAAATTTTCTTTTGGAAAAAATTTTTTCTCCGAAAATTACAAAGTTATTCTAATGAAATTTTGTGGATATCTTGCCTTAGGAAAGACCTTACTACGTATTAAAATTAAACTCTCTAAGTTTATAGAAAATTGAGTTATTTAAATTTGAAGCATTTAATAAAAGTCACTACCATAACGCACTTGCTGCGTCCCGAGTTTTTTCCAATACCTGAACGTCCATAATTCTGGCTCTGAAAGCATTTACCTCAGTAACCTGGTGATAACAGATATTATACAAGAGAAATTCTGATATATGGTGATTGCGGTATATAAGTTAATATATGTAGTATGGTGTAAACTAATCATGCGAAATATTGGGTACACGTTTATAGTGGAAGCAATCAGTGCGTTATGGTCAGCAAGCATGAAACTATACCCCCATGAAATACATTGGGATCAAATTGTCCCCAAGACAAATAATATACAAATGCTTTCATTTCTGAACGTCACACAGTCTGGGATTGACATACTTAAATATAGAATCAAAAGCTTATCCTCCAGACACCAAAATTTATTTCAGCTTTCTCTTACTCCCGACGTGTTTCGACACTCCGAGAGGTCATCTTCAGGAGATAAATCTATAAGCATAACAAGAGAGGTCTGTCAGAAAACATTAGTTTTTCCGGTAGGCAATTGTGCATGTTAGAGCACAATGATGACAAGGTGATCCTCACAGAAATCTCAAATGCTAAAATTATAAGTCACACAGTAAAACATCAACCAACAGTCAAGTTAAAATCTAAAAAGCTAAAAAGCTACAGATGCAGTAATAACAGTTAAAATATGCTAAGTTAAACATGCAATTACATTAACAAAACTAATAGCATCAAAGCAACCGAAAAACGCTGAAAGTCACAAAAACTACAAAAGCCTAATATTTGAACATTAAGAAAACAAGTCTCTTGTAGAAGCACAAAGCAAAGCCAATGAGCGAAACTGACAGGTTAAACAACACAATAGGCAGGCAAAATCAAGTAAGAAACACAATGAGAATCGTTAGGGCAAAGAAAACTGTAAAACTTTAAGTGAACAAAAACAAAATAAGCCATGCTCACTTGAACAATTCTAAAAAAATTGAACTCGAAACTATACAGGAAGGTTCAACAGGTCACAACTTCATCCTTTGGGCTAGGGGCCCTACAACACTACGTATGCATATTGCCAGAAGATTATCTTCAAAAACAAAAATCAATGGAAAAGATCGGCGATTTTTAACAACCATGATGAGGGGCGGCCATTATGTGAACTTGAAAGGGGCAGGGTGCACCGGCGCAGGTGCGGAAAGAAGTGTCAGAAGCGAAACATGTCAATGACAAGAGAGTAAGAAATGGAAGGGGAGCCATAGAGCAGCCATCTTCAAATCATACTGTTCATGGTATGTAGAAAAACCATAGAGTTCAGCAGCATTGTTACACCAATTGGCTATAGAATGAAGGAAAAAATGCTGTTACACAGAGAAAACTGCTATTTGATAGAGATACAAATTAAATATTTGTTTGTACTTATTCTTCTTCACGTGCCATCTCCTCTTAGAAGGTTGGCTATCATTATGGCTATTCTCACTTTTGATGCTGCAGCTCTGAACAACTCAACGGAACTACAGTTGTATTTCCCTGTATAATATTCTGCAATAATACATATTTCTCTCCTCTCATCACGTGGCCCAGATATTGCAGCTTCCTTATTTTAATTGTGTTCAATATTTCCTCTTCTTTTCTCATTCTTCCCAGTACCTACTCATTTGTTACCATGTCTATCCAACTTATCCTTAAGATCCTTCTATATGACCACATCTCAAATGCTTCCAGTTGATCACTTATATCTTTCTTTAACGTCCAGGATTCCATCCCATACAGCAGCATCGAGAAAACGTAGCACCTCAATATTCTGAATCTAAGTTGTAAGTTAAGATCTCTACTGCATAACACGCTTCTCGCCCTGTAAAATATGGTTATGGCTTGTCCAATTCTTGGTTTAATTTCTTCAGTGTACCCATTATTTTCATTGATAGTTGTTCCCAAATATTTGTACTTACTGACTTTCTCTACTAGTTCTCCGTTGATCCATAGGTTTTCCTGCTGCTGAACTGATTTTGTAATGGTCATAAATATGACCTTTTTGATATTTAAGGTAAGTCCGCTCTCCTCGCTACTCGTCACTACTTGCTCTACAAAGCTCTGTAAATCTTCTATCGTCTCGGCAATGAGTATGGTGTCGTCTGGATACCGGATATTGTTAATGGGTATTCCATTAACCTTTACTCCTATTGTTGTTTCTTCCAGCGCTCTCTGAATGATTTCTTCCGAGTAAAAATTAAATAACAGCGGCTTTAGTACACATCCTTACCTTACACCACGTTTTATTTTTACTTCTTCTGAAAGTTCATTATACACTTTGATATTGGCCAACTGGCTGTACTATAAATTATTTATTATTCTAATATTCGGATCGGCACTGGCAGCTGTCAGGTAGCGTGGAATAGAGGAGACCTGCTGCAGGTGGATCGGTTCCATGCTCAGGGTCAGGGCGGTGTTCACCTCACTCGCGGGAGGGACTCTGCTGGCGGGGATCGCGGCGGGGTGTCCGCAGGGGAGCGTTCTGTCTCCCTTGCTCTGGTGCCTAGTCGTGGACGGCCCGCTGGGAAGGCTCTCGGGAGAGGGTACGAGGTACAGGGCTATGCGGACGACAATCTCATTATAGTCCGAGGAAAGGTTACACAGTCAGACAGCACTGAAAGTGGTGGACGGTGGGTCAAGGGCATGGGGTGAGCCCCGAGAAAGCAACTGCCATGCCGTTTACGAGGAGGAGGAAGTGGAAGAGTCACATAACTCTCACTCTATACGGTAGAAACATCACAATGGCCAGGGAGGTAAAATATCTTGGGGTCGTATTGGCTAACCTGAAATGGTCACGTTGAAAAAATACTGCGTGAGGCAGTCATGACCCTAGCCGTCACTAGGCGGCTGTATGGAAAAACGTGGGGACTTAGACCTAATATGGCCCACCGGCTGTACACAAGGGTGGTCAGATCATCGTTAACATACGCGGCACTGTTCTGGTGGCCTAAGGTGACACAATCCAGTGCCAAACAAAAACTAGGCAAGATCGAAAGGATGGCTTGCCTGGGCATCACAGGGGCCACGACTTCAACCACAACAGCCGCCATGGAGGTTGTGCTGGATATGCCTCCCCTACACTTAGTTATCACGGGGGAGGCCAGGCTAGGACTATACAGACTAGCCTGCGATGGTAGACTGAAGATCAACCCAGGCTTCAGAGGCCACTGCAAAATTCAGGAGATCGTGAAGGAGCCCATGCTTGAAATGAGGTCAGACCTCAAGAGCCCGCGAATCTGCAGGAAAAACAATTTTAAAGTGGAAATCCCCGACCGCGAGGCATGGCGAGAGGAGACGCCGAGCTTACCACGGGACGCGCTAGTCAGGTTCACAGACGGATCCGGCGAGGAGCGTGGGACAGGAGCAGGTGTTTATTCGGAAGGACCGAGGGTAAGTCATAGTATTTCCCACGCAACGGTCTTTCAGGCCGAAATGTACGACATTCTGCACTGTGTGCGGGAGAACAAGAGGAGGGGCTACACCAACAAGCGGATCCTCATATCCACAGACAGATAGGCAGCCCTTAAGGCCCTAAGTAGCCCACGGGAAAATTTCAGGCTGGTAAGTAAGTGCCGAGACGAGACGAGCGACCTGGCTGGGCAGAATGAGGTCACCCTCATCTGGGTGCCGGGTCACTCTGGGGTCAAATGCAAGGAAGAAGCTGACATTTTCGCGAAGGGATGGTCAGCAGAACCATTTATGGGACCACAACCGGTTCTGGGCGTGATAGAGAGCACTGGCCAGGGGATCCATTAAGTCCTGGGTCAGAAACGAACACACTGGGCAGACTGTCCAGGGCTCAGACATAGGAAGTCAATAATTGACGAACCCAGTTCAAAGAGAGCTGTCGAGCGGCTAAATCTTAGCAGATGACAGCTCAGAAACATAACATGTGTCTTGATGGGACACATGGCCGGCAAGAAACACCTGCATAAAACGGGGCGGTTCGAGGGGATCTCGCATGCGGACTCTGCGGCGAGGGGGAGGAATCATCCCAGCACATCTTGTGCGAGTGTAAAGCTCTGGACCGTAGAAGACAACTGATCTACGGTCAGTCTAGACCGGAGACAGAGCGATATAAAACTTTACCCTACCAATCGCTAGTTGAAGGCACAGTGATTTTGGAATGGGTGGAGTAGAAAAAACTAAGGGCATGCACAATAAGCCAAAGGCTGCAGTCCTATCGGAGCGGCAAAGACGCGGATGAGCCCCGTGGGAGAAAAAAAAAACAACGAACACATCCAAGCCATTTGCAAAAGGAAGGTACTTACCAATTTTGACCAAAATCGGCCTATTATTTTTTGAGTTATCACGGAACTTAATGCGTGGCCTATGGTGGTTTATTCCTTAAACTTCGCTGCAACGTCTGAGTTCCTCAGGGGTTTAACTTGGCTTGCTTTTTCTTGTTTTATAAATGACTTACCTGCGGCTATAAAATAGTTACAGAATTCATATATTTAGCGCTTTTTCCAATACCTTTTTAGATCAACAGTTGCTATTACGGCCTGTTGTGACTACGACGGGAGTTTAAAAATAATTTCCAATCTGTGTCATATTTGTAAATGAAAATTTTATCCGGAAGCTCTAAGAAAAAATGCTTACGGAGAGATGCTAGTCGGTCAAAGTTATTTGAACACCTGTACATAAAGCTTTATCAGTATTTCAAGTTAACATCAAACATAAATTTTTCTTGCAATACATTATTTTAATAATAACGTGAAGTTATCAAGACATAATAAATACATTTTTTTTTAAATTTCAACAACACACCACGAGGGCTTACAGCCTAAATACTATCGTACCGTGGGTGTTGACAAGGAGGAAAGAGGCAGCTTGTTAATTCTGGACTTGAAGGTTTGGAGGTTCGGAGGAGAAGGAAAAACATGTGCCGGCAAGGAATTCCACAACTTGGGTGTCCTCGGGACAAAAGAGCGGGCATAACAAGATGTTCTATGTCTGGTGACCTGGACAGTGAAAGGGTGCATTCGCTCTGTTCCCCTGGTGGATCTGTTGGGGGCAGCAGGTGGGGGAACTATGGAGGAAAGCTCCTCTGAGCAGTGCCCGTGCAGATATCTATAAAAGAGAGAGAGAGGTCACCAACGGCACGTCGGTGGGCAAGGGATGGCAGCCTTTGGGTGAGGGTAGGGTCACCGATGAGACGTACAGCTCTCTTTTGAATGGAGTCCAGGATAGCGAGTGTAGAAGCGGCAGCGGCACCTCAGATGTGGGAGCAGTATTCGAGGTTTGGCCTTATTTGTGAAGTATATAAGGTATAGAGATTAGCTGGTGAAAAGTATTTGCGAGCCCGGAAGAGGAAACCTAATTTCTTAGCAGCCGCTTCTGCAATTGGTGTGACATGTTGGTGCTAATTAAGATTTCGATCCACAGAAATGCCAACAAGAGAAAAGGACTCATTACTTTGAATAACTTGGTTGTTCATTGTGATGGGTCTAGTGCTGGTGTATCTCTTGTGAGAAAGAAAGCAAGACTTAGTTTTGGTGATAAGTGTTGTGATTTCACTGCCCAATTTGAGAGAAAACTGGCATCAATCTCATATGTCTAATTTCAGTTAACGACAACCGGAAGTAATTTTACATAGAGAATTATAAAACTATTTCGGCAGAACAAGCGATGTTTATTCAAAATGAGGTTATTCAAATGGGCTTTGATTACCATAACCGTTCCCAAGGAAAGCCTTAGAAAAAAGTGTACTACAGGAAGGGCGGATGTTTGAAAATCGCAGCAAGAAACGCAAGAGGATGTTGGGTAATTTAAAAGTGTTTTTGTTGGATAAATCGTGTTATTCTGTTGGCAACACTCCAAAATGGGCCAGGCATCAAGCATTAGACGGGCAGTAAGGCCTAATGTAACACTATCTTCCAGGGATCCACATTATTAAAGTCAGCTCATGCAAGACACGCAAATTGCGTAATGCAGGGTTTGACAGATGCGGGGGTTGTTATACCAAGCTACGATCATGCCAGATTTATTTACAATGACAATATTTTATTTTCAGGTTCCTGCGAATCAACTGAATATAATTCCCGGAGCAAATAATGCAGACCATGTTTACTCATCGGAATTAAAAACAGGGGGGTCTCTATAATACTTTATTTGAATAACTCTTTGAAATTTATTTGGAGGCAATGAACTCAGAAAATTTTTCACCTTGTGGTGCTTTTCTAGAAGATCCGGACTTTTGAATTTTGAAAAAATTTCTTCAAATGAGCGCGAACTCGACCCCCTAGAACCCATACCCAGGGTCAGTTTCAATTTTTATATATGTATATATATATATATATATATATATATATATATATATATATATGTATATATATATATATATATATATATATATATATATATATATATATATAAAGGGTGAACCATTTACCACAATGTAGGTCTGAAAGTTTCAAGACAAAAAAGTTAGAGGTATTAAAGAAAACAAAATGGGGTTTTCCTCAAAACGTTAAAAGTCGCGATTTGAAACGCCAAAATTGGCAACTTTTAGGCAGAGAGCCTGAAAGAAATACGGATTATGTCAAGAGTGTTCTGCAAACCCTTAAGTTTCAGCTTCAACCATCATTGCCCTTCATTTTAATAAAATATTTCCAGAAAATTCATTTCAAATAGACACTTTATCTGATGCTTTGGCAATAGTTTTAGTTAAGTTCATGGTTTAACGGTCTATAATTTTTAGCTAATTTTCGTAGAAAAAACTCGTTAATGAGGAGACCGTGGCTTTTGAATTCTAAAAAGATTTCTACAAATGAGCGCAAACTAGGCCCCCTAGAACCTAAAATCAATAGCCGGTTTACTTTCTCTTTACATATATACAGGGTGACGCATTTCTACGAAAAAGCTCAATATAATTGTTATTATGCAAGATACGACATCGTATATATATATATATATATATATATATATATATATATATATATATATATATATATATATATATATATATATATATGATGTCTTGAGCTGCATCTTATAATAAAATTATTTTGACAATCACAGGTGACCCATAAGTCGTTGGTGATACCTACAATATTTTTTCCCACTAGTATGTAAAGCCAAATATTTAATAATAAAGAATGTTGGGTGAAAAGATGAATTTCTGTAAAAACGTTTTATTACTTTCACTATAGACAACGCAAAATAGGGTTATTTCACGTGAAATTAAAGTACTTATTTATTTAAATTTATATACATTACCTAAGAAAACAGTTAACACGTCATTTTCGTTTGTCTGATAATAGTTATCAAATTGATAAAAAAATAGAATGATACAACATTTTTTAATATCTATACATTTAAATATAAAAAATTAAATGTACAGGGTGTTTACAAATTGATGCGAAAAATTTTACTGGGTGATTCTTTGGCGAAAAATAAGGGGTGTCTTTTTATTAAGTTTTTCTTGAAACCCCTTCTCCTCCAAGTTACAGCCCTTTGAAAATTTTGAAACTAATTTTAAAACAACGAATATTCAAATAAGTAAATAAACAATTAAACCTATATATCTTCCAATTTTTTTTAACTCAAACTCAAACTCAATTTTTTATACTGTTGGCTGTTGTTTGCACAGTTTTTAAAAGTGGACTGATAAAGATGACCAGTGAACCGAAAATGTAACTATAGAGATAGAGATCTTTCTAAGAAAGAATAAAAGCATAATGTAATAACACACCATATGTACAGAATAAAGGCAAATTTCTTTACCGAATATTTACATTAGAAATGACTAGTTTATAATTCCTAAAACATTTATGTAAATACTAATATAAGACTCATTTCTGATTTCTAAAAGTTTCACTTCAGAGTGGCAAAAGATTTACGACACGCTTATTATAATTTCTTAACCCTTTGTTTCCTTTTCATATCGAAAAAATTTGAGATTTATACACTACGTGAAATAACGGGGTAATATGATGCATGTTTGTAAAAAAAATCGAGACGCAGTAAGTAGCGAATTTTCATTAAATGCTTCAAAATTAAATAACTCAATTTGCTATTAACCTAATGTTCGTCGGCTAGGAAACGAGTTTTCTCGGAAACGTTTTAAGTTTATTTTCAGCAAATTTGTGTACATTTTCAAGCAAGTTATTTTGATAAAATATGGTACATTGTTTCTACTATATAGGTTATACCAGTGACCAAATTGATGCCTGCTTGCATTAAAGAGACGTATTTGCTATTAAACACATTTTTATCAACATTCACTTCTATAACGCACTTGCTGCGTCCAGACGTATTTTATGTCTCCTTGTCGTTATAACCCCCCCCCCCATCTTTAAGTATGTGTATTATGTTATCAGGTTATTAGAAAGCTATTATGCCTCAGAATATGCTCAACTTTATATTTATCAATTTCAGCAAAAATATTTTTTCTCCCAGCGCTTCTTCACCTCTGATACAGGTGTGTCAAATAAAACTTCCCACCTGGAAAAAATCGAAATTAAAAAAAAGTGCTGCAAATTGAATCATAACTTCCACATACCTGTGATAATCTAGTCTCGTCAGAAATACAGTCTCATCAAATTAATTTATTGTCGATGACTTAACCACAAAGAAAATACTCGTATTTCTGTACCCATAAACTTGTAAAAGGTTATATTGCTCAAGTTTTATCGAAAAAATGTCAATTTTCACCAAATCACCCATTGTTTATGCCCTACTCACTGAAGCGATCTTACCCAAAAACAATTATAAGCGTTACTTTGTCGGGTTCTAACTGGATACCAAATTTGAAGATGATGCCTCAATTCATTTGAAAGTTGTTGCGCCTACTAACAGACAGACGTACAGGCCGACCGACCGACATACAAATAAAAATTCGTTCCAGCATCAAGTTTTTTATATGTTTTGATCCACTTCCAAAGTAACAGTTCGAAGCGTTTCGTGCGTTATCTGATAACTTTTTTTAACAATTTCTCGATAAAAATATTATGATTTATGTCGACCTCTAAATAAACTTTGTCAATTCAACTTCCTTATAAGTACACTTGGAGAACCCAAATAACCAAAACACATATAGTAAGGTGTGTGCGCATACCTCCGTGGCAATCTACCCTGCACCAGATTCCCCAACTTGGAAGCTGGAGGAAAAGATACTTTGGATGAAACTCTCTCTCGGGCTGCAACCAAATTCATCTGTTGCATTTACCGGTCACCTTCTGACAGCAGATTTGTCCAGCTCTTCGGCTACCTTTTTGAAAAGACCGACCATCTGATTTCTGAATATCCTTCCTCCGAGGCCACTATTCTTGGTGACTTCAATTTTCATGATAAGGAATGGCTAGGATCTTCAAAAACCGATCCACAAGGGAGAGCAGCTGAGGCCTTCGCAGTCAGTAATTCTTTACCCAATATGATTTAGCAACCTACTTACTTTCAGCGCATCCCAACACACAGCTCAAATTCCTTGGATATCCTTCTTACTACAAAATCTGAATGCTATAAGATATCAGTCACCGCTCCCTTGGTCGCTCAGACCACAGCATGGTCACTGCTTCCTGCGCAATGCAACCCGAGGTCACACAGTCATCACGCACACGTGTTGTTTGGCACTACAACTCCGCGAACTGGGACGAAATGCGGGATTACTTTTCCTCATTTCCATGGGCGTCTGTCTGCCTGTCTTATCCTGACCCCTCCGATATCTCACAAAATGTCGCCGAAATCATTCAAGCTGGCATGGAATTATTTATTACACGCACACAGAAAACCTCTTCAGCCACTCAGAAGCCTTGCTTCTCTAAATCCTGTGACAAGGCCAGACTTGAAAGGGCCAAAGCTCACAAAACGCTTCTACACAATTCCAATCAAGAAAACCGTCAAGCATTTAACGACGTAAGAAACCGCTATGTCCGCATTATTTCTGAGGCAATAAACCACATTAAAAACAAAGTCATCTCAAGCTCCAACGGCAGCAAACCCTTCTGGACTCTTGCTAAATCTATTGGGAATAATTTATGCAAGAGCACGTTCCCACATCTTCTTTCAGGGGATGAAATTGTTTCTACCGCCCTGGGCAAGGCTGAACTTTTTGCCTCGTTGTTCGCCGGTAATTCTACTCTCAACCCACCTCCAAATGTTCAAGTCCCCAATGTCGCGCATAAAATGACGGATATCATTTTAAAAATTAAAAAGGTACGAAAGATGATCTCTTCCCATAACACCAGGAAGGCCTCTGACCCTGACGAGATCCCAGCAATTGTTCTCAAAAAATCCTCAGCAGAACTTGCTCCTGTCCTGACTCGTCTGTTTCAGACTTCTTACAATCGATGCATAGTCGCTAGCAACTGGAAAACTGCTCGAGTACAACCCGTCCCCAAGAAATAATCCAAAGCGTTTCCTAGCAACTACAGGCCTATTTCTCTCCTTTCAGTCGTCTCTAATGTGATGGCAAAATATATAAACACCGAATTACTAAAATTTCTTGAAAAACACAGTCTAATCCACGACAGGCAGTATGGATTGCCGTCAGCGCAGATCAACTGCCGACCTCCTTTCCTTTGTCACCCATTCTTGGAGCAAGTATATGGAACTAAACAGTAAATCCCAGATTGTCGCTCTAGACATATTCAGAGCATTCGACTAGGTCTGGCACGCAGCGCTGCTTAATAAACTTCGAGCCTATCGCCTACCACCAAAACTCTCTACGTGTACAGCGAATTTCCTCTCCAGCCATAGCATTTCTGTTGTCGTGGATGGCCATTCCTCTAAACTGTATCCAATTAATGCAGGAGTCCCTCAAGGTTCAGCTTTAGCCCCTACTTTGTTTCTTCTCCACGTCAATGACCTCCTCTCTAGCACAGCCAACTCAGTTCACAGTTACGCGGATGACAGCACCCTCCACTCAAATATACAATATTCTAAGCCTGTCTCTTTAGCCCAATTAGATGAGGATCGCAGACTCATGGAGGGTTCTGTCTCTGTGGATCTCCAAAAAATATTAGGACGCGGCATTCCAAGTTGTTGAATTCCTTGCCGGCACATGTTGTTCCTTCTCCTCCGAACCTCCAAACCTTCAAGAATTAACAAGTTGCCTCTTTCCTCCTTGTCGACACCCACACTACGATAGTATTTAGGCTGTAAGCCCTCGTGGTGTGTTGTTGAAATAAAAAAAGGACCTTCTTAAGTGCTTTTGATGGATCCCTAATGAGTCTTTTCCGCTTATTCATAGCAAATGACGAACCGTCTTGAACAATATTCAACATAAGGGCCTCTTTGAATTATATCCTTTCTATTTTGGTTTTCTTCATTCTACGTTTTTCGCTCGGATGTGCTGTCCTTCTCCATTTATATTCCGCCTTATAACATTAATGAATGCTATTTTATATAAAATTTAATAACACAGTGGTCTATTAAAGTATAAAAGAAAATCACAGGGATGCTCAGGGCGTGTTGACAATGTGAAAGTAGAAGAGGTTTAGTAATATGCCGTAATAATTGTATACAATTCTCATTAAAATTCACTACTATAACGCACTTGCTGCGTGCTGATATTTTTTTGATTATGCCTAAGACTACCAATACATACCAACTGAAAAAAGGCCTAGTACATGTCATAGCAATTTTTTGTTTGTTTGTCTCTCTACTTGTTCTGCAGCAGCTCGTTTCATCTAAGAAAATGGCAGTAAAAGATTACTTTATATAAAGTAAATGCAGCTTATGCTTTCTCCTTGAGTGCTGTTGATCACAGGTCGGGCATCGAAAATTCAGGACAGTGTTTAGTCAGATGCAATAAATCATTGTTAGTTGTCATAAGGGATGTCGGTTTCAATAGAAATGGGTTTTTCTGCCGTATCAATTATTATTCGATGGTTAGAATATCAATTCCCGCGTTGATGGGAGGCTATTCCCATATTTTCTCAGATGATTCATTGCTGTTTCTAAATGAAATTTTCAACTTTAGATATTTAATTTATTTATGCTGGATTCAGGCTAACCGATCGGGGATCTGGAGCGTGTTTCAAAGTTTTAACGGAATTCGTTGTCATGTATCGAATTAGTTGCTGATCACTACTGCAATATTTCATTCGTTTTGTTCAAAACTGCGCCGTATAATTGGATTATACATCCCCGTAATCTTTTTTTATACATTGTTTATTTTCTGAGAGTTACATAAATCCTACATAAATAATTCCAAATCTCTATACAAGACAAAATTTCGGGACGCAGCAATTGCGTTATAGTAGTGAATTTTCATAAGAATTGTACACTATTATTATACTGGTTATTACTAAAATTAATATTAGTGAATTTTCTTTAAAAAAAATCAAATAAGCGCTATATATATATATATATATATATATATATATATATATATATATATATATATATATATATATATATATATATATATATATATTATGTGTCACACCTATAACTTAAAAAATAATGGACCGATTTTGATAAAACTTGGTGACTACCTTCCTTCCGCAAGTGGCTTGGATAAGTTCGTTAGCCAGAAAAATCAGCCGAGGTTTTTCCGGAAAATTTTTTCGAAAAAGATTTAAATCTCCGGAATTAACAAAGTAAGGGCAACCAGATTTGGTCCGTCGGTTTATATCGTTATAGGTAAGTCACCTACCAAAATTTAGCTCTGTAGGTTAAATCTTTGGGTGATGAATAAAAGGCCTTTTCTTTCCAAACAAATACTTTATTCCTTGTCCCGACGCATTTCGACCTTACCTAACAGGATCTGCTCCTTGGCTTCCAGACCTGCCATTTTGTTTTAGTGTCCGTATATTTTCGAGTCGATTTTTCATGTCTGTCAGTTGTTGGTTGCCATTCTCATTCTCGATTCAGAAGCCGACCTTACGTCAGGTCTTTTTGGCCCACTCCGGACCTGTCCTTCGTTTTTAGCGTATTTGATTTCCGTGGTCGGTACGTCACTTCTGTCAACTGTCACTTGTCATTTTTTCCCTTTTCAGTTTAAGAACCAACCTTGCGCTGAGATGTCCTGCCAGCTTGTGTTCTCCATCACGTGTTGTGCACGTTAAAAATCTCACTTTTTAAATTTAAACAAAAATTCTGTCTTGATTTCAACAAAGTTGTTATTTTCCAAGTTGTTAGCACTTCTGATACCAAATGGATCAATCCTATAACAACAGATGAAGCATGTTCCTTGGGCATTCAACTGTATAGTTTTTAGTCCTGTTTAACAAGACAAGTAAGTAAGTTTGCCATCTTGGCGTTTTTCATGTTTCAAAAAACGGTAAAAAACTCGCTTCTGTTTCAATTCCCATTCTCTTTATGAGTTTGATGTTCTCTGAAAGTTTCTTCTCAGCTGCATGCCTTGCTGATGTTTGTGCTGTTTGCTCTCACTCCTGTTGTTGTCTTCATCTTGAACTTGAATTTTTGGAGAATTCTTTAAGCTTTATGAGTTTTAGTATTAGACGTATTGTATTTTTGAAGATCTAGAGACAATTAGCTTTTTATTGTGTTTCAATTTGACTTGTAGTTGTTTTTTCATTTTTCATTTTTTATTGCATGTAGTACTTAGTGACTGTATACTTATATTCTTATAGCTTTGTAGCTTGACATTTTAACCATTAACCTTTTTTGACTTAGTGTTGGGGTTAGCTGTTGTTACGTCATTTTATCTTATATTCCTGCGTTGTACCCTCGCAGAAGTAGCCTACCGGAAAACTCAGTTTTTCTGACAAGCCTTTTATATATGATAGATTCCCCTGAGGATGACCTGTTAGGTAAGGTCGAAACGCGTCGGGACAAGGAATAAAGTATTTGTTTGGAAAGAAAAGGCCTTTTATTCATCACCCAAAGATGTCAACCCCAAACATTTTGAAGTTTAGGAACAGTGTAGCTTAAAGGACAAAAAAATTACAGGCATTTAAAGAAACATAAATTTGGGGTTTCCTCAAAACGTCAAAGTCGCGATTTAAAACGTGAAAATTGCTAATATTTAGGCAATGAACCTGAAACTAATATGAGCTATGAAAGGAAAATGTCTCAAGGATAATGTTTTACAAAGCCTGAAGTCTTAGTTTCAATTATCATTGTCCTTCATTTTACTAAAATATTCCCAGAAAATTCATTTCAAATACACCCTTTTTCTGATGCTTTGGCAGTAGTGTTAGCTATAGAGTTTATCGGTTAATAGTATTTCATGTTTGTCGAATTTTCGTAAAAAATCTTTCAAGTTCAATATATCCGTTATTATGCAAGATACGAAAAAAAACTGTATACATTAATTATAGGGTGTCTTGAGCTACATCTTACAGATATATTTCTACAATTACAGGGTGACCCATAAGTCGTTGGTGATTCAAATTTTCTTTTTCAGTGAATTTTCATAAACAAATTCACTAATGGGGAGATCCGTGTATATATATATATATATATATATATATATATATATATATATATATATATATATATATATATATATATCGTACTGACAACTCATAAAATAATATACCGATCTTGATCAGATTTGGTGAGTGCCTTCCTTTTGCAAGTGGCTTGGATAAGTTCGTTAGCCAGGAAAATCGGACCAGGTTTTCCCGAAAAATTTTGTGTTTTCTTTCTAAACTTATTCATATCTCCGGAAATAACAAAGTGAGTGCAACCAAATTTGGTACGCGTATTTGTATTATAAAGAGTGAACCACGTACCAAAATTTAAATTTAGGTCTCTAAGTTCAAGGACAAAAAAGTTACGGGCGGCTAAAGAAACTAATTTTGGAGTTTTCCTCGAAACGTCAAACTCGCAATATAAAACGGCAAACTCGCAATTTAAAGCGTCAAAATTGGCAATGTTTAGGCAAAGAACGTGAAACAAATACGGATTGTGAAAAGACAATGTTGCAAGAAGAGTGTTCTGTGAACCCTTAAGTTTCGGATTCAACCGTCATTGCCCTTCATTTTATTAAAATATTTACAGAAAATTCATTTCAAATAGACCATTTCTCTGATGCTTTGGCTGTCGGTTTAGTTAACTCGATGCTTTCCCTGTAGGTTTAGTGAAGTTTATGGTTTAACGGTCTATAATTTTTAGCTAATTTTCGTAGAACAAATTCGCTATTGCATTTTAGCATTTTTTATCGAAATATGATGCATGTTTGTAAGAAAAAAATCTGGACGCAGCAAGTGCGTTTTGGTAGTAAATTTTCATTAAACCCATCAAATTTCAATAACTCAATTTGCTATTAACGTAAGTTTTGTTGGTTATGAAACCAACATTTAACTTTATTTTCGATTTTTTTTTGTATGAACGCAGCAAGGGCGTTTTGGTTTAGAATTTTCATAAAATGTTTCAAATTTCAATAACCCAATTTGCTATTAACCTAAGGTTCATTGGCTAGGAGACCAGTTTTCTCGGAAACATTTAAAGTTTATTTTCGGAAAATGTTTGTACATTTTCAAATAATTATTTTGATAAAGTATGGTACATTGTTCCTACTATATAGGTTATACCGGTAACCAAATTGATGCCTGCTCGCATTAGAGCGATATATTTGTAATTAAAAACATTTTGATGAAAATGCACTTACATAACGCACTTGCTGCGTCCAGAGTTTTTTTTAAATTTACACAGACCTTGAAGATCGGTTTTAGAGGTCCTAGTACGCGCACATTTGAAAAATTCTTTAAAAAGTGTTACCACCGATATCTCTCTATTATCAAAAAATAAAAAAAATGTATTCTCACTCCTTTTGAAAAAGTCTGGATGCAACAGGTTAATTTTCATAAAACTGTTTTTAATAGCAAATATTTTTTAATGCAAGCAGGCATCAATTTGGAACCCTGTGGAACACCCGCATTAATTTTTTATTCATCTGATGAATGTCTTGGAATGCCGACAGAGCTCGCTTATTTGCTCATTGCGTTGCTTATTTCCCTGAAGTTGGTGAAATCATGGGTGATATAGAGGCAGACTATACTAATTGTGTAAAAACGATCCAGAAGCTGGCTGACATTTGTGGAATGAGTGAATTAAAGACTGACAATCAAGGAAGAAGTCGTAGCAAGCCTTCGTTTGATAAGCAGTTGCACGATCTTCGTCGTTCGTCAAGATACTATCTTAGACAGTATAGAATGTCTGGCTTACAATTTTTTAAATTTACACAGACCTTGAAGATCGATTTTAGAGGTCCTAGTACTGGCACATTTGAAGAATTCTTTAGAAAGTGTTACCATCGATATATATCTATTATCAAAAAAGAAAAAATATGTATTCTCACTCCTTTTGAAAAAAGTCTGGATGCAACAAGTTAATTTTCATAAAACTGTTTTTAATAGCAAATATTTTTTAATGCGAGCAGGCATCAACTTGGAACCCTGTGGAACACCCGCATTAATTTTTTATTCATCTGATGAATGTCTTGGAATGCCGACAGATCTCGCTTATTTGCTCATTGCCTTGCTTATTCCCCTGAAGTTGGTGAAATCATGGGTGATATAGAGGCAGACTATACTAATTTTGTAGAAACGATTTAGAAGGTGGCTGACGTTTGTGGAATGAGTAAATTAAAGACTGGCAATCAAGGAAGAAGTCGTAGCAAGCCTTGGTTTGATAAGCAGTTGCACGATCTTCGTCGTTCGTCAAGATACTATCTTAGACAGTATAGAATGTCTGGCTTACAGGACACGTTTCTACAAGTACACCTTGAGAACAAGAAGATTTATACTAAGGCGTTGAGGTCAAAAAGGCTATCTTATGATAGAAATATTGTTGCAAAATTGTCCTCCACAAGGAACCAAGCTGAGTTCTGGCAGACTATTAAGTCTATCTCGTCTAAATCGAAATCGACAATGCTTTCAGCGGAAACATGGGAGCAATTTTATAGTACTTTTCCGTCTACAAGGCTTGAGCTGGAACTCTCATTTACAGATGTCAGGGACCCATTCATGGATGATCCAATTTCATTAACTGAATTAAAAAATAGCATTAGTCATGCAAAATCCCCGGGTAATGGTGGCATCTCTTATAAGTTTCTAAACAAATTGCCAAACAACTGGTTACAGGGGATTTTCAAGTATTATTCGACAAGCTTGAGGAGGCACTACAATTACTCTCTAAATCGTACAAACATAGGAAGATCATAATATGTGGGGATTTTAAACTTTCTAACTGAAACAAGAAGATGTAGGCAGCTAAAAGATCTATTTAAAACATACGATTTAGTTGAAACAATGAAAGAACCCTCTAGAACAACAAGAAGTAGTTCTACGTGTATAGATAATCTGTTTTGTAATTTCAGTGTGGTTGGTCAGTCAACTGTTAATTTACATCTTGGTGATCATTGCGCACAAATTATTGAATTGCCTGTTGACAGAAGAGACAGACCACAGTACAAGATGATTAAAACTAGAAAAATGACTCCAGAAAGGACTGAGCAGGTAAAACAAAAACTAAAAGCGATTGATTGGCGTCAGTTGCTTTTCGAGTTATCTGCGGCTGATTCATTTACAGCGTTTTTCGGCATATTCCAATGCTTGTTTAAAATTGATTTTCCTGAAAAAGAAATAAAATTGGATACAAGTGTCAGAACAAAGATGAAGTATGAAACTGAGGAGGTGAAGGAGATGAGAAGGATTCTAGATATATTGGACACAATATACAAGGTACAAAGAGATGATATATCGTATCAAACATACAAAAACTATAGAGCCCTAAACAATAAAGCAGTAAGTGATGCGAAGAGGTCACATAATTAGAAGGCAATAAGCGATGCACCGAACAAGTCCAGAGCTATCTGGGCAGTTATCAGATTGGAAATGGAAAAACAGAAGCTAAAAACTCAAGATGACTGTCTAGATGTAGACAAGCTCAACAGATTCTTCACTGTGGTTAGGGGAAGTGTAAATGCAGCGTTTGCCGCAGGAGATGAGTTGGCTCTTAAAAATTTGGCGGGGGATGCAGTAAGGAGCGTTGGCTCCGCATTTTTTATCCCGACTTCGCAGATTGGAGGGGTTATCAGGAAGATAAGAAACAAAAACACCAAAGATATATACGGAATGACGACCACCTTGATCAAAGCACTGGAGGAAGAACTGGTGACTCCACTGACAATAATAATAAATAAGTGTCTAACGGAGTGCCTTTTTCCTTACCAATTGAAGCGAGCCAAAGTCATTCCGACACATAAAGGGGGAGATTGGATGGATCCAGGTAACTCTAGACCTCTAGCAATTCTACCACTGTTGTCCAAGGTTTTTGAAGAAATGACAAAGGTTAGATTAACCAACTACTATGAAGAAAATAAGTTATTTAACAACAGTCGGTTACAGTTATCTAATCAAATTGTTGTTATTCCGATAATTTTTTTAGCAAGTTTTGTATAAAAAATATTTTGATAAAGAGGAGATGAAAGCTTTAAGACTTAATTCAATTGGAATGGCATATCTGATTGTTTGTCCTTGCCCTAATTAGTGAAACCGTTGCATATTTAATACAGTCGTAGACTTTTCCCGTGGTTTCACTAGTGCTTGTTTTAGTAAATTTTCTTTAAAAAATATAACTAACGAAGACATCCCGACTTTTGAATTTAGAAATAATTTCTTCAAATGGGCGCGAACTAGGCCCCCTAGAACCCATATCCAGGGTCAGTTTCAATTATATATTATATATATATATATATATATATATATATATATATATATATATATATATATATATATATATATATATATATATATATATATATATGAAGGGTGCACAACTTACTAAAAGCTAGGTCTGTAAGTTTAAAGACAAAAAAGGTATTCAAAGAAAAAACGTAAAAAGTCGCGATTTGAAACGTCAAAATCGGCAACATTTAAGCAAATAACCTAAAAGAAATACGGATTGTGTAAAGAATGTTCTGCAAACCCTTCAGTTTCAGCTTCAACAATCATTGCCTTTCATTTTACTAAAATATTTCCAGTATATTCATTTCAAATAGAGCCTTTCTTTGATGCTTTGGCAGTAGTTTTAGTTAAGTTTATGGTTTAACGGTCTATAATTTTTAGCTAATTTTCGTATAAAAAAAATCGTTAATGAGGAGATCGTGGCTTTTGAATTCTAAAAAGATTTCTTCAAATGAGCGCAAACTAGGCCCCCTAGAAACCATATCCGGGTTTACTTTCTGTTTACATATATACATACATATATTCTCATTTTTACGGTAAAGCTCAATATAATTATTATTATGCAAGATACGAAAAGAAGTTGTATACATTACCTATAGGGTGTCTTGAGCTGCATCTTATAAAATTATTTTGACACTCACAGTTTGGCCCATAAGTCGTTGGTGATACCTACTTTTTTTTACATTTCTTTTGCATTTTTGCATTTTTTATCGAAATATGATGCAAAATCGAGACGCAGTAACTGCGTTTTGGTAGCGAATTTTCATTAAACGCTTCAAAATTCTAAACGCAATTTGCTACTAACCTAAGTTTCGTCAGCTAGGAAACGAGTTTTCTCGGAAACGTTTTGAGTTTCTTTTTCGGAAAATTTTTGTACATTTTAAAACAAGTTATTTTGATAAAATATGGTACATTGTTCCTACTATAAAGGTTATGCCGGTGACCAAATTGGTGCCTGCTTGCATTAAAGAGACATATTTGCTATTAAAAACATTTTAATGAAAATTCACATTCATAACGCACTTGCTGCGTCCAGACTTTTTCAATTCACTTTCCGCTGCAATCAGACAGTTTAATATAACGTTCGCTAGTAGAAAAACCAACAGTGGATAACTAGAATGGCGAGGTAATGAAAAGCTGTACAAATAATTCATTAGCTCTCCTGGAAATCTCGGTAAAATAAATTGTTTTCTTTGACTTTTTTCCCTCGTGATAAGCCTCGATTGATCGATTAACTAACACAAGCTCTTCTCTCTGATGTAATGAGTTGAAAACGTCAGGGAGATTCAAATCATTTGCGCCTTAGTCAGTCAGTTGCTTTGAATAGTAATGAGCTGATCAACCGATGGATTGAAAAATGTAGCCATGGAAAACAGAGAAAATGCGCCATCTTACCTAGTGACAAACGTGGCCCAACTTCAAGTTGGGCGACGCTTTCACTAAACTACATAATTCCAAATAAAGAACGCTGGAAATCGAACAGAAATGTATTCACCTCTGCTACCAAGCAATTATATGTAATTTGTTAGCTGCTTTTCAGTAATATGATTCGTGGATTGATGCAATATGCATCTAAATAATGTAACAAGTAAACAAGAAATATTTAAACGATACAAATAATCTTTTCTGTCGTTATCAAACAAAAGTTTTTAATGCTTTTACCAAGAGTTTTACATTGCTCTGTGTTATACAATGTAGATTTACTCTGTGCTAATGACAGTAGTCAGTGAGTAGAGACACATGACAGATGGTCGAATGTCAATGTAAAAAATGTATTAATTATTGTAAATGTACCAACAAATATTTGTTATAAGGTTTTGTCCATTATTGTCTTCCTGTTTATTAAATGTATTACTAAACACACGTGAGTCATTATATAAATAAGTATACAAGAACCCTAAATATAACATGGTGTCAGGTGTGGTTCAAAAGTGAGGTTGCCATATAGGTAACGGTAACTGGGCAAAAAAAAGTCAATATTCTGGAACAATTCCAATCAGAACAATGGAGGATAAAGTCGGTCAAGAAGGGCCAGGTGAAGTACAGCATAATAGTAATCGAGTTTCCCAATCAACTGGCATTGGAGGAAGAGTTTTACCACTTGTATTAGAGGATAACTTGAGTCAAAAATGGAAAACGTGGTTTAGAAGTTTTAAACTGTTTTTGGTTGCTGGAAATTATTCATATGAGTCAAATGAACGTAAAGTAGCGTTATTATTGCACTATATTGGTGAATCTGCAATGGAAATTTTTAATTCTTTTAACGTCGAACCTGAAGAAATTACTTTTGAAGATCTTATTGCTAAATTCGAGAAGCATTTCAGTCCACAAAAGAATATTACAATGGAAAGACATCGATTCCTTACAAGAATTCAAGGTCCAGCTGAAACAATAGATGACTTTGTCACAGCTTTAATTAACTTGAGCTTGTCATGTGAGTTTGGTAAACTACGTGAAGATCTTGTTAAAGACATTTTAATCTGTGGCCTTACCAGAACAAATAAAGTTATTAAGGAAAGACTACTTCAAGAAGATCAGCTCACTCTCGAAAAGGCAGTACGTATTTGTAAGTCTATGGAACTAACGCAATATAGGGCTCAAGAACTGAACAAGGAAGACTTCGTCAATGTAGTACAAGGTGAACAAATTCGTCATATAAGAAGCTCGAAATCATCAAAAAGGTCAGTTTATAGTCGAGATCAACGTCGAAATAGATCAGAGTCAAGAAATAGATCAGGTAAATTCAGACCTACTAATAATGATAATAATAAAGAAATTTGTAGCAGATGTGGTCAGATCCATAAATTTAAATGTCCAGCTTTTGGTATAAAGTATAATAGATGTCATAAAATGAACCATTATGCTAGATTTTGTAAGTCTAATTTGAGAAATGTCAGTTCAGTCACTCTTGAAATTGGTAATAATGATAATAGTAGTGAGAAGGATGAATATTTTATTTCTCGAATAGGTTGTAATTTTCAAACAGACAAAGATTGGTTTATAAACATTAAAATAAATAATGTGTCTCTTAAATGTCAGTTGGATACTGGTGCACAAGCCAATATTATGCCTTATGAGCAATTTATAAAGTGTAACCTCAATTATAACGTGATAAAGCCATGTTCCATTAAACTTTCGTCAGTGGCTGGTACAAGTATTCCCTATTTAGGTATGTGCAAGTTGAAATGTCTTGTAAATGATAGTCTTTGTGAAATAGAATTTATAGTTGTAAATATAACATGTAATACGATCCTTGGTCTTGCTGCATGTCAGGAACTTGACTTGATAAAAAGAATATAGTCAATTAGAGCAACTACAGGTACAAATTCACTACTCATAAAATATGAATCAATTTTTAAGGGTCTAGGTTGCATTCCCCAGGTGTGTAAACTATCAGTAGATGAAAGTGTTCGTCCAGTTATAGATCCACCTCGGAAAATACCTTTCAAGCTTCATGAACCATTGAAAGCTGAATTGGCTAGAATGGAAAGAGATGAGGTTATTGTCAAAGTAAATGAACCTACAAGGTGGGTAAGTTCAATAGTCATTGTCAAGAAAAAGAATGGAAGCCTTCGAGTGTGTTTAGATCCCCGAAATTTAAATAGAGCCATTCAAAGGTCACATTATCAGCTTCCAACAATAGACAGTATACGTTCTAGTTTAGCAGGATCATGTATTTTTTCCACATTAGATGCAAATTCCGGATTTTGGGCTATACCATTGGATGAAGAGAGCTCAAAGCTTCTCACTTTCAATACACCATTTGGCAGGTATAGATTTAAACGCTTAGCTTTTGGGATAAATTGTGCTCCCGAAATTTTTCACCTTGTCATGACAGAATTTTTTGGTGATATAGAAGGAGTTGGAATATACTTAGATAATTTAATAGTCCATGGTCCAAATCAGTCTATACATGATTTTAGACTCGAACAAGTGCTTCGCAGGGCAAAGGAGCTCAACATAAAATTCAATTTGTCGAAATGTAAATTTAGTTCACATGAAGTTACTTATATGGGACATATATTTTCTAAAGATGGTATGTCTCCAGATTATAAGAAAGTTAAGGCAATTTGTGAAATGAAAACTCCTTCAGATAAAAAGGCTTTACAAAGATTTCTTGGAATGGTCAATTACCTTGCGTCATATATTCCTAATTTGTCAAGGGAATCAGAACCTTTAAGAATGCTTTTGAGAAAAAATTCTTTATGTCACTGAAATAGTTCACATGATGCTGTGTTTGACAAATTAAAAAAACTTGTTACAAAAGCACCAGTCTTGTCACATTTTAGGGTAGATAAACCTATAGTATTGTCTGTCGATGCCTCTATGTCAGCCGTAGGTGCAGTGATTCTACAGTCTGGCAAACCTATAGCTTATGCATCCAAGTCACTAACCCCTTGTCAGCAACAATATGCACAAATTGAAAAAGAATTGTATGCAATTGTGTTTGGTTGCACTAGATTTCGACAATATATATATGGCCAGAGGATATTAATAGAAACTGATCATTCTCCACTTGTCACTATTTTTAAAAAATCTTTAGCTGATGTCCCTTGTAGATTGCAGAGAATGCTTTTACAGTTACAGTCATGTGATCTTGAAGTAATATATAAGCCAGGTCGTCTTATGTACATAGCTGATACACTATCACGTGCAGCATTACCTGAGACTGAAACAAGTCTAGACGAAGAACTAGAGGTTCATGTCAATTTATTAAGCAAAAATTTAGCAATATCTCCCAAATGTCTTGAAAAAATTGAAAAATATTCTGAATCTGATGAAGTCTTAACACTATTGAGAAAATATTACAAGTCAGGATGGCCTAAAAATAAACAACAGGTAGAGCAACTTGCTAAACCTTACTGGAGTTTTCACGAAGAGATTCATGTCATAGATAACATTGTTTTTAAGAGCACTAGTGTTATTATTCCTAGTAAATTACGTCACGAAATGTTACAGACTATTCATGAAGGTCACATGGGCATTGAACGTATGAAAAGTCATGTCAGAGGTATAATTTTTTGGCCCAATATATCAGTCGATATCAAAAACATATCTGAACAGTGTCATGTTTGTACAAAATTCCAACGAAAAAATATAAAAGAACCATTGATACCCTGTTCACAACCAGATTTTCCTTGGCAAACAGTGGCAGCTGATTTTTTAGAATTTGGTAATAAAAAGTATATAGTCTTAATAGACTATTATTCAAAGTATATTGAAATGGCACTATTATCGTCTAATGATGCAAATACTGTCATACCACATATTAAAGCAATTTTTGCACGTCATGGCATACCATGTACCTTGATAACAGATAACGGCCCACCATTTAATTCATCTAAATTCAAAGAATTCACAGATTCGTGGAATATAGATCACATCACAAGTAGTCCTCACTATCCAAAGTCGAATGGACTAGCAGAAAGTGCAGTCAAAATTGTTAAGAACATTCTTAACAAATGTAAAGAATCAGGAAGTGATCCATATATAGCACTACTTCAGCAGAGAACAACTGCGAAAGAAAATACAGCTTCACCAGCACAACTTTTGTTCTCAAGGAATTTAAGAACGAAAATTCCAACAATAGTTCAACATCTTAAGCCTAAAGTCGTTAAATTTGATGAACATAGAAAAGCAGTCAAGTTCAAAACGTCACAATATAAGTACTATTATGATCAACATTCAAAGCCTCTTTCAGAACTTCAAATAGGAGATGAAGTATATTTTAAATTAAATCCTGATAGTCACTGGCAGCAAGGAGTTGTTTCGAAACTTGCGGATACTCCTAGATCATACATAATTAAAGCTCCGTCAGGTACTGAATATAGACGTAATAGAGTTCATATACTGAAGCCATCAGCTTCCATATTAAAGAGAAAATTCCATAGTGATCAACTTTCACCACAGTTGAGTTATAATCTTCCAACAGACATAGGTTCGTCAAATCTCATTAGTAATGAGAATACTAATAACTCAGTAATGAGTTCACAGTCACAGTCAGGTTCCGCAGGCAGTATACCAAGCGATCCAACTAGTTATTATTGTACTAAATCAGGGAGAATTGTCAAACCTCCCAGGAGATTTTCTTTTAATTAAATTAAGATATTACTTAGTGTACTAAAAAAAAAGAAGCGTGTTATACAATGTAGATTTACTCTGTGCTAATGACAGTAGTCAGTGAGTAGAGACACATGACAGATGGTCGAATGTCAATGTAAAAAATGTATTAATTATTGTAAATGTACCAACTAATATTTGTTATAAGGTTTTGTCCATTATTGTCTTCCTGTTTATTAAATGTATTACTAAACACACGTGAGTCATTATATAAATAAGTATACAAGAACCCTAAATATAACACTTTGTATAAGGTGCATATGGACGTAGTTGACTGTATTTTGTGCTTGCTTTGTGTGTAGTAATGTTTTTTATAGAAGAGAATTGTTGGCTTAGTTTACAGACGTGTGAAAGTTATTAGAATAATGTGTTGACACACCCGTCTATGAGATTTTTGTTTATGACCTTTGTTACTTGTATGATCAGAGGCTGGTTTTAGTGTGATGGTAACGGCGAAACCCTGGAATTATATTTCTACAAGGAACCAGAAATGACAGGTGTAGAACAGTGTAGAAGGTCTAGAATCTCTATGGAGAGTATAAATAGACGGTACATAGAGTTAGTTCAATTCAGTATTGAGTTAGTGTGGTGTAGAATAAGTGATCATAGAGTATTAAGCGAGTCAGCAGTAAGTGTTGGTGTATAAGAAGCGATCATAGAAGGCGAATAGTGGAATATAGTTCTATGGACATTAGTAATAGAGAGAACTATTTTAGGTGATACTGGTGTTTACTGTGTTTTGTTAGTCAACAAATTAGGGATGGGCACATTTCTTAAAACATCGATGTTAACATCGATGTTTAACATCTAAACCTACTATCGATGGTAGGAAAAACATCGGCTGGAAAACATCGATGTTGGGAAACATCGATGTTTTCAAAATAATTGTGAATTGTGAATTTACCAATTCTATAATTCTATGTTCTTTCGAGAAAAAAAATAGTTTGTAGTTTTGTAGGCATTAGAAAATGGAAACATATTCCGATGCAGATTATGGCAGGTGCAAGTAATACAAAAAAATAAGTGGTAACAAAAATAGAAAAACTTAACTTCTAATGACTTTAATAATAAATATATTAAAATCTCGGGACGCAGCCAGTGCGTTATGGCAGTGAATTTTCATAAAACTATTTATTAATAGCAATAATGTGTGTTTTTTTTAAGAAAGCAGGCATCAAATTTGGTTACCAGTATAATCTATATAGTAAAAACAATGTGCCATGTTTCATCAAAATAACTTTATTGTTTGAAAATTTAAAAAAAATTCCGAAAGTAAACTTAAAATGTTCCTGAAAAAACTCGTTTTTTGGTCAACCTTATAGGTTAATAGCAAATTGAGCTATTCAAATATTAAGCATTTGATCACAATTCGCTACCATAACGCACTTACTGCGTCCAGAATTTTTGTTCTTACAAACATGCATTATATTTCGATGGAAAATGCAACAATGCAATAACATAAGGCGTGTTTGATTAAAAAAAAAAAAAATTGTATCACCAACGACTTATGGGCCACCCTGTGATTGTAGAAATAATTTTTTAAGATGTAGTTTAAGACACCCTATACTTAATATATACAATTTTTTTTCATATCTTGTATAATAACAGATATATTGAGCTTTATTGATTTTTTACGAAAATTCGACAAAAACTATACACCATTAAACGATAAACTCTATAGCTAAGCCAAACATCAGAGAAAGGGTCTATTTGAAATGAATTTTCTGGGAACATTTTAGTAAAATGAAGGACAATGACGATTGAAACTAAGACTTCAGGGTTTGTAAAACATCCTTTTTGAGACATTTTATTTCTATAGCCCGTATTAGATTCAAGTTCTTTGCCTAAATGTTGCCAATTTTGACATTTTAAATCGCCACTTTGACGTTTTGAGGAAAACCACAATTTTTTTTTCAAATGCCTATAACTTTTTTGTCTTTTGACCTACAGAGCTAAATTTTGGTAGGTAACTTGCCTATAATGATATAAACCCGCGTGTAAAATTTGGTTGCCCTTACTTTGTTAATTTTGGAGATATAAATTTTTTTCGAAAGAAAACACAAAATTTTCCGGGAAAACCTCGTCGGATTTTCCTGGATAACGAACATATCCAAGTCACTTGCAAAACGAAGGTACTCACCAATTTTGACGTTTAAAATCGCGATTTTGACGTTTTGAGGAAAACCCAAATTTATTTTTCTTTGAATGCCTGTAACTTTTTTGTCATTTAACCTACGGAGCTAAATTAGGTAACTTGCCTCTAATGATATAAACCCGCGTAAGAAATTTGGTTGCCCTCACTTTGTTAATTTTGGAGATATAATTTTTTTTCGATTTTTTTCGAAAGAAAACACAAAATTTTCCGGGAAACCCTCGGCGGATTTTCCTGGCTAACGAACTTATCCAAGCGACTTGCGAAAGGAAGGTATGTGCCAAATTTTATCAAAATCCGTTTATTATTTTTTAAGTTATAGGTGTGACACACACACACACACACACACACACACACATATATATATATATATATATATATATATATATATATATATATATATATATATATATATATATATATATATATATATATATATACATATACATATATATATATATATATATATATATATATATATATATATATATATATATATATATATATATATATATATATAATTCACCAATATTAGTGATAATACTGATAATCTCACCATACAGTTTTATATACTCCAGTAATCTCTGTCAATGGACTGAAGGAATCATATTTTGCCCAAGTGTTCTCCAGTTAAACGGTTTCTTTCTTGCGTGGCTGTCTGTCCTGCTTTGGAAAAAAATCTGCCGGTGCAGAAGTCGCCACTATGGACAAGAATTTTTTCGCGACAGGGTATAAATGGGGACATACATTTTTATTATCTGACCACCATTTCAGTGGATTCTCGGTAAGATTAATTAGAGGATTCTTTAAATACAAAGACATTTCGCTTAATTGTTCTTTCTCTTGTGAAGCACTCTTTTGAACTAACTTAGAATGATGCGCCCATATATTGCCCTTTGGAGTAACTATAATTATGTTAAAATTTTTACCAAACATCATTGTGACAATCTAGCCTACTTACCCGTTTCCTGTTTATTATTTGTCGTTTCACTTTCTATTATTTCTCGATTGTGGTCATCATCTCCTTGCGTTTCTGCTAACAGTGATAACTGTTATATTAGATTAACTGCTGCTGCAACATTATGAGGACTCTTAAAATAAATCTTTTTGAACCTCGGATCCAGCAAGATTGCCACGGCTAATTGTTGGACTTGTTCAACAGCAGAAAATCGTTTCCTACATTCTTGGAGAAGTGCTTCTTTTAGTGAAATACCTAAGGTGTCGTTTACATCACATTCAATGTGTGAAACTTCTTTTTCTAAATTATACGTGAGAGGGATTACAAGACTGGAACTAATATACTTTTGACCAAAAATTTCTGTTGTTACTGCTTCTAACGTCTTTAGAAGTTCAATGATTTTATTCAGTTCAAAAACTTCCTTGGCTGTAACCATTGTGGGGGCAGAAGGATGTCTGTTCACTATGGTGTTTATGTATTCCCGCAGTTCAAGAAAACGATTAATCATGTAGTATGTGGAATTCCAGCGGGTGGACACCTCTTGTATAAATTTTGTTTCAGGTTTATGGTCGCTTGTTTGTGCCTTCCGTAATTCATCAGCAGCTACTACTGAATGCCTAAACCACGTTACAATTGTTTTAATTTAGATATAACTGATCACAATTCCGAAATAGATTTTATAGCTCTGTCAGCAACTAAATTTATTTGATGAGCGAAGCAATGAATGTGAAAACGTTTCCTAAATAGCTTTTGTCATATTGGCCGCTCCATCCGTAACAACAGTAGTAACTTTAGTTTCTAGGATACCCCATTCCTCACATATACGTTTTAACACTCCTGAAATGTATTCGGCTGTATGTCGTTCATCTAAAAGATATACACCTAAGTCAACAGAAGTTATGGAATTGTTATCTTCAAAGTGCATAGTAACACCAATAAAACTTCTACATTTTTATCTGTCCATATATCTGTCGTCAAACAATAGCAAGACATTTTTTTTAATTTGCAAACGATATGCATTTGCAACAGGATTTGTGGGATATGTGACGATGTTTCGATGATTACAAGTAACATCGATGTTAAAAATATAACATCGAAATTACAACATCGATGTTTTAAACATCGATGTTCAATGGAAAACATCGATATTCCAAAAACATCGATGTTAGGTGCCCATCCCTACAACAAATCCATAACCTCGTAGAACGTAACAGTATTTATTAATTTGTTAATTTACCTATTGATCCACCAGTTATATGAGGTACTATAAAAGGAAGCGAGACCTCAGTATAATTTTAAAATCTTTCTGAATAACCTGGCAGCCTGACATCCTAAAATTTTAACTACTGGCACTTTAATTTTGGTTGACGTAAGTACAATTGTGTTATTGTTTCCACCTTCTGCTTTGCACTGATAGAACACCATCAAAAAATAACACTCTACACTCACTCAAATTATGGATTTATTTATTTATTTATCGTATGGCACACATCACATAACAATATCGTGTAAGTCAATGGTACAGCATATAGCACAATGTAGAACATAAGAATATAACATAATTCACAATTGAATATGCAAATTATTTATATAATCAATTGAGATTGGTTTCGCTGTCAGGAAATCACCCGGACGACCCACATATGCCCTCAGGTTGCAATGCTCCGTGATGTGGCAGATCGTCTGCCTTTCAGCGCCGCAGTCACACTGTGGGGAGGGTATTATGTTCCACTTGTAGAAGGCATCGGCACACCTGCCATGGTTGGTTCTAATCCGGTTAAGTGTTGTCTATGTTTTGCGAGGTAGGTCGGAGTTGTTGTTATGCACGGTTGGGCTGCTTCGGTCCAATTCCGCCTCCACTCGTTTATTGGATTGAAGTCATCGGCCACGAGGTCTCTAGCTGTTCTGATCGGGTGTTTTCTTGAGCGTAATCTATTCCTTCCTGTGTCATAGATATCTCTGTTTATTGGTAGTTGTGGGTTTTGATGAATCTTGTACTCTCTGACAAGTGCGGTGGATCTCCGTATCGCTGGAGGTGGAATGTCGCTCGTTGTTCGCCGGCAATTCTACTCTCAACCCACTTCCAAATGTTCAACCACCAACAGCCCCCAATGTCGCGCATAAAATGACGGATATCATTTACAAAACTAAAAAGGCGCGAAAGATGCTCTCTTCTCTAAATACCAGAAAAGCCTTCGGCCTTAACGAGATCCCAGCAATAGTTCTCAAAAAATGCGCACCATAACTTGCTCCTGTCCTGATTCGTCTGTTTCAGACATCTTACAATAGAGGCATATACCCTAGTAACTGGAAAACTGCTCGAGTACAACCCGTTCCCAAGAAAGGATCCAAAGCGCGCCCTAGCAACTACAGGCCTATTTCTCTCCTTTCAGTCGCCTCTAAAGCGATGGTATATAAATACAGAGTTAGTAAAATTTCTTGAAAATCACAGTCTAATTCACGACAGGTAGTATGGATTCCGTCAGCGCAGATCAACTGCCCACCTCCTTTCCTTTGTTACCCATTCTTGGAACAAGTCTATGGAACTACACGGTGGATCCCAGATTGTCGCTCTAGACATATCCAAAGCATTCGACTAGGTATGGCACGCAGCGCTGCTTAATAAACTTCCGGCCTATCGCCTACCACCAAAACTCTGTACCTGAACAGCAAATTTCCTTTCCAACCGGAGAATTTCTGTTGTCGTGAATGGGCATTCCTCTAAACTGTATCGAATTAATCGAGAAGTGCCTCAAGGTTCAGCTTTAACCCCCATTTTGTTTCTTATCCACATCAATGACCTCCTCTCTAGCACATCGAACCCAGTTCACAATTACGCGGACGACAGCACCCTTCACTTAAATATACAATATTCTAAGCCTGTCTCTTTAGCCCAATTAGATGAGGATCGCAGACTAATGGAGGGTTTTGTCTCCGTAGATCTCCAAAAAATATTAGACTGGGGAAGTAGAAATCTAGATCTACCAGGGGAACAGAGCGAATGCACCCTTTTACTGTCTAGGTCACCGGAGATAGAACATTTTGTTATGTCCGCTCTTTTGTCCCGAGGACAAGTTATGGAATTCCTTGCTGGCACATGTTTTTTCTTCTTGTCCGAACCTCAAAACCTTCAAGTCCAGAATTAACAAGTGCCTCTTTCCTCCTTGTCGACACCCACGGTACGATAGTATTTAGGCTGCAAGCCCCCGTGGTGTGTTGTTGAAATATATATATATATATATATATATATATATATATATATATATATATATATATATATATATATATATATATATTCATGTAGGTGTTTATTCGGGTAGTTCTATGAATAGAAATGCCATGTATATTTGTGTGTGTAGTTTTTAGTTTTAGGCATAGAAATGCGATGTAAACTTGTGTGTAATTTGTTTTTTGTGTAATATTTTCCTATGTCTACTGGCACACGAGTCTTTTGACTCCAGCGATGTAATTGTTTATTTGCAGTGTGCACATTATTGTTACTACTGTTATTATTTAACCGTTTGGCAAATAAATATATATATATATATATATATATATATATATATATATATATATATATATATATATATATTAGCCCACCATGGAAATGGGTTCCAGAGGCCATAATTCGCGCTGATTTGAAGATAAATTTTCCGAAAGTCTCACTATCGATACCTCTCTATTAGTTAATTTTCTTAATGAAAATTCACTAAAAGCTGAAGATAAATCAAGAAGGAATCTTCTGCTAAATCTGGTTTAATTCTAAGTTGAGGAAGTTACAGTGAATGAAAAACCGTGCGACGACCAGGCTACATCGCGCTTGTGATGATGATGAATGCATTATCCAACCATCAAGAAGACGTCACTTCATAATGACAGAGTGCGTCTTGAATCTCGGTGCATTGCATATATCTCATATTCCTCCTTCTGTAATAATCAGTTATGCGAATCGAATGAACACTTCACTGCATATGTTAGCAGAGAATATTCATAAACGAAACCATACAATTCATTAAATGACATCAAATCTCACAAACATCTCGTATTGTCACTAACGAATTTCTTGGATCCAGCATTAAACTCTGGAGAAGCTCCCGTCTATCGTGCTGCTCCTTGTACCCATCAAGTAGAACGTAGAAAACAAACAACGGGAGCAAAACTGTAGGAACGAACCGTTGTGTTTGCATTGTTGCCAACACAAAACGACGGCAACAATTCAGACGTAAATTTACGATCTCCGAATGACTTCTCAATCTGAAAGTAATAAGATTTCCAACATTTCACAGGGAAAATGCAAGAAAACCTCGACACTATAATTCAGTTTATTACAATTTGAGCACAAAGGGTCCTAAATAATGTATATCGATTTAGTCTGCGTTAATGTCGCCGCGACGTGTTCCAATCGGAATCAGATTTCTCGATGGAAAATGAAACCTCTCGCATTTAAATGAGGTGACACGCTGATGCCGTCGAGTTGCCTTGCTTTTGACAGTGCTGTCCGAGCGGATCATTTAATCGTTTCGGCCTTTAGAGAGTGTGCAGCCTTTACCCTCTCACTGTGAATATTTGTACAGTCTGAGAGTAATGGCAAATGGTGCTTTATTTAAATTCAAATGAAGTAGAAAATTTTACTCAACAAGACAATAGGCATGGATGCAAAATGATAATGTTTTGTATCCTCCTACTATGTCGAAAAGCATAACTATTGGACAATTGATAGTCCCTTTATTAATCTTATTTTTAAAGGGGTAGACATTGATCCAATCCATAGCAGGTGGTAGTGGAATTTTCCTTTACGTAATAGTAAAGGATTTTTTTCACGCCCGAGGAGGTACCACCCCATACATCAAGGGGCCGGTGAAGTCCCAATGGACGTTTCCGGTTCTGGTGTATGAGTAGGTTTCCCTTATAAGCAAAAATGGTGATGGCTCCTCCTTGTACAAAATATTCCGGAGGTAAAATACCCCTCCATTCGGATCTCCGGGTGAGGGGTGTACAGGGGGCGTCAACATCAACTCCATTCGGATCTAAGGGGTGTGCAGTGGGCGCCGGCATTAATATTTAACATATCCTTTTCAAATATATGTGGCCTAAATTCTAACCTGAACTCGGTCCACCATTTCCTCCAGGCTAACAGGCCCCAACTCCTCTTCCTCACCAAAACCCAAATCAGTGCCAAAACAGCCACTAATCGCCTTAATTTCCCGGGGTATGAGCACCTTACTTCCTTTAGATTGCATGGAGGCGTGTGCGCATACGTCCGTAGCAATCTACCCTGCAGCAGACTCCCCAATTTAGAATCTGGAAGAAAAGACATACTATGGATAAAACTGTCTCTTTCAGGGCTGCAACTAAATTCATCTGTTGCATTTACCGGTCACCTTCTGACAACAACTTTGTCCAGCTCTTTGACTACCTTTCTGAAAAAAACGACTATCTGATTTCTGAATATCCTTCCTCCGAGGTCACTATTCTTGGTGACTTCAATGTCCATAATAAGGAATGGCTAGGATCTTCAAAAACTGATCCACACGGGAGAGCAGGGAGAGTCAGCAATTCTTTAGCCAATATGGTTCAGCAACCTACTTACTTTCCTCGTATCTCAACACACAGCTCAAATCCCTTGAATCTCCTTCTTACTACAAAACCTGAATGCTATAAGATATCAGTCACCGTCCCCCTTGGTCGCTCAGACCACGGCATGGTCACTGCTTCCTGCGCAATTCAACCCGAGGTCACACAGTCATCACAACCACGTATCGTTTGGCACTACAATTCCGCAAACTGGGACGAAATGCGGGATTACTTTTCCTCATTTCCATGGGCGTCTGTCTGCTTCTCTTATCCTGACCCCTCTGATATCTCACAAAACGTCACCGAAATTATCCAAGCTGGCATGGAATTGTTTATTCCACGTACACAGAAAACCTCTTCAGCCACTTAAAAGCCCTGGTTCTCTAAATCCTGTGACAAGGCCAGGCTTGAAAAGGTCAAAGCTCACAAAACGCTTCTACACAATCCCAGCCAGGGAAATCGTCAAGCATTTAACGACTCAAGAAACCGCTATGTCCGCATTCTTTCTAAGGCAAAAAACTCGTTTAATAAGCATATCAAAAACAAAGTCCTCCTAAGCTCCAACGGCGGCAAACCCTTCTGGACTTTTGCTAAATCTGTTGGGAATAATTTCTGCAAAAGCACGTTCCCACCTCTTGTCTCAGGGGATGAAATTGTTTCTACCGCCCTGGGCAAGGCTGAACTTTTTGCTTCGTTGTTCGCCGGCAATTCTACTCTCAACCCACCTCCAAATGTTCAACCACCAACAGTTCCCAATGTCGCGCATAAAATGACGGATATCATTTTCAAAACTAAAAAGGTACGAAAGATGCTCTCTTCTCTTAATACCAGGAAAGCTTTTGACCTTAACGAGATCCCAGCAATTGTTCTAAAAAAATGCGCACCAGAACTTGCTCTTGTCCTGACTCGCCTGTTTCAGATATCTTACAATAAAGGCATATGCCCTAGTAACTGAAAAACTGCTCGAGTACAACCCATCCCCAAGAAAGGATCCAAAGCGCTTCTTAGCAACTACAGGCCTATTTCTCTCCTTTCAGTCGTCTCTAAAGTGATGTAAAGGATATAAACACCGAATTACTAAAATTTCTTGAAAACACAGTCTAATCCACAACAGGCAGTATGGATTCCGTCAGCGCAGATCGACTGTCGACCTACTTTCCTTTGTCACCCATTCTTGGAACAAGTCTATGGAACTACACGGTGAAGCCCAGATTGTTGCTCTAGACATATCCAAAGCATTCGACCAGGTCTGGCACGCAGCGATGCTTAATAAACTTCCGACCTATGGCCTACCACCAAAACTTTGTACCTGGACAGCAAATTTCCTCTCCAACAGGAGCATTTCTGTTGTTGTGGATGGTCATTCCTCTAAACTGTATCCAATTAATGCAGGAGTTCCTCAAGGTTCAGCTTTAGCCCCTACTCTGTTTCTTCTCCACATCAATGACCTCCTCTCTAGCACATCCAACCCAGTTCACAGTTACGCGGACGACAGCACCCTCCACTCAAATATACAAAATTCTAAGCCTGCCTCTTTAGCCCAATTATATGAGGATCGCAAACTCATGGAGGGTTCTGTCTCCGTGGAACTCCAAAAACTATTAGACTGGGAAGTAGAAATCTTGTACAATTCAACCCCACCTTATCTTAGTCTTGGTTTCTTTCTCATGAGAGATACTTCAGCCTTAGACCCATCACAATAAACAACCAAGTTATTCAAAGTAATGAGTCCTTTTCTCTTGTTGGCATTTCTGTGGATCGAAATCTTAATTGGCACCAACATGTTACATCAATTGCAGAAGCGACTGCTAAGAAATTAGGTTTTCTCTTCCGGGCTCGCAAATGCTTTTCACCAGCTAATTTCTATACCTTATATACTTCACAAATAAGGCCAAACCTCGAATACTGCTCCCACATGTGGGGTGCAGTTGCCGCTTCTACACTCGCTATCCTGGACTCTATTCAAAAGAGCGCTATACGTCTCATCGGTGACCCTACCCTCACCCAAAGGCTGCCATCCGTTGCCTACCGACGTGCCGTTGGTGACCTCTCTCACTTTTATACATATCTGCAGGGGCACTGCTCAGAGGAGCTTTCCTCCATAGTTCCCCCACCTGCTGCCCCCAACAGATCTACCAGGAGAACAGAGCGAATGCACCCTTTTACTGTCCAGGTCACCAAACATAGAACATCTTGTTACGCCCGCTCTTTTGTCCCGAGGACTTCCAAGTTATGGAATTCCTTGCCGGCACATGTTTTTCCTTCTCCTCCGAACCTCCAAACCTTCAAGTCCAGAATCAACAAGTTGCCTCTGTCCTCTTTGTCGACACCCACGGTACGATAGTATTTAGGCTGTAAGCCCTCGTGGTGTGTTGTTGAAGAAAAAAAAAAAAGGAAAAAAGGGAAAAATTAATTCTGTCAGGGATGCCATCTGGATTTTTAGCGAATCCAAGAAAAACGCGGTAAACATACGCGAACTAAAAAAAAACGGGTTTCTAAGCCGTTATACAATAATGTATCTTGAGATACTTAATACTGCAACTCTGCTTGACGAGCAAAAAAAAAGGTAGGAACCTGGAAGAGAAACATTAAGTACGTACTACAGAATAAGAAAGACAACAATTAAACAAAAATGATTACTAAGCAACGTTGTATTGTCTGTGTTCGGTATAGTACATCTGAAGGTGAATTTTTTTTTATGTGAACAAAACGTTTAAAAAGAAAAGATACTAATTACTTCATATAATTTTGCTTAGCATGGCTGCAGCCGGCTTTACACTATTTAATACAATAAAAATATTCGAATGAACTGTTAACTTAAAAAACTGTTTACTCAGATAATAATTTTAAAAAATGATTATCAACAGAAAAAAATTGAACTCTACTCATAGGTATATGCTAATTCTGTGCGGTCAGCTAAGATATCAGTCACCGCCCCCCTTGGTCGCTTAGACCACGGCATGGCAACTGCTTCCTGCGGAATGCAACCCGAGGTCACACAGTCATCACACCCACGTATCGTTTGGCACTACAACTCCGCGAACTGGGACGAAATGCGGGATTACTTTTCCTCATTTCCATGGGCGTCTGTCTGCTTCTCTCATCCTGACCCCTCTGATATCTCACAAAACGTCACCGAAATTATCCAAGCTGGCATGGAATTATTTATTCCACGTACACAGAAAACCTCTTCAGCCACTCAAAAGCCCTGGTTCTCTAAATCCTGTGACAAGGCCAGGCCAGACTTGAAAAGGTTAAAGCTCACAAAACGCTTCTACACAATCCCAGTCAAGAAAATCGTCAAGCATTTAACGACGCAAGAAACCGCTATGTCCGCATTCTTTCAGAGGCAAAAAAACTTGTTATTACATCAAAAACAAAGTCCTCTTAAGCTCCAACGGCGGCAAACCCTTCTGGACTCTTGCTAAATCTATTGGGAATAATTTCTGCAAAAGCACGTTCTCACCACTTGTCTCAGGGGATGAAATTGTTTCTACCGCCCTGGGCAAGGCTGAACTTTTTGCTTCGTTGTTCACCGGCAATTCTACTCTCAACCCACCTGCAAATGTTCAACCACCAACAGTCTCCAATGTCGCGCATAAAATGACGGATATCATTTTCAAAACTAAAAAGGTACGAAAGATGCTCTCTTCTCTTAATACCAGGAAAGCCTCTGGCCTTGACGAAATCCCAGCAATTGTTCTCAAAAATTGCGCACCAGAACTTGCTCCTCTCCTGACTCGTCTGTTTCAGATATCTTATAATAAAGGCATATTCCCTAGTAACTGGAAAACTGCTCGAGTACAACCCATCCCCAAGAAAGGATCCAAAGCGCTTCATAGCAACTACAGGCGTATTTCTCTCCTTTCAGTCGTCTCTAAAGTGATGGAAAAGTATATAAACACCGAATCACTAAAATTCCTTGAAAAACACAGTCTAATCCACGACAGGCAGTATGAATTCCGTCAGAGCAGATCGACTGCCGACCTCCTTTCCTTTGTCACCCATTCTTGGAACAAGTCTATAGAACTACACTGTGAATCCCAGATTGTTGCTCTAGACATATCCAAAGCATTCGACCAGGTCTGGCACGCAGCGCTGCTTAATAAACGTCCGGCCTATGGCCTACCACCAAAACTTTGTACCTGGACAGCAAATTTCCTCTACAACAGGAGCATTTCTGTTGTTGTGGATGGCCATTCCGCTAAACTGTATCCAATTAATGCAGGAGTTCCTCAAAGTTCAGCTTTAGGCCCTACTTTGTTTCTTCTCCACATCAATGACCTCATCTCTAGAACATCCAACCCAGTTCACAGTTACGCCGACGACAGCACCCTCCACTCAAATAAACAATATTCTAAGCCTGTGTCTTTAGCCCAATTAGATGAGGATCGCAGACTCATGGATCTCCAAAAAATATTAGACTGGGGAAGTAGAAATCTTGTACAATTCAACCCCACCAAATCTCAGTCTTGCTTTCTTTTTCATAAGAGATACACCAGCCCTACACCCATCACAATGAACAACCAAGTTATTCAAAGTAATAAGTCCTTTTCTCTTGTTGGCATTTCTGTGGATCGAAATCTCAATTGGCACCAACATGTCACATCAATTGTAGAAGCGGCTGCTAAGAAATTAGGTTTCCTCTTGCGGGCTCGCAAATACTTTTCACCAGCTAATCTCTATACCTTATATACTTCACAAATAAGGCCAAACCTCGAATACTGCTCCCACATCTGGGGGCAGCTGCCGCTTCTACACTCGCTATCCTGGACTCCATTCAAAAGAGAGCTATACGTCTCATCGGTGACCCTACCCGCACCCAAAGGCTGCCATCCCTAGCCCACCGACGTGCCGTTGGTGACCTCTCTCTCTTTTATAGATATCTGCACGGGCACTGCTCAGAGGAGCTTTCCTCCATAGTTCCTCCACCTGCTGCCCCTAACAGATCTACCAGGGGAACAGAGCGAATGCACCCTTTTACTGTCCAGGTTACCAAACATAGAACATCTTGTTATGCCCGATATTTTGTCCCGAGGACTTCCAAGTTGTGGAATTGCTTGCCGGTACATGTTTTTCCTTCTCCTCCGAACCTCCAAACCTTCAAGTCCAAAATTAACAAGTTGCCTCTTTTCTCCTTGTCAACACCCACGGTACGATAGTATTTAGGCTGTAAGCCCTCGTGGTGTGTTGTTGAAATTAAAAAAAAAGTCTGGTTTACATATAAAAAAAACCTGTATAACTTCGTTATTCTTCGACGTAGATATCGTGCATATCAGGAACAACAGGTAGTCTCAAATGGAACAAAACTATATTAGGAAGTCACCATATTTTGTAATAGGGTTCTAACTCCTATGTTTTCGTATGTTCAATTTGGCTAGGACAGATTTTTTGTTTATAATCATTAACACCTTCTATGATTGTTGTAACTTTTTACTATATTTGTCCAAGCTCTTATTTGGTAGTTTTTTTCCCGTTGGGTATTGTATTTACTAAAAATGTAATCAATAAAAATGTTTAAAAATATCATAATTTAGAATTTGAGTCATACACTGGTTCGTTAACTTCACGTACCTAAAAATACCAAAACAAGACCCGTTCAAGTAATTAGATTAAAGTATTCCATGTTAATCTAGCTGCTCTCATCCAAACTAGAATTACTAATACCGCCCTTAAATAAAGATGTTCTGAAGAAAAGTTTTAGTTTATAATAGGGTAGGTTCATCCTAGCCGGTGCCGGATTAATGGTAGTTAAAGTGAGCGAGAACCTACTGGAGATATATTTTAGCATATTCGGATGAGAGGTAAAAACAAGCGAGCTCTCAAATACTAGCACCAGCACTCTCGACCCAACTCAAGCTGAAGAGCATCTTTAATTCAATGATGTCTAGACTTTCACTGTCATAACGGGGGACATTGTTTCGTAAGATGATTCGAGTTTTCCTCGAGTTGCTTCTCTGCCTGGTATTTTAAATCCACGCACATGAATTGCTAATCGAGATCTAAGAGGAGAAATGTTGTTTACAATAAAGCTCTTTACAAACATTATATCTTAGCAGTGGCGGCGCGTGGTTATAGATAAGATGTGTTGTGCGAATGGAGGCGAAAAGGCGTAAGCGGGTTGGGAAATTTTTCGAAATCTGGCTAAAAAACACAAATTTTTAGTTAAAAAAAAACAGAAAATTTCACTGACAACATAAACAAGAATATAATACACGAAAATATCGCGTACCCAAGCAACAAATTAAGACACATTAACCAGCACTCGAATCCAAATAACCTAACCAAGTTGTAATTATAATAATTAACCAAAATATTGGCTTGATTGTCATAATCACTATAAATTTGATAATGCAACTCCCAATTAGCCTATTTTTGACTATTAAAATTACTCCAAAGTCAATAACTTACGAGTAACTAAATTGGTAAAAATTTGGTTCAATTTTACCTCTAAATATAATTTTGAGTTTGAATTCCACAAGTGGTGATTTTTAGGTCTAAGTGTGCCCTAAATTGGACTGAAAACTGACTACTGGGTCCAAGTATCTAAAATACCTATTTTAAGGTAATTTATTACCTAATATTAACTTGCAATACATCTGTGTGGTATAGTAAATTGGAGGTCTTCTTATGAAGTCCAGATTACATATATATTAACAATCTAAGTACAATGCAACACAGGAAATATTTTGGGCATTAAGATAACTTAAAATGGGTTTCTGATTGGCCGTATAGTCATAATTACTACAGAAGTTTTCTTCCAAGTCAAACTGCCTATATCAAAGTGGAAAATACCTATAAAATCTGACTTCAAATAAAAATGTCCTCAAAGTTCAAAGTGTACAGCAGTGAAATCAATTTGTGAATGTTGAAGGTGTTTCAGTTGATGAACTTAATTAATAAAAGGTTTATTCTTCAGTCACAGTCTCTGTGTAAATCCTAAAAACGTATGAGAACTTCATCGGCTACTACTATATGGAAGGAACAAGGGTTGCTGATTTGAAATGAACACGTGTACCCCTTCAATATAATACATCTTTTTTTATGCTCACGAAATGAAGCATTGGCAACACAGTCAGCTGTCATATGTTAACGTTTATTTACTTATTTTCGCTCTATTGATATCTTTAACATATTATGGAATCAAAGATCAAAAACGCTATATAATCATTCCCATATGTCTCTCTGTATATAAGTTATATATATATATATATATATATATATATATATATATATATATATATATATATATATATATATATATATATATATATATATATATATATTTCGATACATGAAAGGTTATACCGGTAACCAGATTAATGCCTGCTTCCATTAGAGAGACATATTTGCTACTAAAAGTATTTTTATGAAAATTCACTTCCATAACGCACTTGCTGCGTCCAGACTTTATTTACTTTTTATTTAAGTGAATGTTTTTCACAAGGCAATATCTGTTAACACTAAGTGGTTATCTTCTGAGAATTCAAAGTGCTCTTCTAGATATTTCAGGACATTTTTATACCATGTAATAAGAATCACCTTGATCGAATCTTCTTCGTTGTCTGCAAAACTGGTGATAATATTTGAGCAAGGGAAACCAAAGAGTTCATCTCTGATTCTTTGCTGTATTTTTTGACGTAACTCTTCCATAATGTTGTCCGCGAATATGGCCAATCACCAACGCCAGGGAGCAGTTTCACCTCACTATCCTGGAAATTTTGCCGAACCCTTACCATTCTGTAAGTAGGGTAAGCACCTTTAACATTCCCAACATAGTATGGACACGAGCCCGACGGCTTTACGCCTCCTCCGAAGGCCGGAACGTGCAGACATTCAACTTGCTCAAATACAATGCCAGAACCTCGATTGATGTTAATGTTACAGGTTGTACTGAAAAAGTGAGAGGAGAACCCTGGCATCGAATGCAGTACCCTTCGGTTCAGAAAATCGAACTGAGTGAGCCCATTTTAGAGAAGAGTTGTTGGGGGAGATTTCGATCACACGCGGAATGCCTTAGTGATCAGTTCTTGCAAGTCATCTGTTTGTCATCTACGTTAATGTTCTGGAGGTGGAACAAGAATGAATCACTACCTACCGGTATACCGATATTGCACCATTTCTCATGCAGTCGACATCAAATGCTGACCTGGAAGATAAAAAGTCGTAAAAAGTAAGTATATTTACCTAACAATCACGTACAGCGATCGCATGAAATTCCTCAATGTGTACGTGGAGAGCAAAATCAACTGGCATGCTCACTAAGTTACAGTTTTTAAAATTTCACACGTTTAACAGATTTAGGGCCTCTGGGTTTTAAGTGAACCTGCCGAAAACTTCATTATTTTGTTTGTTTATTAAGTGGCTTTTAGAAGGCCGAGTTTATCAGCACGTGAACTGTTTTAAGTTGGAAAAGTTGTTTTGATTTTTTTTGCGTTTTTATTCAGCGGCCACCGGTGTACGCTGTAGCACAGAAGGCAACATTAACCGTCAAAAAATTTTACGATATGTCAAATACCTTTTAATTCAAGGAAAATTTAAATTAAATTTTTCCATTTTTCCCTTGAACATCCTGTACCTCTTTTAAATTTGACTTTTGGACTGAGGTCAGGTCAGGTCAGGTTTGCTAAACCGTAATATGGATTTTGGACCACTTGAAGTAAGGCATTATAAAACCTGTTGTGTATGGTTAAATTTATTTTATAATATTGTCTGTTCATGTTTGTCTTCTCTCAGATAAGAAGAAGCAAAAATCTTCGGGACGCAGCAAGTGCATTATAGTAGTAAATTTTTATAAGAATTGTACACTATTAGTAAGGTATATTATTCAAACTAATTCTTTCAATTTAAATGGATCTTGTAGATTGGATTTAGAGGTTCCAGGAAGCGATTACTTGAAGAAATTTATATTTTCTATGCTATACTGCAAGTCGCTTTGAAAAAATTGTGTTACAAACTTCATTAGTTACAAAAGTTTTCCAGAAAAAAATTAATTATTTACAAACAGAATGTGCCTGCCAAATTATCAATATGGCCGGTATTTTTCCTTATTAATTGCTTGGATGGTTTTGTTTCAGTCAACCCAATCGAAGTAGCCTTTGCAAGCAAAACAACCAAAAAGGTATTTTACATATGTTTTACTGCGGCTCAAGATTGAGGATTATAGCTTAATGGGACATTGAGTTATCAGATTTGAACTCTTTTTACGAAAATTCTCTACCACAACGTACCTGCTGCATCCAGACCCTCTTTATCGCTTATTAACTGTTGCTGTATACATTTGCAAATGATAAAATATTGTAGCTCTCTATGTTAGACTGACGAACAAGACAACCTCAAATTCGTTTTTGGAAAAATATTTTAAACAAATGAAATGAGGTAACAATTTAAACACAAATTGAAAATCTTGGTTCGCGCCTTCGTCGCGAGAGTTCTCCTCCCCCTTCTACATGCCTACAATCACCCTCAATGCATAAACAAGAACAATATAAACAAGTAAAATTTCTTCGGAACAACCCCCAAGAAAGTTGAGGGACCTGCGGTGAATAAGGGATATGGGCGAAGTAAACAGGCTTTTAAGGAAGTATAGCTGCAAAATGGGTAACAGGTAGCTTTTAGAGGTCCCGTTCTGGTTTTGAAATATCCGCTCACATTTCCTTTTTATCTTCTTCCCTGTCCAGCACCCCTATTCACTCCTGGTCCTGTAACTTTCTTAGGGGCCGTTTGCAAGAAATTTTTCTTGTGGTATGTGCATCCAGAAAGGGTTCTTAGCATGTTTCTGAAACTCGCCCGTGTGCTAAACTGCAAATTTACCGAAAATTAAAATTTTATTTCTAAAAGGAATGTACCTGCTAAATTATAAACGTGGCAGGTATTTTTCCTTATTAATCGCTTGGATGATCCACTTTAGTCAATCGAACAAGTTTCTGCAAACCAAATAACAAAAGGGGTTTTTTAAAAGAAATCTTTAGTTATTTTTCAAATCTAGTACCCACCCTGCCTTTATATGGCTTTTACTATGTATCAAAACTGAAGATTCTAGTTATCACTGTTTGAAATATTTTTACAAAAATTCGCTACCATAACGCACTTGCTGCACCTAACCCCTTTTCAACACTATTACTGTACCCATAGTTTTTGAAAATGAAATAAATATAAACAGTACAAAATTGTGAAATTATAATTTTAATAATTTACACTGTACATCTGATTATATATGTAATTTAAATTGCTTTATGTAGTTTCATTTACTTCAAATGTTCCATAAAGAGTAAAAGCTAAGAGTAAAGAAACCATAAGTACCTAGGTACCCTAGGTATTATACTTATATTACTTTGAGGTAGGTATATTTCTTCTTGAAATAATTTTGTTTCAGTATCTACATGCATTGATTAAGAACCTGAATCTGATGTACACAACCGCTTTCTTATTTGTTTGATTGGATGTTAGAATCATAATATACTACAGTCACAGTCGACGCCCGAAAGCATTTGTTAAAGTAATGTTAAAATTAAAAGTTTAGTTATTATTTAGCTATTATTTGTATTACCCTTTGAATATAGGTAGTTGTTTTATATTCTGAGATTCTAAGGTATTAGCGGAGTCGAATTCGAGGTTATGCGCAAAACACATCCGTTTCTCTCATGCTCCTGTCAGCTAACAGATGACAAATAGTGCTGTTGTCAGATTAAACTAGAGGGATGGAGATGGCTTTCAAATATCGTGAAAATAGGAAGCTTAATATTTATATGTATCATATAAATATAATATAATAAAACGTAGTTCTAGATTGCTTTCAAACAAATTGAATCACTTTCATCAAAATTTCTTTTTCTTTACATTTTTCTGATACCTGCGGATTTAGATGGGAGTTGTCGTAAATGGCAATCCCGCTGATTGTTTATTGTGACATATTTTCGTAGCATGTCCGTTTAAAACTTAATTTGGAGACTTTGTTTGCAATGACAGCGCAACCCAGATTTATCTGTCCGACCTTGTCTAACATTATAGGCATCCATTTAGAGGTAATTTCAGGTCATATAGTAGATTATTGATTTTTATTTAGTTATAACTCAAGATCTACTGAACGAATTGGGTTCAAATTTGGTAGGTAGGACCACTTGTACAATGTGTACGTGCTTGTCAAGCTTTACTGTAATATTGCTAGTAATTTAAAAGATATTTTGTTTTTAATTATTTTTTTCTAAAAGTATTTGAGCGTCTAACGAAGTCATCGAAGCTATTAACAAAAACATTTCGGAACGCAGCAAGTGCGTTATGGTAGTGAATTATTATTAAATGCTTCAAACTTGGATAACTCAATTTTATATAAACTTGGAAAGTTGAATTTTGGTGGGTAGTAACGTCTTTCCCAAGGCAACATATCCACCAAATGTCATTAAAATAACTTTGTAATTTTCGGAGAAAAAAATTTTGTTCTAAAGAAAATTCAAAATTTGAATAACTCAATTTTCTATAAACTTGGAAAATTGAATTTTGGTGCGTCGTAAGGACTTTCCCGAGGTAACATATCCACAAAACTTCATTAAAATAGCTTTGTAACTTTTGGAGAAAACATTTTTTTTAAAGAAAACACAAAATTTTCCCTGAAAACCATGTCCGATTTTCCTGATAAAGACTATATAAACATATAAAAATTTAAACTGACCCCAGATATGGGTTCTAGGGGTCCTAGTTCGCGCTAATTTGAAAACATTTTTGCAAAATCCCACCATCGATACCTCTCTATTAGTGAATTTTTTAAAATAAAAATTCACTAATGTAGGGAATTGCTAAATTTGGTTTCGATTGGTGAAGTATTCTTTTAAAGTTATCTAGGTGCTCATTTCAAAAAAATTTTCAAAAATCTCACCATTTCTTAATGAAAATTCACGAAAGGATAAGAAAATTAATTTTGGACTGATGTTTCTACTTTCGCTTTGTACTCAGTTATGTTTGAATATTTTTGAAGCGTAAATAAAACTCTTTGTTCGTTCGTCAAAGAGATTGTTGTTGCCGACATTCCGTTGATCTAATCAAAGCGCAATAATTTTGTTTTGGCAAGCGCCTTTTATCACAAAATATTTGTATAACAAAAGACCTATTTAATGTTGGGAGAAGATATAAATTAATAAAGTGAGGTAAAATTTAATCTGATTTATCGAACCCTGACCATTGTTCCGGATGATAAAGGGAATAAACTGCCATAAGATCTGGAAGTGGTGGAGGAGCAACCCTTCGCCTCAGAATGCAAACATAATTCATAAACACTGTAGCGTCTTCGTATTGTTCTCTTCCGGATTGCATCATTCAGAACAAGAAAACTGTATTTATCATGACGGCAGCTAAGCGAGACCTGCAATTTCCTTAGTCTCTTGCATTGTTTGTAACGATTACGGAGCAAGATGATAATTTTGAGGATTTACTTTAAAAGAAACATAATACGTGAAAAATTAAGGTTGTTCAACGCTGACACAGTTTGCTTTACGGAATAAAACTGGAATTGGTAAAGATAAGAACCTCTAATAACGTAATTTCAGACACAGCGTTTGAGTCTTCTGTCTTAATGAGCATAATGCATACAGGGTGTTTTTAATAAGTATCTGAGTGGATTTCCAAGTAATTCTAAGATAGAAGCTTCTAATAGATTTGTAATCCAAAACGTTTTGTTTCGAAGCTAGAGGTTGTTAAACTGTAATTGTTTTCTTTTTTTTCGGTATTCTAGAATTTTTTTAAACCAACTTTTGAAACTTTTTGCATGTGCTACGCTCTAAAGTGCTTACAAGTAAATATCAATAAGAGCTTAAATTGTATACACGATATTGCCTCTTCGTGGGTCATAGTCACTTCAGCCCACTTGATTTTTTTATAGCACACCTTTTTTTTACCAAATAGTTTATATAAGGCAAAACCTGTGTGTCTCTTAGACATCATGAGCTTGATTTTTGTGCCACAAGATGGCTCTTTACTCGCTTCTTAAATAGTTTAAGATTATATGTCTTCGGAAATATGTGTGCCCGGAAGGCATTTCCAAACTTAGATGATCTGGGAACGAACAGAAAGATTCCTAATAAACCGATCGACAAGTGAGTAATTTTACACTAAAATCGTGTACTTTTTGACTAAAAGAGGCTTGCCGATTAAAGATCGCAAGAGGAGGTACTAACGTAGCAATTCCTAGGAGCAATGTTAATAGTAATATCGATAGAAGGAGCAGAGATTTCCAATTTTTTTCTTGTGGTCGAGAGAAGTGAAATTGACTGTGATGGTTGATTCCCTTATAAGGCGAACAGCTCATTTCTAAATGTAATCTATCAGGGACCAAGTTGGATTTAGGGCAGCCCACACAGACATAAGAAAAATATTCCAACTGTGGCCATACATGTGCTTTCCACAGCGTCAGAAGGTACTATGATGAAAATAAAACTTTTAACCACAATCAGAAGCCCAAGTTTGTTTGCTGCTGCTTTAGCAATATTGGAAGCAGGCAAGATTCTCTACAGCAGTTATACCCAACCTAGAGATTGTTGATTTTGGGACACTATTTTACCCGCCATCTGAACACCTGGGCCCCGTAGGTCACTCTTCATAGAGAAGAGGCGATTCTGTGTTTTTGTGGTATTGAAAATAACCACATTTGCAGAGTTCTGAAAATCTGAGACAGGTCGTCATTTAGGGAGTTGGTTACTTTAAATATCATTGATAAGAAACCAGAAGCAGATACTAGTCAAGTCGATGAGAACATCCTGTTGTTTGAATTGTTTGTTGTTGATAGAAGGTCATTTATATGCAAAAGAAAAAGTGAAATGTAGGAGCCAAAATGCAGCTCTGTGGAACACCCGTATTAATTTTCGATTTATCTGATGAAACCTCATCACCAACAACACGCAAGGGGCACTCTTTTAGAAACCGAGAGATTCATAGGCAGATATTCAAGATATTCATCTTGGTGTTTGAATTGTTTGTTGTTGATAGAAGGTCATTTATATGCAAAAGAAAAAGTGAAATGTAGGAGCCAAAATGGAGCTCTGTGGAACACCCGTATTAATTTTCGATTTATCTGATGAAACCTCATCACCAACAACACGCAAGGGGCACTCTTTTAGAAACCGAGAGATTCATAGGCAGATATTCAAGATATTCATCCCGTTGTTTGAATTGTTTGTTGTTGATAGAAGGTCATTTATATGCAAAAGAAAAAGTGAAATGTAGGAGCCAAAATGGAGCTCTGTGGAACACCCGTATTAATTTTGGATTTATCTGATGAAACCTCATCACCAACAACACGCAAGGGGCACTCTTTTAGAAACCGAGAGATTCATAGGCAGATATTCAAAGTAATCCGTCCTGAAACCTTCAGCGAGATTTTGGGCGTAGACAGTTTGAAGCCGCATAATTGAACTACAACAACACAACCTATCCTTATCAACCGCTCTAACAAGTAGGCATATTAAGGCCTAGACTGCATTCTCTTTCATATTTCCTCAACCTCTTGAAAATGGCTCCAAAACAGGAGCCGAAACGTCGACTTTTCATAAATTCTGTACGCTGGCCAACTCGAGAAGCAAGGATTCATATACAGGCTGTCCGTAAATTATGCGTCAAGACTTCGGAGGGTGATTTCTCACAAAAAAACTAGCGCCACAAAGTCTTATAAATTTTTTTTCGATAATTTTTCGATAATTTTTTTATTAGTGATTTCATTTTTTTTTCAAATCTTCCACATGTATTACCAGTGTCCTTGTAGATTAATGTTCCAAGTATGATGCAAATACTCCAGCGCCAAAGGGCCTAACCTGACCTTAACCTTCGATCTGTGGCGCACAACTATTTTCTTTTCACTAGTTAATGAATTTAGAAAGCACCCTGCTAAAGAGCATCAAAAATTATAAACAAGCATCTCTTGTTGCGATACTGTAAGATGAACCGATTATAAGAAAAAGTCTGGACGCAGCAAGAGCGTTATGGAAGTGAATTTACATAAAAATGCTTTTAAGGGCAAATATGTCTCTTTAAGGCAAGCAGGCACCAATTTGGTCACCGGTATAACCTATATAGTGGAAACAATGTACCATATTTTATCGAAAAAACTTATTGTTTGAAAATGTACAAACATTTTCCAAAAATAAAATTAAAATGTTTTCGCAAAAACTCGTTTCCTAGCCGACGAACCTTAGATTAATAGCAAATTGGGTTATTGAATTTTGAAGCATTTAATGAACATTCGCTACCAACACTTAGCACTTAGTTCACCTAGATTTTTTTAGAAACATGCATCATATTTCGACGAAAAATGCAAAAATGCAATAAGGAATGTTCAAAAAAAATTGTATGTATCGCCAATGACTTATGGGCCACCCTGTCGTTGTCAACATAATTTTATACCATGCAGTTCAAGACACCCTATTAGTAACGTATACAATTTTTTCGCGGATCTTGCATAATAACAATTATATTAAGCTTTCCCGTAGAAATGCGTCACCTTGTATATATTTAAACAGAAAGTAAACCCGGATATTGATCCTAGGGGGCCTAGTTTGCGCGCATTTGAAGAAATGTTTTTAGAATTCAAAAGTTGCGGTCTCCTCATTAACGAATTTTTTCTACCAAAATTAACGTCAGTGAAAGGGTCTATTTGAAATGAATTTTCTGGAAATATTTTAGTAAAATGAAGGACAATAACGGTTGAAGCTGAAACTTAAGGATTTGCAGAAGACTCTTTACATAATCCGTATTTCTTTGATGTTCTTTGCCCAAATGTTGCCAATTTTGAGGTTTCAAAATTGACTTCAAAGTTTTGAGGAAAATTCCCAATTTTTTTTTCGTTTAAATGCCTATAACTTTTTGTCTTTAAACTTACAGACCTAAATTTTGGTAAAGTATTGATCATTTATAATACAAACACGCGTACCAAACATGGTCGCCCTTACTTTGTGATTTCCGGAGATAGAAATTTTTCTCGAAAGAAAAGACAAAACTTTGCGGGAAAACCTATGCTACATTTCCTGGCTAACGAACTTATCCAAGCCAATTACAAAAGGAAGATACATAGTAAATTTGATCAAAAGCGGCCCACTATTTTTTGTGTTAACGGTGTGATACATACATATATATATATATATATATATATATATATATATATATATATATATATATATATATATATATATATATATATATATATATATATATAAATTGAAACTGACCCTGGATATGGGTTCTAGGGGGGCTAGTTTGCGTTCATTTGAAGAATTTTTTTTTCAAAAGCAGGGATCTCCTCATTCGTGAATTTTTTAAAGAAAATTCACTAAAACAAGCACTTGTAAAGCCACGGGAAAAGTCTACGACTGTATTAAATATGGAACGGTTTCAATAAGTTAGGGCAAGGACAGACAACCAGATATGCTATTCAAATTTAATTGAGTCTTAAAAGTGTTCATCTTCTGTTTATAAAATTATTTTTTATACAAAAGCTCGCTAAAAAAATCATCGTAATAACAACAATGCGATGAGATAACGGTGAAGTGAAATGAGACATTAAAAAAATGATAAAAAGTTAAGTCACTAACTAGGACTAGAACTCGTCATATAGGACTCGATTATCTTGATCTACAGGGCTTAGCCCACTCGGCCACGGTCGACATGACCGATGTATGTACTAACAGGTATATTCGGTAGTTTGTTAATTGTCTAACATCTTTACTATTTAAACCAAACAATTTTTATTTATAATGGATTTTTTAACGCTGGATAAACTGATTTGTACGATTTACAAAGAATGCTTTGAAAGCAAAAGGTTAAAAGTTGCCTTACTTTTGACAGATATATTCTTTTGTGATAATTTGTGTGTAATGAGCATCGTGATTAAAACTGATAAAATGAATAATAATAATAATAATAATATTAATCAATATTCGAATGCTGAGTCGCGTGAGATGCATTATTATTATTATGGCTTACCTGCAAGAAATGAATCAAGAGCAAAACGTTTGTACCGAGATGCATTTGCAAATAGAAGGACGCCACGATCTAGTTGTTCAGAACTATCCATGAGCGATTAGGTGAATTTGGCTCCTTTAAGATCAGCGATTAGGTGAGTTTGGCTCTTTTAAGACCAGGCGGTTTGATGTCGGTCGCCAACGAAGGACTCGAACTCCTGGGGCTGAAGCTCGTGTTTTGGCTGCGGTTGATAATAATCCTGATATAAGCGTCAGGTCAATTGCATCGCAGGAAAATATTTCCAAAAGCCCAGTCCATGTAATCTTGCACTCCTAAATCCAATACACTATCAAAAGGTCCAAGCCCTACTCACTGTAGATCCTCTTTCACGACACCATGTATATTGTTAAGTGAGTGATGAACGTGTCGCCACCTAGTAGCGAAACCAAGTAGTATGTTGTCACGCCAGCTCCAAATATCACAAAGTGTTAAAAAATAGAGACTGTATACAACCAACTAACAATTTTAGTAAATTTTCTGTCCTGGCCCATTTGTGCCTTAATATATGGACAAAGTATGTGAGGCTAGATGCATTCTCACAACAATTAGAACCACAGACCGGTTTCGCTCTAATTAGAGCTCGTCAGTACGGCATACTAATTGCTGCGAAAATACACCTATAAAGTAATACGGCTATGGTAGCCAGCCTTCCAACACTAATTGAGTGGTGAACATGCTGCCACCTAATCTAGCATCTATCCGTTCATTTAATTATCCTCTACATCTGATTCTGCTAATCAGGTCATACCTGCAACAGAGGAAGTACCAGGTCAAACATCTCGGAGCCAGATCTAGAACGTACCCAGCCACGGCTGGTCTCCCGCAGGGTTTTGCTATCTCCCCTCTGCTGTACAATATATATGTCGCAGATATTCCGACAGCCCCCCTAAACGTGACATACGCACTGTACGCAGACGACACTACCATCCTCAGTAGCTCCACTCAGCCGAGGATAATAACCGAACGACTTCAGACCGCCGTAGTCGAGCTGCAAGCATGGTATAGGAAATCCCTTCTAGCCATAAATCCCGATAAATGTTCAGCTTTCCTATTTTACAAGAGGAGACACACACCTCACGAACACGTATCATTAGACAACCGTCTAATTCCCTGGCAAGATTCCGCCAAATACCTCTGGGTTTTTCTCGACAAACACTTAACATGGCGCCCCCATGTCGACCACGCCCGAAAAAAAGCCTCGATGTTCATCTCGAAGCTGTTCCCACTTCTAATTAGAAATTCCAAAGTATCCATGAACAACAAGTTGCTCATGTACAAAGTCATCATCCGGACAGCCTTGACCTATGCATCACCTGCATGGGCCACCGCGGCTGCAACACACATCAAGACCATTCAAATCATCCAGAACAAAATTCTGAGAATGGGTACCGGAGCTCCATGGTTTGTCCGAAACAGTCAGATTCACTCTGATCTGGAAATGCCTTCGATACTTGAGTTCATAACTCAACTATCCACAACTCAGTTCGCAAAAGCCGCTTCTCACCCAAATGCTCTTCTCCGTAGTGCCACCGACTACGATGAGCAACTTCCACATAAGCATAAGCGTCCAAATCTTATACTTACCCGTTAACGCCCCCGCGGCAAAAACAGAATGGAAACATTCATACCCAAAAAGTCATTGTGTGAAATCTTTCCGACGGAAGTATGGACTAAGGTCCGGTACTCCCAGGGAGGGGCTTTTAGTGGGTACAGTCTCACAGTACCTCGATATCCCACGGCACCTACGGGGCTGTCAATGGGGTCTGCATGAGCATTTCCCCCTCCTGTATCCAAAAAAGGTGTTTTTTCACTGCAATTAGTATGCCGTACTGACGAGCTCTAATTAGATCAAAACCAGTCTGCGGTTCTAAATGTTGTGAGAATGCATCTAGCCTTACATCCTGTACATTGGTTATTATTAACTTTTGGAATAACATAAATGTAGCTGAACCGCATATTTTTTTTAAATCAAGAATCCGCCATTGCTCTGTGCACCATTACTTAAGACTCACCTGTATATGTATATATATATATATATATATATATATATATATATATATATATATATATATATATATATATATATATATATATATATATATATATATGAAAAACCTAAGATTCCGGGACCGCTAGCATAGATCTATAAACTTTCATATTTCGACAGATTCCAGGACCGTGCTTATTTGTAGTGGGGGGATATGGAGGGGTAACCATAACTCGCAAGATTTGAGGACCACGTCATATTTTTAAGTAATTTAACGTATTTATTATAATAATCATTCTTAGTTACTCTGAGACATTTCTCGTAGCAAAAAGATAATTAGAAACAAATATTATTGTACCTATTTAACTAAATAAATGCGAGTGTGCGCTCTCTGCATGTTTGTGTGTATATTTTGTGTAGGTAAGTATGCATGGGTGCGTGCGGGCGTGTGGATATACATGCATATCGGTGTATGCAATTTATTAAGAAGGGAGCCAAACTAATAAGAAACCTAAAAAGATTGCTATAATATTAGTATAGCAAATACCTTTAATACATGATGAGCTTGAAAAATGTCAAAGGTAGGTAATAAGGCTTTTAAATAAACTTGCTTATTTTAAATGAGAGCGATTTTTTGATGAATAGTTTAATTTGCCTCTGTTGTAAGGTGAGTAAGGATAAATAGCGTAAAAAATTTGACATGAAAAATATCAAATTTATAGTCTAGTTGCTTTTTACTAAACTGATGCATTTCAAAATAGCGGCAATTGTGTGTATTATGTAGAACCACCTGGTTAAGACAATGACGTTAAAAAGCCTTTTGAACTAATCATTTCATTCTCATTTACTGCAGTCTTCGTAATTATAGAATAAAGTAGATAAAAAAACCAGCCAGACCGGCAAATTTTAAGATGATTTTTGTTGTTTTTTTTCCAAACCCTAAAACATATTTGCTTTTTATTAAGAAAATCTGTCTTTACAATATGTTAACAATTGCAACTTAAAAACAATTAGCATAACCCCTGTTTTGTTTTTCTTTTCTGAACCTACTTATTTAAGAATAGTACTTGTGTTCCTTCCACAATTTTTTTTTCATACTATTGCGTTTCAAATCATCACTGTCTACAGGGGAAGTCGCCCTGTTGTCTCAACCATGATTATCTGTCTCCAGCAGCTTTCTTCATTTCATAGCTTCCACACTTCATAAGTTGTGCCAGTTTTCCCAGATATTTTACCCTAGGTCTACCTTTAGAAGAATTTTATTATGTCAGAATATGAACCAGTAAATTTTGCTTTTCCTTTTTCACTTACTTCCAGCATGCATCTTTCTTCTTTCATCTTTTCCAGCACACTTTTATTCGCCTCTCTATCGTTGTATCGTGTCTCTGTGATTTTTATCTATAACCATAGTTCAAAATCCTATATTCTCTTCATATCATGCTAAGTGGACATCCAAGTTTTTTCCACATACATTACTACACTCGATACGCAGGACTTAATGAACCTCTTCTTCAGATCCAAGTTTAAATGTTTTAGTGAGAAGACTATTGTGTTTATTGAATGTTTGCTTTACAATCGCAATCATCTTGCTCGGGTCTTTGTTGCATTTACTAACATTTATAAAAATACTTTTAATGTGGGAGAACATTTACACTTTTCAAGTTGTTGACCGTTGATGAATTGAGATGTCATCTTCAAATTTGATAGCACTCGAGAAACGAACGGTTCTGATTGTTTTTGGCTAAATTGGTTTAGTGGGTAGGGGATTTGGTAAAAATTGACCTTTTTTTTTGTTAAAATTCGAGTAATATAACGTTTTACGGTTTATTGATTAGAAAACTTTTTATTACATCAAACATCTGGTATTCTGTGCTGAAATTAAATTAGAGGTTGAGTGTGTGGGGGTGGAATATTGTTGACAAAAATTTCTATTTTTCTGCTAAAACGGCATAAAAAGTCTCAGAATATATAGAAAAATTGATTCTGAACTGAGCATTTTTTGTCTGTCGATCTGTCGGTCGGTGGGTCTACCAGTACGTCTGTCTGTTAATAGGCGCAATAACTTTCAAACGAGTTGAGATCTTATCTTCAAATTTGGTATCCAGTTGGCACCTGACAAAGGAGCGCTTCGAATTGTTTTTGGGTGAGATGGCTTTAGGGCGTAGGGGATAAATAGGGTGATTTGGTGAAAATTTACATTTTTTGAATAAAACTCAAGTAATATAACGTTTCAAATATTGCTTCTATAGTTCCTTGCCCAGCTCCAAACACGAATTGATACTGATCCTAGAAACTTCTAATTTTGCTCTTTATTCTATTTTTTATTATGATTATCAGAATATTCTCCACATGTCTCTGTACATTTATTGTCGTATGCTGGTTGCATTTTTATGAGTTCAGTGTTTTTGATATAGTGATACTTGTACTCTGTATAAACTAACTGGGCAGTTTTCCTGATGTATACTTTTTCTCAAACAGTTGACATAGTTTTGTTTAATTTTTTTCACCAGATTTTTTAAATGTTCCGCTGTTAATTCATCTACACAATAACTTTTTCCCTGTCTAAGTTATTTAGGGCCCTTTTTGAAACCATGTGTTGAAATAGGGAACATCTCATTTGGGTTTATCTGTCATTTCCCCCATATACACTTTTCCATATTTCATTTTCTCCCCGTGTCAAAACTTTTCTAATAGGCTTACCAGTGTCCAATGGCTTCATTGTCTAGTGATGAATTTCCATCGTTGTTCTTTTGACTTTTTGTCCCTGGTCAATATTATAGTCGTCTAACCTGTTAGTATGCTTGATCCAGCCGTGCCTTATTTACGCTATTTTTGATTTCTTCCCCATTTCTTTGCGTCCATACTTCTTTTGCTTCACAGCATTTTTATTTGTGACAGTTCTTTTTAGTGATATAATGTATTTGATACCCACCTGTACTCCCTGGTGTTTTTCATATACTTATATCGTCTCTTTCTGGGTACTTCAAACATTGTGTGTGTTATAATTAGACCATTTTCCATAGTCATTTATTAAGTACTTTATTTTTTCTTCATTTCTCATAAACCAAACTTTCCAGCTAAAGCTCCTTCCACTACCGCATTAGAATCTCAATTATCCCCAACATCTGAGCCTCTTTTCTTACTTTTATTACACATTTCTTATCTATTCCACATCCTTCTTTTCGCTGTGCTATGTCAGAGCTTTGCTTCAATTATCACCATCACTACCTTATCGTTGACACGGTATGTATGCCTGACTTTATTGGTATATTCGTTTCATAATTAGATTGCGACTCCATTGCTCTTTGAATCTTCTCTTCCACTATATATCTAATTCTAATATTATCACTCTTGAAGTCTCTATTGTTCAACCACCTTACCTCCGACATGACAAGTAGTTTATATCCATTTTTATGATTATGTTCTTTTCTACCTCCAGTTTTTCTGTCTTCAGCAAGCTTCTAACATTTCATTTTCTCACATTAAATGATTTCTTGATTTTTTTCTTTACATATTTTGTAATAATTTCTTTACGTAACGTTCTAGCTGATAGAACAGGGTTTCGCATGATAACGATCTGAGAAGCTTGTCCCGTGCGTGTTACCCTACCGGGTCCTGATTTTCGAAGCTCATGACTCATCATTGCAAAAAAATCTCCTATTTGCAGTCAATGCAAATGCTAAAGCGGTGTTCGGTACATACTTGTTTATTAAAACCTTCGCATTTATTACGTGCATTTATGTTGTTTTTTTCACAGGCAAAAATCACAACAAACAACCGGAACTTTGGCTTTGTGTAAAATTTCTTCAGCGTATTTCTAGAGTCGAATAGTACTCCTAATTTCTCGCGGGAGCTCACCACTGAACATTCTTTCTCTCAGTTAATCTTCAACTAGAGCGAATGGAAGTTATTTTTAAATTTTGCTCGTTTAGGCGCTTAATTAGTAGAGATTGAACTTATTAATTACAAATGAGTTTATCGCTACAGCGTAAACCATAGAATATAATATCCGAAGTAGCCATCTGCGAGTTTTTCTTTGACAGCCGTCAAATCATACAGCTGATCAAAGGCGCCAACACCTCCTTTAGTGTTATTGTATGATAATAGTATTTTTGGTTTCTTCGTTATTTCTCTATAACACCCTGTGTATGCATAGTCGATAATAAAATAACAAGTCTATAGTTTTTTCCGCACATAGAAGGATATCGTACTGATTTCATCAACCACGAACATAGATGTATCGACATCCTTTTGGTTGCAGTCATTGCTTCGGTATATCACGTTTGTTCTTCCTCATTGTCTATACACTGGTTAGCTTCTTTCCTAACAATTTTTCCGCGACATCGTAAGAACTAAACTAATGATTCATGGTACAATTTCTGTTTGAACCCTGAATAGCAAGGCCTCGTTGGTCCAATGGTAAGAACATGTGCCTCTGAAACGAAGGGTACTGGGTTCGATCCTAGGGTTCTCCTTTCACTTTTTCAGTGCATACTGCATGTAAAATTATCATCAACCGAGGTTGTGACATTTTATTTGAGCAGGTTTAATGTCTACCCGTTCCGCCCTTCGGACAGGGCGTAAAGCCGTCGGTCCCGTGTCCATGCGATGTTGGGCACGTTCAAGATCCCTACCGTCCTTACAGAAAATCTGGGGTTTTGCAAAATTTCCAAGATAGTGAGGTGAACCTGCTCGGTGATTGGCCATAGTCGCGGAAATAGGCCGACGTTGAAGTACAAAAAAAACCTGATTGGCAACCGCCAAATAGATCATCTATTGTGTAGGAATGGAATATTGTTTTTCTCGTTCTTCACTACCAATAAAAGACTTAGCTGATCACAGATATAATATTTTTGCATCAAACATAGTAACCAATTTTAGATCATACTTGTCTGTCCTGTTGGGTATGTAAATTTTAGAGGGACATCTGCCTCCGAAACCCAACAAGGTTTTATCTGTGGTTGCGCATTCTAAAGGTGTATAATCTTGTCTGCAACATTCTCTAAAATATTCCAAATTTGTCTGATAGCCGCAAATTTGTCTGCTTTTGGTTCGCTACTCTCTTGTGGCTTTATCGTTAAATCTCAAGCAGTTGATCAAAAACTCAAATAGATTTTTGACATAGTTGCTCTAAAAATGGGTGGTGCAAATTGGGTTGACCATGTATCAGTAATATGAACCTTTTTTCATAACACCACTTGCATATAGTATTACTTATATAGTAGTATAGAATTTCTCATCATGGTCATAAAGGACGTTTATCATAAAAAGTGTGCTGTTTTAAGCACATAATATGAATATATGTGTAAGAAAGTCCAGTAACATGCGAAATATTTTTTCAGTGCTGGATTATTGAAAAGTAGCTATAAATGCTAAGTATGTTTAATATGCGAAGAATACCCACAGAATAAAATTTTCATATTTAATCGCCGAATACATTATAGGTACTCATATGTACATTATTATACATTTAACGACCACACCTCGTTGAACATATCGATGCAATCACCGAAGTTAAGCAACGTCGGGTGTGGTCAGTACTTGCATGGGTGACCACCTAGGAACAGTGTGTGCTGATGAATGCCCTCGGAAGGCAATGGCAAACCACTGAGTATATTTGCCACTCAAATTTTCTTTGTGAAAAAGCGTCACTAAGGTTGACTTAAGAGTATTTATTTTCACCTTACATTGATGGTTTGTGAGAAAAATGTCGTAATCGTTGACTGTTATATTTTATTTATTATAACCTGATAATTAAGGGTGTAAAAAAAAGTGCGTAAGATTAATTTTCCCATAAATATATGTAGGTACCTACTTTATTGACAAAGGAAAAATTATTTAAAGCTTATTTTGAGGAAAAGTAGAGGAGTATATATTTTATAGTAAATTTTATTAAATCAACTTTCAAAGTGTGTTATACAAATAAGCATAACCTTGTGCTTGCAGTCAACACCATTTTTTAGGGGTCGCGCTCCAAATTAAACTGTCAAAATATTTTGCTTAAAAGTATGAAATAACATTGTTAAATGGTAAGTAAAATTAATTTGTTTATGACACTTGGTGTTTTTATAAACATTAGTGTATCTATAGGTAGGTTCTCATTTGTTGTAATGCTTTTACCTCTTTATTTCAAAACTTATCAGCTTTAAACATAGTTTCTTCATTTAAATTCTCGCAAAAGTAGACATCTACCTAAATTTCAATTTTTTAAAATATTTTCGGGCAGAATAAACATTTTTGTAAATCAGGTTAATTCATTTAATTTTCTAGCACTTTTAATATTCGGGGTTATATGAAAACTTATGTGTTTAGTTTCTATTTTGTTTTTCTCAATTTGGATTAACTATTTGATCAAACAACAAAATGGTTTTCGGGGTTTTGGGGGTGTCCCCTAGCAGTTTGCTTTAGTAAAGTTTTATTTTCAACTAATTATTGTTGCAGCCTTTAAATTGCATTTTTTAGATTTAAGTGTTGTGTAGCTTTAGTTCGATGCAAAATTAATCCTTCTAATATAATCAACTTATGTTATAGCTGCTGCTGTATTTTTAAACAGTGGTTAAAAATAGATTTAGCAGACATCATCAGACACGACTTCAAAGATTAGTGGCAACTTACAGATAATGCAACAACTCACAATAACTCCGAAACGTAAAACTTTGCTATTATGTATAAAACCATGATATATTATATTATGTTCTGCAACTATTAATAACAACGAAGTACAAGACATTTTGAAAAAAATATCTGAATAAGTATATGTGAATATACCGACAGGTGTCCACATTAGAGTCTACCTTCTTTAACTTTTTGTTAATATTGAAGCAAAATTTTTTTTTAATCGTAACTCGAAAATAATTAGGCATAGGTATGATAAGTAAGAACTTATTTTGAGTTTTCGTATAATAATTGTAAAACAGCATTTTATACTGAGAGATAAAAAATTAACTTTGTTAATCTTGGTCATTCATAATAAAACGACTGTCTAAACTAGTATTCTGCATTTATGTCAATTCATTTTTGTTAATAAATTTTTAAGTTAGGGTGATGTTAGGATTATGATTTTACTATACAGCACAAAATAGACATGATCAAAAGCTATTTTTTTAATTAGTGTGCTACTTGATGTAATTTGGAAACAGAGGTCAGCTTTCATGTAAACACTTGTCGAGGACACTTTTCGTGAAAACTTTGACAGAATTATTTTATAGGATGGTACCTAAAAATTGAAACGAACACTTACCATTTTATTTCTAAGTTTGATAAATGTAATTTTTGATGACAAATTGCAAATCAGACAATGAGTTTTATTATAGAAGGTGGTCAATGCAGCAAAGAAGTTAGAAAAAGGATCGCTATAGCAAAGTAACATTTAGTACACAAAATTAGCTATTTAACCTAAATCTCCAGGAGGGGTTCATCAAGTCATGCGAATGAAGTATTATAACGCATAGAGCCAAAACGGCCAATAAAGTTCTAATCAGGTGTCGTGAATCATTTATTTATTCATTTAACGACAGTGTCATTTACAGTAAATCATACAATATACTGACATAAAAAAATAAAAAGCAATAGACAGAGTGTTTTGTTAATAACCGATTAAAGATATGTACACATAGATACGAAATGAAAGTTTTTTTATATTTGTGATACCTAAAAAAATAAAAATACTTTTAAAAATTACAAAATGTTTACATGGCATAGTATATTAAGTAAAACACTGGATTTTTTCCACAAAATTGACCTACTAATTTGTTAAAACTTCTAGATGTGGACTGAAATCTGTAATGAGCACACATAAGTACACTTGGAGAAACCCAAATCACCACAACACATCTTTTTAAACACCTAACGTAACATCGTTAGCTTCATCAGATGATGACTATTCTGAAAATTCATCATCTGATGAAGCTAACATTGTTAGCGAAACGATCGTTAGGTCTCCAAGTGTAGTTATTAAAACTTCTAGAATAGCTTAATTTCACAATTGGTCGTTTAAGGTCAAAAGATATGTATTGTAGAAAACTTGCAAGACGGCTTGTATGAGAAGTATAAGACAGACATTAAATATTTTTACATGGAAGGCGATTTTATTTTCTAATAATCCAATTATCATAAACTAAGTAGCTCAGTTCAAAATGCAAGTGGTGTAAGGTGTCATAAATATCTGACATAATTTACAAGCAAAGTGCCGACTGCATTGTCAATGTAATAAAAATATGCCCCGTCTTCCTTCGGCTAAAGTCTATAGGGGTATCCAAGGGCCTTCTTATCTTTAGATAATTTACAACCAGATCTTTGACAAAGACAGCAAAATTGTATTATAAAATTTGGTACCTACCTGACGAAAACTAAAGCTGTAAAAAGAGCGGACCTTATTCCCTACTTTCCTTTGTTTAAATTAAACAGATCAATGCTTTTCATTTGATGCTATATCCACAGCATGTGTGGTATATCTTGTTTTAAAGCGAGTTTTTGTGAAAAAAATAACTATTGACGAGATTTCAATTGTAAGGCTATCCAATACTTTTTTCAAATGAAGGCACAAGTGTCTAGCATTTATATTCAAGATATGTTTATCTCTTATCACACCGATAACTCAAAAAATAATGGACCGATTCTGATGAAATTTGGTAGGTACCTTCCTTTTGTAAGTGGCTTTGACAAGTTTGGTATCTAGAAAAATCGGCCGAGTTTTTCCAGGAAAATTTTAAGTTTTCTTCGAAAAAAATTTTTATCTCCGAGAATTACAAAGCTCTAGACCCAAATTTGGTATGCAAATTTATATTACGCAAAGTATAACATATAATATATACAAAAATTTGGATTTATAAGTTAAAACAAAAAAAGTTATAGGCATTTAAAAAACAAATTTAGGTGCCAGTGATGACTAGAGAAATGCAAAAATGTCAAGAAGCAGCAAAAAAATTACTTTGAAAATTTCATACATTTTCTTTGTAAAATTTCAAACTCGCGATTTGAAACGTCAAAAGTGACAATTTTTAGACAAAAACCTGAAGTGAATACTGGTTATGTAGAAGAAATGTTGTAAGTAGTTAATTTGACAAAGCCTTAAGTATCAAAACACTAAGTGAGTGGTGAACGTGTCGCCACCTAGTTCGGAACCAAGTACTATGTTGTCACGCCCGCTCCAAAGAACACAGAGTGTTAAAAATAGAGACAGTATACAACTAACTAACAATTTAAAAAATTGTTAGCCCTGGCCCATTTCTACCCCAATATAGGGACAAAGTATGTAAGACTAGATGCATTCTCGCAACAATTAGAACCGTAGACCGGTTTCGCTCTCATTAGAGCTCTTCAGTACGGCATACTAATTGTAGCTGCTACAATTAGTATGCCGTACTGCAGAGCTCTAATGAGAGCGAAACCGGTCTACGGTTCTAATTGTTGCGAGAATGCATCTAGTCTTACATACTTAAGTATCAGCTTTAACCGCCATTGTCCGGTATATTAAAATATTCGCAGAAAATGCATTTTAGACAGACCATTTTTTGATGCTTTAATAGTCTATAACTGTTAGCGAATGTTCGTAGAAAAAAATTGTTATAGGGGACCGCGACTTTGAAATTGTTTTTTCCGGTTAAAATTAGTAAAAAAAAGAGGGGAGACATGCCCGCGTGTAGCAAACATATGCGATAAGTGACTGAGTGAAGAGTGGAACTTGTGATGAGCACTGATAAGTACACTTTGAGAACCCAAATCACCACAACCCATTTTAGAAAACCTGACGATCGCTTCACTAACCAAGTTAGCGCCGTTAGAGGAGAGATAATTATTCTATCAAGTGTACTTATTATGTGATAAGTACCTAGCTAAGTGGAGATGTGTGATGAGCACTGAAAGTACATTTTGAAAAACCCAATTACCACAACATATTTATAAGTCCTGACGATCATTTGGCTAACAAATATGGCGTCATCAGAGGGTGTAGAAGCGTTCAGTAGCTAGTAAAACGATGTTCACATCTTAAAAATGTGTTGTGGTGAATTGGGTTCTCCAAAGTGTACTACTTTAAGTACCAACTTATTATTTTTCCCCACTTCGTCATTTCTGTTCTTTTTTAATGCCCGTGACAAAAAATTGTTCAAAAAATATAGAATGTAACAGTAAAAAATATTTATTTGGCAGTTCTAACAAACAATGTGAAATTATAAATATAAGTAAATACTATATCACTATATATATTGAAGCTATAATATAAAATTTATCAACTTGCTAAGTGATTCTGCTTTGTTAGATATTTCTTAAATAAATAATTTAACTCAATCCGCGTGTTCAGAGCTTTGGGATGCTCTATTTAAAAAACATTTATTACCGTAAGAAAACTTTTTTTTGTAAGAATATTATTGTCAGAATATTGCAAGCATATGTAGACAAGTATATAAAATTTACTATTGGATTAGATCAAGTGTTTTTTGTACTTTATATGAGCCAGACTTGTTTCTGTTTTGGATTTAAATACAATAATAGTATTTTATTGGTTACTATTTCCTACAAATTTAAGAAAAAGGAAACATATCAATTATTTATTATTGAAAAGGCAGATTTTATTTTTAGTAACATTTTTCCAAGTGTAGTAGGTGCAAAAACTCAAAATTATTTAATATTTTTGAATATGACAAAATAGATATACCTATGTTTGTTAACCCATTTAACTTAAAATAAAAGAATGTATGTTTTTAGACCACAATCATTACACATCAATCCAGATCAAATAGATATTTAGCATTTGGAAACGTTAAAGGCAACACGAATTGTTTACTTCAAAGTGCAAAGCAAATTACGTAAAATTAAAACTACAGGATTTTGCAGGTTCAGTTTATTTATTTTTTCTGACCTGAAAGATAATTTTCTGAATCACATCTAGAGTAAGTGTTTTCGCATAATGGCAATATTTTATAATCTTCCAGCTTATATTTAGTATATTTTCATTTTTCAATAATTCTGGCTTTGAAAGGTTTTATAAATAATACCCGGGTAGATTAAAATGTCGCGATTATTGAGGCCACGGGTGCGTAGATCGCCGCGGTAAGATATTAAAAAAATCCATAATCGCACGTGATAAATTAAGTGATGCTTCAACATGATGAAAACATCGTTCTTCACTAAAAATGTTTCGCAGCAACTAAGATTTCATAGCTATGTGTAGATTCTTGTAAATACACTCACCTAACCTGCTTATCTGATACTAATTAATTATCACTTAAAAAAAATGGTTAGATACTGATATAAATAAATATACATACATATATACTACGTTTTTGTTTACGTCCGGCATTCCAGTAAACAAAAAGCATCGCAGTTAAGCGGTTAACATATTGTGTATTATAATTTTATGTATGTACACAATTTTAATTTTTTGTATTCTTCGCTTTTTATTTTTGTCTCAAGAACATCTTCAGTCAAAAAAGCGACAAAATGTAGAAGCCACTGAAGGCTTTCTATCTTAATACTATTACTAGGTTCAATACCAGTATGCTATCAATTAACTTTTTCAGTATATTCTGAGGAGCAGGGGTTAAAAGCTATCTCAATTTTGTGTAGCATGTGATGATGGGCACGTTAAATATCCATATGGAGAAAGGTAGGGGTTTGGCAATATTTCAAGCATAGTAAGGTTAAACTGCTCGCTGGCGTCGTGACAGGCCATAGACGCGGAAATAAACCGACGTTCAGTAGACAACAAAAAAAAACGTACATACAAACATTGTTTTTTTTTAACATTTCCAGAAAAAAACGTTTCATATGGCGTGAAATTTTTGCTGCTTAGGAATGTAAACTTCTTAACATGTACCTGGGTTTTAATTTTGCCCAAGTAGTCTTTTGATCCACCGGTCATACAACAAGTATTAAGTTCTTGCGCAAAGCATGTCAAAGCATGATTATTAATAAAACAAATTATATAAACTTTTATCGACTAAACAACAAATTGATGCGGGTGTTCCACTGGGTTCGGTTTTGCATTCAAAAGTTTTCTTTTGTATATTAATGACTTCCTATCAACAGCCAACTATTCGATTAACAACTTCGCTATTGTAGCACTATTAACAATGCGTTCTGATTCACTGGCTCAGTATTTACTTCCAGCTCCTTTTAAATGAGAATTCTCAAAACCAACTTACTTATTTCCAGTACTGCAACAAACAAACTTAAGTTTCTCTTTTGGATTAAAAATGCATATTTTCACGCTGCGGCTTCTTACGTTGTAGAAAGCACAGAAACGTTCACAGTTGAAATATTGTTCTCATATCTGAGGTGCTACCCAAAGATCACCTTGTCTCTCTTAGATTTAATAATAATTACACTCATAATTTGACAATGTGCCTTATAGAATATTCATCCATTACGGTTACTCTCACTTCTCTATATTTCAGAAGAAATGTTGGAGATCTCTGCTCTTCTATCGACATGGCCTCTCAGAGATTGCTTCTTGGGTACCTTTACTTGCAACCTTTACTCGGCAAACTCATCTAAGCAAGAAAGCGCACGTCTTCACTGGCCAATTAGCCACATGTCAAACAATTCGCTATAAATTCTCGTTCTTTTCGAGAGCATATAAACTCACACACACAATAGTATTTTTCAACTATCTCCATTCAGAAAGTTAGCAGGATTTTTATTTAATTAACAATGAAATGGTCATGTATTATGAAAGCAGTGATATATTATTTACTTTCTGGTGACACGAAAATATTAAAAGTTTTACTTTTTGAATAACTTCGAGACAATCCATTAAAGCGTAAAATTTTCGTGTATAGCAATATAGAGGCTGGTCTGTCAAAAAAAGACATATATAGACAAGTTTTCGCGAATTAGCATGTATAGCGGAAATATTTGGTGCTTAGTCCCATACAAATTATGGAAATATTAAAATACAAAATTTGTATTATAATTTTTACTCTGAGAGATATCATATTTCATTACATATAAACGTACCACCTTTATGTTTTAATAAATGGGGATGATATTGTTATTAAATAAATATTTCCTTACTGTTTAGTTTAGGTTTTCAAAACAAAGGTGAAAATATTTTGTCTGGGAATATCATTTTTTTTATATGAATAAGGGATAATTATTTTAATTTAGTAGTTTATTGTTTAGTGGTGCATAACATCTTAATTTAATGCAAATAAAATTTGTTTACCTATCTTAATTTACTTCCTTTCTTTATGCAGTCCTACAGTCACTATAATATAGAATTTATGCAGTATACTGTATTTACCTCCCCTCACATTACTATATCCCCACCAGATTTACGAATTTTAATAAGATTCGACAGATTTGAGGACCGGTCCCCGAAACTGCAGAGTGTGTAAATTCAGATGGTCCTCGAATCTTCGACCCCGGTCCCGGAATCTTCGGCTGGTCCCGGTATCTAGCGTTTTGTGTAATTTCGGTCCCGGAATCTTAGGTTTTTCATATATATATATATATATATATATATATATATATATATATATATATATATATATATATATATATATATATATATATATATATATATATATAATTTTAACAAATCCAGGTTTCGGCGTCTGGGGACCGTAATTCGCACTCATTTAACAGAATTTTGCAAGGTCCACCATCGCTCTTTATTAGCAAATTTTCTTAATTAACATTCAAGTATTTGAATATAGTTATTAAATTGATAAATTACTTAAATCATATTTGGTAATGCTTTATCGCTAAATGTATTATAGAAACACATTTTGTGTGTTTTGTTTAAAAGACTAATTCTTAAAATTTTGTTTTAAGAAACTAAAAATATAATATCGGGTCTCCTGTACAATATTATTTGATGGCTGCAACGCATCCGCTGAGACTGACATATATCCCTTCTTTTAACGTAATAAATACAAATGTTGAATATAATCTTAATCTATTTGAAAATAAAACGAACAAAGCGTCACATACATAGAGAGCATATATCACAAGAGTTGGACCGAGAGTTCACTGGTAAATCCGGTGCTAATCCTGACATTTTTCAGTTTTTCCTGGACTTGTAAAGATAAAACTAAAGTCTGATCTGTAGGGAGTTTCTCCAGGACTAAGACCTCTGAGAAAGGGCGATCCTTATAGATTAAAGGTTAAGAAGAGTATTGCTTAACTGATTGAAAATAAGGGCTCCGGGGGAAAATGTAGCTACCTTTGGCCATTTTAAAATATCGGTTTATTTGTTACAACAAAATTCAAAACAATGGAACATGATGGAGAAAACATAGGTATTAATAGAAACTATCGTGTTCTGGACTAGTTCTTCAGTGCGGATAATACCTTTTAGAAATTTATATATATATATATATATATATATATATATATATATATATATATATATATATATATATATATATATATATATATATATATATATATATAACAAGAAAACAATACAACTAGTAAAAGAAATCAAAAACAAACGAATCAATAAACACCAGAAACAAATACAAAATACACAACATTCACTTATAACGAGAACATCAAAAAAATAACACAGTTACACAAACAGCATGACTTAAAAATGAGCTACAAAACCAATAACAAAAAAAGTTCGTGATGCAGCAAGTGCGTTAAGGTAGTGAATTTTTATTAAATGCTTCAAACTTAAATAACTCAATTTTCTATAAACTTCGAACGTTTAATTTTGGTATGTAGTAAGGTCCTTCCTAAGGCAATATATCCACCAAATTTCATTAAAATAACTTTGTAATATTCGGAGAAAAATTTTTTTCAAAAGAAAATTCAAAATTTGAATAACTCAATTTTCAGCAACTTAGAAAGTTGAATTTTGGTACGTAGTAAGGTCTCTTCCAGGACAACATACAGGGTACTCAGCGACCTGGAAAACCGACAAAACCTGGCAAAATCAGGGAATCTGAAATACCCCCTAAAACGTCAGAGAAATGTCAGGGAAATTTGTGATTTTACTCAAATGTCATGTAAATTATTCAGTAGACCTCAAAATTATATTTTTTAAAATTTCGTCACTAGCAGATGCATTTTTATTTTTAGTTTATATATGTTATATGAATTTTCTCACTTAAATAGTTTTCTCATACCTAGGAAAATATATCTGATAACAATGCGGCTTACCTTTGGTACCAATGTTAATTAAATCCGCCAATGAACGCAGCGTATGCCACATCATGTGCCGATATAAATAACGTCTTCTTTCTATCTCAAACATGTCTAATATGTACATCTCACTTGGAATGTTCTTCCTTGAATGCATAAAATGCAAAATGCGTTTTAGTTATTGGCTGGGTAGAGCTGTGTTGTGAATGTGTTTATTCTATTTTAACCTTTATGATCATGTTGAAAGTTGCAAAATATTTGGCATTTGTATATGGCGCGTGTAACTAGTATCTTTGTTTCATTTTTTCAGAGAATTTTCATAAATAAAACTTCGCTTTTAGAGCGGTAGCGACTTTCGAAATTTCAAAAAAAAAGTTAATGGGCGCGAATCTGAGCTTTTGGAACCCATTTCCCAGGCTGATTCAAATTTATATATACGAACAACATGGTTTGCAAAGTTTCTACGCCACCTAGAGACTTCTGGTTTATTCCATCACACTTTTTGTTCGTAATTTTGATTTATTTTGTTCATAAATAAACAGTATTCACGTATGTGTTTATTATTTAGAGTATTATGAAAAATGTACTCGAGGGGCCTGAAAATGTCAGGGATTTTGATTTTGGATTTATGCTGGGTACCATGAACATATCTAGTAAATTTCATTAAAACAGCTTTGTAGTTTTTGAAGAAAAATTTTTTTCTAAAGAAAACTCTAAATTTTCCCGGAAAACCCTGTCAGATCTTGCTGGCTAATAAAGTCGTCCAAGCCATTAATCAAAGAAAGGCACTTGCCGAGTTTCATCGAAATCGGTTAATTATTTTTTGAGTTATCGGATGGATACGTATATATATATATATATATATATATATATATATATATATATATATATATATATATATATATATATATATATATATATATATATATATAGTATTAAGTTTTTGTGACGGTAATATGGTTATTTATCAAAGAATTGTGGGAAAGCCGTCAGTTACAAAATAAAACTCTTTATTATATGCCGAGCTTTCGGAAAAAAATTATTCGATTCTCAAGGAAATAACGTCAGTTTTACTAAACTAATTATTCAATAACAAACATGAAAAAACCTTTAAATAAATTTGACTTCACTCAACTTAGGTTGACGAAAACGAAATCATTCAGGCGATTTGTAAGGAAAAATGATACGTTTATAATTTGACAGATATTTTACTTTTCTAAATATGAATTAAGTTTCCTTCTGGAAATCTTTTGTATAACTTTAATGTAATTTGTAATGGAAGTTTCTTTTAAAGAGATTTACACTATCTACAGATATAACAAAATTTAATTCTTTAGCTTCACAGCAAATTTAGTTTTGGGCATTTTTCTCAAAAGGCGTTAGAACACAAGATTTTTTTGATAATAGAGATCTCGATGGTAACACTTTTGAAGAAATTTTTAAATGTGCGCGTACTAGGACGTCTAAAATCGATCTTCAAGGGCTGTGTAGGTTTAAAGTATTAACTTTACTAATATGCCGTATGGTAGTGTACAATTCTTATGAAAATTCTCTACTATAACGCACTTGCTGCGTCCCGAAATTTTGTTTCCTAAGAAATTTCGATTAAAATTATTAAATACATATTTCAAGTTTAATTTGAATATCTCAAAAGTGTCAAAAATGTTAAAGTTCAAAAAGTGACTGCTTTTAGTGAATTTTCATTAAGAAAATTCACTAATACAAACGTATGGTGAGACTTTCGGAAAATTTCTTCAAATGAGCACGAATTAGGGCCTGGAACCCATTTCCATCGTCAGCTAAAATATTTATATATATATATATATATATATATATATATATATATATATATATATATATATATATATATATATATATGTGTGTGTGTGTGTGTGTGTGTGTGTGTGTGTGTGTATCCAACCGATAAATCAAAAAGTAGTTCACTGATTTGCACCAAATTAGGGAATTGCCCTTATTTTGCTAATGGCTTGGATGAGTTCGTTCATCAAATCTTAACGGTCAATTTTTCTTAATAAAAAATTAGAAAATATTTTTTAAAACGCAATATCTCTCAAATATGATTGAAACGAAAATTTACAACTTAAAAGAACATAGACAGACGTGGTTGTGTACTAATTTTCAAGTCGTTTGATCAAAGAAAAATAAAGTTATTCGAAATTGATAATAAAATAATCCTTGACACCACTTTAGATTCTGTAATGCAATATCTACAATGTTTGACAAAGACAGATGACGTTATATGTAATTTTTGTTGTTCCCTCAGGGCTCGTCCGCGGCCTTGCCGCCCCGATAGCACTGCAACCTTTGGTTGATTGCGCATAGTTATATGTATTGCTATGCTACTTAAATAAATCGTAGATAAAAATCTAGACAATCAAGGTTTTCGCACGTTATCAGCGTGGACAACGTTATGAGAGATACGAGAGGGACGCCATCTCGGTGCAGGACCAGGTAGTACGATAGCTCTAGTTTACACAAAATTTTATAGATAGAGCTGTGCACAATAAAGTACAATCAACTAACAATAATTGTGTAAACTGTCAGCCTTGGACCAGTTCTTTCGTAATACCGGGACGAAGTTTGCATCTAAAAGCGATGGATTTTAGAATGAGAATGTATACTATAAATAACAAATATCGGGACGCAACAAGTGGTTTATAGTGGTGAATTTTCATAAGAATTGGACCCTATTAGTAAGATATATTATTAAAACTAATTCTTTAACTTTAACTGGGCCTTGGAGAGCGGTTTTAGAGTCCCAGTTAGCGATTTTTTGAAAAAAATTATATTTTATATGGAGCTATAAATATTAAATTTGATCTTAGATATAATCTGTAAGTACTGAAAGTGCCTTTAAAAAATTGTGTTACAAATCTGATTAAAGTTACAAAATTTTTTCAGAAAAAAAAATTACAAAGGGAATGCACCTGTCAAATTATAAATATGGCAGGTATTTTTCCTTATTAATTGCTTTGATCGTTTTGTTTTAGTCAACCGATCCAGTTTTTGCAAACAATTAGCTACAAAAAAAATTGGGGACGCAGTAAGTGGGTTATAGTAGTGAATTTTCATAAGAATTATACACTATTAGTAAGATATACTATTAAAACTAATTCTTTAAATTTAAATGGACCTTTGAGATCAGTTTTAGAGTCCTAGTTAGCGATTATTTGAAAAAATGTATGTTTTATATGGAGCTCCAAAATTAAAATTTGGTCTTAGATATAATATGTAAATAATGCAAGTGTCTTTAAGAAAATTTTGTTACAAATTTTATTGAAGTTACAAAAGTTTTTCAGAAAAAACATAATTATTTACAAAGGGAATGTACCTGTCAACGTATAAATATGGCAGGTATTTTTCCTTATTAATTGTTTGGATGATTTTGTGTTGTCAACCCATCCAGTTTTTGCAAACAATAAACAAAAAAGGTTTTTTTTAAACAAATTTGTAGTTATCCGCGAAGCTCATTATGTTATTTTTCTTTAATTTATTACACCCGTGCGTTTACATAGGTGTTACTATGGTTCAAGATTGAAGATGCTTAATGGGAAATTTATTGAGCTATCGGATTTGAAATATTTTCACGAAAATTTTCTACCATAACATAAAAAACCTTTTTTTGTTGTTTTTTGTTTGCAAAAACTGGATGGGTTGACTAAAACAAAACCATCCAAGCAATTGATAAGGAAAAATGCCTGCCATATTTATAATTTGACAGGTACATTCCCTTTGTAAATATTTTTTTTCTGAAAAACGTTTGTAACTTCAATGAAATTTGTAATACAATGTTTTTAAAGGCACCTGCAGTACTTACATATTATATCTAAAATCAAATTTTAATTTTTTAGGTCCACATAAAATATAATTTTTTTCAAACAATCGCTAACTGGGGCTCTAAACCCGATCTCAAAGGTCCATTTAAATTGAAAGAATTAGTTTTAATAATATATCTTACTAATAGACTAAGTGAAGATTGGAACCTGTGATGAGCACTGATAAGTACACTTGGAGAGCCCAAATCACCACAACACATTTTAAAAAGACCTGACGATCGTTTCACTAACCAAGTTAGCGTCATCAGAGGATGAAACATTCTAAATACTTAAAAAACTAACATCAACTTATATACCGGATCTCAGGTAAAGAGATCGAACCGAGATGAGACACTAGTCGTAGGCAAATTCCACAGTGTATTGTATTTTTATCGCCTGACCAGGTCTTTGCGCTATCCTTATTGCTTTATCTAAAAGTGTCCATCTGTAATAGTCTTGAGAAAGTTCACCGACCGCTAAATTAACAACGGTTCCTTTGGCGGCAATAACTGTATACTTGTTATCGGTAAAAACTTGCCGAAAACGTGGGAATTTTATTTAGCAAAGTAATCTATCAAGTGACTAGTGGAAAAATTAATCAACAAACAGAAAACAAAGAAAATGGTGACGGAATCAACGACGTTCAGAAGAGAAAAATCGGAAAAAAACTTTGTTTGCTTACCATTTGAACCTAGAATCACAAGGGGTCTAGACAACATTTTTAAAAAAGTCGACTTACAGGTAGCATTTTCAACAACAAATACTTTAAAAAACTTGCTAGGTAATCCAAAAGACAAGGATAGCGCGAAAAAAATGTCGGGAATTTATGAAATAAGTTGTAAAGATTGTAATCTTAAATACGTCGGACAAACAAAAAGATCGATTGGAATCAGATTCAAAGAACACATATCCCAATTACGTTACGGTACTGTAGATAAGTCTGCCGTCGCCCGACATATTTGGGATAGTAATCATCACGTTGATAAAGAAAATCTGAAATTAATAAAAAATGTTAGAAAACCAGGTCAGCTGAATGGGTTTGAGAGCGTATATATTGCGAAATATAGTTGCAACAAAGAATGTATGAACAGTGCACCAGCGCCAATTACGAGTCACTTGATCGATTACTTTGCTAAATAAAATTCCCACGTTTTCGGCACGTTTTTACCGATAACACAAGTATACAGTTATTGCCGCCAAAGGAACCGTTGTTAATTTAGCGGTCGGTGAACTTTCTCAAGACTATTACAGATGGACACTTTTAGATAAAGCAATAAGGATAGCGCAAAGACCTGGTCAGGCGATAAAAATACAATACACTGTGGAATTTGCCTACGACTAGTGTCTCATCTCGGTTCGATCTCTTTACCTGAGATCCGGTATATAAGTTGATGTTAGTTTTTTAAGTATTTAGAATGTTTCATCCTCTGATGACGCTAACTTGGTTAGTGAAACGATCGTCAGGTCTTTTTAAAATGTGTTGTGGTGATTTGGGCTCTCCAAGTGTACTTATCTTACTAATAGTGTACAATTCTTATGAAAATTCACTAGTATAACCCACTTGCTGCGTCCCGAACCTTTTTATTTTTAAGCAACGTACATTAAAATAATGAACTATAATTATTTGGCCTCCTAAGCCCACCAACGTTAGACATAATCTTTCTTTTTACTTTACCCAGCTTTAGGGAGAAGGGAAAAAGACAGCGAAACGTCGTCGTAATCTTATAGACTTGTATATTTCCAGACGTGAAGACCAAAAGCGCAAGCATTTCTGCGTATCTCTGCGTTTCGTTTGATAATTACTCAAGATAACAAGTTTTAATACAGCCAGCGAGCAACTAATCTGTCTAGTTAAATGTTTTAAGTTTCACCTTTTTCTAGAAGAGCGATGATAATCAGCGGTGATGAATCGCTCCTTATTGGTTTCTTTTCAAACACAGTTAGAAGCAATCTAACTTTCCAACGGAGTTTCGTGATTTTCTTTAAATCGATAGATGTGTACTGCAAATAAAATCAACGGTGCAAATTAAGACCCCGGTTCACAGTTCATTGGAAAATCGTTCCCTGGCACGTTAGAATTGTTAAAATAGAATAAAAAGCTGTCTAAAGAGAAGACCCACAGAGTATTCAGATTTTCTTTTACCAAAGCGAAACATTTCTTTTGTATATTCTTCAACTTTTTTAGTGTCACAAATTCGTAAATAAGAAACTTTGGACGCAGCAAGTGCGTTATAGTAGTGATTTATTATAAGAATTGTACACTATATTAACACGACATAGGTTCTGGCATTGTATTTGAGCAAGTTGAATGTCTGCACGTTCCGCCCTTCGGAGGGGGCGTAAAGCCGTTGGACCCGTTTCCATGCGATGTTGGGCACGTTAAAGATCCCTACCCGCCTTACGGAAAGGCAGGGGTTAGGCAACATTTCCAGGATAGTGAGGTGAAACTGCTCCCTGGCGTCGGTGATTGGCCATAGTCGCGAAAATAGGCCGACGTTAAAGAAACAAAACACACACACACACACACATTAACACGGCATATTACTAAAATTAATACTTTAAATTTAAGCGGATATCCACCTGCTCGATGATTACGTTCGATCTAGATAAGTCACTCACGTATCACGTTAAATAAAAAATAAAAGTCTGGACGCAGCAGGTGCGTTATGGAAGTGAATTTTATAAAAATGTTTTTAATAGAAAATATATCTCTTTAATGCAGGCAGGAATCAATTTGGTCACCGGTATAACCTATATAGTAGGAACAATGTACCATATTTTATCAACATAACTTGTTTGAAAATGTACAAAAATTTTCCGAAAATAAACTAAAAACATTTCCGAAAAAACTCGTTTCCTAGCTGACGAACCTTAGGTTAATAGCAAATTGCGTTATTGAATTTTGAAGCGTTTAATGAAAATTCGCTACTAAAACACACTTACTGCGTTACGATTTGTTTTACAAACATGCATCATATTTTGATGAAAAATGCAAAAATGCAATAAGGAATGTTCAAAAAAAATGTAGGTATCATCAACTACTTATGGGCCATCCTGTGGTGGTCAAAATAATTTTATAAGATGCAGCTCAAAACACCATATAGGTAACCTATACAATTTTTTCTCGTATCTTGCATAATAACAATTATATTGAGCTTTACCGTAGAAATGCTTCACACTGTATATGTGTAAACAGAAAGTAAACCCGGATATGGATTCTAAGGGGCCTAGTTTGCGCTCATTTGAAGAAATCTTTTTAGATTTAAAAAGCCGCGGTCTCCTCAATAACGAATTTTTTCTATGAAAATTAGCTACAGATTATAGACCGTTAAACCATAAATTTAACTATAACTGCTTCCAAAGTATCAAAGGAAGTGTCTATTTGAAATGAATTTTCTGGAAATATTTTATTAAAATGAAGGGCAATGATGGTTTAAGCTGAAACTTAAGGGTTTGCAGAACACTTTACATAATCCGTATTTCTTTCAGGTTCTTTGCCAAAATGTTGCCAATTTTGACGTTTCAAATCGCGACATTTTACGTTTTGAGGAAAACCCCTTTTTTTCTTTGAATGCCTGTAAGTTTTTTGTCTTTAAACCTGCAGATCTAAATTTTGGCCTTCTATGATCGATTCTTAAACACCAACACTTACTGCTGACTCGCTTAATACTCTATGATCACCTCTTCACCACACCGACTTAATACTGAACTAACTTACTCTGCGCACCGCTCGTCTATTTATACTCTCGATAGAGATTATAGCCCTTCTACACTTTTCTACACCTGTCACTTCTGGTCCCTTCTAGAAATATCATTCCAGAGTGTTCGCTGTTACCAACACACTACATCTGACCACAGAATAAACAAAGTCCATAAATTTAATTCTCATTGACAAATGTGACACTATATATATATATATATATATATATATATATATATATATATATATATATATATATATATATATATATATATATATATATAATTGAAATTTGCGCTCATCTAAAGAATTTTTTCTAAATTCAACAGTCGGGATCTCCTCGTTAGTGATTTTTTGCTAAGAATATTTACTATAACAAGCACTTGTGAAGCCACGGGAAAAGTCTACGATTATATTAAATATGGAACGGTTTCATTAAGTTAGGGCGAGAACAAGCAACCAGATATGCTATTCAAATTAAATTAAGTCTTAAAACTTTCATCTCCTCTTTGTTTAATTATCCATTGTACAAAAACTCGCTAAAAAATTCATCCGAACAACAACAATCTGATTAGATAACGGTGAAGTGAAACGAGAATAAAAAAATATGAAAAAAGTAAAGTCACTAACTAGGATTCGAACTCGGTATGTAGGAGTCATTTGAATTTGATTATCCGATGCACAGGCACTCAGGCCACTGAGCTATGCTCTACATGTGTCTACTAGCAGCTATATCCCGTAATACATTGGTTCAATGTTTTAAAATTTACACAAAACCATTTCGATTAACAATAGATTTTTTGCTCATATTATAACGAAATCAAGGAAAATAACGACATAGGCACATATCTTGGAGCTTGTTAGTCATTTCTTGTAGTAATTTTCGTACTCAATCAATTTTGTCGTTTTAACTTTTTTGCATCAGATTTAATTAACTAAAAATTAATTTACCTCTAAATTTTTTGTCTTTTAAGATAGAGATCTCAATTTTGGTACACATGATACACCTTATGACCGAAACCGACGTACTAAATTTTCAAGTTAATAAGCCGCCAATTGCAAGATATACAGTAAATTCGTTGCCAAATTCACAGAAACAGAATCCGCTGAAGATTTGCCTCGACCAGGTCGACCTCGAGTAAGTCAGATTGGATATATTGTATGAATCTGAAGAAAATCATCACCCTTCTACAAGGCAAGTAGCCCTAAATAACAGCGTGGACCAACCTTTAGTGGTAAAATTATTCAAAGAGCAGTATCATCCTTACAAAGTGCAATTGATACACACGTTAAACGATGATGATTCAGACCGTTGTTTACAGTTTTGTGAGCAATGAATGTTACGCTGCGCTGAAGATCCCGATTTTCTCAATAACATTATCTTTTCTCATGAAGCCTCTTGGTGCCTGAATGGACTGTAAATCGTCACAACTCAAGATATTGGTCACGGGAAATTCCTCATTGGACTCAAGACTCCAGCAATCAACGTCATAGCAAAAAGAATGTATGGGTGGGAATAATCTGTCGGCGTTTCATAGGGCCCTACTTTTTTCAAGAAAATCTTACTGCAGCACGTTACCTAAATCTCCTGCGATTGAATCTGATGCCAGCTCTGGCAGTAGTTTCACCAAATAATCACGAGGCAGATGTGCCTCATCAAGATGTTTGGTTTGGGTCACTTTGGTGTAGACGTCCGTTAATATATAGATGCCGCATTTCCTGAAAGACGGATAGCGCATCAAGGAGAAATTGAGTGGCCACCGCGTTTTCCATACTTGACGCCCTTGAATTTTCTTCTGTGGAGTTATTTAAAATCGTAAGTGTATTTCAACAGACCAAACTATTTTAGAGGAGCTACAGCAAATAATTCGCGCTGAAGTGAAGCAAATTAATCCTGATATTTTTGAGCACAGTGTACAAAGTATGTACACTCGGTCAATGCCAAATGGTAGGTGGAAAACAATTTGAACATTTTTGCTAAATTTTGTTTGTTTTTTGGTGGTTCAATACTTTTTTCCGTTAAGCTTACGTTTCCATTTTTAAAGTATATAATGCCATTACTTCCTGGGCAATGCAACCCGGGGTCACACATTTATCACACCCACGTATAGTTTGGCACTACAACTCCGCGAACTGGGACGAAATGCGAGATTACTTTTCCTTATTTCCATGGGCGTCTGTCTGCTTCTCTCATCCTGACCCCTCTGATATCTCACAAAACGTCATCGAAATTATTCAAGCTGGCATGGAATTATTTATTACACATACACAGAAAACCTCTGCAGCCACTCAAAAGCCCTGGTTCTCTAAATCCTGTGACAAGGCCAGACTTGAAAAGGTCAAAGCTCACAAAACGCTTCTACACAATTCCAGTCAAGAAAACCGTCAAGCATTTAACGACGCAAGAAACCGCTATGTCCGCATTCTTTCTGAGGCCAAACACTCGTTTAATAACCACATCAAAAACAAAGTCCTCTTAAGCTCCAGCGGCAGCAAACCCTTCTGGACTCTTGCTAAATCTATCGGGAATAATTTCTGCAAAAGCACGTTTCTACCTCTTGTTTCAGGGGATGAAATTGTTTCTACCGCCCTGGGCAAGGCTCAACTTTTTGCCTCGTTGTTCGCCAGCAATTCTACGCTCAACCCACTTTCAAATGTTCAACCACCAACAGTCCCCAATGTCGCGCATAAAATGACGGATATCATTTTCAAAACTAAAAAGGTACGAAAGATGCTCTCTTCTCTTAATACCAGGAAAGCCTCTGCCCTTGACGAGATCCCAGCAATTGTTCTCAAAAAATGCGCACCAGAACTTGCTCCTGTCCTGACTCGTCTGTTTCAGACATCTTACAATAGAGGCATATTCCCTAGTAACTGGAAGACTGCTCGAGTACAACCCGTTCCCAAGAAAGGATCTAAAGCGCTTCCTAGCAACTACAGGCCTATTTCTCTCCTATCAGTCGTTTCTAAAGTGATGGAAAAGTATATAAACACCGAATTACTAAAATTTCTTGAAAAACACAGTCTAATCCACGACAGGCACTATGGATTCAGTCAGCGCAGATCAACTGCCGACCTCCTTTCCTTTGTCACCCATTTTTGGAACAAGTCTATGGAACTACACGGTGAATCCCAGATTGTCGCTCTAGACATATCCAAAGCATTCAACCAGGTTTGGCACGCAGCAATGCTTAATAAACTTCCGGCCTATGGCCTACCACCAAAACTCTGTACCTGGATAGCAAATTTCTTCTCCAACCGGAGCATTTCTGTTGTCGTGGATGGCCATTCCTCTAAACTGTATCCAATTAATGCAGGAGTTCCTCAAGGTTCAGCTTTAGTCCCTACTTTGTTTCTTCTCCACATCAATGACCTCCTCTCTAGCACATCCAACCCAGTTCACAGTTACGCGGACGACGGCACCCTCCACTCAAATATACAATATTCTAAGCCTGTCTCTTTAACCCAATTAGATGAGGATCGCAGACTCATGAAGGGATTTGTCTCCGTGGATCTCCAAAAAATATTAGACTGGAGAAGTAGAAATCTTGTACAATTCAACCCCACCAAATCACAGTCTTGCTTTCTTCCTCATAAGAGATACACCAGCCCTAGACCTATCACAGTGAACAACCAAATTATTCAAAGTAATGTGTCCTTTTCACTTGTTGGCATTTTTGTGGATCGAAATATCAATTGGCACCAACATGTCAGATCAATTGCAAAAACGGCCGCTAAGAAATTAGGTTTCCTCTCCGGGGCTCGCAAATACTTTTCACTAATCTCTATACCTCATATACTTCACAAATAAGACCAAACCTCGAATACTGCTCCCACATATGGGGTGCTGCTGCCGCTTCTACACTTGCTATCCTGGACTCAATTCAGAAGAGAGCTATACGTCTCATCGGTGACCGTACCCTCACCCAAAGGCTGCCATCCCTTGCTCACCCACGTGCTGTTGGTGACATCTCTCTCTTTTATAGATATCTACACGGGCACTGCTTAGAGGAGCCTTCTTCCATAGTTCCTCCACCTGCTGCCCCCAACAGATCTACCAGGGGAACAGAGCGAATGCACCCTTTTACTGTCCAGGTCACCAGACATAGAACATCTTGTTATGCCCGCTCTTTTGTCCCGAGGACTTCCAAGTTGTGGAATTCCTTGCCGGCACCTGTTTTTTCCTTCTCCCCCGAACCTCCAAACCTTCAAGTCCAGAATTAACAAGTTGCCTCTTTCCTCCTTGTCAACACCCACGGTACGATAGTATTTAGGCTGAAGCCCTCGTGGTGTGTTGTTGAAAAAAAATAATTGTTGGGTAGGTTACCAATTTTTTCCATCATCATTTAAGTAATAAGCGTTTCTATGGAAAAAGTGCAAAAAATATGCTGGTCATTTAAAAAATTTATGATGACCTCATCATTCAAACAGATGACGTCATAAATGTGATTTTAACGTCATAACTTGGCAATTAAAGAGATAAAATTAACCTCTCCGAGCGTTTTTCTTGAAAAAATTAAATAACCCATTTATGAATTATGTTCCAATCTTAATCATCACACTGTATATTCGTTTAGCGTGTATATTTAATATAGATAGTAAAACCAGCAAATTATTCTGTCTATTATGAAAATGGCGCATAAAACAGGCATTCACTAATATCACTGATGTGTATAGTAGTCACTCTGCATTATGCAGTAAGAGCTGCTCAACACGAATGCACCAGCCATGAGGTAACAACCGAAGTTTGTTGCTTATGCAATTTCCCGAAGAATATTTTGTTGATAGTAGAGGAAGTTATACACGGTCTGTGAAATTCTCACTGGCTCCTGTATTTGTAGAGTAATTATCACATCCTATCTAAGCCATAACTGGTCTTGAACAAACACACTCAGGAACTACTAAATCATCTACAATAATGTGCGAAGCCATGGGTAAATAATGATGGGGTAATGTCTGTGATCCACCCCTTACAGATCTTTTGTATTATTTATCTTACAAAGGCAATATCAACAAACTAAATATGTTTTTATGTCAGAATTAGGACATTGCCAGTTTAGACCAATTTTTGGGGAATTTTTCACTGCTTAAAGACGTAGACGACTAACGTAAAAAGGTGCTAAAAGAGGTGATGCAGATATAGCTGTATAGTAGTATATTTTAAGATAATTATACACTGTATTATTGAATTGTCTTAAAAAAAATTCACTAATGAGGAGATCCCGACTTTTGAATTTTGACAAATGTCTTCAAATGAGCGCTAATTAGGCCCCCTAGAACACATATCCGGGGTCAGTTTCAATTTATATATATATATATATATATATATATATATATATATATATATATATATATATATATATATATATAAAATATATATATATATATATATATATATATATATATATATATATATATATATTTATATAAACATACTTACTTTGTTAATTCCAGAGATATAATTTTTTTTCGAAAGAAAACACAAAAGTTTCCGGGAAAACCTGGGCCGATTTTCCTGGATAACGAACTTATCCAAGCCATTTGCAAAAGGAAGGTATTCACCAAATTTAATTAAAATCGGCCCATTATTTTTTGAGTTTCGGTGTGATAAGTTCGTTAGCCAGGAAAATCGGCCCAGGTTTTCCCGGAAACTTTTGTGTTTTCTTTCGAAAAAAAATTATATCTCCGGAATTAACAAAGTAATGGCACGGGTTTACAACCTTATAGGTAAGTTACCTACCAAAATTTAGCTCTGTCGGTCAAAAGACAAAAAAGTTATAGGCATTTAAAGAAAAATAAATTGGGGTTTTTCTCAAAACGTCAAATAAAATGTAAAAATTCGCAACGTTTAGACAAAGAACTTGAATCTAATACGGGCTATGAAAAAAAAAAAAAAAAAACAAAACATAAAAAAGTATAGAAACTGAATTTATTATTATATTAAAAAAAAAAAAAAAAAAGTATACAAAGTAAATTTATTATTACAAATTAGTTAATTAGGTATAAAAATAGTGTAAGATAATAAAATTGGCTGGCGATATAACTTGATGCAAATTTATTGTTTATAGATCTCATAAACACCACTAGACATAAATTTAAAAAAAGTCTGTGGCTAATGGACCTAACGGTCCGAGGCCAAACCAAATTACAACAACAACAACAATACGGGCTATGGAAATAAAATGTCTCAAGAAGAATGTTTTACAAACCATGATGTCTTAGTTTCAACTGTCATTGTTTAACACAATATTTGCAGAAAATTCATTTCAAGTAGACCCTTTCTCTGATGCTTGGCAGTAGTCTTAGCTATAGAGTTTATCGTTTAATGGTATATAATTTTTGTAGAATTTTCGTAAAAAATCAATAAAGCTCAATATATCTGTTATTATACAACATATGAACAAAAAATGTATATATTAATTATAGGGTATCTTGAGCTACATCTTAAAAAAATATTTCTACAATCACAGGATGGCCCATAAGTCGTTGGTGATACAATTTTTTTTTAATGAAACACGCCTTATGTTGTTGCATTTTTGCATTTTTCATCGAGATATAATGCATGTTTGTAAGAAAAGAAATTCTGGACGCAGTAAGTGCGTTATGGTAGCGAATTTTGATCAAATGCTTTGAATAGCTCAATTTGCTATTAACCTATAAGGTTGACCAAGAAACGAGTTTTTTCGGGAACACTTTAAGTTTATTTTCGACAATTTTTGTACATTTTTAAACAATAAAGTTATTTTAATGAAACATGGCACATTGTTTTTACTATATAGGTTATACTGGTAACCAAAGTTGATGCCTGCTTTCTTAAAAAAAACACATATTTGCTATTAAAAAAATATTTTTATGAAAATTCACTACCATAATGCACTTGCTGTGTCCAGAGTTTTTATACAAATAAACTTGTTTTGCTTGTGCTTGCAGTAGATAAAATTTCCTGTGCTAACCCCTCCTAATTTATAGCTGTCAAAATTGCTTTTGATATGTCACTCTTAAAATTTCGAGCATGTGGTGCTTTCGAGGTACTCCTACCATCCACATTTCTCAAACGAATTTTTTACTATTCTCCACTATGTAATCAATGTAGAATCTAGAGAATTGCGATTTCACAAAGACCGGTTTCTACGTCTATAATATTTTTCATCTTTTTTTTTTCTTTTTTTTTTAATTTCAACAACACACCACGCCTAAACAATATTGTACCGTGGGTGTTGACAAGGAGGAAAGAGGCAGCTTGTTAATTCTGGACTTGAAGGTTGGAGGTTCGGAGGAGAAGGAAAACATGAGGTAAAGAAATTAAAATTTACAAAGAAAAATCAAGTTATTAATATTAGAATTTTGTAAATAAAAATCGCTACCATTACACACCTGCTGCGACATAACTTTTTTTCGTCTCTGAGCCACTTCACTTTGCTGAACGAAAAAATCTAAATAAATAACGAAATCGGGACATAACTGGTGTTATCTTGACCATTGTATTTGATATCAGACTTCACCCTCATGAATAATTATCAGCATAAATTCCCAATGTTCGTTGCTTGTTTACGTGTTTGATGGCTACTAGAGGTTGATATATAATTTCCCACATTCCATTTCGCCATCCCAGCTCTTTGTTTGTTTTTCACTTTCTGTTTATGTAATCAAAATTTTGCCCCACATGCTCAATTAATGTGTAGCATTCCTGATGACTTTGGTGATTTATGGGTGATTAGTTACATACACTTATCTCTCTCTCTCTCTCTCTCTCTCTCTCTCTCTCTCTCTCTCTCTCTCTCTGGTGTTATATAGGGGATTCACAGATTCCAAACTAGCGATGTCTATACATAGTGCCCCAAACTAAATGGAATGTATTGCTATCTCCGTTATTATTAGAGATAGGGAGACAGTTAAATTACCAATGTTTTGTAGAATTTCATGCTCGTTCCAAATATGACTTGCATTTTGCCCTGCCTATTTTTGTTTTCAAGTTATCTTGAAAAAAAAATTGTCGATTTCTTTTTTCTTCAATATCTAAGTAGGCGTTGATCTGGCATGTCTAAGACTTGCACATTATCAGGACACTTTTTACAGAGTATTCTTTTTGTGCTATTGGAACACACTGTATACGTTTTTTAAAATTTCAACACACTACGAGGGCTTATAGCCTAAATATTATGGTACCGTGGGTGTTGACAAGGAGGAAATGGTCAACTTGTTAATTCTGGACTTGAAGGTTTGGAGGTTCGGAGGAGAAGGAAAAACATGTGCCGGCAAGGGATTCCACAACTGCGAAATCCTCGGGACAAAAGAGCGGGCATAACAAGATGTTCTATGTCTGGCGACCTGAACAGTAAAGGTGTGCATTCGCTCTGTTCCCCTGGTAGATCTGGTGGGGGCAGCAGGTGGGGGAACTATGGAGGAAAGCTCATCTGAGCAGTGCCCGTGCAGATATCTATAAAAGAGAGAGAGGTCACCAACGGCAAATCGGTGGGCAAGCGATGGCAGCCTTTGGTTGAGGGTAGGGTCACCGATAAGACGTATAGCTCTCTTTTGAATGGAGTCCAGGATAGCGAGTGTAGAAGCGGCAGCTGCACCCCAGATGTGGGAGCAGTATTTGAGGTTTTGCCTTATTTGTGAAGTATATAAGGTATAGAGATTAGCTGGTGAAAAGTATTTGCGAGCCCGGAAGAGAAAACCTAATTTCTTAGCAGCCGCTTCTGCAATTGATGTGACATGGTGCCAATTAAGATTTCGATCCACAGAAATGCCAACAAGAGAAAAGTACTCATTACTTTGAATAACTTGGTTGTTTATTGTGATGCGTCTAGGGCTGGTGTATCTCTTATGAGAAAGAAAGCAAGACTGAGATTTGGTGGGGTTAAATTGTACAAGATTTCTACTTCCCGAGTCTAATATTTTTTGGAGATCCACGGAGACAGAACCCTCCATGAGTCCGCGATCCTCATCTAATTGGGCTAAAGAGACAGGCTTTGAATATTGTATATTTGAGTGGAGGGTGCTGTCGTCCGCGTAACTGTGAACTGGGTTGGATGTGCTAGAGAGGAGGTCACTGATGTGGAGAAGAAACAAAGTAGGGGCTAAAGCTGAACCTTGAGGATCTCCTGCATTAATTGGATACAGTTTAGAGGAATGGCCATCTACAACAACAGAAATGCTCCTTTTGGAGAGGAAATTTGCTGTCCAGGTACAAAGTTTTGGTGGTAGGCCATAGGCCGGAAGTTTATTAACCAGCGCTGCGTTCCAGACCTGGTCGAATGCTTTGGATATGTCTAGAGCGACAATCTGGGATTCACCGTGTAGTTCCATAGACTTGTTCCAAGAATGGATGACAAAGGAAAGGAGATCGGCAGTCAATCTGCGCTGACGGAATCCATACTGCCTGTCGTGGATTAGACTGTGTTTTTCAAGAAATTTTAGTAATTCGGTGTTTATATACTTTTCCATCACTTTAGAGACAAGTGAAAGGAGATAAATAGGCCTGTAGTTGCTAGGAAGCGCTTTGGATCCTTTCTTGGGGATGGGTTGTACTCGAGCAGTTTTCCAGTTACTAGGGAATATGCCTTTATCGTAAGATATCTGAAACATACGAGTCAGGACAGGAGCAAATTCTGGTGCGCATTTTTTGAGAACAATTGCTGGGATCTTCTCAAGGCCAGGGGCTTCCTGGTATTAAGAGAAGAGAACATCTTTCGTACGTTTTTAGTTTTGAAAATGATATCCGCCATTTTATGCGCGACATTGGAGACTGTTGGTGCTTGAACATTTGGAGGTGGGTTAAGAGTAGAATTGCCGGCGAACAACGAAGCAAAAAGTTCAGCCTTGCCCAGGGCGGTAGAAACAATTTCTTCCACTGAGACAAGAGGTGGGAACGTGCTTTTGCAGAAATTATTCCCGATAGATTTAGAAAGGGTCCAGAAGGGTTCGCCGCGCTTGGAGCTTAAGAGGACTTTGTTTTTGATGTGGTTGTTAAACGAGTTTTTGCCTCAGAAAGAATGCGGGCATAGCGGTTTCTTGCGTCGTTACTATAAAATAGTGGTGAAAATCGTCGTTATACCTTTTCACATTCGTGTGTAATTGTTACTTTCGGATCCAGTATTACAACGTCGGTGGTTCAGGGGTAAGAACGTGTGCCTCTAAACCGAAGGGTACTGGGTTCGATCCCGGGGTTCTCCTTTCATTTTTTCAGTACAAACTGTAACATTAACACCAACCGAGGTTCTGGCATTGTATTTGAGCAAGTTGAATGTCGACACGTTCCGCCCTTCAGAGGGAGCGTAAATAGGCCGACGTTAAAGAAACAAAACCGACACACACATGTATATATATATATATATATATATATATATATATATATATATATATATATATATATATATATATATATTCATAGTTACGACGCCAAAGTAACATCGCCTTTAAATTGTGATGATTATTAGCTGCACATTTGAAAGTTTCTTATTGACTAAATCAGGCCGACGTTAAAGAAACAAAACACACACACACACACACACATGTATATATATATATATATATATATATATATATATATATATATATATATATATATATATATATATATTCATAGTTACGACGCCAAAGTACCATCGCCTTTATATTGTGATGATTATCAGCTGCACATTTCAAAGTTTCTTATTTACTAAATCAGGGGTGTTCAACCTACTTATTTAGAACCACTGTAGTAAACTTGACACTAAACTCAGATTTCGTTGATTTACATTTGAGTTATAACTGTTGAAATTAATTCCATATTACGAAGATAAAGCAGCTAAAGTTTCACCTTGATCTAGAAGACCGCATTAAGTTAAATTTATGGTGGAAGGAGACCGATAGTTTCCAGTTTCTATCGAGGAGTCAATGTGTCATATAGAGCCTAGTGTGTTAAATTAAGGCCCGTATGAAACAGTTTATTAAACTTGTGCGTAGGTGAGACACCTATTAATTAAATTAACTACCTATGCTGGCTCAAAGATTACCCTCCATACACAGTATCTGCCATTTCTTGATACAGCGATAAGGATGTACCTTAGGGAAGTAACGTGCTCTAATGTGTGTTTAAAAGGAATTACTAACTGATTAGGTTTTGAAGTTTGTTGCCGCTTTGTGTAGCTTGTAGTTATCTTCTGTTTTCTGACGTGTCATGTCATATATTTGACACTTAATTTATTTATTACACTGCAAATAAGTTTCGTCATGTAAAACCGAGCTAAGTTTGTGATCAGGTTTTGTTTAAAATACTCAGACATGCTTCGTCACAGTCTTAGTGCAACATCGCGCCTGCTGTGGAGTAGTCTTTGAGAATTTTTTAAAATTATTTTTTGTCAAAAAAGTTTGTTGTAAACCGGCTTTCCTAAAAATTCTCTCGAGACCCCTTGCGATACGCAATTTAAAAGGTAGACAAAGCAGTTTTTTCTCTATTTTATCTTTCCTAAATTTCGTGGATTCCCCTAATATTTTCTTTGTTCTGTTTATTAAGTACACTTGGACAACCCAAATCACAACACATATTTCAGAGACCTTACGATCGTTTCGTTGACCATGTCAACCTCTTCAGAGGAAGAAAAATTCTAAAATTAAACTACTAGCTTCAGTGTATTTATATCGTCTAGCTAAACGAACTAGTCCGAAGTAAAATTGTCGTCGAAGACCCATCGTTTCTTTATTGTGTAGTGAAACTACGAGGTCGAAGACCTGCTTTAATCTTCTGGTCGACAAATTTATGAGCCCTTATCTAATATAAGGATAATAGGCTTAAAAAGAAAGGCACCGAGTTATTTAAGGAATCTGCACGTCCCCTTTCGATCTAGAAATTTACTATGTGGATATTGGAGCAAGCCGACAAGCACATCTAGCCAGACAAACACCATAACCTCCGTTCATCTTTTTTATATAGAAAACTAAACCCGGATGTTTGGCTCACAATGTTAACTCTAACAAAAGATAAATCATTCGACTAAAATACTACATCAAAACTATATTTATGTTGATTTTAATTCTTCGTAAACACTATTTATATTGACTTCATAGATACAAAGAAAACGAAAGGGTCTTTAAATCGAGACAAGCGTAGAGATTAGTATATCTATAGACCGGCCGAGTTATTGACAGTAATTTATTATTCTACCAGACAAATTAGGAGTGTTTAACTGGTCAAATGCAAAGTGAAAATAAAGGGCTTGAAACTAAAGGTGCCGCACGATTCAATGAAGTTTTGTTTTTAATCGACCTTGATATAAAAATACTTTTTAATGAATCAAGCATAGTTTGATGTCTAACATTTTTGACAAGTTTCAAATTTTCTTTGTCAATGTGGTAATTATTATCCCATATATGTTGTGCCACACACGATTTGTCCACCGTACCATATCGTAAATGTGCGAGATGTTCACGAAATCTGGTGGCTATGTTTCTCCTAGTTTGACCCACGTGTTTAAGATTGCAATCTTTGCAGCTAATCTCATAAATAGCGGACATTTCAGTGACTTTGTCTTTGTCTTTCGTATTACATAACAAATTTTTTAAATTAGTTTTCGTCGAGAAAGTCAAATGTAAATGGGCTTTAGGATGGGTCTTCGACGACAATTTTACTTCAGACTAGTTCGTTTACCTAGACGCGATATAAATACACTGTAGCTAGCAGTTTAATTTTAGAGTTTTTCTTCCTCTGAAGATGTTGACATGGTCAACGAAACGATCGTAAGGTCTCTGAAATATATGTTGTGGTGATTTGGGTTCTCCAAGTGTACTTATTAGTGCTCATCACAGGTTCCAGTTTTCACATAGTGAATTATGGTTATGTTTATTAATTAATTTTTCCACTTGGCAATCCGAATATCCATTATTTTTAGTCAGGTTTTAGTGAATTTTTGTTTAACAAAAATCACTAATAGGGAGGTATCGATGGTGAGATTTTGCAAAATTGTTTTTCAATTGACGCAAACTAGGACCCCTACAGTCTATATTCCAGGTCAGTTTCAATTTATATATATATATATATATATATATATATATATATATATATATATATATATATATATATATATATATATATATATATATATATATATATATATATATACTCATACTCATACTCATTTATTAGTGGTCAAAATTATATATTATGTCTTACAAATAAGCTGTGCTTGTGCTTCTATTAACATAATTCTGTAAAAATCCTCAAATTATCAAACTGTCAAAACAACTTTAGTTAATGTCACTTTCTGAATTTTGTCGATCTTGCTTTTTCTTCTCTTTCTTCTTCCCCAAACATTTCTATAGCCGTTACAAAGATTTATCTTCACTCTCACCTCACTATTTCTCTTCATTTCAACCAAACCTTCTTAAAAAACATAATTCTTTAGCACAGAAATTTTGACATTTTACATGACATAAACTAGTACTTCTCACATATATATATATATATATATATATATATATATATATATATATATATATATATATATATATATATATATATATATATATCGAACCAGTAACTCAAAAAGTAATTCACCGATTTTGATGAAACTCAGCAGATACCTTTGTTTTATTAATAGATTGGATGAGTTCGTTAGCCAGGAAAATCTGACAAGGTTTTCCGTGAAAATTTTGAATTTTTTTGGAAAAAAAAATTATCTTTAAAATTAAAAAGTAATTTTGATAAAATTTGTGGGTATGTTGGCTTCGGAAAGACCTTGATACGTTTCCGAGATTAATCTTTCTAGCTTTATGGAAAATTGAATTATTCAAATTTTAAGCATTTAATGACAATTCGTTACCATAACGCACTTACTGCGTCCCGAACATTTTAATGTACCCTAATTCTCTACTATATCTACTTTTACTTAAGGGATATGTTATTAATGTATTTACTAAGAACTTTAAACCGGCCGTTTTTTTTGTGCAAACGTATCATGTAAGTCATTTGGAAAGTAACTTAGAGTGGTGGTTACCTGTAGAGAGAAACGCCTCAAAATTAATATATGAGAAGATCTTTGAATGCTCTATATATGTGAAGAATTACATTCCACTTACCTTAATAATTTAAACAATAAAGCGCTTTCAAAAAGCTTACCCCGATTTTGCATCAGAAAAACTTAGGCATAAAGGCTGATTCACGAACTCGACCTCGGTTTTCGCCGAACCAAGATTTTTGCCAAGTTTGATTGAAAATAGTTTAGTATTTTTGAGTTATCGCTCGGATACGCACACACACACACACACACACATATATATATATATATATATATATATATATATATATATATATATATATATATATATATACAGGGTTTTTCACGATAGCCGTGCATTAGAAGTTTATGAAGTTCCCTGATATCCTAAATTTTGAAATTTTGGCAGCGGTCACAATTCGTAATTGTCTTTTATTCTAAAATATTTTCAAGGTCACATCACTTCCGGTTAGACCAGAAGTAGTCATCAGCTTTGCTAATTTAAATAGAATGGCCTATTTTTTATTGCATATTCGAATTCGCTATAAAATTTTGTGAAGATTTATATTAGGCTTTCCTATCCCTATCTTCAACTGTTCCAAAGATATTGTGATTTCTGTGTATTTCGGCGATTTTACAACCTTATTTATAATAGTTTGTATTTCACATGTTTTTAAAGATAAAAGGCTCAAATTTAGAATTTCGTAACTTGTGGGAGGGGGATTTCATATTATGTGCCTTAAGTTTACCTGTGTCATACAGAGTGTTTTAAATTTAGTTACTAACTTAGACATATGTGGCAAAAATATTTTTTTTTCAAATAGAACACCCTGTTTATTATTAAAAATTTGAGTTCTAAATTTAATTCTACACCGGTTTGATATAAGTTTTTCCATACCTATCTTCAATATGTTGCTTGTTATTAGCATTTTTAGGTAACAACCTCCCCTTCTAAAGAGTACATGTTAGACTACACAACAAATGCAGCTGTGATTGTCAATCAGATAACAAAAGTGCTCTGATTTCATAAAAATATTTAATGTAATTATGAAGAAAAAAATTTAAAACAAATATTAACAATAAACAAAAAACTGAAGAAAGACAAAAAAAGTTAATTTAAATTTAAATGCTACGATCACTATAAATGTTCTATGTGACCACCATCTTGGTCAAGGCACTGCAAAATTCTACGGTTCATCTCATTCGTAGTAGCTCTTTTGTCTTTTATTTGGATCCAAATCTCTAAAAGCTCTAATTGCACGATTTAAAAGATCATCTCTACTTTGCACTGTTGTGTCATAGACTTGACTTTTTATACGCCCCCAGAGATAAAAATCGACAGGCGTTAAATCAGGATAGCGGGGAGGCCATCTCCAAGGACCGTTGGGCCCAATCCATTCGTCTTCAAATAATTGCGTTAAGTGCCAGTAAACTTCACCAGTGGAGTGGACAAGCGCGCCGTCTAGCTGATACCAGCAGCTTTGCCTTGTATCTAGTGGTAGCCTTGCCAGAAAATTACGGACAGATCCCCTTAATAGTTCCAAATACTTTTCACTGTTTAAATTTTCTTCGTAAATTTCATAAGAGACCTTATTGTGCATAATAATGCAAAGCACATTAAAACTAAAATTTGTTTGAAAGCGTCCTTCTCTAAATATATTAGGGTTTTCACTTGTCCAAAATGACTATTTCTCCTATTCACAATTCCTTCCCTTTTAAATTTCGATTCGTCAGTCCAGATAATTTTAGAGAGAAAATTCTCATCTTGTTGAATATTCAGAAACATGTGTTCGCAGAATTCTACTCTTTTTAAATGGTCACCAGGTCTAAGTCCTTGTAGTACTATTTCTGAATATGGGTGCATCTTATGAGATTTCAATATTCTGTGCACAGATGAACTTTATATTCCCAAACCTCGAGTAGCTGCAGGAATAGAGCTACGCGGGTAAACTTGAAAATAAGCCAAAACGTTTATCTCATTATCTTCATTTTCAGTTACTGGCTCTGGATCATGTCGTGTAGTTTTGACACTTCCAGCAATTTAAATCGTTCCTCTATCCTTGCGAATTTTCCTCTAGTCATTGCCGATAGCGTGGGATACCTTTCGTTAAACATCCTGCATGTTCTGCTTACAATCCGATTGCATTCCCCATGGATATAAAATAAATGTAAAATATCCATATTAGAAATACTCTTCACTATTCTGCATTTTTATTGGCTTATTATTTCTATAACGTAAGTAATACAAACACACTCAGATTAACTTTCAAATATAAATGACGCTTTAGAATTCATGTGTTGTCAAAATTCTGTTTTCTGACAGCCACAGCTGCCTTTATTGTTCAGCGTGATGTATATTCTCTAGAAAATGAGTTTGTTACCTAAAAACTCTAGTAGCAAGTTACTCGTAAGAGATAGGTATAGGAAAACTTATATGAAACCGGTGTAGAATTAAAATTAGGACTCGAATTTTTAATAATATACAGGGTGCACCATTTGAAAAAAATGACTTTTGCGACATTGAATATCTGTAAGTTGGTCTTTAAATTTAAAACACTTTGTATGATACAGGTAAACTTTAGGTAGATATTATGAAGGCTTTATCCTAGAAGTTATAGTATTCTAAATTCCAGTCTTTTATCTTTAAAAATATGTGAAATACAAAGTGTTATAAATGAGGATAGAAGTTACGCAAAATGTAAATAAATCAAAATATCTATGAAATAGTTAAAGATAGGGATAGAAAAGCCTAATATAAATATTCACAAAATATTATGGAGAATTCGAATATGCAATAAAAAATAGGGCATTCTATTTAAATTAGCAAAGTTGATGACTACTTCCGGTTTAACCAGAAGTGATGTGACCTTGAAAATATGTTAGAATAAAAGAAAATTACGAATTGTGACAGCTGCCAAAATTTCAAAATTTATGATACCAGGGAACTTCATAAACTTCTAATGCACGGCTATCGTGAAAAACCCTGTATATATATATATATATATATATATATATATATATATATATATATATATATATATATATATATATATATATATATAATAATATATATATATATATATATATATATATATATATATATATATATATATATATATATATATAAATATATATATAAACATATAAAAATTTTAATGGACCTTGGTTTTAGGTTCTAGAGACCCAAAGTCGCGCTCACCTGAAGAAATTTTCTCAAAAGCTATTCATCGTGACCTCTCCTATGAATTTTTCATAATGAAAATTCTCTAATATAGTCAAGGATTGGTTGAAGGCGACGTTTTGATATTATTTGATGTAGCGTCTTTATTTCCTACCCTGGTTCTGTGGACTACTTGTAACATTTTCCTGACTTGTTATTGCTACTCTAAATCAGCTCATCATGGCTGTTATGTTATAAATGCATTTTGCTGTACATGCATCCTGTTTTTAGTTTATATATTAATCATATAAACTGGGATACTCACTTCAGTAAGTACATTCTGCAACAAGAAATTGAATTAGCAGTCTGTTTTAAGCCAGGAATTTGCTGCATTCTCCTCTATGAGAACTACTGAAGCTATAAACCCGTTTGCAGCTTACTCTGTCAGAAAATTGATACGATTTCACACACTAATAATTTATAAGTAAGTAATTACACATTGTAATGTGTAAAATTTAAACTGGTGATGACATTTCCGTATTAGACCACTCTTATAAATCTTTCGGAAAATTGTCGTCCTGTTACAACTTTCAACTTTGTCAAAAGATATATTGTAATTGGAAAATTTTTGTTAACTCATCATATAAATATTTAAATATAAATTTGTTTCAAAAATCGCAAAATCCAAAATCCGGATATCTATTTGTCTGTATGTAGAACGATCTTCTAAATACAAAATCTAACACCGTGCCGCAGGGTTCCATACTTGGTCCATTACTGTTGAATATATTTATCGACCCAGTTCAACATGTTTTACATGTTCTTTCAACACAAGGTGTACTGGGAAGACTGTCCAGGGCTCAGACATGGGAAGTCAATAATTGACGAACCCAGTTTAAAGAGAACTGTGGAGCTGCTAAATCTTAGCAGAGGACAGCTCAGAAACACAACAGGTGCTTTGACGGAACACATGGCCGTCAAGAAACACCTGCATAAAATGGGGCGGTTTGAAGGGGACCTTGCATGCAGACTCTGCGGCGAGGGGGAGGAATCATCACAGCACATCTTGTGCGAGTGTAAAGCTCTGGACCGCAAAAGACAACTGATCTACGGTCAGTCTAAACCGGAGACAGGGCAAGATAAAACTTCACCCTATCAATCGCAGTGCAGGCTAGTTCAAGGCACAATGATTTTGGAATGGGTGGAGTAAGACTAAGGGTATGCACAATCAAGCAAAGGTTGCAGTGCTATCTGGGCGGCAAGGCCGCAGACGACCCCTGAGGGAAAAAATGGCCCATAAGTCGTTAGTGATACAAATTTTCTTTTTTTTAATCGAACACCTCTTTTGCATTTTTCATTGAAATATACTACATGTTGGTGACAAAAGAAATTCGGGACGCAGCAAGTGCGTTTTGCTAGCGAATTTTCATTAAATGGTTTAAATTTTAGTAACTCAATCTGCTATTAACTTCGCTGGATGGGAAACCAGTTTTTCAGGAACATTTTCAGTTTATTTCAGGAAACTTGTTGTACATTTTCAAACAATAAACTTGTTTTGATAAAATATGGTACATTGTTTTTACTATAATATAGGATATACTGGTAACCAAATTTGACACCGGGTTTCTTTAAAAAAAGACATATTTGCTATTAAAAACGTTTTTATGAAAATTCACTTTGATAACGCACTTGCTGCGTCCAGACTTTTCTGTATGTATAAACATTCTAACCATTTGCACTTGAATATTTTAAAATACCTGAAAACGCGGTTAAAAAAATGATATTAGTTTTCACTTTATTTCATAGTTAACTGCACATATTGGCGGGTAATTGTTGGTCCTCGAGTAAATATTTACCGACTCGTGGAATTATTGATTCCTTCGGGGCTTGTGCATTATTATTGTTTTACGGGTTTCCAGTGCAATATTATTCCGGCGCATTCGCCATTTGTTACCGCATATTACGCATCGTGTTTAACCATTCTCAACGGTTGCATGAACAGAAATTATTAAAACAATTGCAAATTTTATTGCGCACAACCTCTATTGCTGTTTGTGTTTTTAAAATATGCTGTTTTGATTTTTACTGCGTTTAATAGAATGCTTTTTTGGGAAACAGAGAACAGTATTGTTTTACTGTGTTTATGAATCCCAGATACAATGTAGTAAAGAGTCTGGAATAAATAATAATAAATAATGTAATAAACTTAGTATCTAAGTTACTGTGTATATTTATAAAAAAGTCTGTGCGCAGCAAGTGCGTTATGGTAGTGGATTTTCGTAGAAATGATCTTGCACCAAATATTTTTCTATAATTTTTTTGTCTTGTAACATATAAATCTAATAAGTACACTTGGAGAACCCAAATCACCACAACACATTTCAAAAGACCTGACGATCGTTTAATTAACCAAGTTAGCGTCATCAGATGATGAAACATTCTAAATACTGAAAAAGCTAACATCAACTTATATACCGGATCTTAGGTATAGTGATCGAAACTAGTCGCAGGCAAATTCCACAGTGTATTGTATTTTTATCGCCGGACAAGGTCTTTGCACTGTCCCTACTACTTTATCTAAAAAGTGTCCATCTGTAATACTTTTGAGAAGGTTCAACGACAGCTAAATTAACATAGATTCCTTTGGCGGCAATATCTCTATTCTTATGTTATCTTTAGAACGTGCTGAAACGTGGGAATTTTATTTACCAAAGCAATCGATCAGGTGACTCGTAATTGGCGGTGGTGAAGCGTTCACACATTTTTTGTTGTAACTATATTTCGCAGTATATACGCTTTCGAACGCGAAGAATACAGATATTGCCGCCAAAAGAATCTGTGTTAATTTATCTGTCGTTAAACCTTCTCAAAACTATTACAGATGGACACTTTTTAGATAGTGTAGTAGTAGGCAGTGCAAAGACCTTGTCCGGCAATAAAAATACAATACACTGTGGAATTTGCCTGCGACTAGTTTCCCATCTCAGTTCGCTCTCTTTACCTGAGATCCGGTATATAAGTTGATGTTAGTTTTTTCAGTATTTAGAATGTTTCATCATCTGATGACGCTAACTTGGTTAGTGAATTGATCGTCAGGTCTTTTAAAATGTGTTGTGGTGATTTGGGTTCTCCAAGTGTACTTATCAGTGCTCATCATAGGTACCAATCTTCACTTAGTTATAGAAATCTAAATTTTGGTATGTGGTTCCTTTTAACATCGTAAACTTACGTACCAAATTTAATTGCCATATGTTTTCTATTTTTTGATATAATTTTTTTCCGAAAGCCAAAAATTTTCCCGGAAAACCTGGCTCGATTCTTCTGGCTAACGAACTTATCCAAGCCCTTTACAAAAGGAAGGTGCGTCCCAAATTTTATCAGAATTAGACTATTATTTTTTGAGTTATCGGTGTGATATATATATATATATATATATATATATATATATATATATATATATATAGGGTGGCGCATTGAAAACGAAAGAGAGCGATTTGCGTCCAGAGAATTATATATATATATATATATATATATATATATATATATATATATATATATATATATATATATAGGATGTCCAAGAAGTCGTAAATCAAACGTCACACTAAAATAGGCTAGCTCAAGCTCTTTCAGAAAAACCCTATATGATCTTATCAAAAAGCTTACGGTTTTTAAGATGTCAATTTTATGAAAAAAATGAAAATTGTCAGATTTTAAGGTATTTTGCCCTCCCACGCGCAGAAAAAACATTTCCGGGATGTGATTTTTGCGCATATGAATCCTCAATAATGGCGTTATCGAATCAATCGAATTATTTTTATTATTTTGAAAATTTGAAGAAAAAATAATGACAAACCGGACATTTCTTCCCCATTTTTTTAATTTGGAATAAACCTCCGTACTCAAAAAAACATTAGTAAAGTTTACTGGCTCATAATTTCAAAAACTTCCCTGTTTTATAGAGATTCTAAAATGGTATAAAACATTATCAATATCTCTAAAAGTAATTTACTGTCGACGATTGAAAGTAAATTTGGAAGTGAAATCAGGTAGCTAATAAATAAAAATAAACAGATTGTGGCATTTACAAAAATTATTTTATTCATGACAGATGCTCTATTTGACGACCATTCTGTCTTATACATAAACGACATTGTCTTAGGAACGATCCTCTTAGTTTTCTTAGACTGCTGTTTTGATTCTTTGACGTAGCTCCTCTTGATTTCTTATTGGTTTTTCATAAACTTTATCGTCTAAGCATGCTCCAATAAAAAAGTCTGGTGGATTCAGGTCGGATGAGCTAGCTGGCCACAAGATAGGTCCTAGAATTTTAGAGGGGTATGGGTACCATCCTTACCATATTCAGAGGGTCCAAGTTTTGGAACCACGTGACTACGCAAGATACCAATTTCTTCGATAAAGTTTTATGGAGTGACGAGTCAGCATGTAAAAATGATGGATACATGAACCTTCACAACTTTCATAGTTAGAAAATTTAAAATTCGCATGAGTTCCGAGACGATCGGTCCCAGCATCAATTTAAGATAAACGTCTGTTTTTTTTTTACAAATAAAAAAATCCCACTTATCAAACACGCAATAATTCACCGAGCAGGTTTGACTGACTGACGAGGTAATCTCAATGTTTACCCCGGTATCAGGTACTTTACAAGTCGTGTAATGGACACAAATCTAAAAGTTAAATTTTCAGCGATGACCCACACTTAACAGGTTACGATAGTATAAGCTGGACAGCTGGCTGTCCAGGTTATACTATCGTAACTGTTGAGTGTGGGTCATAACACCAACCTAACTTTTTAGTTTTTACGTATACTGAAAATCTTGGCATAATGTTTGCCATAGTATGGTATCATAATTTCGTCGATCATTCACCAGGCAGGTTTGACTGATTGACGAGATAATCAAAATGTTTACCCCGGTATAAGGTACTTTACAAGCGGTGTAATGGACACGAATCTGAAAGTTACATTTTCAGTAATCGTAAAAAACTAAAAAGTTGGGTTATGATCCACACTTAACAGGTTACGATAGTATAACCTGGGCAGCTGGCTGTATAAGTTATACTATCGTAATTGTTGAGTGTGGGTCATAACACCAACCCAACTTTTTAGTTTTTACGTATACTGAAAATTTTGGCATAATGTTTGCCATAGTATGGTATCATAATTTCGTCGATGCTCAAATGTTCCTGCATACGTCCATATTTTCGGGAATTGACACTCAGCTTACTGATTAGTGGTCTCAGCTTATACAGTCGGTCTTCAGGATCGAGTTTATTGTTGTCATTGAGGTGGATGTTTCTCAAAATAGACTCCATTGACTCTGTTCACACGGATACTATTGGCGAGAACTTTTGGGACATCATCTTTTTTGGCCCAGTACGTTCGCTTAGTGGTGTATTTTCCGTAACCGGGCAGTAACAAACCACACAAAAAACGTACAGCTCATTGATTGTCAGATGCAAAGGCATACTCGCATTTTTCCACAATGCGTATCTATTGCTTCCCTCAATAATTCTGTAGATAATTTTCTGCTCGAAAAACAAGAAAAAAAGTCAGCTGTAGACTGTTTCCCGGAGAGACACTGAGGTATGCTTTCTGATTCACAATGCTTCTTATAGAAAAATTGAGCTTTTCGTTATTCCAGTCGATTTTTTTCTCTAGTTACCTTTCTCTTTTTGAAAGGTGGATTCGGCTTCTTACTTTTCGTCTCGGGAACAGTATTTGTTACCCTTGGTTGAATGAGCAAAGCAAGTGGTTGATCACCTTCACTACAATACGAGTCTGATTGCAAAGGAGAATAGTTTTGCTTCTGCACATACAAAATCGCTTCGCTTTCAGCTTTCAATGTAGCAGAACCTAAATGGCTTATGTTTCCATCATGCTCGTCGTCAGATCCGTCACTATCTTCATCTGTTTCCTGACCATCTTGCGGCGGAGTGATCCAAACATCAGCGGAATCAACGTCCTTTTCCTCTAAGGCGGCGATAGGTTGATTAAGTGACAGCCTAAAAAGCAAAGATATCTGATGGCAACTTTGATAATGACGAACCGTCATGCATAGGGTCCCTTAAAAAGGACATCAATTAAATTACTAAGTTATAACTACTTCAAATAACAAAATCGTAATTGTGACTACAGGTACTGTACTACAATGTTTTGAGGTTAAGAAAACGCCTGAAGCTCGAATTGATAGTGACTACTCTAGTATTTATTAAATTTATTAGCAAAAGACTTACCCACCAAGCCTACTGTTGTACTGAAATGGGTCCATTGGCACGCACCAAATACAAAAGATACAAACTATTTGCAAAACTACTTGTTCACAAGCAAGCTGACACTCGAAGGATTATGAGATGGCCATCTGAAATTATTTTATGTATCAGATTGTACATTTACGCCATCTAGAATGGAAGTCCTCTATAAGGGACATTATGCACTAATGGGTTCATATACGACGTTGTCAGAAAGGTTTTCAGGTATTTAGGCGTAAACAAAAGGGTCCTCAACTTTTTAACAACCACACCAACATGCTCATCCCAACGCAGATGTTGATCTATGATGATTCCCAAATACCTAACCATTTGTGCTGTCTCTAATTGAATTCATTGGTTGTTACAAAATATTTCCAGTGTACGAAATGAAGACAAATGTGGCTTATAAGACGCAAGACGCAAATGCAATATACTTCATCTTCTTCATGTTAACAGTTAGCCCGTTGGCACTTAAACACCTCTTAATATTCACAAAGTTATCTTTAATTTTGGTCTTTAGCCGTTGTCAAGCATTTAACGACGCAAGAAACCGCTATGTCCGCATTCTTTCTGAGGCAAAAAACTCGTTTAATAACCACATCAAAAACAAAGTCCTCTTAAGCTCCAACGGCGGCAAACCCTTCTGGACTCTTGCTAAATCTATTGGGAATAATTTCTGCAAAAGCACGTTCCCACCTCTTGTCTCAGGGGATGAAATTGTTCCTACCGCCCTGGGCAAGGTTGAACTTTTTGCTTCGTTGTTCGCCGGCAATTCTACTCTCAACCCACCTCCAAATGTTCAACCACCAACAGTCCCCAATGTCGCGCATAAAATGGCGGATATCATTTTCAAAACTAAAAAGGTACGAAAGATGCTCTCTTCTCTTAATACCAGGAAAGCCTCTGGCCTTGACGAGATCCCAGCAACTGTTCTCAAAAAATGCGCACCAGAGCTTGCCTCTGTCCTGACTCGTCGGTTTCAGATATCTTATAATAAACGCATATTCCCTAGTAACTGGAAAACTGCTCGAGTACAACCCATCCCCAAGAAAGGATCCAAAGCGCTTCCCAGCAACTACAGGCCCATTTCTCTCCTTTCAGTCGTCTCTAAAGTGATGGAAAAGTATATAAACACCGAATTACTAAAATTTCTTGAAAAACACAGTCTAATCCACGACAGGCAGTATGGATTCCGTCAGCGCAGATCGACTGCCGACCTCCTTTCCTTTGTCACCCATTCTTGGAACAAGTCTATGGAACAACACGGTGAATCCCAGATTGTTGCTCTAGACATATCCAAAGCATTCGACCAGGTCTGGCACGCAGCGCTGCTTAATAAACTTCCGGCCTATGGCCTACCACCAAAACTCTGTATGTGGACAGCAAATTTCCTCTCCAACAGGAGCATATCTGTTGTTGTGGATGGCCATTCCTCTAAACTGTATCCAGTTAATGCAGGAGTTCCTCAAGGTTCAGCTTTAGCCCCTACTTTGTTTGTTATCCACATTAATGACCTCCTCTCGAGCACATCCAACCCAGTTCACAGCTACGCGGACGTCAGCACCCTCCATTCAAATATACAATATTCTAAGCCTGTCTCCTTAGCCCAATTAGATGAGGATCGCAGACTGGCATTTCTGTGGACCGAAATCTTAATTGGCACCAACATATTACATCAATTGCAGAAGCGACTGCTAAGAAATTAGGTTTCCTCTTCCGGGCTCGCAAATACTTTTCACCAGCTAATCTCTATACCTTATATACTTCACAAATAAGGCCAAACCTCGAATACTGCTCCCACATCTGGGGTGCCGCAGCCGCTTCTACACTGGCTATCCTGGACTCCATTCAAAAGAGAGCTATACGTCTCATCGGTGACCCTACCCTCACACAAAGGCTTCCATCCCTTGCCCACTGACGTGCCGTTGGTGACCTCTCTCTCTTTTATAGATATCTGCACGGGCACTGCTCAGAGGAGCTTTCCACATAGGAGCTTTCCTCCATAGTTCCCCCACCTGCTGCCCCTAACAGATCTACCAGGGGAACAGAGCGAATGCACCCTTTTACTGTCCAGGTCACCAGACATAAAACATCTTGTTATGCCCGCTCTTTTGTCCCGAGGACTTCCAAGTTGTGGAATTCCTTGCCGGCACATGTTTTTTCTTCTCCTCCGAACCTCCAAACCTTCAAGTCCAGAATTAACAAGCTGCCTCTTTCCTCCTTGTCAACACCCACGGTACGATAGTATTTAGGCTGTAAGCCCTCGTGGTGTGTTGTTGAAATTAAAAAAAAAAAATCTTCATACGAAATTGCAGTATTATGTACAAAACCATTGACTTATTTATGTAAAAGCTAGTAAGTATGAAATAAATTGCGATACACAATTATTATGTATTGATATAAATCTAGCATACTAGCAAAAGTAAAGCAGACGCGCAAGTTTGAACTTAGATTGACTCCATAATTAGTGAAGCGTTCGTTACAGACAAATCAGTGAGGTAGGAATATCTGAGATATGAAACTTGTAATTAGCACAATAGTGAGAGATAGGGATGTCAGAATTTCAGATAATTAATACGATAAATTGTAGCGAATAAGTTCCCTGCTACCAGCTCCCCGCCATCCCCTTTAACCTCATCGCCCTATCATGCAATATTCGCCCCCCAAAGTGAACGTGTTCGAACAGGCTCTAATGCAGTGGTTCTGTTTTCTCTTAATGAATTTAACACTCTTATAGAGAACTCTCATTAACACCCTTACAACTTTCTTAGTGCTCTTTGGTGCTTTAAAAATTCATTTGCCAGGTCTTGTTTTAGTTTGAATTCTAGAGAAGCTTGGTATTGATAGTGGATTTGTAATTCGCGACACAACCTTGTTAATCAGTTATTCGCTGAATTGTAAAGTGGATTAGAAAGTGCTAAAAGCTGTCTTAGTTTTTTAAAATGGTTATAATGAGTTACATAAGAAAAATCACGCATGGCGATCGAGCCTACTCCTACCCAATGTTCATTAAATTTTATAAAGCATTGAGTCAGGTGTTTTGGTATGTGACAGAATTACGTCTCCGTGGATGTTCAAGAACTTCTTATATAATAATAATAAAAGTACATAAGACATACAGGCTGGCGCATCAGTCTAAGCAAGGTAAAACCTTGCTCATTATTTAAACTTTAAATATATATAACGATACATTTATTTTATATAAAGTTTATTTAGGAAGGATGCATTCCTGTTAATCATAAGTATTTTTGTAACACATTTAGTTTTATCAGTGCAGTCTGTGGGTATAACCTCTTCAAGTAAGTAAAATTTAAGATGATGTTGTCGAGTATTGTTTCAGATATCACCCTGTAGTTGTTTATTTTATTTAAAGTTGAATTCATTATCCTTTTAGGCAATTTGTCGTCAATTTTTGTGATATGTTTTGTTTTGGTTAATTCAATTCTGTAATACATTCACTATGTGAAAACTGAAACCTGTGATGAGCACTAATAAGTACACTTGAAGAATGCCCAAATACTCCAACGTTTGTTTTGTGGGTACACTAGGAAATAATGACGCCACGTCGAATGAGATCAAAATCTCTCCTTCCAATAATTTAACTTCTTTAATTTTATCATCGTTCCTAGATGTACTAGTTAATAAAAATAATGGCTCGCTTGAATTCGATGTCTATAGGAAGGAAACGACTACTATTAGTTATATTCCTAACGACTCACATCATACGTTTGCACAAAAAACGGCTAGTTTAAATTTCTTAGTAAATAAATTCATCAAATTTCCGTTGAGTAAAAATAGATTTAATACAGAATTAAAATACATAAAAAATTTGGCGAGATATAACGCTTACTCGGATGGTTTAATAGACAAATTAGTTAACAAACACAGAACAAAGAAGGTGATATCTGAATGTACGACATTTAAGAATGATAAAATAGAGAAAAAATTTGTGTGTTTCCCTTATGAACCACGAATCACAAAGGGTTTGGAAAGTATTTTTAAGAAAGCCGATTTACATTTGACGTTATCGACGAAAAATAATTTAAAAAATTTGTTGGGTAATACGAAAGACAAAGACAAAGTCACTGAAATGTCCGGAATTTATGAGATTAGTTGCAAATGTTGTGATCTTAAATACGTGGGCCAAACTAGGAGAAACATAGCCACCAGATTTCGTGAACATCTCGCACAGTTACGATATGGTACGGTGGATAAATCGTATGTGGCACAACATATATGGGATAATAACCACCACATTGACAAAGAAAATTTGAAACCTGTCAATTGATTCATTAGAAAGTATTTTTATATTAAGGTCTATTAAGAACAAAACTTCATTAAATCGTGCGGCACCTGTAATTTCAAGGTCTTTATTTTCTCTTGCAGGTGACCGCTTAAATACTCCTAATTTATCTGGTTGAATAATAAATTATTGTCAATAACTCGACCGGTTTATACATATACTAATCTATATGTTTGTCTCGACTTGAAGACCTGTTCGGTTTGTTGTATCTATGTAGTCAATATAAATACTTTCACGTAGAATTAAAATCAATCTAAATATAGTTTTTATGTAGTATTTTAGTTGAATTATTTATCCTTTGTTAGAGTTAACATGGTGAGACAGACATCTGGGTTTTTAGTTTTCTATTTTAAAAAAAGATGAGTTGAGTTGATGTTGTTTATCTCACCAGATGTCTTTATCGGCATGAACCAATAGCCACATAGTAAATTTCTAGATCGAAAGGAAACGTGCTGATTCTTTAAATAACTCTGGTCTTTTTAAACCTATATTAGATAAGGGTAATACATTTGTCGACCAGAAGATTAAAGCAGGTCTCCGACCTAGTAGTTTCACTGTGCAATAAACAAACGATCGTTCTTGGACGACAAATTTACTTCGGACTAGTTCGTTTACCTTGACGCGATATAAATATACGGGATTTAGTTTTTTATGTTAGAATTTTCTTCCTCTGAAGATGTTGACATTGTCAACGAAACGATCGTAAGGTCTCTGAAATATGTGTTGTGGTGATTTGGGTGTTCTCCAAGTATATTTATATGTAATACATTATTATGAAGTGTAAGGTTAAGATAAGGAAACATAAAATTTAAAACCTACCTTGTTATGATGGGAACTATGAGAAATGCTGCGTTTTGTTTAGTTTTGTATTTAATTGGAATGCTTGCAATTTTACGGAAAGTGAAGTGTTGTCATTTGTTTACATTCAAATGACAGGATACATTAATTTCGTTTCAAAATGTAGGTCAAATGGCCAGTTGTCATGCCAAATCTCGACTTGTCAGTGCTGCTAGTCCGAGATTGAGATTCCCTCCGCCTAGAAAAGTAGTACCTTGTTCTTTTAATTTTAATTTCTAAGAATGGTTTAGTATGGATAATTGTTTTGTTCTTATACGGGATATTAGCAGTTATTTCTTGTTATACAGGTGCACTACATGTTTAAATCTGCATTTATTTATCGGCTCTTATTTCTAGTGCACTATAATTGTCAGCTGGTATGGCGTAGGATTCTCGGGGATGCAAAAAAACCGCGCATAAAATTCGGTTTGAAAAATAAACAAAAAAATAATCGGGAAGAAGTCTTTTGTTTTCTCCTGGTAGTTAAGAAATCCACGTTGGCTTTCTTTTACATTTTGGTTTTTCTTCTGGAAACCACGCTGAGTCGTTTAAGAGTTTTATTCTATCAAATTTTATTTGGATTTAGTATTCACGCGGTTTAAAATATAGTACTGTCCTTTGATTTGAGTTTGATTAGTTGATATAGTCTCAATATTAGTTGGTGGCAGTAGTATAGTCTGAAAATATTCAGGATAATTACAGAAGAAACCCAAGTAAGCTGCCGAATTAACATATTTCGGTAAGGTTTATTATTCATTCTCATTCTTTCTTTTGACTATCCCCTATTTTATTGGAATTTATAGGCAAGTTGGAAGTTAGAAATTGGAATTTGTAAATTATAAATGGGAATTGACAAACAGAACCAGAAAAGACAACGAAAATAGGTATTGATAATCAAATGGAAATAGGTCATAGCAGATAAGAATTTAGAACACAGCAAATAGGAAGATGCCCACCAGCCCTAGCCTAGGACGCATTTTTGATAATTGTGACTTTAAGTCCCTGGACCCGAAGCTTAGTTAATATTTGGTTTCCGTTGGCTGTCCGCCTTCTCCACAGGAAACCGAATAAGTATAACTTTTTCCTTTCCTGATATTTTGTTGGTCAAGAAGTCAGTCTCTACAGCCCTCTACTATATTCTATACACCCAGCGATATTTCTTTTAACGAAAAGAACTTTTAATCATCATTGAGTGTGACTTATAAGAATTTTACAGGTGTTGGATTAAACTCATTGAGTTTAAAACTAATAATTGCTACCTCTTAAAATGATTTGATCATTGTAATGCGACTGTCCGCATTCATAATTTCATGATATTTATTTGTAAACCTTAGCTGGCAACATATTGTGAGACTTTATCATATTATCGCTTCACTTTATGCCTTCTTTAAGTATCTAATAACTAATTAAATTTATATTTTTGCTGAGTGTATTACTACTTTGCAACTTATTGTGTCAAATTTGGACGACTTCTACTCGTGTTTGGTAATTTGCATGAGCCTACTTAAGTTCTCTAAGGAGTCAGGGGTCTTAAAATTGCCTAGCGCCTTTAAAAAAACTAAAAACCTGGACCCACTCCCTCACCACTGAGGAACCACGGATTTAACTCCTTTAAGGGTGTTACTACCATCAGATAAATTTTACATGATAACCATCTAAGAGCAAATTATACCGTAAAATATAATTCTAGATATACTATATAATCTTTTACTTGGCTTTCCATACAATTAATAGGTAAGAGTATAAATTATAACCTTAATAATTATTCATTTGATTTAGATTAGTTATGTGCAGATTAATTGGCCAGCAATATAAATTATAACACTGTAAATAATCGGTAGGTTATATTGCGGGTCAGTTTAAATTATATTGCAACAACGGTAGCAATTATGCTTTTTTTGCTTTAACGTCGGTCTATTTCCGCGACTATGGCCAATCACCGACGCCAGGGAGCAGTTTCACCTCACTATCCTGGAAATTTTGCCGAACCCCTGCCTTTCTGTAAGGACGGTAGGCATCTTCAACATGCCCAACATCGCATGTATACGGCACCGACGACTTTACGCCCCCTCCGAAGAACTGATCGTGCAGACATTCAACTTGCTCAAATACAATGCCAGAACCTCGGTTAATGTTAATTGTACAGTATGTACTGAAAAAGTGGAAGGAGAATGCTGTGATCGAACTCAGTACCCTTCGGTTTAGACGCATACGCTCTTACCACTGAACCATCGAGGCTCTTAGGAATTATGTTGTACCTAATAGACGTGAGTTGACTGAGAAGATGACACCAGCACAGTACTAACCCAGACCAAATGTGTCAAATGCAAATGGAGCGTGTGAAGTTTGATAAGAGAGATCTCAGACTTCCGATCTTGAGACACAGAAAATTTGCTGAGTTGCCCAAGACCCGACAACGTTCAGAAACGGTTGATATAATGTACACCGCTGCCACCTTGATTTCAATGGTTACTGAAGAGGTTCATTGGCAATTAGTTCAGAAGAATCTGCTGCCTTCGGCAAAATTGTATCAAGACAATTTTTATTGCCTAGGCATGGATATTATAACATATTCGTGGAGAGCAAAGCGGGATGGATGTATGGCTTTGTATTGACAGCACAATGCACAGTTCAATTGGCGGCAAACGTGAGACTAGAAAAAATAGTGGTGGAAAATTAACTTCGGGGTTTTTCTCATCCAAAATAGAGTTAGTGGTTCCCGGCGGGCTTGGAAGTTCTCCTTCGGCGGTTTTGGCGAAAGTGGCTCTCCGGGAGACTAGGTAAAGCTTCGACGGCGGGCGGTTTGATACCTCTAGAACGATTTTTATTATATAGCAGGACTACGTCTTGAGAAACGATTAAAAACTTTGATATCGATAACCACCTAGAGTTTATGAAAACCGAGTAGCATGTAGGTTATGTTTGTAGTGATCCAAACAAGTAAATAGAGGTCGGTATCGATAAGTTCATAGAAAAAAGTCCGTGACCGTATGAGTAATTTCTTGAGCTCAGAAAAATATGGAAAAAAATCACATAGGGTTGTGTGTGCATTTTCACGGCCTTGAGTTATTTGGGTTCATTTCAAATGCCTTTTGCAAATCTTTAAATTAAAAAGCAGAGCTAATGAAGATGTTTTCGTTTTTTTTTTTCAAAATATTTAGGAAACCAAAACAGCAGCAACCGTGAAATAAACAACGTTCCGCTGACAACAAAATTATCTGAAATTTTCCCCCTTCGACCGTTTCCTAGTTTCCATTTAAATAAATTTTCATTGTGAATTGATTTCAGTTCTGTGTGTAGCTTGTTGTAAAACTTTTTAATAGGCGAATGACTTCACGTGTTGTATTTACTATGAGCCAATGAACGCAGATTACCACTACCACAAGGTGTACGAGAACCTCGGTAGTTCAGGGGTAAGAACGTGTGCCTCTGAAACGAAGGGTACTCGGTTCGATCCCAGGGTACTCCTTTCACTTTTTCAGTACAAACTGTAACATTATAATCAACCGAGGTTCTGGCATTGTATTTGAGCAAGTTGAATGTCTGCACGTTCCGCCCTTCGGAGGTGGCGTAAAGCCGTCGGTCCCGTGTCCATGCGATGTTGGGCACGTTAAAGATCCATACGTTCCTTACAGAAAGGCAGGGGTTCGGCAAAATTTCCAGGATAGTGAGGTGAAACTGCTCCATGGCGTCGGTGATTGGCCATAGTCGCGGAAATAGGCTGACGTTAAAGAAAAAAAGGAAAGGACAAGGTGTACGGGTGCAATTTTATTGTAAAGCCGTACTATTAAATAGTGCTTTTAATAAAATTTAATTGTGTTAGTTGCTTTAAAAGATGATTTTATTTTTGGACAGACTTTATATGCAAATGATTTTATACAGAATGTTTATGTAACAAGTTCACATAGTCAATATATATTACGTACTTGCCTTCAAATAATATTGTCCTTGAAGCCATGGGATTTCTGGGACACCCGTAGAATACTCGTACATTTAAACCGATTTTTAATCAGTGTTGGAGAGATTTAGGTATAAATATCTAGATACAGACATCTAGAAAAAATATTGGGGATGCCACTGTATGCTAATTTTCTTGTGGTTATAGTAAAACAGCAGCAGACTACTTCACCTTGTACCTGGATGTTGTTTATTTTTATTACTGAAAATACTTTATAGTTGGGAGAAACACCTATATACGTACGTCAAATTATAACAATTAACAAGCTTTATTATACTCCAATTTAGAGCGCTCAAAGTATTAAATGACAATTACACAAATCTTTGTATTACAGAGATAATTGAGTTGTATAGCTGAGGATCAAGCTAAGTTTTAACACATATCTGTGCTTTTGTCAACGTAAATATTGTAGTCCAAGTTAGCGATGGGCTATTTTCAGACCCCTAAGAATGCTGTGGTCGCAGTTGTTACGCATAAACACTGCGTAAGACAGTTATGACCCTAGGAGATCATGAAGAAGCCCATGCTTGAAATGAGGTCCGACTTCGCGAGCCCGCGAATCTACAGGGAAAACAATTTTACAGTAGAAATCCACGCGACGCTCTCGTCTGCTTCAGGGACGGATGCGCGGGGGAGCGTGGGACAGGGGCAGCTGTTTATTCGGAACGACCGAGGGTAAGTCATAGTATTTCCCTGGGAGCCCATGCAACGGTCCTTAAGGCCGAAATGTACGCCATCCTGCACTGTGTGCGGGAGAACAAGAGAAGAGGCTACACCAACAAGCGGATCCTCATAGCCACAGACAGCCAGGCAGCACTTAAGGCCCTAAGTAGCCCACGGGTAAACTCCAGGCTGGTAAGTGAGCGCCGAGACGAGACGAGCGACACTGGCTGGGCAGAATGAGGTCACCCTCATCTGGGTTCCGGGTCACTCGGGGGTCAAAGACAATGAAGAAGCTGACAGTCTCGCGAAGAGAGTGTCAGCATAACCATTTATGGGACCAGAACCGGTTCTGGGCGTGACAAAGAGCACTGCCAGGGGAGCCATTAAGTCCTGGGCCAGAAACGAACACAAGGTGTACTGGGCAGACTGTCCAGGGCTCAGACATGGGAAGTCAGTAATCGATGAACCCAGTTCAAAGAGAGCTGTGGAGCTGCTAAATCTTAGCAGAGGACAGCTCAGAAACATAACATGTCTCTTGATGGGACACATGGCTGCCAAGAAAAACCTGCATAAAATGGGGCGATTCGGGGGTTTACCTCGCATGCCGACTCCGCGGCGAGGGGGAGGAATCAGCCCAGCACATCTTGTGCGAGTGTAAAGCTCTGGACCGCAAAAGACAACTGACCTACGGTCCGTCTAGACCGGAGACAGCAATATAAAACTTCACCCTACCAATTGCTGTGCAGACTAGTTCAAGGCACAGTGATTTTGGAATGGGTGGAGTAATACTAAGGGCATGCACAATAAGCCAAAGGCTGCAGTGCTATCGGGGCGACAACGCGGGCGAGCGCTGAGGGAGAAAAAAAAAAGATAAACCATAACTAAAACTACTGCCAAAGCATCAGATAATAGAAAAAGCCCAAAACTTTCTTTCTTCAAATGCCTATCGCTTTTTTGTCTTTTAACTTACAGATCTAATTTTATTAACATTTCTGTTATTATCGGGCCGTAATTTTTTTAATTATCGGTGTAATATATGTATATATATATATATATATATATATATATATATATATATATATATATATATATATATATATATATATATATATATATATATATATATATATATATATATATATATATATATATATATATATAAATTGAAACTGACCCCGGATATGTGCTCTAGCGGGCCTAGTTTGCGCTCATTTAAAGACTTTTTTAAATTCAAAAGTCGGGATCTCCCCATTGCTGAATTTTGTAAGAAAATTCACTAAATCATCATATTTTGTATGGATGACACAATCTGAAGAGATGTACGACACGGTCGCCATCTCGGTGCGGAACTAGGTAGTATGTTGTCACTTCAACTCTAGTTGACACAAAATGTTAGAAAGAGAGACTGTATACAACCAAGTAACAAATTTGTAAATTGTCAACCCTGCCCCGTTTCTTCTGTAAGACAGAGACAATGTATGTAAGGCTAGATGTATTCTCACCGTAAGTAGAAACGCAGACAGGTTTCGCTCTAATTAGCGCTTGTCTGTGAGCCATACTAATCACAGCGAGAATACACTTACAAAGTAATACGGCTATGGTAGCGAGCCACATAGTGCATTGTGATATATACGACAGGGTCGCCATCTTGGTGCGGAACGAGGTAGTATGTTGTCACAACAGCTCTAGCTAATATAAAATGGTATAGGTAGAGACTGTGTACAACCAACTAACAAATTTGTAAATTGTCAGCCCTGTCCCATTTCTTTCCTCATCATATAGCTACCATACCCATGTTACTTTATAGCTGTGTTCTCGCTGTGATAAGTATAGCGCACTGACGAGTTCTAATTAGAGTGAAACCGGTCTGCGTTTCTAATTACGGTGAGAATACATCTAGCCTTACATACATTGTCTCTGTATCGGGGAAGAAATGCGGCAGGGCTGACAATTTACAAATTTGTTAGTTGATTGTACACAGTCTCTATAACATTTTGTGTTAAATAGAGCTGCCGTGACAATATACTACCTGTTTCCGCACCGAGATGGCGACCCTGTCGTATATCGCACTGTGTTCTAGGGGGCTGGCTACCATAGCCGTATTTCTTTATAGGTGTGTTCTCGCTGTGATTAATACAGCGCACTGCCGAGCTCTAATTATTGCGAAACCGGTCTGCGTTTCTAATTATGGTGAAAATATATATATATATATATATATATATATATATATATATATATATATATATATATATATATATATATATATATATATATATATATATATATATATATATATATATATAACTTTACAGACAAAGTGGTTTTGGCGCGAAAAGATCAATAAATACCAGAAAAATTACTTTGAGAATTTAATAGTTTTTCTTCTTAAACGAAAAACTCGCGATTTATAAGATCAAAACAGGCAACAGAAGAAATGTCGTAAGAAGTGTGTTTTACAAAACTTTAAGTTTCAGCTTCAGCCGTCATTCTGTTTATTTTACTAAAGTAATTGCAGAAAATTCATTTCAAATTGACCCTTAAAATTGAAGCTTACGCATTGACTGCAGCTTCTAGGAGGCTCAGTTTACGATAATTTGAAGTCTTGAAGTCATAGTTTCGTCGGATGCCAATTTTTTTTGTGCCAAACGTCGCTAATAAACTGCTAGAGAACTTCTAAAAATTCCGCAATGTTATTTCCTTGACCGTTTATTGTTATACAATATAAACTGGTCATAGAAAAATATGGTTGCCATTTGACACCACTTTTGTATATTGTTTAAGTGGAGTTCTTTTAATAAGTTCAGGACAGAAAGCTATTAGGATGTGGAAATCCGAATTCTCGGCTAATAAATTTGAATCGAGTCTGTTCCTAGTCTAGCCGGCAGATTATAATCGGGTTCTCGGAAACTATTTTGTGTAATGGCCCGATCCATAACGTGGGTGACTGACCTAGCAGAATCTGTCCTCGCTCGCGATACAGAAAAATGTATATTAAATGTTAGTGTTTATTATAAAACGGCATATGTTAGTATCAATTAGGGATTATAAACGCCCACAGCATAATAGCTTTAACTAACCAATCAATCACTTTACGGAGTTGAAAAACTCCGTTAAGGGTTCTTTTGTTCTGGCATTATAATTATCTGGATTGCTGTTATAATTTTTAAAAGGATTAGTTGCTCTGTTAATGTTGTGTTAATCTCAGGAAATTTAACATTGTTAATTTGGGGAGCGAGATACATGAGGCTTTTGCAAACACACAGAAATTGTCGCATTCTTTCACCTTGAGAAAACTTATGATCGCTTCTTGGAGATTTCATATTATCCAAACTTTAATAGAGTGGAACATAAAATGATACATAACAGCGTTTATAAGGAATTTCTTATCACACAGAACAGTTCCAACAAAAACAAATGGAACTTTATCTAAAGAGAGAAAAATTGAAAATGGTATACCTCAAGGCTCAGTTCTTAGCTGTACTCTATTTTTGATCGCAATAAATGATATCTTTACAAACATTAAATTACCAGTTCATGCTAACGTATTTGCTGACGACCTAGTTATATTCGTTAGAGGAGCTAACTTAAGATCACTTCAGAACCTAGTTCAGCTCTCGGCCAACAAATTAGAACAGTGGTGTTTAAAAATGGGATTTAGGTTCTATAATGGAAAAACCAAATACATAATTTTTGATAAATCTCGGCATGAAAATACAGTCTCACAGACAAAATAAAATACCTGGGGGTTATTTTTTATGAAAAGTCGAACTGGAGAAAACATTTAGACTACGTCAAACAAAGCTGGACTAACGCAATCAACATTCTAAAAGTTTTGTCGAATCGCAATTGAAGAGCAGATACAACTAGGCTTCTAAGGATTTACCAGAATTTAATTCGTGCGAGGATAGATAACGGCCTTAAGGCAGTTTTAGCATCCAGAGCATGTTACTTAAAAAAAGGCCAAATTATCCAAAACCAATCTCTCCGAATCGTCATAGGTGTCTTCCCTACCAGTCATACAGAAAGTCTCTTTGTACTAACTGGCTTACCTTCAGTTTCAGATTGAACTCCGTTATTGTCTCTTCAAAATGCCTTAAAATTACTTGCATCACTGTCAAAATTCAACCAAATAAACGCCATCTCACACAGATTTGAGCTAATTTATGATAACAATAACACAATTTCTTCTTTTTATGAGCGAATTAATAGATATCCAGAAAGTGCAGAAGTTGCTTTCCCAATGTATTCCCTCTAATTTGCTCTGCTATCGCGCCATGGACAATGCCAGGTATCAGACCCAATAAAGATCTTGTTCAGTTTAATAAAGCAAAAACAAACCCCAAGGTGATTCAAACAGCTTTCCCGGATTAAGTGCCCACTAAACTATCAAATACCACCATATGCCTCTTCCACGGATGCCTCTTTAAGTATGGAAATTTCAACTTCCATCAGGATCCAGTATGTCTACAGGTGAAGTGTATGCAATACACCAGGCACTAGCATATATAGTAGCTGTATGTACTTCAAAACAAAAATATGTTGTATGTCACTAAGTCCTCATTAAGTGCTCTATCTGCAATGAAACAGCTCTACCCTGACAAATTTCTGATCCAACAAGTCAAAAATATGTTATACCAGCGGCAAAAATTAAAGCTCGGTGTCTCACTGTTCTTTTTTAAATTTTATATTTCAACAACACACCACGAGGGCTTACAGCCTAAATACTATCATACCGTGGGTGTCGACAAGGAGGAAAGAGGCAACTTGTTAATTCTGGACTTGAAGGTTTGGAGGTTCGGAGGAGAAGGAAAAACATGTGCCGGCAAGAAATTCCACAACTTAGAAGTCCTCGGGATAAAAGAGCGGGCATAACAATATGTTCTGTGTCTGGTGACCTGGACAGTAAAATGGTGCATTCGCTTTGTTCCCCTGGTAGATCTGTTGGGGGCAGCAGGTGGAGGAACTATGGAAGAAAGCTCTTCTGAGCAATGCCCGTGCAGATATCTATAAAAGAGAGAGAGAGAGAGAGAGGTCACCAACGGCACGTTAGTGGGCAAGGCATTGCAGCCTTTGGGTGAGGGTAGGGTCACCGATTAGACGCATAGCTCTCTTCTGAATGGAGTCCAGGATAGCGAGTGTAGAAGCGGCCACGGCGACCTAGATGTAGGAGCAGTATTCGAGTTTTGGCCTTATTTGTGAAGTATATAAGGTATAGAGATTACCTGGTGAAAAGTATTTCTGAGTCCGGAAGAGGAAACCTAATTACTTAGCAGCCGCTTCTGCAATTCATGTGACATATTGGTGCCAATTGAGATTTTGATCCACAGAAATGCCAACAAGTGAAAAGGACTGATTACTTTGAATAACTTGGTTGTTCATTGTGATGGATCTAGGCTTGGTGTATCTCTTATGACATAGAAAACAAGACTGAGATTTGGTGGAGTTGAATTGTACAAGATTTTATCTTCCCCAGCCTAATATTTTTTAGAGATCCACAGAGACGGAACCCTCCATGAGTCTGCGATCCTCATCTAATTGGGCTAAAGAGACAGGCTTAGAATATTGTATATTTGATTGGATGGTGCTATCGTCCACGTAACTGTGAACTAGGTTGGATGTGCTAGAGAGAAGAGCATTGATGTGGAGAAGAAACATAGTAGGGGCTAAAGCTAAACCTTGAGGGACTCCTGCATTAATTGGATACAGTTTAGTCGAATGGCCATCCACGGCAACAGAAATGCTCCGGTTGAAGAGGAAAGTTGCTGTCCAGGTACAGAGTTTTGGTGGTAAGCCATATGCCGCAAGTTTATTAAGCAGCGCTGCGTGCCAGACCTGGTCGAATGCTTTGGATATGTCTAGAGCGACAATCTGGGATTCACCGTGTAGTTTCATAAACTTGCTCCAAGAATGGGTGACAAAGGAAAGGAGGTCGGCAATTGATCTGCGCTGACGGAATCCATACTGCCTGTCGTGGATTAGACTGTGTGTTTTAAGAAATTTTAGTAATTCGAAGAAATTTTAGTAATGCGAAGAAATTTTAGTAATTCGGAGAAATTATAGTAATTCGAAGAAATTTTAGTAATTCGATGAAATTTTAGTAATTCGCTATTAGTAGTAGTATCTAGACCATTTGTTAAAAATAAACAACATGGATTAAGAGGTCTGCAAAGAATATATAAATTTAACAAATCTTTGCACGAATCAGAATATTTTTTATTTAATAATGATTTTTTTAAGAAACCCATGGCACAGCAATGTACAACCCCCTTTCCCCATTCATTGTAGACCCTTTCGTGTGTCGATTTGAGACAGACCTAGCAAATGAAGATGACTATTTTCCTAGAGCATAGTTTCGTTATGTGGAAGATGTTTTTTCAGTATATACTAATGTACACAAAGTAGATGATTTTATTGCCAAATTAAACAGTAAATTTGACTTCATTAAATTTGCTCATAAATAAAAATTAATAACCAATTACCTCTTCTTGATGGATTAGTTATCAAAAATAGAGACACTTTAGAATTTGATATCTACAGAAAGGAAACCACTACTGTGAGTTACATTTAGAGTGACTCGCACTATAGTTTTCCACACAAAAAAAAACCCAGCTAGATTAAATTTTCTGCTTCATATATTAATACAATTTAGAAGCTGCTGGAAGAAAAGACATACTTTGGATGAAACTCTCTTTCTCAGGGCTGCAACTAAATTCATCTGTTGCATTTACAGGTCACCTTCTGACAACAACTTTGTCCAGCTCTTCGACTACCTTTCTGAAAAAACTGACCATCTGATTTCTGAATATCCTTCCTCCGAGATCACTATTCTTGGTGACTTCAATGTCCATAATAATGAATGGCTAGGATCTTCAAGACATAGAATATCTTGTTATGTCCGTTTTTTTGTCCCGAGGACTTCCAAGTTGTGGAATTCCTTGCCGGCACATGTTTTTCCTTCTACTCCGAACCTCCAAACCTTCAAGTCCAGAACTAACAAGTTACCTCTTTCCTCCTTGTCGACGCCCACGGTACGATAGTATTTAGGCTGTAAGCCATCGTGGTGTGTTGTTGAAATATAAAAAATACGGTAGCGTTTCTTTTATAGAAACACTGGGAAACAACGAGGTCACATCAAGCGAGATTAAAACCTCGCCTTCAACCAGTTTAATATTTTTAATTTTATTAATAAATTCAAGTAAATTTGAAACTGAAAAACATTTTGGTTTGATAGGCAAGCCTTTAAGTTCGTTTGTTAACCATTTCGCTATATTGTATGTCGGGGAATCTATAGCCGAAACAATAAGTCTAACCGATTTTTCGGGTTTGTGGCTTTTCGGGAGACAATACTTTTTAGGAACTTTGGACTTTGCAACTTGTAACTTTTTCCCTAATCATTTGTAATAAGGGTATGATATCTCAGTAAATGATTTTTAACTTCGAAAATCATTTTTGGCAGAGGATTTCTATTTAGTTTTTTATACTGTTTCTGTTACATTATATGCCCTAACTTTATAATCGTTTTTGCATGAAATCGCAACCTTATTAGTTTTGACTGCTTTAACATAAAAACATTTTTTTCTCCCGCAGTCGTTTAACTATATTTATCGATTGCCGTAAAAACTGTATTGTGATGAATTTGGTTCTCCAAATTGTACTTATCATGGAACCCTGTAGGTAACTTTTCCTAGTTAAGATGCAACTACTATATATTTGGAAGGTTCCACTAAACCGGCTAACGTAGCCAAAAGAGAATGTGTACAAAATGAGCTGTTTTAATATATTTTCTTTAAAAAAATCACAAGTAGGAGATAGCGAATTTTGAATTTTGAAAAATTTTATTCAGCACGCTACTGAATCTGATCATTGCTGTCTCTTTTATGTCTGAAGTCGTACGTGACGCTTGTGATGCTCAACACGCAAGCATCACGTACAACTTTAGACATAGAACACACAGGAACGATCAGAGTCAGTAGCGTGTTGATGATGAACCAGGAAGGTTCGAAACTGCAGTCCGCGTAAACAAATGAAAAATCACAAAAAGTACAGCAAACAAATAATATATATATATATATATATATATATATATATATATATATATATATATATATATATATATATATATATATATATATATATATATATATATATATAACTTATAGATATAGGTGTCACACCGATAACTCTAAAAATAATAAGCCGAATTTGATCATATTTTCTGGTACCTTCCTTTGGAAGTGGGATCGATAAGTTCGTTAGCCAGGAAAATCGGCCCAAGTTTTCCCCGGAAAACTTTGTGTTTTCTCTCCAAAAATTATTATGTCACGGGAAATAGTAAGGGCAACCAAATTTGACGCGTGTTTGTATTATAAAAAGTGAACCATGTACCAAAATTTAGGTCTGTAAGTTAAAATGCAAAACAGTTATAGTCATTTAAAGAAAGAATTGGGGTTTTCCTCAAAACGTCGACGTCGCGATTTTAAACGTCAAAATTGGCAACATCTAGGTAAAGAACTTGAAACAAATACGGATTATGTAAAGAAAATGTTGCAAGAAGAGTGTTCTACAAACCCTTAAGTTTCAGCTTCAACCGTTATTGACCTTCATTTTACCAAAATGTTTCTCTGATGCTTTGACAGTAGTTTTAATTAAGTTTATGGTTTACCGTCTATAATTTTGAGCTAATTTTTGTAGAAAAAAAATTGTTATTGAGGAGACCGCGGCCTTTGAATTCTAAAAAGATTTCTTCAAATGAGTGCAAACTATGAATCCATATTCGGGTTTACTTTCTATTTACATATATACAGGGTGACGTATTTCTACGGTAAAGCTCAACATAATTGTTATTATGCAAGATACGTGAAAAAATTGTATACGTTACCTATATGGTGACTTGAGCTGCATCTTATAAAATGACTTGGACAATCACAGGGTGGCCCATTAGTCGTTGGTGATACCTACAAATTTTTTTCGAACATTGCTTATATTATTGCCTTTTTGCATTTTTCATCGAAATATGATGCATGTTTGTAAAAAAAATCGAAACGCAGTAAGTGCGTTTTGGTAGCAAATGTTCATTAAATGCCTCAAATTTCAACAATTCAATTTGATATTAACCTAAGCTAGGAAACCGATTTTCTCGGAAACATTTAAAGTTTATTTTCGGAAAAGTTTTGTACGTTTTCGAACAATAAGTTATTTTGATAAAATATGGGACATTGTTTCATCTATATAGGTTAAACCGGTATACAAATTGATGCGTGCGTGGATTTAAAACATATTTGCAATTAAAAACATTTTTATGAAATTTCACTTTTATAACGCCATTGCTGCGTCGCGACTTTTTTACCTTTTGTTTTAGTAGACATCTTCAACACCAATCAAAACACGCCAGTAAAGATTTATGTTTTTTTTTTATGGGACTCGATCTGAATGATGTGCTTTTCAACATTATATTTCCTGAATGACATGAGAAAGCATTAAGCACTTTTTAGCACATATCCTGAAATAAAGGGGTCTTATGTATTGTTTATCTCTAGAAAGTGAAGTGTGTTGTGCTTTCTTTTTGTGTATATGAAAGGCCTTTCATCGTGTATAACGTGGTGTTTTCATACTTATTTCAATTCATCAGAAATATGCAGCTGTTGTTCATTTGGCTCGCAAATTTTACAGTAGACGTCGCGTCATCCACACATTTAGTTGAACTTCATAAATGTAAACTTTACGACTGGGTAAATACTGAGTTTAGAATCATACAAATGAATTGTGGACCTGCATACTCCTAAATAAACAACATGTTTACACGAGTCAAAAACTTCATAAAACTTCAGCTTGATATTCTATTGATTTACAGACAAATCTTGTGTACAGAAAATAAAAAGCAGAAAAAGCTAAGTATTGAAAAAATAGTGTAAATCAATTTGTATATTTATCTTGAATCAACGATATTTATGTTTACAAATACGGCATTAATAATTGAGATCTATAGTACACAACTACAGCTTATAACTTAGATAGGGAAGTAATACTAGTAGCAATGTCACATTGAAGAACTATTGAGAAAATGACTGATTTTTACTTAACTTCTTTCTGTGTTATTTTAGAAAAACTTCATATGTGATGCAAGAAGTTTTGATACGTTCACTTAACTTAAAAATAGACTCACTTGCTTTCACAATGAAAACTCAGCACTTCTTCTGCCGATCTTGCACTTCCAGACAAACGTCCAATCATCCAGATGGGCAGCGCTAACTTATAGATCAGGTTTGGCAACATGGCTCGATAATCTATGCATCTGGAGAGCTGCACATTGGATTAAAACTTAAAAAGGCTTCAACTGGACCCAGGTAAAATGGAGAGCAAACCCAGACGACAGGGATACGGATACTCAGACGGATACTAAGAACTCAGAACTTCAAACTTCGAACTTAGACTTAAATTTGAACTCAGACTCAAACTCAAACTTCAGAACTTAAACTTCAGATCCATATTTAGAGTCCGACCTGAACTTAGATTTAGTCTCAGCCTTAGGCCCCTGCAATTCAATGAAAAAAATTCCATTAATTATTCTGTAGTTTAGGTAGGTGGTAGTAGACTTTTCCTTTACGTGATAGTAAAGGATTTTTTTCACGCCCGAGGAGGTACCACCCCTTACATCAAGGGAAGTCCCAACAGACGTTTCCGTTTTTGGTGTATGAGTCGGTTTTCCTTATAAATAAAAATGGATGGCTCCTCCTTGTACAAAAGATTCCTGAGATAAAATACCCCTCCATTAGGATCTCCGCGAGAGAGGGGGCGCCGGCATCAAGATTTAACATGTCCTTCTCGAATATATGTGGCCTAAATTCTAACTTGAACTCCGTCCAACATTTCCTCCAGGCTAATAGGCCCCAACTCATCTTCCTCACCGAAACCCAAATCAGTGCCAAAACAGCCACTAATCACCTTAATTTCCCGAGGTATGAGCTACTTACTTCCTTTAGACTGCTTGGAGGAGTGTGCGCATACGTCCGTAGCAATCTACCCTGCACTAGACTCTTCAATTTAGAAGCTGGAAGAAAAGACATACTTTGAAAGAAAATCCCTCTCATGGCTGCAACTAAATGCATCTGTTGCATTTACCGGCCACCTTCTGAAAACAAATTTGTCCAGCTCTTCGACTACCTTTCTGAAAAAAACCTACTATCTGATTTCTGAATACCCTTTCTCCGACGTTACTATTCTTGGTGACTTCAATGTCCATAATAAGAAATGGCAAGGATCTTCAAAAACCGATCCACAAGGGAGAGCAGCGGAGGCCTTTGCAGTCAGCAATTCTTTGGCAAATATGGTTCAACAACCTACTTACTTTCCTCGCATCCCAACACACAGCTCAAATTCCTTGGATCTCCTTCTCACTACAAAACCTGAATGCTACAAGACATCAGTCACCGCCACCCTTGGTCGCTCAGACCACAGCATGGTCACTGTTTCCTGCGCAATGCATCCCGGGGTCACACAGTCATCACAACCACGTATCGTTTGGCACTACAACTCGGCGAACTAGGACGAAATGCAGGATTACTTTTCCTCATTTACATGGGCGTCAGTCTGCTTCTCTCATCCTGACCCCTCTGATATCACACAAAACGTCACCGAAATTATCCAAGCTGGCATGGAATTATTTATTCCACGTACAGAGAAAACCTCTTCAGCCACAAAAAATCCCTGGTTCTCCAAATCCTGTGACAAGGCCAGACTTGAAGAGGTCAAAGCTCACAAAAAGCTTCTACACAATCCCAGTCAAGAAAACCGGCAAGCATTTAACGACACAAGAAACCGCTATGTCCGCATTTTTTCTTAGGCAAAAAATTCGTTTAATAACCACATCAAAAACAAAGTCCTCTAAAGATCCAATGGCAGCAAACCCTTCTGAACTCTTGCTAAATCTATTGGGAATAATTTCTGCAAGTGCACGTTCCCACCTCTTGTTTCAGGGGATGAAATTGCTTCTACCGCCCCGGGCAAGACTGAACTTTTTGCCTCGTTGTTTGCCGGCAATTCTACTCTCAACCCACATCCAAATGTTCAACCACCAACAGTCCCCAATGTCGCGCATGAAATGACGGATATCATTTTCAAAACTAAAAAGGTACGAAAGATGCTCTCTTCTCTTAATACCAGGAAAGCTTCTGGCCTTGACGAGATCCCAGCAATTGTTCTCAAAAACTGCGCACCAGAACTTGCTCCTGTTCTGACTCGTCTGCTTCAGACATATTACAATAGAGGCATGCTCCCTTGTAACTGGAAAACTGCTCAAGTACAACCCGTCCCCTAAAAAGGATCCAAAGCGCTTCCTAGCAACTACAGACTCATTTCTCTCCTTTCGGTCGTGTCTAAAGTAATGGAAAAGTATATTACTAATATTATTACTAAAATTTCTTGAAAACACAGTCTAATCCACGACGGGCAGTATGGATTCCGTCAGCGCAGACCAAATGCCTTTGTCACCCATACTTGGAACAAGTCTATGGAACTACACGGTGAATCCCAGATCAGATTGTCGCTCTAGACATATCCAAAGCATTTGACCAGGTCTGGCATGCAGCGCTGCTTAACAAACTGCCGGCTTATGGCCTACCACCAAAAATCTGTACCTGGACAGCAAATCTCCTCTCCAACCGGAGCATATCTGTTGTCGTGGATGGCCATTCCTCTAAACTGTATCAAATTAATGCAGAAATCCCTCAATGTTCAGCTTTAGCCCCTACTTTGTTTCTTCTCCACATCAATGACCTCCTCTATAGCACATCCAACCAGTTCACAGTTATGCGGACGACAGCACCCTCCACATAAATATTCTAAGCCTGTCTCTTTAGCTCAATTAGATGAGGATCGTAGACTCATGGAGGGTTCTGTCTGTGTGAATCTTCAAAGAATATTGGACTGGGGAAGTAGATTTCTTGTACAATTCAACTCCACCAAATCTCAGTCTTGCCTTCTATCACATAAGAGGTACACCAGCCCTAGACCCATCACAATGAACAACCAAGTTATTCACAGTAATGAGTCCTTTTCACTTCTTGGCGTTTCTGTGGATCGAAATGTCAATTGGCAACAACATTTCGCATCAATTGCAGAAGCGGCTGCTTAGAAATTAGTTTTTCTTTTCCGGGCTCGCAAATACTTTTCACCAGCTAATCTCTATACCTTATATACTTCACAAATAAGGCCAAACCTCGAATACTGCTCCCACATCTGGGGTGCCGCTCCTGCTTCTACAGTCGCTATCCTGAACTCCATTCAGAAGAGAGCTCTACGTCTCATCGGTGACCTTACCCTTACCCAAAGGCTGCTATCCCTTGCCCACTGACGTGCGGTTGGTGACCTCCCTCTCTCTCTCTCTCTTTTACAGATATCTGCTCGGGCACTGCTCGCAGGAGCTTTATTCCATAGTTCTTCCACCTGGTGTCCCCAAAATATCTACCAGGGGAACAGAGCGATTGGTCCGAGCCATTCCTTATTATGGACATTGAAGTCACCAAGAATGGTGACTGCGGAGGGAGGATATTCAGAAATCAGATGGTCAGTTTTTTCAGAAAGGTAGTCGAAGATCTGGACAAAGTTGTTGTCAGAAGTTGACCGGTAAATGCAACAGATGAATTTGGTTGTAGCCCTGAGAGAGAATTTCATCCAAGGTATCTCTTTTCTTCCAGCTTCTAAATTGGGGAGTCTGGTACAGGGTAGATTGCTACGCGTATGCGCATACACCTCCATGCAATCTAAAGGAAGTAAGGAGCTGACACCCTGGGAAATTAAGGTGATTAGTGGCTGTTTTGGCACTGATGTGTGTTTCGGTGAGGAAGAGGAGTTGGGGCCTATTAGCCTGGAGGAAATGGTGGACGATGTTCAGGTTATAATTTAGGCCACATATATTCGAGAAGGATATATGTGGCCTAATCGAATCTTGATGCCGGCGCCCCCTGCACACCTCTCTCCCGGAGATCCGAATGGAGGGGTATTTTATCTCCGGAATCTTTTGTACAAGGAGGAGCCAACATTTTTTTAATAACGGAAACCGACTCATACACCAGAACCTGAAACGTCTGTTGGGACTTCACCGGGACACACACACACACACACACACACCACACAGATATATATATATATATATATATATATATATATATATATATATATATATATATATATATATATATATATATATATATATATATATATATATATATATATACATTCGCGCTCATTTCAAGAAATTTTTTCTAAATTCAAAAGTCGGGATCTCATTAGTGAATTAGTGAAAATTCACTAAAAGTTTATTAAAGTAGGAAGTACTAAGTGAAGATTGGAACCTATGATGAGCAATGATAAATACACTTGGAGAAACGTAAATCACCACGAGACATATTTTTAAAGACCTGATGATTGTTTCACTAACAAAGCTAGCATCATAAGAAAATAAATTACATCCTCTGATGACGCTAACTTGGTTAGTGAAACAATCGTCAGGTCTTTAAAAAGATGTGTTGTGGTGATTTTGGTTTCTCCAAGTGTACTTATAAGAAGGAGATAGCTTGAATATATTTAATACAGAAGTTTCGCTTATAAGGGCTATATGAGAATACAAAATTTAATTTTCTGCAAATTTACTTGTAGAATTTTCTATAAAAGATAGCCACCTTTCTGTGTCAGCTGCTGTATTAACACAATTTTGTATTTTAGTTGGCAGAAGATGTTCTTCAATAATTTATTTGCCAAAACATGTACCTACAAATTAAGAGAATCTTTTCAATTTTACTCATAATAATTATTCTCTCAATGTAATTAATTCTTCTTTATTGCTTTCGGCAAATTCGGTTTTTTGTGTGTCCTACGAGCTTGATAAAATAAACTGTGAATTAAACATTTCCTTCTTCTCGGTGGAATTTTAAGTGAACTTAATAAAGAAATGAAAGTCGAGCATTTGTTATAGGTTGTGACATTATGACTCCTTCATTCTCCTTTAAAAAAGTGTTCCTTTAATTTAACAGCAGTCTGCACTCTTGGAGTCATTTAAAACTGAAATATTTTACCCGTATTTATTTCTTTTTTAATTAACAGAAATTTGTTGTTTCCATGGACCTACTGTAGTTTGTTGTTTTGAAGAATGGTTTTTTGGATCGATTCGTTATCACTAAGGCACGGAAAAAATGTACTTTGCATTTGTTAAATTTTTCCTGTGTACGTCGAATAAATAATTCCATGCCAACTTGGATAGTTTCGGTGACGTTTTGTGATATATCAGAGGGGTCAGGATGAGAGAATCATACAGACGCTCATGGAAATGAGGAAAAGTAATCCCGCATTTCGTCCCAGTTCGCGGAGTTGTAGTGCCAAACGATACGTGGGTGTGATGACTGTGTGACCTCGGGTTGCATTGCGCAGGAAGCAGTGACCATGCCGTGATATGAGCGACCAAGGAGGACGGTGACTGATATTTTATAGCATTCAGGTTTTGTGGTAAGAAGGAGATCCAAGGGATTTGAGCTGTGTGTTGGGATGCGAGGAAAGCAAGTAGGTTGCTGCACCGTATTGGCTAAAGAATTGCTGACTGCAATGGCCTCGGCTGTTTTCCCTTGTGGATCGGTTTCTGAAGATCATAGCCATTTATTATTATGGACATTGAAGTCACCAAGAATAGTGACCTCGGAGGAAGGATATTCAGAAATCAGATGGTTGGTTTTTTCAGAAAGGTAGTCGAAGAGCTGGACAAAGTTGTTGTCAGTAGGTGACCGGTAAATGTAACAGATGAATTTAGTTGCAGCCCTGAGAGAGAGTTTCATCCAAAGTATGCCTTGTTTTCCAGCTTCTAAATTAACAAGTCTGTTGCAAGGTAGATTGCTACGGACGCACACGCCTCCATGCAATCTAAAGGAAGTAAGGAGCTCATACCCCGGGAAATTAAGGTGATTAGTGGCTGTCTTGGCACTGATTTGGGTTTCGGTGAGGAAGAGGGGTTTTGCCCTATTAGCCTGGAGGAAATGGTGGACGGAGTTCAGTTGATAAATTGAGTTTCCGGGCTCGCAAATACTTTTCACCAGCTAATCTCTATACCTTATTTACTTCACAGATAAGGCCAAACCTCGAATACTGCTCACACATCTGGGGTGCCGCTGCCGCTTCTACACTCGCTATCCTGGACTCTCTTCAGAAGATAGCTGTACGTCTCATCGCTGACCCTACCCTCACCCAAAAGCTGCGATCCCTTGCCCACCGATGTGCCGTTGGTGACCTCTCTCTCTTTTATAGATATCTAAACGGGCACTACTCAGAGTAGCTTTCTTCCATAGTTCCTGCACCTGCTGTCCCCAAGAGATCTACCAGGGGAACAGAGCGAATGCACCCTTTTACTGTTCCGGTCACCAGACATAGAACAGCTTGTTATGCCAGATCTTTTGTCCCGAGCACTTCCAAGTTGTGGAATTCCTTGCCGGCAAATGTTTTTCCTTCTCCTCCGAACCTCCAAACCTTCAAGTCGAGAATTAACAAGTTGCCTCTTTCCTCCTTGTCGACACCCACGGTACGATAGTATTTAGGCTGTGAGCCCTCGTGGTGTGTTGTTGAAAAAAAAAATGGGGTTATGGTGATCAAAATTGTTATCACGTTGAATTATTTTAATCTTATATTTATGTTAAATGATTATTTTTGCTTAAGCGCTACATGGCCTAGATGTAGGACATGACGTATAATTTTACGCATGACAAATAAGTCTAAATCTTTGACGGAAATAAAATCTACCTAATTAGAATAAACTACTATCGCATAATTTCACCATAGTTTCAACTGAATAGTAAATAATTAGGAGGTGTTAGCAATTAAAAGCAAACGATGATGGTTATAAGGGGTAGGTCTGCAAAGTTCAGATAATGAAGAAGTTAGCTAATAAATCACACAAAACTGCGTAGAAAATCTTCTCTTGTAATATATTACCCTAATGGCGAGTAGAAATTTGCTGATGGCAGCTTTATGGGCATGGAACTTGCATTATCCATAAAATACTAATTATCTTATGATATTTATGTTCCTTTAGAGAACAAATTACTACTACTACCCATCAGGCCATTTATATAAAGAGTTAGGCACACCACAAAGCCTACGCAATACAATATTTTTCGTTGCACTTCTGCCCTGACATGCTATTATCATTTTCGCTTTTCCCCCATTCATGCATCTCCGCATATATGCGTTCTTATTATGCAAACCTATGTCTTTTAGTGAATTTCCGTAAAATTTCAAGTAAGATGCGCAAACTAGCACCCCTGGAACCCGTAGCGGTTCGTGCCTTAATGCATTGGGGGTGTGCAAGAAAAAAAAGTTCGGGACGCAGCAAGTGCGTTATGGTAGTAAATTTTTATTAAATGCTTCAAATTTTAATAACTCAAGTTTCTACGAACTGAGGAAGTTTAATTTTGGCGTATAGTGGGGTCTTACCCAGGGCAACATATCCACCAAATTTCATCAAAATAACGTTGCAATTTTCAAAGAATTTTTTTTTTCAAAAGAGAACTCAGAATTTGAATAACTCAATTTTCTAAAAATGTAAAGTTGAATTTTAGTGTGTAGTAAGGTCTTTTACAAGTGGTGGATACCAAATTTCACTAAAATACCTTTGTAATTTTCGGATAAAAAGATTTTTTTTAAACAAAACTCAAAATTTTCCCGTAAAACGCTATCCGATTTTCCTGACTAACGAACTCATCCAAGCCATTAATAAAAGAAAGGCATTTGCCGAGTTTCATTGAAATCAGTTGCTTAGTTTTTGAGTTAAATGTTTATATATATATATATATATATATATATATATATATATATATATATATATATATATATATATATATATATATATATATATATAAACATATAAAATTTGACCCCGGATATGGGTTCTAGGGGTCCTAGTTCGCGCTCATTTGAAAAATTTTTTGCAAAGTCTCTCCATCGATACCTCTTTATTGGTGAATTTTTTTAAATAAAAATTCACTAAAAATGAAGGGCTCGCCTATTTTTTCCCCGAAAATGTATTATAAAGAAACCTACTTACTAAACTTAATAATTATTAACTACTTACCAAGTTTTTCTCTAGTTAGTTATACGTCATATATATAGTAGTTAAAAAGCCCCTTAAAAAGTTAAACTTTAACTTTAAATTTAAAATATCCACTGAATTAATCACAGTATCACAATTATTTTGCCCACTTATTAAGCAACCCGAAGTAGTAACCATCATAATAATAATGATTGTCTTGTTAGAACATGTGAACAACAACGAAATTATCTAATTAAAAATCAATCCGACGCGAAGACGAAAATTACTAGGTAGTAGATACACACGCTCTGCCAAAAGTCCACTACAAACTGGAAGTGTGTAATTTTATAGCGCACAACAGATTGCTTATTCGGTCGTTTTCAACGAAGATCATCAAGATTCAGCGATCATTTCGCACTGAAGTATCGCATTACCTGAGAGCGCTGAAAAATACACACCGCAGCCCGCCTGATTTATATGGCTATGGATGTATATAATGTCTACAATGATTAAAACTATACTTATTCTGATTCTGTATTCTGTATTAATGGCTGCCAACTCTCTGCGATCCTCGATATACTATTTTTGTTTGTTGAATGCAGGAGGTAAAAAAGTAAATAAAAATTTAGCATAGCAACAATATTGTTTTTTCTACGGCAGTGCGCGCGCACGCACGCACGGGCGCACTTATTGAGGAGCCGTCCCTGTCTGGAACCCATATCCGGGGTCAGTTTCAATTGTTATGTAAGGCTAGATGTATTCTGACAATAAATTGAACCGCAGACCGGTTTCGTTCTCAATATAGCTCGTCAGTACGGTATACTAATTACAGCGATAACACACCTATAAAGTAACACGGCTGTGGTAGCCAGGCTCCTAGAACATTGTGAGATCTACAAGCGTGTCGCCATCTCGGTGCGGAACTAGGTAGTATGTTGTCACGACAGCTCCAAATAAAACGAAATGGTATAAAATAGCGACTGTGTGCAACCAAATATCAGTTTTGTAAATTGGCGACCCTCTCGTTTATCTCATAATGTTCTAGGAGGCTGGATACCATAGCTGTATTACTTTATATGTGTGCTCTCGCTGTAATTAGTATTCCGTACTGACGAGCTCAAATTAGAGCGAAACCGGTCTGTGGTTCTAATTATGGTGAGAATACATCTAGCCTTAGGTACAGTGTCCCTTTATTAGGGAAGAAATGGGTCAGGGCTTACAATTAACAAAATTATCTATTTTATAACATTTTGTGTTATTTGGAGCTGTCGTGACAACATACTACCTGATTCCGCACCGAGATGGCGACCCTGTCGTACGTCTCACAATGTTCAACTTTTATAATATGTATATGTATGTATCTATCACGCCAATAATTAAGAAAATAATGGGCCAATGTTAATGAAATTTGGCAGGTACCTTTCTTTTGCAAGTTACTGGGATAAGCTTGTTAGCCAGGAAAATCGAACCTGTTTTCCGGAAAAATTTTTGGTTTGCTTTCGTGATTTTTTTTCTCCGAAAATAACAAAACTGTGGCAACCAAATTTCATACGCAGGCTTTTATACATATCCCATATCCCAAACATTAGGTTTCTAAGTTATGAGAACAAAAAGTTATTAGGATTTATGGGAAAAAATGTAGGTGCCTCTAAAGGTCACAGGAGGGCACGAGAGCAAAATATTTGTGTGTTAAGCAAAATGTATTAGAAATTACAGACAAATATTATTCTTTTTACAATAATAGGTATCTCTGAGTATACCAGAATCCCGGTGCTGCCAGAAGAACGGATTCGCATCGTAAATGTTTTGTCAATATTTCGTCTGGGCTTTTGAATAACCGCCTGATAGACCCCTAATGCTTACGTTTGTTTGCTCTGTCGTTGGTTTTCTACAGAAATTGTTGTGGAATAGGGTTGATTCGCCTGAGCTGCTATCACAGATCAATTTGAGGGTGCCGACTGTGTGGACGAGGAACAGTAACTTTTTTAGTTTGCCCACGGCCAGAACAGACATGATGCTCAAATCGCTGATGTATCAGATGTGCAAGTTTGCTAATCAAGCTTGCATTGTCAGTGGTGCTGACATTATATGTGATAGCGCATCTGAGGTGTCGGCGCATGTAATGTCCAATATCCATCTGTTTTCCTCCATGTAGTTTAGTGTACTGATTCTCTTTCTATTTTCTTCTATAACTATTAGTTAAGTACCCTATTTTTTTCTGTTGGGTTGTAATTGATTTAATAAATAAATAAATAAATAAATTTCAATTGACTTGCGAGGTATATTTACATTTTTGTTACTGGAAAATATCAACATACGTTCCATGTATTTGCAGCAGGACGGAGCTCCGCCACATTGGTCTTGCCAGTTGTTGATAAGTATGTAGGTCCCTTAAAGAAAATCTGTACAACTCTACAATAAATAGAAGACCGTGCGCGCAAAATAACTGGTTCCTGTTAAGAAATTAGAAATCAATAAGGTGTCCTTCTCTTTCTAAATCCGTACTCCGGTTCTAATATGTGTTACATTTTCTTCCCCAATGTGTTATCAGTGATTTGTGCATAGGGGTGCATAACCGTAACCATCACTGTTTTTTCTTTATGGCTCTTTTTACATTATTTCTTGTATCCGGTTTCATGTTACGGTTGTATGCTATATACTTTCCTTGAATTCTCGGGAAAAAAGGAAGACGCAGACGAGTGGTAAACCTTGCCCAAGCGTTAAAGTAGCAAAGAGGCAATATAATGAAAAGCACAGCTGGAGACATAATCATGGCTGCAGCCACCAGGCGCCATCGCATTCAGATTGTAATGGTTATGGTGATAAGTACAATTTGGAGAATTCATCACAATATTTATACAACAAATGCCGGTGACCCTCTGAATCCTCCTCATCCTCAAGTACCATGACTAAAGCCCCCCACTTAATTGACCTTGACCCTACTACTTTCAATGACAACGAAGCAGGTAGACGGAACGACATATATAAGACAAGATCCGCAACGAACTGCCAGATCTCTCTGAGGTCTAGGGTTGAACACACTGAGACCTCACACACGATCTCCGGCGAGATTTGGGGAATAGGCAGATTGAGGCCCCGTAATCGAGCTACCACAACCCAACCCACCTTTGTCCACCGCTCTAAGGAGTAGGCAGATTGAGGCCTTAGAGTGTCCTTACATATTTCGTTTACCTCTTGAAACCAACCCAACCCACCTTTGTCCACCGCTCTAAGGAGTAGGCAGATTGACGCCTTAGAGTGTCTTTATATATTTCCTTTACCTCTTGAAAGCTGCTCCAAAACAGGAGCCGAAACGTCGAGTTTTCATAGATTCTGGACGCGGTTCAACCCGAGAACCAAGTATGTCTCACATTAAAGACCGCGGAAATCTTTCTGAATATATATATATATATATATATATATATATATATATATATATATATATATATATATATATATATATATATATATATATATATATATATATATTCGTAAGCATCAAGCTGACGCGACTACCTAAGATTTTTGATTAACTTGAGATTTTATTTATCTACATGATGATTATTATCCCAAATATGCTGACCAATACATGATTTGTCAATAGTGCCATATCTCAGGTGCGCTAGATGTTCTTTAAATCTAGTTTCAGGCTATTCTTTTGGTTTGCCCAACATATTTAAGTTCACAATCTTTACAACCCATTTCATAGATTCCCGACACTTCTGTGGTTTTTATCCTTTTGGTTACCTACCAAATTTTTTAATATATTTTTTGTGAAAAATGTTCGCAGCAAATTGGCTTTATGAAATATGCTATAAAACCTTTCGTAATTCGCGATTCAAATGGTAAACAGACAACGGTTTTGTCTGGTTTATATTTGCTGAAAGTCGTAGATTCCGATAACATTTTCTTGGTTTTATGTTTATTGACTGCTTTCTCCTCTAAGCAGACAGAGTAACCATTATACTTAGCTATACTTTTAATATATTCAAGTTCTTTGTTGTATCTTTCTTTATTTAAGGGAAACTGTATTAATTTATGAACCAGAAAATTTACATAGCTGTTTTTTGTGGAAAACTATGGTGTGAGTCAATAGAAATGTAATTCACAGTAGTGGTTTCCTTTCTGTGGATGTCAAATTCTAAAATGTCTCTATTTTTAATGACTAATACATCAAGAAAAGGTTTTGCTATTGATTTATATTTCATGCGTGAATTTAATTCAGTCAAATTTACTGTTTAATTTGGCAACAAAATCATCTACTTTGCATACATTTGTATTAAATTCTGCAAAAACATCGTCCACATAACGAAACCATACTCTAGGGAAATAGTCATTTTCGTTTGCTAGGTCTGTTTCAAATCTCCTCATAAAAAGGTCTGCAATAAATGGGGAAAGGGGGTTGCCCAGTGCTGTGCCATGGGTTTGTGCAAAATATTCATTCTTAAATTGAAAAATATTCTGATTCATGCAAAGATTTGTTAAATTTATACAGTGCTTTCATTTCAAAACTAGCCACCCTTAATAATTTCTTTATCAACGAAATCTGGTTCTAAAAAAAAAGAGGTCAATTGGGATTTCGAGGGGCACGTTCAAAAACAGTATTTTCGGAATTTTACTTTTCACCCCCTAAGCCCCAGTCACCCCAAGTTTATAATTTTAAATGACACCCCCTGGCTTGAGATACATCATTTTAAAGGTATTTAAAATCCTAATCCAACGGCGTTCACGAAATTTAGATCCGCCTCCAACTTTTGAATTTAGAAGAAAAAACGTCATCAGATTCGGAATATTAAAAAAATAATAATAATTTAAGACAAAAACCTCCTTTATTGAGTACTCAAAGTGCCCTTCTTTGTTATCTAAGCAATAAAATAGTCGACTGTCGAATTTTTTTCTAACATTTGAATTGTTTTTATCAGTAATTTTCCTGAGCGTAATGCTCTTACAAATTTAGCTCTCCGGTGCCATTTGCGGCTATCAATTTTACTGGTACGAGGTGATATGGGAACGATAACGCTCATGTCTAATTTAACGATACATTTCAGATACAATTAGCCAGTTTTACTTTCTTGATAACTTTGTTACTTATTCGTATTTAGTGTGCGATTTCTTGACGGCTGCAACGAGTTAAAACCGAGTCTGTTGTGACTGAATTTTTAAATTTTGAAAACTTCAAACTCAGTTAAATCTTTTCAATTTGAAATATTAAATTTAAATAAAACTAACAATCATGGTTTACACTACACAAGAAAGAGTTGAAATAATTTACTTGTATGGTGCTCAGAATAGGTGTGCTCGTAATACCGTCCGAGTTTTCAACGAAGGGTATCCTGAAAAAAATGTGGGACACCAATATGTGCTAAGTCTTGCACGAAAATTTGAATAAACTGGCTCAGTATGTAACAAAGGAAATAAGCAACCAAGAATTCTTAACGAAGCTGCACAAATTAAGGTTTAGGATATTTTGCCGCTGAACCTACGACTTCAATTCCAAAAGTCGCTGCATTAACAAATATTTCCGTCGGTTCCATACATATAGTTTTAAAACTTTACAAGTTCTTTCATTATAAATTTACCATTCTCCATGAACTCGGTGAGGATGATTATGATAGAAGGATTCAATTCTGTGAATTAATGACCGCCAGAATTCAAGACGATAGGAATTTGGTAAAGAATATTTGCTTTAGTGATGAATTAACCCTTTTTCTGAATGGTTTTGATAATAAACACAACTGTAGATATTGGGATAATTAAAGTCCACAAGTGTTCGTAGAGGGTCATACACACCACAAAAAAATCATATCTGGGCGGGAATTCTTGGAAATGAAATAATAGGCCCTTTGTTTATTGAAGAAAATTTAACTGGTGATTTGTATTTAATTTTTTTTGGAAAATTATATTGACCCACTCATAACAGCGTCCTCAGAAAACCAACTTAATGAAGAAGGCAACCCACTGCTGGATGAACCAAATTTGCACTATCAACAGGACGGTGCACCACCACACTATGCCTTACGAGTAGCTTAATCAAAGATTTCCCGACAAATGGATTGGCAAACGAGGCGCCCTGGAACGGCCCACCAGATCTCCGGACTTAACACCACTGGACTTCTGCCTTTGGGGTTATTTGAAATCAATTGTGTACCATAATCCTCCACCAGAGAATATTCAGGTTCTAAAAGATAGGATCACCCAAGCTTGCCGACAAATTACTACATAAATATGTCAAAACGTTAGACGAGAATTCGTCGATCTACTATTTATTGTTTAGCTAACAACAGAGGGCACTTAATAAAGTAGGTTTTTGTCTTAAACTATTAATTTTTTTTAAATACTCAGAATTTGATGACGTTTCTTTTTCTTCTAAATTTAAAAGTTGGCGGTGGATTTAAATTTCGTAAACGCCGTTGGATTAGGATTTTAAATACCATTAAAATGATGTATCTCAAGCTAGATGGTGTCATTTAAAATTATTAAGTTGGGGTGACTGGGGCTTAGGGGGTGAAAAGTAAAATTCCGAAAATACTGTTTTTGAACGTGCCCCTCGAAATACCAATTGACCTGTTTTTTTTTGAACCAGATTTCCTTGATAAAGAAATTATTAAGGGTGGCTAGTTTTGAAATGAAAGCACTGTATGTTCTTTGCACACTTCCTTATCTGTGTTGTTCATTTTTAACAAATCGTCTAAATACGTTAGCGTTTCATTTATGGGAACAAGCGATATTAAAACCTGGCCTTCAACCAACTTAATATTTTTAACTTTATTAATAAATTCAGGTGAACTTGAGACTGAAAAACTTATTTGTTTAATAGGCAAGCCTTTAAATTCGTTTGTTAACCATTTCGCTATATTGTATGTTGGGGAATCTATAGCTGAAAAAATAATAGGTCTCACCGATTTTCCGGGTTTATGGATTTTCGGAAGACAATCTTTTTAGGAACTTTGGGATTTAAAACTTGTAACTTTTTTCTTAAATCTTTTGTGAGAAGACATCTCTTTAAATTCTTTTTAACTTCGGAAATCATTTTTGGGAGAAGGTTTCTATTTAGTTTTTTATACCGTCCTGATCCTATTGCGTTATATACTTTTTCTTTATAATCACTTTTATCTAAAATCACAACCTTATTACCTTTGTCTACTTTAACATAAAAACATTTTTTCTCTCGCAGTCGTTTAACTATATCTAAAAACTGTATTGTGACGAATTGGGTCCTCCAAATTGTACTTACCAGTGCTCATCACAAATTCCAATCTTCACTCACTCAATGATTATGATAACTGATAGCACTAGTAGGAGCAACTGTTAGCAGAAGCCAGTAAATGTAAGGTGATATGATCAGATATAGAGTTCACAGAACTCAAAGGCGAAACTATAATTTAATTACATAGGCATCTACCATTAATCATTGATATAGGAAATTTATCCGAGAAAAGTTTTACAAGTTTTCTTGCACGGAGAATTATTAAAGCGCAGTCCCGGTGTTCAGAGGAAGATTATCGTAATGTTTAAAAGTAAACTGTATTATCTGTTCACGTCCAGTATGATTAATTTTAATTAAGAGGGGGGTTAATCCGCTTGTTCTGTTGGCTTGTAAAGCGGGAGATAGCGGGCTTAAGAATGACATACAAGAGCTTCAGAGACACGTTCTGAAATTAAAAATTAAAATTCACGAGCAGGTTCGGCTGTAGCGTTTCACTTTTACGATGGTAAGTTTTGGTGAACGAGATCCCCAGCTGATGCGCTATTAGGCTGCAACATTCTATACGAACTTTGCAAACTTGTTAAAGTCACCACGAAATTGTCATTCCTACGAGATTGTTCTGATAAAGGAAGTTCGGATTATGTTTCTTTGCTATTCACTTCTTTATTTTTTTACCTGCAATTACGCGTTTCGCTAGTGGTATGTTTTATGTTCTAATATTGTTACAATAAAATATAGCGCTGCGTATCTAATCTCTACATACAATGTGGTCTAATTAAAATTCAATATTTCCTTTCTTATTCAGTAATTAACAAAAAGTTTGGAACAAATGTTGCAGGCACTAACGTTAGCTACAAACTAAAATTATTATTTTTTTAAATTTCAACAACACACCACGCGAGCTTACAGCCTAAATACTATCGTACCATGGATGTTGACAAGGAGGAAAGAGGCAACTTGTTAATTCTGGACTTGAAGGTTTGGAGGTTCGGAGGAGAAGGAAAAACATGTGCCGGCAAGGAATTCCACAACTTTGAAGTCCTCGGGACAAAAGAGCGGGCGTAACAAGATGTTCTATGTCTGGTGACCTGGACAGTAAAACGGTGCATTCGCTCTGTTCCCCTGGTAGATCTCTTGGGGGCAGCAGGTGGAGGAACTATGGAGGAAAGCTCCTCTGAGCAGTGCCCGTGCAGATATCTATAAAAGAGAGAGAGGTCACCAACGACACGTCGGTGGGCAAGGGATGGCAGCCTTTCTGTCAGGGTAGGGTCACCAATGAGACGTATAGCTCTCTTTTGAATGGAGTCCAGGATAGCGAGTGTAGAAGCGGCAACTGCACCCCAGATGTGGGAGCAGTATTCGAGGTTTGGCCTTATTTGTGAAGTATATAAGGTATAGAAATTAGCTGGTGAAAAGTATTTGCGAGCCCGGAAGAGGAAACATAATTTCTTAGCAGCCGCTTCTGCAATTGATGTGACATGTTAATGCCAATTAAGATTTCGATCCACAGAAATGCCAACAAGAGAAACTCATTACTTTGAATAACTTCGTTGTTTATTGTGATGGGTCTAGGGTTGGTGTATATCTTATGAGAAAGAAAGCAAGACAGATTTGGTGGGGTTGAATTGTGCAAGATTTCTACTTCCTCAGTCTAATATCTTTTGGAGATCCACGAAAACAGAACCCTCCATGGGTCTGCGATCCTCATATAATTGGGCTAAAGTGACAGGCTCAGCATATTGTATATTTGAGTGGAGGATGCTGTCGTCCGCGTAACTGTGAACTGGGTTGGATGTGCTAGAGAGGATGTCATTGATGTGGAGAAGAAACAAAGTATGGGCAAAAGCTGAACCTTGAGCGACTCCTGCATTAATTGGATACAGTTTAGAGGAATCGCCATCCCCGACAACAGAAATGCTCCCGTTGGAGAGGAAATTTGCTGTCCAGGTACAGCGTTTTGGTGGTAAACCATAGGCCGGAAGTTTATTAAGTGGCGCTGCGTGCCAGACCTGGTGGAAGGCTTTGGATATGTCTAGAACGACATTCACCGTGTAGTTTCATAGACTTGTTCCCAGAATGGGTGACAAATGAAAGGAGGTCGGCAGTTGATCTGCGCAAAATCCATACTACCTGTCGTGGATTAGACTGTGTTTTTCAAGAAATTTTAGACAATCCTTAGACAAGAGTCAACAGAGTTTTTGTACAAATTAAGACTGGCTAACCAGGTACAAACAATAAGGTAGATGAGGACAATTGCAGGCAACAAACATATTTGTTGAAACATTTTGCTGGGTTTTTTTCTTAAAATTTCATTTCAAAGGCTTGATTATTGAATTTGCATAGAAAAAATTCGTTTATGACGAGATCACAACAGAGCATTTGAAATTTTTCTTCAAGCAGTAACTGGAAATGGCACTATTTTAAAAATAACTTACCCGACTTGCCCCTATTGACATAAGTACATAACCAAATTTTCAAAAATTTACAACGGCTACTTTTTGAGAAATCGATCGATGTCATACCAGGTGGGACACCTGTATATGTATATAATAATAAAAAGTTTAAATAATCTTAGAAGATTTACTACCATAACGCACTTGCTGCGTACAGAATTTTCAAGGTCTCGTATTGATGCGAGAATAAGGTAAAATTATGTATATCGTAGCTCAGAGTTTTAGGCGCTTCCACGATTTGTTTGTATGTTTAAAAAAATGTATTCACTGTTCGATTTTTATTTTTTAAATTAAATAGAATTTTTTCAGGACAGCAGCAGCTATTTGCAATCCCATATCTACAGCTAACTGTAGGAATGCAGTAAAGGCACTACGGTGGTAAAAGTCAAGAGCGAATTTCCAATAAATAATTTTGCAACAAAACTTGAATTGCTTTTCAGAAACAAAGTTACCTGCTATTAGTTAAGCTTCCTTTGAGGGTATCCTTTTGTCAGTAAGGGAATCACGGTGATGAATAAAACATAAGCGTTACAACCTTTACAAAAACCGGATCTTCTGCGGTGGCTGCTTTGAAGACAAAATATAGATTTAAGCTAAATATAGAAAAAAAGTTCGGGACGCATCAAGTGCGTTATAGTAGTGAATTTTCATAAGAATTGTACACTATTAGTAAGATATATCATTAAAACCAATCCTTTAAATTTAAATGGACCTTGCAGATCGGTTTTAGAGTCCCAGTTAGCGATTATTTGAAAACATTTATATTTTATATGGAGCTAAAAAATTAAAATTTGGTCTTATATGTAAGAAGTGCAAGTGTCTGTAAAAAAAATTGTGTTACAAATTTCATTAAAGTTCCAAAAGTTTTTCAGAAAAAAATTAATTATTTGCAAAGGGAATGTACCTGTCAAATTATAAATATGGCAGGTATTTTTTCTTATTAATTCTTGGATGGTTTTGTTCTAGTCAACCCATCCAGTTTTTGCAAAAAATAAACAACAAAAAGGTTTTTTAAAACAAAGTTGTATTTATCCGCGAAGCTCATTATATATATATATATATATATTTTAAATTTAGTACCCACGGTGCGTTTACATACGTGTTACTATGGTTTAAGATGGAAGGTTCTAGCATAATGAGAAATTTATTAAGCTATCAGATTTGAAATATTTTTACAAAAATTTTCTACCATAACATACTTGCTAGACCCAGACCCTTTCCAACACTTATTTACAGTTGCTGTATCCATACTTTTTGAAAATGATAATACATTGCAGCTTACCATGTAAGACTGACAAACAAGACAACTTAAAAAACATTTTTGGGAAAAAAATTTTAAAAAAATTAAATCAGATAACAATTTAAACATAAATTGAAAATCTTGGTTCGCTGCTTTGTCGCGAGGGTTCTCCATCTCCTTCCTGCATGCCTACAATCACCCTCAATGCATAAACAAGAACAATGTAAACAAGAAAAATTCCTTGGGAACAACCGCTAAGAAAGTTACGGGACCTGAAGTGAATAGAGAGGTTCAGCGCGTCGTAAACAGGATTTGAAGGAGATATAGCTGCAAAATGGGATAAGGGCAGGTTACAGAGGTCCAACTTAGCTGTTTCTTTTGCACTTTCTGCTCACATATCCTTTTTATATTCTCCTCCGCCCAGCATCCCTATTCACTCTTGGTCCTGTAACTTTCTTGTGGGCTGCTTGCAATAAATTCTTTTTGTGGTTTGGGCATCCATAAGGGTTCTAACCATATTTCTGAAAAGATTTTTTAAACACTCCCCATGTACTAATCTGCAAATTTACCGAAAATTTAGTATTTATTTACAAACAGAATGCATCTATGAAATTATAGGTGGCAGGTAAGTATTTTTTCATATTAATCACTTGAATGATCGATTTTATTCAACTTAATCGAACCAGTTTCTGCAAACAAAATAACAAAAAAGGTTTTTAAAACAAATTTGTAACTATCTGTGAAGCTCATTGTGTTATTTTTTAAATTTAGTATCCAGGATGCTTTAATATAGGTTTTACTGTGTATCAAAACTGAAGATTCTAGTTTAGTGGGAAATTGATTTATCACCAGTTGAAATATTTTTATTAAAATTCGTTACCATAACGGACTTAAACTCTTTTCAACACTTATTTACTATCGCTGTATCCATACTTTTTGAAAATGAAATAAATATAAACAATATAAAGTTCTGAAATTAAAATTTTAATAATTTAACCAAAACATCTGTTTATATAATTTTAGCTAGGGATGTATGTACTTTGTGGTACCTACCTAGATATTATAAGTACTTACTGTATTACTTTGAGATAGGTATATTTCTTCTTGACATTAAATTTTGTTTTACTTTGGTAATGCCTACCAGTGAATTCTGTATAGAGTTAACTAGTTTATACATACAATATCTACAATCTACATGCAGCTTACCTATCACTTTCATATTTGTTTCATTGGATGTTACAATCACAATATACCACTACAGTTATTTTGTTAAAGTTAAGTTAAAATTTAAAGTTTGGCTATTACTTACCTACTATTTATATTAACCTTAGAATATAGATACCTAGTTGTTTTATATTATAAGATTCCGGTACATTTCTTTGATGATTCATTTTTTTTACTTTTAAACACTCGTAGATGAACTTTAAAAAACGTAGATGATACCACTGACAACAGAAATTAGCTTAATATTTTGTTTGAATCATTAGTTTTCGAACGAATCAATTGGGACCAAACGTGCCTAATTGACGTTTGCCAGTTCGGAACAAAACAGCATGTGCTTGAAGTGTCACAAGATCCTAGGCCTACTTTTCAGATAGTAAAGTTATTATTATCTATTTTTATTTTGGTAGTGCTTCAATTTTGCCAAGATCATTTCTATGAAAATTGGTTACCATTACGCACTTGCTGCGCCCAGACTTTTTCTCGCTGTTCACATTTCAAAAACGAATATTCTCTACATTTGCCCGTTCTCCTCTTGTTCTAAGTACCAGCTTAGATTTTGTAATTTTTCTCCCAGCACTAATTTTGATCTGAGCTTTATCCAGGCCACTTTCAGTTTTGGTTTTCGCCACAAAATAGTCATAGTGAAATTGTTAGACCATGAAGATAGGTATTTTGCATTCTGCAACTACGGCCAGAGCTTCCATTCATTTTTTATTGAATTTGATGCACAATTATTCAATTAATGTTGGTTTCTAACGTAGCGAACCACAAATCGCTGCAAATATCTATCAAGCTCATTAACTGCTGGCTTCTTATTTAATCATCGACCGTAATGTGGTGGTCCACAACAACAAATTATCACAATTGTAAGCAATCTGTGCGCTATTAGTTTCATATAGGACAAACCCAATTAACTCGGCCATTTATATTAACCTTGGAATATATATATATATATACCTAGTTGTTTTATATTATAAGGTTTAATTAAGGTATTAGCAATTGTCATCAGCGGAGTCGATTTCGAGGTTATGCGATGCGCAAAGCGTACATGCTTCTCTGTGTAGCTACGTGCGATCCGATTAAACTAAGAGATAGAGAGAGAGAGAGAGGGAGAGATACGGCTTTTAATTTCAAATACCGTGAGCGTGAATAATGGAAAGCTTAATATTTATATATAATGAAACGTCGTTCTATGTTGCTTTTCAACAAATTGAATCACTTTCATTAGGTTTTTTATTTATTAGTATACATTCGCATGCTAAAATTTAGCGCTTTTGGATGCAAACTTTTTTCCGGTATTAGGAAAGAAATGGCCCAAGGCTGACAATTTACAAAATTGTTGGTTGGTTGTACATTGTGCACAGCTCTATCTATAACATTTTGTGCAAACTAGAGCAGTCGTGACCACATACTACTTGGTCCTGCACTGACATGGCATCCCTGTCGTATCTCTCACAATGTTCTCCAGTCTGATAACTTCCATTGTTTATATGTTTATCTACGATTTATTTAAATAGCATAGCAGTACAAATAACGTCATCTGTCTTTGTCGAACATTGTAGATATTGCATTACAGATTCTGAAGTGATGTCGAGGATTATTTTATTATAAATTTTGAATAACTTTTTTTTTATTTGATCAAACGACTTGAAAATTCGTACACGACCACGTCTGTCTATCTTCTTTTCAGTTAGAAATTTTCGTTTCACTCACTCGGACAATTTGAAAGATATTGCGTTTTAAGAAATATTTTTTTAATTTTTTATTAAGAAAAATTAGCCGTTAAGATTTGACGAACGAACTCATCCAAGCCATTATCAAAATAAGGGTAATTCCCAAATTTGGTCCAAATAAATGAAGTCTTTTTTGTGTTGTATATATATATATATATATATATATATATATATATATATATATATATATATATATATATATATATATATATACAGGCTGGCGCATTGAAAACGAAACAGACCGATTTGCGTCCACAGACATTTTTTTAATAAACGCTGAAACACGTCAATTTTACTATTGAGGGGGACATGTTTTGACATAAAACTCAACTTTGTCAAATCAACCCCTTAAGAGTGGTGATAACAGCCCTTATATTTTAAATAGGAAACATGGGTCTAGTGTTACATCATTTGAAAGCTCTTTCTTTTATGAATTCAGCACACTATTTTTTTGGAAATTTTATCAACTCGTTTAAAAATTATTCACAGTTGGAGTTGCAAGAACGTATTTCTTTCATTGTGATAAGAAATGCATTAATTAGTCAATTTTTCGTTAGAAAAACTAAAAAACAAAACCAAACGTTCAAAAATGTTTATTCAGTTAAGTAAGTGTTCAAATTGTTGACCACCAGCTTCCATAAAAAAGTACAAATTTTGTTCAAAACGAGCTCTGACTTTCTGGAGCATTTGTGGAGCCATTAAACGGCATTATTCAACAATGCGTCGTCGTAGTTCTTCCAGAGACTCCGGTTCTGTTGCGTAAATTCTACTCTTTATATGGCCCTATAGAATGAAGTCTAAAGGAGTTAAATCCGGTGATCTCGGCGGCCACTCAATAGCACCTCTGCGCCCAATCCATTGTCCTGAAAACTCTTTGTTCAAAACTCCCCAACACGTTGTGAAAATGCGGAGGAGCTCCATCTTGTTGAAACACTAATTGATTTTCTTGATAGCGATCATCATTTTCAACAATGTCAATTAGTAGAGGGTAAACGATATTTTCTAGTAACTCGAAATACGTTTCGCCACTCAGATTGTCATCAAGAAAAATTGGTCTAATTAAACGGTCTCCAAAAATGCCATTCCAGACATTCAATTTATGTGGAGTTTGAGTGTGGACTTCGTGGAAATTTCTTGGATTGTTATCTGCCCAATAACGACAATTACGACGATTGACTGTAGAGTTTAATAAAAACGTACACTCTTCTAAAAAGCAAATATTGAACAGAAAGTTCCCGTTATCAGCTATTCGTGCAGTCATAACTTCACAAAACTCCATCCGACGAGCAAAATTATCTTCATTCAGTTGTTGTACAAGATGAATTTTATACGGGTGAAATTTATGATGCTTCAATATTCGCTGAAGAGTTCTTCTTTTGATGTTTGAAACGGTGGCCAATTTTCTCGTGCTCAAAGTTTGGCCTGCAGTAATTTGTCTTAAAACTTAAATCTCAGTAGTCTCATTTTTAACCGGAAATTCACGTTCAGGATCCCGTTTTTTGTTGGCTACTGAACCACTTTGTCCAAACTTTGCAACAAACTCCAAAATGTATTTTCTGTTAACATGTCTGTTCGGATGTCTTTCATTAAACAGATTTGCTGTACGGTTGTCACAGTGATTGTTTTTGAAAAATATAGTAATTATTTCAACGCTTTATTCTACAGAATACACCATTGTGAAATTAATTTTCGGTAGTACTATCAAATATCAAACCGACCGATAAACTGAAATAATAAACCGTATTTCTCTCATTCCGATAAGGCATGTTCTGATAGTCAATTTTTTGTTTACAAACCAACAAAACATTGACTATCAGCACATTTTCTATCGGAATGAGTGAAATGCGTTTTTGCATCTTCAACTGTGAATAATTTTTAAACGAGATTATAAAATTTCCAAAAAAATTAGTGTGCTGAATTCAGAAAAGAATGAGCTTTCAAATGATGTAACACTCGACCCATGTTCCCTATTTAAAATATAAGGGTTGTTGTCACCACCCTTAAGGGGTTGATGTGACAAAGTTGAGTTTTATGTCAAAACATGTCCCCCTCAATATTAAAATTTACGTGTTTCAACGTTTCTTAAATTTTTTTTATCTGTACTCAAATCAGTCTGTTTCGTTTTCAACATTTTAACTGACCATGGAAATGGGTTCCAGAGGCCTCAATTCGCGCTCATTTGAAGAAATTTTCCGAAAGTGTTACCATCGATATCTATCTATTAGTGAATTTTCGTAATGAAAATTCACTGAAAGAGCTTAGTTCTTTGATTGTTGTTGCCCATTTCAAAAATTTTAAATACCTGTACAAATACAAAGGTAGCTTTAAAATCTTACAACACGACGCATGATTTACTATTTAACGCTAAAGAAAAATCTTGTTTCCTGACAAAAGCTGGGGTTTATAAATTAGCTTGTACACATTGTAACGCAATCTACATAGGTCAGACTTCTAGAAATTTTAACACCCGGTATAAAGAACATATTTCTGCATTTAGAAATAACCACCCTGACAAATCTACATTTGCAAAACATATTATTTATACCGAACATAGACCTACAGTAAATAACCGCATACAACCACAACATTTTTATAATGACAAGCGTAAACTAGACTTTTTTGAAGCTTTGGAAGTCAAAAAGCACACACACGACAATAGCTACCTTGTTTTAAACGAGCAAACTGATTTAATGAATTCCCCTTTCTTGGATATTCTTCTTTCTAATTAAATAAGTCAAAGAAAATAAATTTAATTATTCTTTAAAAAAAGTTGTAATAGGATAATGTGCTGATGTATGTCGATATTTTCGTTGTATAGAGACTGATTTTATACTGTTATTGTTTAGTTATTGTATTGTTGTAACTGTTATCATAATTATCATAGGCTAGTTCTATTTTTATGTTAAATATTGACATACATCACATAGGCATTTTGACAAACTCATCTGTCATCTGTATTTCATTTTTATTTTCAATTTGATAATTTTTTTGATCAAAACATCATATCATAACATAGCAACAGATATTTATTTGTAGTTGTCATGATTTCGTACTAATTCAATTTCAATCTGTCTGAAAATGCTGTCAAGCAGCGCAACTATAGTCACAGAAACGTTGAAGAACTTCCTAGAACTTCCAGAATTCGAAGGGCCACTTGCTCCAGTTAGCTCACGCGCTGGCTACGTCCTTCACCAACGAAAACCAACAGTGAAGCCAGAGAAGTAGTCTCCAAGTCTGTATGTAAAAGAGCTTAGACTATCAATTTCTAATAAACCTTCTTTCGAAAAACTTTGCTCCGCAAGACATCCCCAAACGAGTCGCCAATAATTATTATTCTTGCTTTTAATTTATTATTGATAATTTAATTATTAAACACATTGTGCAGTACTGATACAATCCTATATGTATATTCTATTGCTTTTCTTTCAGTAAATTAAATAATAATATATCTTTCTCAATATTAGCGCGCCCTTCATTTAGTTTTAACAGCCCCCTAGGAGGACAAGCTCGACAGGTTAATAATCGCTGGATTAACGTATTCAGAGTTAATATACCCTGAGTTTTTAATAGTGATGGGTTGTTATTTAACTGTCAGCTATTTTTAAACGGTTACCGAGCCTTAAGGTTAACCACCAGTTATGGATTTATAAAAATGGCAGCTTAAAAAATAACGCTTTTTACACTAAACTAGATTTCGGAGTCGTGTCTGTTTCAGTTCTACTGCAACTAGTTCGGCTTCGATGAATAAACATCGGTTTTCATCGGCAACTGTTTATTTAACTATTTAACGGCATAAATAGCCTTGAGATTGGGAATGCTAAATACGTTATTTATACTGTGTACTCGCTCTCGCTAACAGCTTTAGGAACGTAGGATTTTCGGTACAATAAAACGGTTTAATTTTAATTTTAACTTTAACCGGTTGTTGATGGGGATACGGCTTACGGACACTACTACACAGAGTTATTCTGTTAAACTGAGAAGTTGTTATTTTTGAAACAGTTGAGTTTTCCACTAGTATGTAAAGCCAAATATTTAATAATAGTAAATGTTGGGTGAAAAGATGAATTTCTGTAAAAACGTGTTATTACTTTCACTATAGACAACGCAAAATAGGGTTATTTCACGTGAAATTAAAGTACTTATTTATTTAAATTTATATACATTACCTAAGAAAACAGTTAACACGTCATTTTCGTTTGTCTGATAAATAGTTATCAAATTGATTAAAAAAATATAATGATACAACATTTTTTAATATCTATATACATTTCAATATAAAAAATTAAATGAATATATATATATATATATATATATATATATATATATATATATATATATATATATATATATATATATATATATATATATATACAGGATGTTTCCAAATTGATGCGAAAAATTTTACAGGGTGATTCTTTGGCAAAAAATAAGGGGTGTCTTTTTATTAAGTTTTTTTTGAAACCCCTTCTCCTCCAAGTAACAGCCCTGTGAAATTTTTGAAACTAAGTTTAAAACAACGAATATTAAAATAAGTAAATAAACAATTAATACTATATATCTTCCAATTTTTTTTTAAACTCAAACTCAATTTTTTATACTGTTTCTTTACCGAAATTTTATTAGCTGCGTTATGTTATGGAGTTCTTAGAATCACTCCCTGTGTAGCAATAAAAGTTCTAACGTCTAACGTCCCAAGGCGTGATAAATAATGATATTTATTGATTCTTGCTGTGGCATTGACATTTACGTAAAGACCCTGATAAAATAAATTTGTTAGAAATGACTAGTTTATAATTCTTAAAACATCTAAGTAAATTCTTATAGAAGACTCCTTTCTGATTTCTAAAAGTTTCACTTCAGAGTGGCAAAAGATTTACGACACGCTTATAATAATTTCTTAACCCTTTGTTTCCTTTTCATATCGACAAAATTTTAGATGTATACACATACGTGAAATAACGGGGTAAAAATACAATGCATTTATACTAGTGTGCTCGCTCTCGCTCACAGCTTTGGGAATGTAGGATACTATCGATCGACTATCCAGTTTAAAATAACTGAAGCCGTTATTTTCAACGGTTATTATTAAATAACGTTAACGGCTTCAACTCTTAACAGAAAATAACTGTTTTTCCCATCACTAGTTTTTATAATTCCTAAAACATCTAAGTAAATTCTTATAGAAGACTCTTTTCTGATTTCTAAAAGTTTCACTTCAGAGTGGCAAAAGATTTACGACACGCTTATTATAATTTCTTAACCCTTTGTTTCCTTTTCATATCGACAAAATTTTAGATGTATATACTACGTGAAATAACGGGGTAAAAATACAATGCATTTATACTAGTGTGCTCGCTCTCGCTCACAGCTTTGGGAATGTAGGATACTATCGATCGACTATCCAGTTTAAAATAACTGAAGCCATTATTTTCAACGGTTATTATTAAATAACGTTAACGGCTTCAACTGTTAACAGAAAATAACTGTTTTTCCCATCACTAGTTTTTAAGCAATTTAAGACTTTTTCGTTAATGGTATTAACTTATTTGTATCTGGCAACCGAAAGTGGTCCCTTTTTCCAGTTACCCATCTGCTGATTGAAATTTAGACGTCCGTTAATATTTCTTTATACTGCTGACTGTAACTATCTGCTTGTTTTCCGTCATAAATTAGCTTTTATCGCTTTCCACATGGATTTATAGCGATTACTCTCCGTTCTGAAATACATCACAATGTATTTATTTCAGGTATCGATTGTTTTAGGATGGCAGGCGATGTTGATAAGCTGCTACATAAATCACCGGTATTCTTATATGCTGGCTCCATAAATAGAGGGCGTTCGGGGCGTTCTCTTCTTCCACAACCGTAAAATATATTACTTTACTTTCGTTGATCATTTTGGGTCAGCACAGTTCACCGATGTTATTGTACACCGTAGGTCATAGCAGCTTGCTAGATGATTTAATAGTTTAATTAACTTACTTTGACATCAATGTGGCATTCAAAATTGTTTTGGAGTGAGAAAATGTGTTCACTATGTGAAAACTGGAACCTGTGATGAGCACTAATAAGTACACTTGGAGAACACCCAAATCACCACAACACATATTGCAGAGACCTTACGATCGTTTCGTTGACCAAGTCAACATCTTCAGAGGAAGAAAAATTCTAACATAAAAAACTAGATCCCGTATATTTATATCGCGTCAAAGAAAACGAACTAGTCCGAAACTAGTTCGTTTTCTTTGACGCGATATAAATATACGGGATCTAGTTTTTTATGTTAGAATTTTTCTTCCTCTGAAGATGTTGACTTGGTCAACGAAACGAACGTAAGGTCTCTGAAATATGTGTTGTGGTGATTTGGGTGTTCTCCAAGTGTACTTAAATGTGTTCAATCGAAAATATGTTTTAGTAAATTTTCGTAGAAAAAATAATACGTCGCACTGATAATTAAAAAAATATCAAGCCGGATTTAATGACATGTGGGGACTGCCTTCCTTTTGTAATCAGCTGTTATAAGCTCTTTAGCCAGCAAACTCTGACGAATTTTTGCGGGAAAATTTCGGTTCTCCTTTCGAAAAGGGTTTGTATCATCAAATATAACAAATTTTTGCAACCAAACTTAGTACACAAGTTTCTACTATTAAACGCATCCCACATACCAATATTCAAATCTTTAGACTATAATAAAACAAGCTTATAAGAATTAAGAAAAAAATCTCGGGACGCAGCAAGTGCGTTATGGTAGTGAATTTTTATTAAATGCTTCAAATTTGAATAACTCAAGTTTCTATAAACTTAGAAAGTTTAATTTTGGTATATAGTAAGGTCCTTACTAGGGCAAGATATCCACCAACTTTTATTAAAATAACTTTGTAATTTTCGGAGAAAAAAAATTTGTTCGAAAGAAAATTTAAAATTTGAATAACTCAATTTCTATAAACTTTGAAAGTTGAGTTTTGGTACGTAGTAAGGTATCTCCCAAGGCAACATATATAGTAAATTTCATTAAAGCAGATTTGTTATTTTCTGAGGAAAAATTTTTTTTAAAAGAAAACTTAAAATTTTCCCGGAAAACTTCGTCCGATTTTCCTGGCTAACGAACTCATCCAAGCCATTAATAAAAGAAAGGCACTTGCCGAGTTTCATTGAAATCGGTTAATTATTTTTGAGTTATCAGAAGGATACATAATATATATATATATATATATATATATATATATATATATATATATATATATATATATATATATATATATATATATATATATATATATATATATATATATATATATATATATATATATAAATTGAAACTGACCCCGGATATGGGTTCTAGGGGTCCTAGTTCGTACTCATTTAAAAACATTTTTGCAAAGTCGATACCTCTCTATTAGTGAATTTTTTAAAAATAAAAATTCACTAAAAGTCGATTCTACTGGTGATCAGAGAAATGCACAATACTAAAATATTTTGTATGGTTAACAAAATACATTGAATTACTTGACGAGAAAAAATCAAGAAGTATCAGAAAAATTACCTGGAAAATTTGTAGGTTTTCTTCTTAAAATATCATGATTTTTAAACAAAGACTCTAAGACAAATGCGCGCTATATAGAAAAAATGTTGTAAGGAGTATGTTTTACAAAACCTGATGTTTCTGCATCAACCGCCATTCTCTTTAATTTTACTAAATTATTTGCAGAAATTTTTTCAGCGTACTATACACAAAAAAACAACCTGTGTATGCACATGACACAATTTACATTCTAATTCCTTTCAAACGTAAGTAAATGTGGCCTGACCTGACCTGACCTGACACGACCTTACCTTACCTGACGTGACCTGACCTGAAGACTGTAGTTTTCTTGACAAATTTTGGTACACAATTTGCTCCGATAAAAGGCTTTACTATAGTCTAACGTTATACTATCTAAGATAGTTAAAAATTGAGTATTAAAAGTTCAAAAATTTAAGAAAATTGCTACCATAATGCTCATTTTTAGTGAACTTTCTTTAAAAACAAACACTAATGAGGAGATCTCGACTTCTAAATGTTGAAAAAATTTCTTCAAATGAGCGCGAACTAGGCCCCTAGTACACATATCCGGGGTCAGCTTCAATTTTTATGTTTATATATATATATATATATATATATATATATATATATATATATATATATATATATATATATATATATATATATATATTAATAACAGGATTTTTTTAACACGGCATTTCTGTATACTATACAAGGAAAAATGTTAAGGGCACAGCCGCAAGGAGACAACCGCATACACGTGTTTCAAGCTTACTAGCTATCATCAGTACGGTATAGCCAGGTGATGATGGGAACACTCTGCAAATGTGCACTGGTTGCCTGTTGTGACTCCGTGTATTTTTGCTTCTTCATCCAGAGTGTTCCCATCATCACCTGGCTATACCGTACTGATAATAAGCGTAAATCACGTGTATGCGGTTGTCTCCTTGCGGCTTTGCCCTTAACCTTTCTCCTTGTATAGTATATATATATATATATATATATATATATATATATATATATATATATATATATATATATATATATATATATATATATATATATATGTATGTATGTATGTATATATGTGTGTATGTATGTATGTATGTATCACACCGATAACTCAAAAAATAAACGGCTGATTTTGATAAAATTTGGTGAGTAAATTCTTTTTGCAAGGAGCTTGGGTAAGTTCGTTATCCAGGAAAATCGGACCAGAAAATTTAGGCTTTCTTCTGGAAAAAAATAATATCTCCGGAAATAACAAAGCTATGGCAACCACATTTGTTATTGTAAAAACCAAACTCAGCACCAAAAATTAGGTCTCTATGTTAAAAGGGAAAAAAGTTATAGGCACTTAATGAAGACAAATTTTAGTGCCACTAAAAGTCGGAGAAGACGCAATACCAAAATATTGTGTGTGTTAAACAAAATCTATTAAACATTACAGTCAACGTTTATCTTGGAGAAAAAAGTTCAGGCAGTAAATGTCAAACTGGAAATTTTAAACGTGAAAATTAGTATAACTGTTGCGGTTTTTGAATAGAGAATATTGCATAAAATGTGTATTATAATGTTCTAGATTTATGCTTCTCTTCTCATTTGTTAAAATAACTGCAAAATCTGCCTCTAAAGACCTTACATATTACAAATTAATAACTTAAGACCATTATCGGTTACCTACCTTTCCTCATTGCAGCTTTCCAGAAGTCTTACGTGGTGTAATGGTTAGGGTGTAGGTCTGATAAGCGAAGGGACGCGGGTTCAAATCTCACTGTTGACTGAATTTCTCTTTTGACTTTTTTTTAAGTTTTTTTCGTCTTTGATTCCATTTTAGTGTTATCTGATCAGATTGTGTAATTCCAGTATATTTTTAGCGACTTTTTGTTGAAAAGGAAAGATAAGCACTTTTAATTCAAGTTTAATAGTAGCTGTTGTTGCCCTTAGTTGGTAACACCGTGCCACAGTTAACATAGACGTAGATTTGTGACATGAGAAGAGGCTGTTTTCTTCTCTACAATTTTTACAGCATCCACAGGCAAAACAATTTTCTCTGTGAAGCCACACAAAAAGTATCTACTTCTGTATTTAGATCTGATTTCGAATATTTTTTAATTTATTTAATTTACTTTTATTTCTATTAATTAATTTTCTTGTGAAAAATGTTCTTTTTATAGCGAATCTTCTTATAAATGAATTTAATGAATTTTTGCACAGACGTTTGTTGCGAATTTTTGTACCAAAAATGTTTCAAGTGATGGAACATTTTTCAAACGAAATTCGTCGAAAATAAGATTTTAATGGATCTTCGTGCAAACAAATTATTTTATTTTCAATTTTAATTACAGATTAGGTATATAATTACAATTTTATGTATTCTTTTAGCAGAATTTTGTGAAAAAAATATTTAGCCAAATTTTATCCCTGCTTTCATTAAAAAAAAGACATATTTGCCTTTAAAAATAATTTTATAAAAATTCACTACCATAACGCACTTGCTGCATCCAGACTTTTTGTAAACTTAAGCTAAAAATATAAGGCAACATGCCGATGCTATATGGTTATAAGCGGGAGCGAACTTCTCCCTAGAGGAAACAGACACACCCTCTTTCTTGTATAGTATGAGTGCACATGAGGGGTTTTGTACGAGTAGATCCTTTTTCCCTTGTCACTCGTGGGATTAAAATGAACATAAAGTTGAACAAGAAGAATAAAACAAATAATGATGAAAGTCCTGCATAGCAGATAAAAAGCCAGGTTGAGATGACAGTACTTCTGGTAGAGGACCGTGTAGCAGCGGTTCATCCCAGCGGGGAAAAACTACCCGAAGGACAGAAGGTTGCCCAAGCCGAACACCTGGGCACATTAAAAGCACTCAGTCGCATTATTGACTATTGACTAAATGGTTTCTTGGCCAAACATATGTCTGTGGGCCGATTTAAGGGATTAATGTAACGGACGATTACTTCAATTTGTTTGGTTTAGTGGGGTTTTATGCCCCTGGGGTGTTTTAATGTACTGGTGCTAGCACTATTTTTGGTCGTTTGTATTTGAGAGTGGTTTTTTCGTCATAATTGGAGATGTCTTGTAGTAACGGATTAACATGAGTAGAGAATTTTTCATAAGTTTTGGCTACGGAGTTTCTGATAAATTCTTGGTTTGTTGGCGTATCTGTATCTGTATGTAGTTGCGTTTTTCGTACGTACCATGGGGCTTTCATTATTTGACGTAGGCATTTGTTCTGTACAATTTGTATTTGGTTTATATATGATTTGGCAGCATGGCCCCAAGCGTAGGTCAGCATGGGTCTGATTACTGTTTTGTAGATTAGGAGTTTGTTTTCCGGAGACATAGTACTATGGTAACCAATAAGCGAGTGAAGTGCGCCTTTTACAGCCATGGCTTTAGTTTTTGTTGCCGCTGCATGTTTTCATGTTAGTTTATGGTCTAATATGACGCCTAGGCATTTGGTTTCTTTTTCCCATGGTAGTTGTTTGTTGAATATTGTAACGTTTTCTTGCGGGTCGTCTCTTTTTCGGGTGAAGTTGATCGCTGTGCATTTGTCAGGGTTAAGTTTGATTTTCCAGTCGTTGAACCAATTTTCAAAAGTGGGTAGGTTGTGGGTTAATCGTTAAATAACGAAGCGGCATCTTAAGGAAGTGGTTAGAATAGCCGTGTTATCGTCATAATGTGCAGTGGTGAGACCATTTGGTTTGGGCATGTCTGAGGTGAAAATTGCATAGAGGTGTGGTGACAATGTGGATCCTTGGGGAAGCCCGGCGAGTATGTGTTGATGTGGCGTCTTGGATGTTTACATATAAGCTTCGGTTCTTCAGAAAGGAGTACGTTGTCTGTATGAGGCTAGGAGGGTAGTCGAGTAAAATCATTTTATATATCAATCCTTCGTGCCATAGCTTATTGAAGGCTTTGTCTATATCAATGAATAATCCTACGGTAGATTCGTTTTTGTTGGAGGCTGTAGTGATATGTTATACCAGTCTGCAAGCCTGGTATTGCGTGGCGTGTTGTCTGCGAAAACAGAACTGTTCATTAGGTAGGATTTCCTTGTCGTTGGTGTGGTCTGTGATTCTGGTTAGTAGTATTTTCTCTAATATTTTGCCCAGGCAGGAGAGTAGACTTATTGGTCTGTAACTTGTAATATCTTTGGGGTTTTTGTTTGGCTTCTTAATCATAGTTATTTTCGCTTTTTCCCACTGTTGGGGGAAATATTTTAATTTTAGTGCTGTATTCATGAGCGATGTTATTACCATTATACATTTATGCGGTAGCATCTTTAACATTTAGTTGGATATTCGATCGGGATCTGGTGCCTTTCGTTTTTTCTGATTTTTGATTATAGAGTATATCTCAGTCGGATTTGCTGGTTTGGTGATGCTGTGCGGGGGTTTTCGAGGAATTCCTTTAGTTTTGAGTCTACTTGGGCTGAGAGAGTGCTGTTTATTGTTGCGTTGGGCGTAAATTGTTTTCCAGAGACTCTGCAAATAGTTCGGACTTTTGAATAGGGCTGGCGATTGGGCCGCTCGGTGTGCTTATTGGAGGGGAGTGTGGTTGGTTTCCTTTAGGGTCTTGAGACATTTGACCATTTTCCAGATTGAGTTGTCGCTAGTATTTAGGTTGTGAATCTTGTTATCCCATTGGTGATTATGGTACTCCTGAAGAGCTTTCCTGTAATTGTCAGTGGCATTATGAGAGCCAAATCTCTTAAGAAGCCAGTTGAAAAAATGACACGAGCTGATCCAGGAGCGTTAGGTCTATATAAAATCCAAAAGACTGTAGCCTGGAATAACCTGATGCGATATCAAATGGGCCAAAAAAACCACAGTCTGGCAGCAAAAAAAAAGACTGTAACGTGTTACACGTTTTACAAATGATATATTCCCAATATAACGTTCATTGATCCATGATCACATTATTTTGTTAATCAATGAAATTTATTATTTTCTTAGTCAGTGAATATTTACTACTTTCGTACTCAATGAACTTTATAATATAACGTCTTAAATTCATGCCCATAGAAACATACATATTTTCTCGTGTAGTTCGTGCATATCGACTGGGTCTCGATAGTTGGGTAGCCGGTTTCAATTTCATTTTCGAGATAAGAGAAGTCTTTATAAGGCGCTGCAACCTTTCACTTGATCTCTTTTTCAACAAAATTTTAACAGCGTTAAAAATATTAAAAACAACTAGCTAAGAGAAAAATCAGCACGCTCATATGAGCTATCCCGTTTGAAGAGCCCCATTCAACACCGTTTGGGCAGTCTTATTCAACATGATCCAACATCACTCTTATTGAGGGTCTGTTCAACATTACGATTTTGTAGAGCCCCGTTCAGTATCACCATAATTGGAGCCCCATTCGACGCCGTTATGGCGAGCCCCTTCAGCTCCAGCGTTTTGAGGGCCTCGCTCAACATCATTATGGCGGCCCCATTCGACGCCATGTCATGCAGAGCACCTGCAGAAGTCAATCCAGTCGTTCGGACATCCCTGAATAGTCCCCACATTAGATCCAGTGGTTTCGCTAGCCCTGAGTAGCCCCAGGCCCTCTCATATCCAGTTAATCCAAGGAGCATCACAGAAGACACCATATTGTTCATCTGTAATCTTTATTTAAATTCAAAAGTTTCATTTATAACTGCTTTAATCTATCACAATAACTTACAATCATTTTGGTTTATATAAAATCATTATTTATTAAGAGATGAAGTTAACCGCGTCTCTATTTTTATTTGTAGGTCTGACGACACCAAAATTATAAGGTATCAGCCCACATATTTTTTAGAATTGCATTAGATCTCATGTTCTGCCATGAGCAGCCCTGTAATTTTCTTTTAAAGTTTAATAGACCACTGTGTTATTAAATTTATATAAAATAGCATTCATTAATGTTATAAGGCGGAAGATAAATAGAGAAGAGACAACACATCGCCGAGTGAAAAACGTAGAATGAAGAAGACCAAAATAGAAAGGATATAATTCAAAGAGGCCCTTATGTTGAATATTGTTCAAGACGGTTCGGCATCTGCTATGACGAAGCGCAAAAGACTCATTAGGGCTCCATCAAAAGGCACTTAAGAAGGTCCTTCCAGAAGTTCAAACTCTTAAGTGCACTCAAAAGCCAGAATACCTCGTCTAGTGTGTGCTAGTGGAGCAAGTGCAAAGTAAATTTGAAGAGCCATTTTCGTGCTGCAAATATTAGAGCACTGAATAGGCATAAGAATGGCTGAAGCCAATACTCTTTAGTCAGATTAAGTGTAAGCAGCACAGTTCTGCAGTCAAGTCTCTGAAGAATAGAGGACAGAGCTCTAGCTGGCAAGGGATAGATAGATAGATAGATAGATAGATAATTTATTTTCGCCTTCTTGCCATAATACATGGATAAGCTCGTCACAATAGATATAAACAATATAGCAAGAACACAAATATATAATACAGTACAGTATAAAAACAATTATGCTGTTTAGTTACAAAAAAAAACAAGCATAAAAGTGCACAACGTGAAAAAACACAACGCTTGAAACAATGAGATAAAAACATCTGTATACACTTATATAGATCGCAATATAATAAAAATACACACGAACAATATTAAGCAACAAAACGATAACTGGGAGTTTTCTTCATTGACAAAAAATCAAAAGGGGAACTAGAAAATGTTCAATGCTGTCCGTTTTCCAAAGGCTTAAAGATGCACAAAGGAACTTTTGTCTGGGATGTGGGCTCTAACCAAGGAGATAAAAGTGAACATAGTTCCCTAGCGGTTTACATGGGCGTCTTAATAAATATATTTCTTGCGGTGGCAAAGGTACTTCCACTAAACCTAAACCATAAAATATCTTATTGCATTATTTTCCAATAGAGAATAATAACTTGTAATACCTTCTGCAGGTTAAAAAGAAGAAAAAAAAGAGTTTGACTTATTTTTGAAACGTGAGTCTATTAATTTTTTTTTCTCATTTGTTGACCTCGAGATTTACTCATATGGCCATTAATATTTTTTTACCACCTATATTATAATTATTTTTTCTTTCGCTTGCGTTTGCTCTAATTTTTGTCATGTAAAATACTCCTGCTTTGTTATTTCCCTTAATCAACATCTATCTGCTATGTATTCGTTATATTTTAGCTAATATAAATAGTGCAAGCTCATTGTGGCACATAATATATATTCATTGTGGCCAGCAGATTTTAGAATTTTAACTTTATTTTTCTTAAAGATTGCAAGACAAGTTGAACCAGAGAAATCAATTATCATTCTGCTTAACTTCCAACTAAAAGTTGGTGGCTGGAAAGGAACAAAAGGGAAGGAAGATGTAGAGAGCGAGATAGAGAGAAGAGTGAGAGAGAAAAAGAGAGAGATCAGCATTCACATATTATAAAAGCTACGAAGCCGTATACACGAAAATGTAGTTTCGTTGTGAACGGAAATAGAATCTGAAAGTATATCAAGCAAAAGTATCGAGTTGAGGAAGAGAGTATATTTCAGATTCTTCATGTGTCCCATGTTTTTCTTTCGTAATATAATTTGTCCAACAAAAGTTTACATTCGATAATTTCTCGCTCCCCTGACTAGGGTTATTGCCTCTCGCTAACGTTCATTTCATTCAAATTCTATTGGAAAACTCCATCGTTCTGAAATTATAAAAAAGTTGTAAAATTCTATAGCTAAATTTATTTAACAACGAGAGAAAATGCCTAATGTAACATACATTTAGTGGATAATTATTGTCAGAAAATAGAGAACTTGCGGATGGAGTCATAACATTCTTAAAACGTTAATAAGAATAATAATAATAATAAGATTTTATATCCATCAAAAAACTACAGAATAACATATTGTTACGTTCTTGGTTCTGGATTTGTTGACTAACAAACACAGCTTTTCAAACTACTATATTATTATAATCAACTATTTTCCAACACCACTATCAACTAAAATAGTTCTCTCTATTACTAAATGTCCATAGAAGTACATTCGACTCAATGATCTATTATAAAGTATAATAGATCATTGATTCCACTATATGCCTTCTATGGTCGCTTATTATACACCAACACTAATTCACTATTGACTAACTTACTATATCTACGGATCGACATCGGGTGACATCTTGAGTAGTAGTAGCATTGATTATGTATTAACAAATATTGAGGGTGTTGTTGTAGCCTATTTGATCCAGGAAACTCGGACCATTACGCTCAGGCAGTTACGTTTCCCGTAACGAACTGAATTGGTCACTTTTCCATAGAGGCTAAAAGAGAAATTGTCTTTGAACCTCTAAATGAAATGACAATTAACGAATTCAAAACTCGTTTTGCGAGCACATACGATTTCAATTTAAGTGAAATTTAGGATGTAGACATGGCGTTTAAAAAAATTTTTCGACACTTTTGTCTGGTGCTTTGAGGTAGCTTGTCCGAAAACTAAAACAGTTGTAAATTCCGGTTTTAACGTAAAATATCGAATCAAGTTTTCAACAAAACTGCAACAAAAACTTAATGACCTAAGGCTTTTAAATTCAATGCGAAAACAATCCGGAGAGAGGAAGATTAACGCTATGTTTAAAGTATTGAAAGCCGAGGTAAATAGCCTAATTAAACAGGAAAAACAAAACTACACAGCTTTTTATATTTGTAACGCCCCAAATAAAACTAAAGCACTATGGCAGCTTGTTAATCTTAAGAGACAAACCCTAGTGAAGAGCACTGCATTTTGAATTTACTATACGAAAACAAAAATATAACTAGTAGGGTAGAAATTGCTGAAGTACTTGCCGGATATTTTTCATGTGTTGCTGTGAGGAAGCTTATATTGCATTTCGGGGGCCAGATGTCTGATAGCTGCACAGCCGAACAATATAAGCCCAAAACACCTTTTATAACACCTGTAACTGAATGTGAAGTTATTGACATCATCAACGAACTTCCTAATAAAAATCAAGCAGCTTTGGTGATGTTTCAATAAAAATTATTAAGCAATGTGCTGCTGAGCTTGCCGCGCCACTTACAAAGATTATAAATTCCTGTATATGCCTGGGAAAATTCCTTGACATATTGAAACTAGCTGTGGTTGTTGCTGTGTTGAAGGCGGGAGACCAATTTGGAGAACTATTGTCCCATCTCTATATTAAGCATTTTTTTGAAAGTCAATAGAATCAAATTCTTTAGATATGTCTGGATTCAAATCATTCCATAAAGTTCTGTGAGAGGCGAGAATAGTGGAGCCCATTTATAATAATAGCATGTTGTGGACTTTTCGATATCACAAAAAGCACTTGTGAGCTAATTTTCAATATTAATTGAGCTTATGATGAATAAAATATTTATATATAAATTTATTTTTAAACTATGAGAAGACTTTTTTCTTCAAATGCATAACTACCACCGAAGAGAGAGAATGTGCGACAGCACTATTTTGGTGAATGGAAACACGAGGCAATTCAAAAAGGCGTCTGAAATGACAGTAGCTATATATAGACCAGATCGATCACGTGTGCAAGAAATTAAATTCCGCGTTTTGTGCAATTTTAATGCTTAAAGATTCCTTAAGCTCCGACCATCTGCTGAAAGTCTATTACGCGACTGTCTATTCACATCTCAGTTACGGTATCGTTATCTGGGGCCAATCCTCGGACTGCCGTAGAATATTTGTGCCACAGAAACGAATACCGAGATTAATATACAATCTACCTTATGGGCACTTTTGTCGTGACATCTTCAAGCAAAATAAATCGTATATACGTAGAAAATTTGTTATCAAGTCGGATTTTCATGGATACAACACTCGAAAAAAAAAAAACACTTTTCACCTGAATAAGTGTCACCATTCTCTTTTTAAGAAGTTGGCATGCTATATATCTTGCTTTTTGTACAACCAACTGCCCTGTTCTTTGAGGGACACAAAAATTTTTAGATAACAGCTGAAGGTTGCTTTGATTAGTCACAGTTTTTATAGTTTAAGTGAAGCCGCGCTGTGAACTTATGTTTTTTGTTGTCATGTTAAGCTCGTTCTATTTTGGATTCTTGGGCACGCACCCTTGTCATAAGTTGTGATACGTTTTTTTTATCTTGTACGCTTTATGACTTGTGTGATTTACAATAATTGTAACTAATTGACCAATTAATAATTATTATTATTATTGCGAACTGCCTACATGCTCCTGGTATAACGTCACTGGTGTAACCTCGACAATGAAACCATCCAACCGTGTGAATTATGAATTATGGCAGTTAGTCTGCGGGCTAGTGAAAATACTTTCAACATAATATCAACCAAATGAACACTGAAATATCCACCATCTCGTTGTCTGTGATCTCAGCACGAGACAAAGGGCCGTTGTTTTGACTTTATTGTAAAGATGAAGTGTAGCCGCGCCTTTATTCTAATTTACGCACCAGTGACCGCTGTCCGCCACTTAAACAATCTACAAACCCGCAGTTGCCCCAGCTTTGCAATCTACAAACCCGCAGTTGCCCCAGCTTTGCAGGAAATAAACTTCTAAATCTTTTAATGAAAGTGCTGGGGTGTACCAAGCTGTAAAATATTTATTCGTTACGTATAAGGAAAAAAATCTAGTGAATTATTCAATAAGAATGTTTTAAATGTAAAAGTCTACATACTAATTATGCAACACGAAGAGTATCGATGGAAACTAATCTAGCCAGAACGTTATTTTAAACTAAGATATGTAACACATACTGCACTGACTATGCACAAAAACCATCCCTTCAATCTGCAGTAGTAAAAACATATGTCCATATAGATCACCTTTTCTCAAGTGGGTGCTGGAGGCTGTTAGTGGGGCAGTAGAAGGCTGAAAGCAAATTAGGGGGCCTTAAGGCGGTACTAGGGGGCAGACTGAGGATCGCAGGCTCATGGAGGCTTCTGTGTCTGTGGATCTCCAAAAAATATTAGACTGGGGAAGTAGAAATCTTGTACAATTCAACCCCACCAAATCTCAGTCTTGCTTTCTATCTCATAAAAGATTCACCAGCCCTAGACCCATCACAATGAACAACCAAGTTATTCCTGAGTCCTTTTCACTTGTTGGCATTTCTGTGGATCGAAATCTCAATTGGCACCAACATGTCACATCAATTGCAGAAGCGGGTGCTAAGAAATTAGGTTTCCTTTTCCGGACTCGGAAAAACTTTTCACCAGCTAATCTCTATACCTTACATACTTCACAAATAAGGCCAAATCTCGAATACTGCTCCCACACCCGGGGTGCCGCTGCCGCTTCTACACTCGCTATCCTGGACTCCATTCAGAAGGGATATATACGTCTCATCGGCGACCCTACCCTCACCCAAAGGCTGCCACCCCTTGCCCACCGACATGCCGTTGGTGACGTTTCTCTCTTTCATAGATATCTGCACGGGCACTGCTCAGAGGAGCTTTCTTCCATAGTTCCTCCACCTGCTGACCCCAACAGATCTACCAGGGGAACAGAGCGAATGCAACCTTTTACTGTCCAGGTCACCAGACATAGAACATCTTGTTATGCCCGCTCTTTTGTCCCGATGACTTCCAAGTTGTGGAATTCCTTGCCGGCACATGTTTTTCCTTCTCCTCCGAACCTCCAACCCTTCAAGTCCAGAATTAACAAGTTGCCGCCTTCCTCCTTGTCGACACGCACTGCACGATAGTATTTAGGCTGTAAGCCCTCGTGGTATGTTGTTGAAATATAAAAAAAGATTAAAAAACATAGTTTAAAAAAAGTCTGGACGCAGCAAGTGCATTGTGATAGTGAATTTTCATAAAAATGTTTTTAATAAAGAAAGCAGGCATCAAATTTGCTTACGACTATAACCTATATAGGCAAAACATAATGTACCATATTTCATCAAAATAACTTATTGTTTAAAAATGTACGATTTTGACGAAAGTAAACTTAAAATGTTCCCGAAAGAACTGGTTTTCCGGCCAACGCACCTTATAGGTTATAGCAAATTAAGCTATTCAAATTTGAAGCATTGAATAAAAATTTGCTACCATAACGCTTTTTCTTACAAAAAAATGCGTTATATTTCAATGTAAAATGCAAAAATGCAATAATATATGGCGTGTTGGATTAAAAAAAGCAAATTTGTAACACCCAAATTTTTTTTCTTAAAATGCTCATAACTTTTTTTCTTTCAACTTAGACATCTGAATTTCGGCATGTAGGGTAAACTTGACAGTAAAAACGCATATTCCAAATTTTGTTGTCATAGCTCTGTTATTTTCGGATATACCAAAATTTTCCAAAAGAAAACTAATCCGATTTTCTTAGCTAACGAACTTGTCCAAGCCACTTACAAAGAGAAGGTACGTACCAAATTTTATCAAAATCAGCTTATTATTATTTGAGTTATTGATACAATATATATATATATATATATATATATATATATATATATATATATATATATATATATATATATATATATATATATATAACACAGATCTCCTAATTAATGAATTTTTCGTTTTACGAAAAATTTGTTAACAAAAAGGGAGAAGAGTTTGATAATTCGATGGAGTAAGTGTTTTTGATTTTGGTATGCACATTTTGTTTGGAAAATTAAGTTTTTGGTTCATGTATGATGTACTAAAGCTTTTGTGTGACTTGATTGGCGGCTGAGAAGCAGAATTATTAGACACCTAAGATGTTGGTGGAAAATGTATTGAGATCTCAGGTACAGGTGTGAGAATAATTTTCTGCTTATCATGGGTTATATTGTTAAAATGCAAAAGTCATATTATTATATGGTACACTGGAAGTGATTGATAAATAAATTTTATTATTATTATTATTACTACTATTATTATTATTATTTGATATAAGCGTTACACTTTCTCAGTATTACTACTGGAAACCTTTTGGCCGACCCCCCGCGCGCGACATTGGGGTTCGGCTCGGTAGATGGGGATGAAATTCATCATATCCCATTATGTCGATATTATTATTACAGTCTAACTTCCGGTGCTTCAACACAGCAGACGTGTTTGAGGTCGCCACTTAACTGAGGAATTTTCGGACTATGTGACATGTCTGCAGCAGAACCGCCCTCTGCCCCACGTTGAGGATGTTATTTGGTAGTCCGAGTTCCTTTAGATTTCCCATGAAATTTTTGGTGACTATTCCTTCCGCCGACATTACGAAAGTATATATAGCCACCTTCTGGAGCTTCCATATGTTTTTTATTTCATATGCCAAGTTTTCATATTTGGTGATCTTTTCAATTTCAGTTTTCTGAATGTTATGGGACAGCGATACAGCAATGTCTATGATCACAGCAAGCCTCATCTGTTTGTTTATCAGGACAATGTCTGGCCTATTGAAGTCCACAGTGCGGTTTGTTATCATGGCTCGGTCCCAGTACAGGAGAAAGTCCGCCGACTCCAGCACCGCCTCCGGAGAATACTTGTAGTAAGCTGGTGTTGTTGACGGGTTCAGGAGGCTGTATTTCAAAGCGATTTGTTGATGGATGATCTTGGCGAGCTGGTTATGTCTGCCTAAGTAAGCTGAGTCTGAGAGAGCAGGACATGCTGCCATGATGTGTTCAATGGTTTCTCCAACAACTGCGCATTTTTGACATTTATCCACCACTTCTAATTTTAGACAATGCTTCTCGTAGTTTTTAGTTTTTATAACACTATCCTGAATGGCCATCACAAAACCCTCTGTCTCCGGGTAGAGTTGCCCCTCGACCAACCATATAAGCGAAAAGGTTTTATCAACACTATCCGCCTGCAGGTGCTTGGGGTACCTCCCATGCATAGCCTGGTCACCCCGCTGGACTATACTGCCCTGGTCAACTGGGAAGTCCAACTCATAGTTGCGCTGACCCAGCCTAAGTGGAGTACAATCCTTATCCTCGCACACCACCAACCTCATCAGTTGATCCTGCGATGCAAAAAAACGTTGTCGCATGTTTATTTCTTGCTTAAAACAGAGGTTCTTTATATAAATTAACCCTCTTTCCGAGGTGTATACAGTCTTCTAACAGATGAGTTGGTGTGAAGGCACCGAAATTTCGTAAGAAGCCTTCTCGTGAGTCTGTCCAGTTCATCTAAGTCGGTATGTCTCCTCTGGCGGTAGTTGTTCTATATCGCAGAAGGGATGTTGGTCACATTCAACTGCCCCTCTCTTGACGTTAATTATAGCACATTTGTCGAGTCCAAACGACATTTTTATATCATTGCTAATGATTTTAACAGTATTAATTAAGTGGAGCTTATTATATATTATTACCTTGTGTCTCAGAGTATAATTTAAGATTGTCCATGTTATTATTATTATTATTATTATTATTATTATTATTATTATTATTATTATTATTATTATTATTATTATTATTATTATTATTATTATTATTCGAATGAATAGTTGAGTGCTTTGGGACAACCGACAAAAGTAAGGTATATTTAATTTCTAAACTGTTTGGGAAATATATATTTCCATCCAACATTAACAAAACTATGTTAGATAGGTAAACTCTGACGACATTAGTTATTAAGTTATTTAAATAAACGATGTTCATCTAAATCTGCCGTACAAAAAGACAACACTCTCCTGCAAAAGACAGCAGCTGCAAAACATACCAAACTTTGTTTATGACTGGAAATCACAAAACAAGCAGAAGTTCCTTTCAACTTTTGAAGCAAACAACACACCGGCACAACTAAAATCAATATTCGATTGTTGAAAAGCACTCGAAAGTTATGACTGGTAATTTTTAGAGTGATTTAGATCTATTGTAAACTCAATTTGTAAATCTAAAGATAAATAGGCGATTTATCTGTCGTGTGCGAAAACAAACGATTCGAATAAATATGGATCGTGCATGTAGATCTAGCCGATTTGAGTGTTGAAGCGCAAATGTCAATGATGCGAACCAGTTTGCGCTATATTGAAATGATTGGTGCGGATTTCCAATCCCAGCGAGGCGTTGGTCCGTTAAATCGCCGCCATTGAATTCTGGACTGGACATACGTCATCTGACTGGAACTGCAAAAATCTGAATCTATGATCGAATACCAGGAATTTACCCGGAACGTTGTATGATCGTATGTCAAAAATAATTCAAAACTTCTAGCTTATACGTAATACTTGCCTTACGGAATGCGTTTCTGTTGTAATGTATTGCTTTCAATTTTAAAAATTTTAAACTTTTACCAGATAGCTTTTAATGCTTTCCAACATTCTGTCTAATTTCAGGATAAATTTAGGGAGAATTAAATACTTCAGAGGAAATGTTCTGTGTTTCAGTTACGTCATTTATGTCCAATAAAAAGTCAACGATTTTTTTTTCAAAATTAACTAAATTTAAAGTTAGGTTCGTGTAGACGAGAATTGCAAAGTGTTTATTGCGAAATATATTTATATTAATTTAAAAATTGATCATTACTTTTGGAGAACCCAATTCACCACAACACATTTTTAAAGACCTGACGATCGTTTCACTAACAAGGTTATCGTCATCAGAGGATAAAATATTCTGATTATATTGTAATATTATTTAAAACAAACCAATAAGAATAGGCTTTTAATTTACATTTAGCAATTCTCGTCTACATAAACCCAGCTGAAGCGCTAGGGTACGCACACACACGCAGATATATATATATATATATATATATATATATATATATATATATATATATATATATATATATATATATATATATATATATATATATTAGTGCGTCAAAGCCCTATAACTCCATGATATAACGACTTAGAAGAGATATGATATTGCGCATATGCCCCGCCCCCTCCTATGTCGTCACGTGGTGAGTAGCGTTATAGAAGTCCAACTAAACACTTCAAACAAAGTCATTCGCAATCAAAAGGTTTCTATACGTCAGTTTAATGCGGTTGAAGTTACGCTTATATTGTCTTTTTCAGATAATATAGATCGCAGCACTAAATTTAATCTTTTTCATTTTTATTACTTTCAACTATATGCACTTAAATATTAGTAAACTACGTAATTTGTTGAGGGGTTGTGATGAAACGTCAAACCCGACTGCACAACAACATATTATTGTTGCATTGGACTCACCATTTGACAACATGCGCGTGACACGTCTAAAAATACGTAGTCTGAATATCATATCTCTCGTTATTTGTATCATGCTATAAAACTGATTTGCTGGAATCTTTTTTATATGAATTAATGTGATATCCAAATGAGCACATTCTGAAAATATTTCCAAATATTTATTTATTTTTATTTATTTATTTAATTTTATGTAATTAAAATTATACATTGCATCTTACAAATAAGCTATGCTTGTGGATGTATTGATACAATTTTCGTTACGTCCTCCTAAACTGCTTCTGTCAAAACTATTATAATGACTGTCATTTTTGATTTTGTTCCTAATTTTGCTTCTTCTGCTGCTATGATCCCACCAACGTTTACACAGTAGCCAGAAAGATTTATATTTGCTTTTATTTACATATTGATGTGAATTTGAATCAAATTTTCTCAAAAAGAAACCAGAATTCTCCAGAACATAAATTTGGACATTTCTACTTATTGTGACACAACACATATATACAGGGCGATTCGTCATAGCAGGGCGCTGTCACATATTTTTTCTTAGATGGAACTGTAAGCAGGGTGCTTACCTGTTTTAGTATCTAGTTTTATGAAATTTCTCTGTATAAATGTTCAGAGCAGATGTAAGTGAATGACTGGGTTGGATCTCAAAAAATTCATGAAAAGTCGCCATAAAACAAATCTTTTAAGCGATCAGAAATATATCCATCATAATATGCATAATTATGTAGATCGTGGGCACGTTGAAATGATAAACAATTAACTACAAAGTTGCACAATGCAGCTGTTGAAGTTAAAGTTTCGGTTCAAACGGTCACTTGAGACATCGTACAGAGGAATGCTAGATTCGCAGGTTGCGAGTTCCGCGGCCTCTATAGAGGTCACTTTTTTTCAACAGAAAAAACCGCAAACTCAGGGCTTGATGTGTCGATGGTAGAGATACGTGTCTTGAAGGCTTGGTTGGAACAATGGCATGATCTGAAAATACGAAGCTTAATTAAAAGACAACAATGACTAAGAATAGGGGGTAGGGTTCACCAGGAGACAGAGAAAAAATGAGTTTTCAGCTTCGCTCGATGCTAGGGTATCCTAAGCGGCAGAAAAAATTATCGGTAGAGCGTCGCGACGGTATCGTGGGGTTTGGAGTAAATGTAGAATTGAGTTAGGTGTTCGGGTGGAACTGACGGTAGTGAAGTAGTGTTCGAGCTAGGGAGCTAAAACAACGAGGGATTTAGGTTTTCCGTAAAGCTAGTGAGTGTGGCAGCAATGTACAGGGCTGGCTTTGCTTATATATTTGGAATTATTTCCATTTGCCCGGTGAGTATGTTCCATGACATAATATGTTTGAAGGAACTTTAATTTTAAGGGCTAGCTGTCTCGAGTACTGAAATAATTTTTATATAAAATTTTGTATAGATATTTTGAGCCATGGGGCTGTAAGATAGAATATTAGCCTAGGTATTTGAGCCGTAGAGCTTTAGAATAGAATTAGAGTAAATTGGAACTAAGTTAAAATTTAGATGTTGTTTTTGAGGGTTTTTACTCTAGAGTGGCATTATTTTTAAATAGCATAAATGAACAAGTAGGTGGGAATGTTTGTGAGAATTCAAATACGAGTGGCAAAATATGGCTTGGAGTCATAAGGATTTAGTTAAAGGGAAGGAAGTTAGATGCATTTGAGGGCTATAATTAAGCTAATAGGGAGTTAATTATTAAACTTATGAAATATTGTACTTCAATCTCGACAGGTATCAGTTTTGCATAAAAGTTTTTTTTTTAAGATTAGAAAAATCTCCCATACCATGATGTTCAATAAACATTAGAATTTGAGTTATTGGAGTTGAAAACTTTGGTCTGACATAGACCGAACTTTATCAGATTTATTGTCATAATCTTAACTTAAGGAAACCTTTGGATTAATTAAGTATTTAAAATTTATTGTGCCGTTAAAATGTTTATTATTATTAAACATTAAAGTAAGTTTAAAACTAAGGGGTATATGCTAAGACCGAATATATAGTACAATTTTGGAGAATTTGTCCCAAATGCTCGGTCATAGTGTTCCAAATAAATATCAGGCAAGACCTCCCTTGAGGGTCGTTAACCATGAATACAGTTTTTACAGCCTTCGTAAATTTGTGTGGTACTCTCCCCCTATATCTTGTTCTATATCCGTGTTCTATAGCTGCCATCGTTTGTGGATTTTTACGTATCCATGATAATATTTTTTTGGCAAATAACTGTCGTATATTCATCATGTGGCTGTCCTTGTATAGTAGTTCAGTTAGACAATCTACTGACCTATTATATGTTTTTTTGATAAATCTTCTCTGGATGATTTCCAGGTTTTTTATTTGAGAATTCAATGCTTAGCAACCCCCCCCCCCCCCAATTGTAACAGTCTCTATCTATAACATGTTTTGTTAACTAGAGCTCTCGTGGCAACATACTACCTGGTTTTGTACAGAGATGGCGACCCTGTCGTACATCTCACAAAATACATGGTGTTGTATTTAAAATAACCTGTATAAGTGGAGTTAAATGCACACGTAAAATACCAGGATCATTTGAGCACCCTGTAAACTATTCAAAGCTGTCAAAGGCATTAGGTGATAGAGCAATGATCGTAATGTTTCAGGTTACAAATGAATTTTTCTACATTTTTTTTATTATACGTAAATTTTTTTCAAACCTTCACAAATCTCACAAAATCAGAATATCTCACAAACCGTAAAATATAGGAATAGAGAACCCTTTTAGAAGTGGATCTTACTTTTTGCGTGGAATTCAAAGTTGAATAAGAATAGGAAAAAACATAACTTTGATGTGCCACATTTAGAACACTCTGGATACTAAAAAATATTTTTAAAATGTTGCTACTATTGACCTACATAACGTCACGCCAAAAAATATTTAAAAGTGTTCCGCTTAGACGTACGAGACCGTCCCGTTGCCCGTGAAACACCTTGTATATATCGTACTGATAACTCAAAAATTAATGTGCTGATTTTGACGAAATTTAGTAGGTACATTCCTTTTGTAAGTGGCTTAAGTTTGTTAGCGGGGGAAATCGGACCAGTTTTTCTGGGAAAATTTTGGGAATATATAAAAAAAAAATCTGCGAAAATTACACAGTTCTTTTAATGACATTTGGCGGATATGTTGCATTGTGAAAGGTTTTATTACATGCCAAAATTTAACTTTCTAAGTTTATCAAAAATTGAGTTATCCAAGTTCGAAGCATTTAATAAAAATTCACTACCATAACCCACTTGCTGCGTTCCGAACTTTTTGTAATTAAAAACATTTTTACGAAAATTCGCTACCATAATGCACTTGCTGCGTCCGGACTTTCTTATGATAACTATTTGAGTTGACATTCTACAACTTGTTGATGGTATCAGTGACAACACCTATTTGGTTTCTGCATTGTTAGTTTATTTCATGAAACCAATTTTAGAATTTTATAGTTCGTGGTGCGTGCGAAATATAGCGATATCGCGTTATTTGAAACTGTGAATAATGCAGGCTACAATTTACTGTGAAGCAATGGAATGAATTGTGGTTCATTTTCACGAGGCAAAGTTCACAGCTGAAATAAAATGAGCAGCAATTTAATTTATTCCACTTTAACCGAAGGATAGCGACTTTTCTTCGACTGAAATAGCATTTTATTATGACAAGAATGTATCTTGTGTCACGTGAAATAGTCGCCTTCCTAATGCTTGGAGAAGTTCTACCAATGGACTTGTGTCACGTGAAATAGTCGCCTTCCTAATGCTTGGAGAAGTTCTACCAATGGACTATCTACAAGCTGGATTGCATTTTGCATGGACTAGGAAAAAATATAAAAGGCCTGCAGTTTCTTTAGCTTATAAAAAGTCTGGACGCAAGTGAATTTTCGTAAAAATGTTTCTAACAGCAAATGTGTCTCTTTTTAATGAAAGCGGGCATAACCTTTGGTTACGGATATAACCTATATAGTAAAAAGTTAGGGACGCAGCAAGTGCGTTATGGTAGTGAATTTTATTAAATGCTTCAAATTTGGATAACTCGATTTTCTATAAACTTAGAAAATTGAATTTTGGCATGTAGTAAGACCTTTACCAAGGCAACATATCCACCGAATTTCATTAATATAACTTTGTGATTTTCGGAGAAAATAATTTTTTTCTAAAGAAAGATCAACATTTTAATAACTCAAATTTTTATAAACTTAGAAAGTTGAATTTGGGCACGTAGTAAGTTCTTTCCTAAGACAACATATTCACTAAATTTCATTTATATAGCTTCGTAATTTTCGAAAGGAAACGCAGAGTTTCCCGGAAAACCTTGTCCGATTTTCCTGACTAACTAACTCATCCAAGCCATCACTAAAAGAAAGGTACTTGCCGAGTTTCATCGAAATCGGTTAATTATTTTTTGAGTTATCGGTTGGATATATATATATATATATATATATATATATATATATATATATATATATATATATATATATATATATATATATATATATATATATATATATATATATACTTTATTTGTTTGCTGTAAGTTTGTGATTTCTTATTGGTTTGCGCGGTCTGCAGTTTCGAACCGTCCCGGTTCATCTTCAGCACGCTACTCAGATGAACCGGGACGGTTCGAAACTGCAGTCCGCGCAAACCAATAAGAAATCACAAACGTACAGCACACAAATAAAGTGTATATTTAAAAGTGATTACAGTATAGTGTAATATTTCTAAAGATATATATATATATATATATATATATATATATATATATATATATATATATATATATATATATATATATATATATATATATATATGAGATTCATTTGGTTCTCGGGTTGAACCGCGTCCAGAATTTATTAAAACTCGACGTTTAGGCTCCAGTCAGTTTTGGAGCCATATTTAAGAGGCAAAGGAAATATATAAGAACACTCTAAGGCGTCAATCTGCCTACTTCTTAGAGCGGTGGACAAATGTGGGTTCGGTTGTTGTAGCTCGATTACGGGGCCTCAATCTGCCTACTCCCCAAATCTCGCTGTAGATCGTCTCTAAAGCCTCAGTGTGTTCAACCCCAGGCCTCAGAGAGATCTGACAGTTCGTTGCAAGTCTTGTATTGTATGTATCGTTCCATCTACCTGCTTCGTTATCTTAAATCTACTTAAAGGATTGAGAGGATTACTGGCATTTGTTGAGACATATAAGGGGGCAATGAAATTGTCTATTGAATTTGTTTTCTTTTTGTGTGTTTGTAATGTAAGATATAATAGGTTTCCAAGTAATTGGAAGGTGAAGACCATCATCTCTCTTATTTAAACAATCGGGACGTTTTTAAATCTCGATTGCTTCGCTGATAATTCTCGTTTCGAAGTTGTAAACCGGTGCTATTGTTTTGGCATTATAGAAGTATATTTTGTGTCCTGTATGAATATGATGCATGGCCAGCGTCGATGAGGGGTCGGATATTCTAACTGCGAGGGTGTGTTCATATATTCTATTGTAGGTGGATCTATTTGTTTGTCCTACATAAGTTCGGGAACAGTCGGAACAAGGAATTTCGTAAATTCCTTGGGATTCGTTTGGAATCGTATCTTTGGATGTTTTTATCAGATTTGATAGTTTTTGCTCTGGTGTGAATACGGTTTTGATATTATGGGTTCTAAAAATTCGGCTGAGTTTGTCGGTGACACCTTTGATGAATGGGAAAAACGCTGTGTGTTGTTGTGTGGACTCTGTCTGGTCTTGTTGTGGTGAAGTGGTTTGTTGTTGTGTTTTTCTAATGTTTCGTAGTATGTGGTTGTTGTCGTATCCGTATTCTAGCAATGTGTGTCTTAAAAAGTTTAGTTCTGTCTGTTTATTGTTGTTGTCCGTTAGTCTAAGAGATCGTGTTACTAGTTGTTCGAGCCCCGGAATTTAGTGGTGATGGGTGTTGATGAGTTTGTGCGTTAACATAACGATCAGTGTGAGAAAGTTCACTAAAAGGCGGTAAGAAAATTTTAGTTACAGAAATTTTAGACATCATGCCTTTGTAGAGGACACTGTTATCAATTAATTGTCAACTGACGTATTAGTTTTGAGTGAATTTTCTTAGAAAAAATTAACTAATGGGGAGATCCCGACTTTTGAATTTTGAAAAACTTTCTTTAAATGAGCGCGATATAGGACCGCTAGAACCCATATCCGGGGTCAGTTTCAATTTTTATATGTTATATATATATATATATATATATATATATATATATATATATATATATATATATATATATATATATATATATATATATATATATCAAAAAATTGTGGGAAAGCCTTCCGTTGTAGATAACTCTTTATTATAGACCGAGCTTTCGGAAAAAATTATTCCTTTCTCAAGGCTACAACATGGAAAGAATTTTCTTAGAAAAAATTAACCAATGGGGAGATCCCGACTTTTGAATTTTGAAAAACTTTCTTTAAATGAGCGCGATATAGGACCGCTAGAACCCATATCCGGGGTCAGTTTCAATTTTTATATGTTTATATATATATATATATATATATATATATATATATATATATATATATATATATATATATATATATATATCAAAAAATTGTGGGAAAGCCTTCCGTTGTAGATAACTCTTTATTATAGACCGAGCTTTCGGAAAAAATTATTCCTTTCTCAAGGCTACAACATGGAAAGAATTTTCTTAGAAAAAATTAACCAATGGGGAGATCCCGACTTTTGAATTTTGAAAAACTTTCTTTAAATGAGCGCGATATATGACCGCTAGAACCCATATCCGGGGTCAGTTTCAATTTTTATATGTTTATATATTATATATATATATATATATATATATATATATATATATATATATATATATATATATATATATATATATACAAAAAATTGTGGGTAAGCCTTCCGTTGTAGAATATAACTCTTTATTATAGACCGAGCTTTCGGAAAAAATTATTCCTTTCTCAAGGCTACAACATGGAAAGAAAAAAAGTTTACAATTTACTTGGAAAAAATATAAAAGTTTAAAATACTTACATTTAACATGAGTTCTACTAAACTAATAAACTAATTATGTAATAACAAACATGAAAAGAAAACCTTTTTATAAATTTGAGTGAAGTCGAAAAATTTAATTATATATATATATATATATATATATATATATATATATATATATATATATATATGTATGTATGTATCACACCGATAACTCAAAAAGTAACGGACCGATTTTGACAAAATTTTGAATGTGCGTTACTTTTGTAAGTGGCTTGGATAAGTTCGTTAGCCAGGAAAATTGAACCAGGTTTTCCGGATAAATTTTGGGTTTTCTTTCGAAACAAAAATTTACCCCAAAAGGTAGAAAACCTATGGTAACCAAATTGGGTACGTAAGTTTATGATATTAAAAGGAATCTCTATACCAAAACCTATAGTTAATGTTAAAAGAAAAAAAAGTTATAAAAAATATTTTGTGTCAGATCATTTCTATGAATATTCACTACCATAACGCGCTTTCTGCGTCCAGACTTTTATTCATCCACTTTATCTATCCCTCTGACGACGCTAACTTTGTGAGCGAAACGATCGCCGTTCTTAAAAATACTATATACAGACGTGGAGACTACTTCTCTGGCTTCACTGTTAGTTTTTGTAGGTGAAGCCAGAGAAGTAGTCTCCACGTCTGTATATAGTATGGACAAGTTTCACCAAGTAAGGGCAACAACAATCAATGTTCTTAAAAATATATTTGATGAATTGAGTTCTTCAAATTGTACTTGATTAGCCTATGTAAATGTCCCAACAAATGGGTTTCCTATATGCAGCAGTAACAGGATTTATCAGACATGTATCCTAGCCTGTTCAAGTAGATATCTATAGCAAGGCTAATGCCTAATTAAAGCCATAATAGCAAACTATTGTAGTGTTTGTCGGTATGTGATAACAATGTGCTTGTTAATGACAATAGATATTTGTTAGTGCAGTATCATTGTTTAACAGATTCAATTTCCTGTGACAGCGCCAGGTGTCCGCTACTCTAATCTAACTTACCAAATTAAATTAGCCTATCACAGAATGCATTGTTGGTGCAGTACTACTAACCAGTTATTCTCTCATAGTACATTAGCGTATTCGTTGATTTATAATTTATAAACGTCAAAACATCTGGGGTCGACATATTTAAAGGAAAAATTAATGGTTTATGGTTCCGGAACTATTTTTATTTTATTTTAATACAACCCTGCGTATTTCGGCTTCTTTGAACCATCTCCAGGGGTTAATATTTATAAAAGTCTGGACGCAGCAAGTGCGTTACGAAAGTGAATTTTCATAAAAATAATTTTAATAGCAAATACGTCTCCTTGATGCAAGCAGGCATCAATTTGGGCACCGGTATAACCTATATAGTAAAAACAATGTACCAGATTTTATGAAAATAATTTATTGTTAGAAATATTACAAAAATTTTCCGAAAACAAACTTAAAATAAATATTTCCCAGAAAACTCGTTTCCTAGCCGACGAACCTTAGGTTAATAGCACATTGAGTTATTGAATTTTGAAGCATTTAATGAAAATTCGTTACCAAAACTCACTTACTGCGTATCGATTTTTTTACAAACATGCATCATAGTTCGATGAAACATGCAAAAATGCAATAAGGAACATTCAAAAACAGTTGTAGGTATCACCAACTACTTATGGGCCATCCTGTGATTGTCAAAATAATTTTGTAAGATGCAGCTCAAGGCACCCTAAGTAACGTATACAATTTTTTCTCGTATTTTGCATAATAACAATTATATTGGGCTTTACCGTAGAAATGCGTCACCCTGTATATCTGTAAACAGAAAGTAAACCCGTATATGGATTCTAGGGGGCCTAGTTTGCCCTTATTTGAAAAAATCTGTTAAGAATTTAAAACTCGCGGTCTCCTTACGAATTTACGAATTTTTTCTACGAAAATTAGTTAAAAATTATAGACCGTTAAACCATACACTTAACTACAACTACTGCCATAGCATCAGAGAAAGGGTCCATTTGAAATGAATTGTTTGCAAATATTCTAGTAAAATGAAGGGCAATGATGGTTGCGGCTGAAATCTAAGGGCTTGCAAAACACTCTTTATATAATCCGTATTTCTTTCAGGTTATTTGCATAAATATTGCCAATATATATATATATATATATATATATATATATATATATATATATATATATATATATATATATATATATATATATATATACTTGAAACTGACGCTGGATATGGGTTCTAGGGGACCTAGTTCACGTTCAATTGAAGAAATTTTTTCTAAATTTAAGAGTCGGGATCTCCTCATTAGTGTTTTTTTTTAAAGAAAATTCACTGAAATAAGCACTTGTGAAGCCACGGGAAAAGTCTACGACTGTACTATATGTGGAATGGTTTAAATAAATTAGGGCAAGAACAAACAACCAGATATGCTATTTAATTAAGTCTTAAAAGTTTTTATGTCTTCTTTACTAACTTATTTTTTATACAAAAACTCGCTAAAAAATTCGTCGGAATAACAACAATTTGATCAGATAACCGTAAAGTGAAATGAGACTAAAAAAATTTGACAGAAAGTGAAGTCAGTAGGACTAGAACTCGTCTTGTAGGACCCGATTGTCGGATGTACAGGGCTTAGCCCACACGGCCACGCTCGACATGACATACTAGCAGGTATATCCGGTAGTATGTTAATTGTCTAATGTCTTTACTGTTTACAACAAACCATTTTTACTTACAATCGCTTTTTTGCTCATATTTTAACGAAATGAAGGAAAATAATTACTTAAACATAGATTTAGGAGCTTGTTAGTCAATTCGTGTCCTATTTTTCACTCACATTCGTTCTCCCACCATAATTATCAATTTCGACGTTTTAACTTTCTTAGATTTAATTAATTAAAATTTAATTTACCTCTAACTTTTTTGTGTTTTAACATTGAGTTTAGTACGCAGGATACTCGTTATGGCGGAAACCAGCTTACCAAATTTGGTTGCTCTTACTTTGCTATTTACTTTGCTATTTACGGAGATATATATATATATATATATATATATATATATATATATATATATATATATATATATATATATATATATATATATATATATATATATATATATATTCGAAAGAAAACACAATATTTCCCGGGAAGGCCTGGGCCGATTTTCCTGACTAATGAACTTATCCACGTCACTTTGGAAAGAAAGATATTTACCAAATTTTATCAAAATCGGCACATTATTTTTTGAGTTATCGGTGTGATACATACATACATATATATATATATATATATATATATATATATATATATATATATATATATATATATATAAATTGAAACTGGCCCTGGATATGGGTTCTAGAGGGGCTAGTTCGCGCTCATTTGAAAACATTTTTTTCAAAATTGAAAGGTCGGGATCTCCTCAATTAGTAAATTTTTTTTAAGAAAACTCACTAATACAAAACTGTGACGTGGTCATTTTTTTAGTGAATTTTCTTTCTAAAAAATCAACAATGAGGAGATCCCGACTTTTGAATTTTGTAAAAATGTCTTCAAATGAGCGCTAATTAGGCCCCCCAGAACACATATCCGGGGTCAGTTTCAATTTTTATATGTTTATATATATATATATATATATATATATATATATATATATATATATATATATATATATATATATATATATATATATATATATATATATATATATATATATATATATATATATATATACAACTCAAAAACCAATAGGCCGATTTTAATTAAATTTGGTGAATACCTTCCTTTTGCAAGTGGCTTCGACAAGTTCGTTAGCCAGGAAAATCCGCCGAGGTTTTCCCGGAAAATTGTGTGTTTTCTTTCGAAAAAAATATATATCTCTGGAATTAACAAAGTAAGGGCAACCAAATACACGGGTTTATACTGTTATAGGTGAGTTACTTACCAAAATTTGGCTCTGTGGGTTAAAAGACAAAAAAGTTATAGGTCATTTTCCTTCATTTTACTAAAATATTTCCAGAAAATTCATTTCAAATAGACCATTTCTCTAATCCTTTGGCAAAGCTTGGGTATCGAGTTTATCGTTTAATGGTATATAATTTTTGTCGAATTTATGTAAAAAAACAATAATGTGTAATATATCCGTTATTATACAAGATAAGAAAAAATGTATACATTAATTATAGGTTGTCTTGAGCTATATCTTAAAAAATATTTCAATTACAGGCTGGCCCATAAGTCGTTGGTGATTCAAAGTTTCTTTTTCTTAATCGAACACGCCTTATGTTATTACAGTTTTGGATTTTCCATCGAAATATAATACTTGTTTGTAAGAAAAGAAATTCTGGACGCAGCAAGTGCGTTATGGTAGCGAATTTTTATTTTAATTTGTTATTAACCTATAAGGTTGACCAAGAAACCAGTTTTTTCGGGAACACTTTAATTTTACTTTCGGAAATTTTTGTACATTTTCAAACACTAAAGTTATTTTATGAAATATGGCACATTGTTTCTATTATATAGGTTATACTGGTACCCAAATTTGATGCCTGCTTTCTTTAAAAAAAAAACATTTTTGTAATAAAAAGATTTTTATGAAATTTCACTACCATAACGCACTTGCTGCGTCCAGACTTTTTAACATGCTAACGCTCTTTAACGTTTGACTGTTATTTGTTTAGTTTTTTGCATGCCTTCGATGTAGCTTCAGTTTTAGTATTTGACGATAGCTTAACAGATCTTTACGCTTTCTGTAGTTGTTATATTTGTTAACTTGTATCAGTCTTATATGCTAGACCTACCGGCAACCTAGGTGCTGAAACGAAAAGCAAAATCACCCCACCAAATCTGACACAATCAACTTTGGTATTCTAGGCTTTAACCTTTGAAACGCCTAGGGTTTTTATTTAAAAAATCTAATATTGTGAATGCCGATTCTTGTTGCAAATCGATTGTCAACTTAGAAAAACAAACAAGTTGGTTTACACTATTTTATATTTTATGTATAACTGCAGTTTCGATGAAGTTCTCAGCTTTGTCAAATACAGAATTTGACAAACTATTTTAGATTTTTAATTTAGAAGTTTTGAAAGTAAATATCTAAAAAACACTGTAGAATTTCAAATAGAAGCTTTGATTTTTTTCAGAAAAATTCACCTAAAGAGTCTGTAAAATATTTGTTTATTTCCAAATACCACTGCACCACATGTACTTACAAGATATTCATCACTTTTCTCATAATTATATGTTTTCGTGAGATTCTTGAAGTCGTCCATAGTTTTATGCTACAAGCCTGTGGAAAACTTTATACCAACTTTCTATGGGGCTCGTGTATAAATTTTGAATTTGTTTGTAAACTTATTTTTTACATTCATTTGCATATACTAAGTGTTCTTCTTTTTCTTTTCAGGTAAGCAGCCTGATATTTCCAATTTGGCCAAGTTTCTGTTCAGTAAGTGTACGTTTTTTAATTTTAAGTGACAGTTGAAACCTGCGATGAGCACTGATAAGTACACTTTGGAGAACCCATGACACCACAACACATTTTTCAGATCTGACGATCATTTTGCTGTAATAAAATGCCCGTTTCGTTTCAATAAAATATAATTTCGCTTCAATCTCACAATGCTCTCAATTGATATTTTTACTTAATTAATATTCTAAAGATACCTATGTAAAGTGCAAAATGTTTCCGAGAAAACTGTTTTCCTAGCCAATAAAACTTGGGGTACTTGCAAATTGAATTACTGATATTGGAAGCATTTAATGAAAATTCGCTACCCAAACGCACTTACTGCGACTCGATTTTTTTGCTTACAAACATTCATCATATTTCGGTAAAAAAGGAAAAAATGCAATATTATAAAGGTGTTCGAAAAAAATATTTTGATTCGGATTGTCAAAATAATAACTATAAGATGCAGCTCAAGACACCTTATAATTAACGTATACAACTTTTTCTCGTATCTTGTAGAATAACAATTATATTTAGCTTTACCTTAGAAATGTGTCACCCTGTACGAGATAAAACTGAGACTAAACCGGGATATGGATTCTAGTTTGCGCACATTTGAAGAAAACTTTTTAAAATTTAAAAGTCGCGGTCTTCTCATTAACGAATTTTTTCTAGGAAAATTACCTAAAAATTATAGACCGTTAAACCATAAATAAATTTCTGGAAATATTTTTGTAGAATGAAGGACAATGACGGTTGAAGCTCAAACATAAGGGTTTGCAGAACACTCTTTTTGCAACATTTTCTTTAAATAATCTGTCTTTGTTTCAGGTTATTTGCATAAATATTGCCAATTTTGACGTTTCAAATCGCGACTTTGTCGTTTTGAGGAAAAGCCAATTTTTTATTGCCCATAACTTTTTGTGTTTAAACCTCCAGACCTAAATTTTTGGTACATGGTGCACCATTTATTATACAAACAAGCGTACCAAATTTGGTTGCCCTTGCTTTGTTATTTCCGGAAATATACATTGTTTCCGAAAGAAAACACAAAATATTCCGGAAAAACATGGGCCGATTTTCCTGGCTAACAAACCTATCCAAGCCTCTCAGAAGGTACTCAAAAAATTTGACCAAAATCGGTTTATTACTTTTTGAGTTATCGGTATGACATATATATATATATATATATATATATATATATATATATATATATATATATATATATATATATATATATATATATATATATATATATATAAACGTACAGAAATCGAAACTTACCCTGAATATGAGTTCTAGGGAGCCCAGTTCGTGCTCATTTGAAGAAACTTTGTCAAAATTCACAAGTCGGGTTCTCGTCATTAGTGATTTTTTTAAAGAAAATTCACTAACATTCGTATAAAATATATTTTAAATCATGAAGAATTCGATAAAACAAACATCGGCAATTTATCACCTAGATTCGCTGGTAAAAATATACAAATAACCGAATTTTCATTTTTTTTTTTACAATTGTTGTGTTAAAAAAAGTTTGGGCGCAGCAAGTGCATTATGCCACTTGAGTTTTCCTGAGTATCATACACCCACAGGTGGTCCATTACCTCTGCATCCGTCACTTTGGGACTTCCAGTTTCCCCCAAGCATATTTCAAATTCTCAAGTAAAGTGGTGGCGCTCGAGATAAACCCTTTTTCCGATCAAAACACCGACCCACTCCACCCTTCGGAAGTACACCGTTACATCGCTAACAGAATTAGCGTCATTAGAGGTATGAATATATTTTTTATTAGTCTCTCTAATGACGTTAACTTTGTTAGGAAAACAATCGTCAAGTCTGCAACAGGGGTTTAGGTGAAATCGGTTCTCCAATGTGTACTTCTTAAAATAGGCAATACAAAAAGTAAATGGGAATTCCCTATTTTTGCTTTAAATGTTTATTTTCCAACATTCACTGCCTTTAATGCAGTGTCAATATTTGTAATATAATCTATCACTAGAGTGACAGTATGTGAGTTACTTCACGACGAAGGCTGGTGTACACAATAAACCAATTGTTCGTAGATGATGTATTATACTCTAACAAATATTTCTATAGGTCGATCTAGAGGGAGAAGTACTGTGATTTTTCTGTATTTGTTCAGTATATTTACTCTTGTAGGTGCCTTTATCGTGGCTCTATATACGCCAAGAGATGAAATATTATCCTGGCCTTCCATTAGGTACACTCTAAGTAATCTTGGCTATACGAGTCACATGCACGTTTCTAAGATCTATTAAACTTTGACAATTTATTTGCACTGATTACTTTAGTATACACTAATAACAGTTAGAAATTAGTCAAGAGCCTAAATGACTCAATGAGCTGTTATTAATACTACTACTACTGCTACCCGTCACCCCATTCACTATGTGCTTCCTTCTCCCCGTAACCTCCAAAAGGAAAAGTCCAAAATTAACAAGTTGCCTCTTTCCTCCTTGTCGACACCCACGGTACGACAGTATTTAGGCTGTAAGCCCTCGTGGTGTGTTGTTGAAATTAAAAAAAAATGTTGATTGACTGGCAAGGTTTATTTGATTTTTTGGTAAATGTTTTACCTACTACTGGAAAATGTCAACATAGATTCGACGTATTTCCAGCATGAGATAGCTCCAACTCTTTTTTCGCCAGGTTCATTCACTCTTAAATTATATTTATCCTAGCAGGTGGATAGGACGTGGTGGTCTGCACAACTAGCCTCCGAGGTCGACGGATTTGAACCTTCTCGATTATTGCTCGTGTGGTCATTCCAGTCATTGTCACTTTAAAAATCTTGCTTGTAATATTTGGATCAGACGGACAAAACACAGCACAAATTAGCCACCAGAATTTGCAAGTTTTTCAATTACCTACAAAAGGATAACTAAGTGAGATGTAAGACACGCTTTTAACCGTGTCGCCATCTCGTTGCGAAACCAAGTAGTATGTTGTCACGGCAGCTTCAAATAACACTAAATTGTTAGTTGGTTGTATGCAGACTCTATTTTTTTACATTCTGTGTTATTCGAAGCTGCCGTGACAACATAGTACTTGGTTCCGCAACGAGATGGCGACACGCTTAAAAGCGTGTCTTACATCTCACTTAGTTTTGAAAGGCTGGCTATCATAGCCGTAATACTTTGTAGATGTATTTTCGCTCCCCTCTGCTGTACAATATATTTGTCGCAGGTATTCCGACAGCCCCGCTAAACGTGACATACGCACTGTACGCAGACGACACTACCATCCTCAGCAGCTCCACTCAGCCGAGGATAATAACCGAACGACTTCAGAGCGCCATAGTCGAGCTGCAAGCATGGTATCGGAAATCCCTTCTAGCCATAAACCCCGATAAATGTTCAGCTGTCCTATTTTCCAAGAGGAGACACACACATCACGAAAACGTATCATTAGACAACCGTCTAATTCCCTGGCAAGATTCCGCCAAATACCTCGGGGTTTTCCTCGACAAGCACCCCCATGTCGATCACGCCCGAAAAAAAGCCTCGATGTTCATCTCGATGCTGTTTCCACTTCGAAATAGAAATTCCAAACTGTCCATGAACAACAAGTTGCTCATGTACAAAGACATCATCCGGCCAGCCTTGACCTATGTATCCCCTGCATGGGCCACCGCCGCCGTAACGCACATCAAGACCCTTCAAATTATCCAGAATAAAATTCTGAGCATGGGTACCGGGGCTCCATGGTTTGTCCGAAACAGTCTGATCACTCTGATCTGGAAATGCCTTCGATACTTGAGTTTATAATTCAACTATCCACAACTCAGTTCGCAAAAGCCGCTTCTCACCCAAATGCTCTTCTCCGTAGTGCCACCGACTACGATGAGCAACTTCCAGATAAGCATAAGCGTCCAAAGCTTATACTTACCCGCAAACGCCCCAGCGGCAAAAACAGAATGGAAACATTCATACCCAAAATATCATTGTGTGAAATCTTTCCGACGGAGGTATGGACTAAGGTCCGGTACTCCCAGGAAGGGGGTTTTAGTGAGTACAGTCTCACAGTACCTCGATATCCCACGGCACCTACGGGGCCGTGAATGGGGTCTGCATGAGCAGATCTTCTGTATAAAAAAAATGTATTTTCGCTGCAATTAGTATGCCGTACTGATGAGCTCTAATTAGAGAGAAACCGGTCTATGGTTATAATTGTAGTGAGAATTTATCTAGCCTTACCTACTTTGTCCCTATATTGGGGAATAAATGGGCCAGGGCTGACAATTTAATAAATTAGTGAGTTGTATACAGTCTCTATTTTTTAACATGCTGTGTTATTTGGAGCTGCCGTGACAACATACTGCTTGCTTCCGCAATGAGATGGCGATACGCTTAAAACCATGTCTTACATCTCACTTAGTTTTGAGAGGCTGGCTATCATAGCCGTATTACTTTGTAGGTGTATTTTCGCTGCAATTAGTATGCCCTACCGATGAGCTCTAATTAGATCGAAACCGGTCTACGGTTCTAATTGTAGTGAGAATACATCTAGCCTTACTTCAAAAGGATGTTAATAACGACGGAAATGACGAGGAATATGAAAACGAGGATGAAGATTTAAGTGACGAAGAAGAAGTAATTAACGGTGAATATAAAGACGATAAAGCTGAAGAGGACGACGACGATCAAGACGTATATAGGGGCGTAGATAAAGGCGCGTACCAGAGAAAAAGTAAAGTTAATAGGAAAAAGTCAATTCGAGAGAAATTTTAGTAAAAGACGATGAAGATGACGATCTCTTAGACTTACGAAGTGGACTAGAAAGACTACGGTCCGTAGCTAATATAAATCTGCGACACCTTTCAATACCAAACAATGTCGAAACGAAGGAACCTAAGAAAGAGTCATTCGCAATCACCTTCAGAGATGTCGAGGATTCTATCAGACCATACGACGGAAGAGGTGATTATTCGATTGAGAGTTGGATTAGCGACTTTGAAGAAATTGCTGAAATCACTGTTTATACAATCAAAAAAAAAGTATGGACGTAGCAAGTTCGTTATGGAAGTGAATTTCCACAAAAATGTTTTTTTATGCAAATATGTCACTCTAATGCCAGCAGGCAGGAATATGGTTACCAGTATAACCTATATAGCAGAAACAATATACCATATTTTATCAGAATTACTTATTGTTTGAAAATGTTCAAAAATCTTCTGAAAATAACCTTAAAATCTTTCCGAGAAAACTGTTTTTCTAGCCAACAAACCTCAGGTTAATAGCAAATTGATTTATTGAAATTTGAAGGATTTTATGAAAATTGCTACCAAAACGCACTTACAGCGCCTCGATTTTTTTTCTTACCAACATGCATCATATTTCGATAAAAAATGCAATAAGATAAGGATGTTTGAAGAAAAAACAATTGTATAGATCACCAACGACTTATGGACCAGCCTATGAATGTCAATATATTTTTATAAGATGCAGCTTAAGACACCCTGTAATTAACGTATGCAATTTTTTCTCGTATCTTGTATAATAACTATTATATTGAGCTTTACCGTGGAAATGCGTCACCTTGTATACATTGTGTCCCAAACTGGATGGGAGTGTATTGCTATCTCCGTTATTATTAGAGACAGAGAGGCGGTTAATTAGCAATGTTTTGTAGAATCTCATGCTCGTTACAAATATGACTTGTATTTTTCGCTGTCTCTTTCGTGTTCGAGTTATTTTGAGAAAAAAAAAACAAAATTTATCGATTTTTTTCTTCAATATCTAAGTACGCGTTGATCTGACATCTCTAAGACTTGCACATTATCAGGACAGTTTTTACGGAGTAAACTGTTTCTGCTATACAACTTTGTATTGTCATTTGTTTTTGAGCTACAGGTATCAATTTTTGCTCATGTGATAGCCTGTGAAAAGAGCTTTCCAGTAATGTACAACATGCTTGAGAAATCTTGTAATTACAATGCTAATTTTGAGAAAAACCGTTTTGAGGATACTAGGCTATGAAATTCAATACCAGAAAACAAAATACAAAAAAAGTGTTCAAAAAGCAGTAGGCCATGAAGTCTAACAACAGACTTCTACTTTTAACCAAATTTTCCGTAATCATTCACGATAAAAAAATATTGTGATTTAATTTACAATACTTAGTTAGGTAATAGTGCTAGGTGATATTATGTGAAGCAGTTTAATAACGAAACCCGGCAATAACAAATAGAAACTTAAACTCCACAAAACAACACAATTATAAACGGAACTCAACAAATAATAAAATAGAAACTTGAAAATACACTAAATAGAAAATTGTTCAATATGGCCACCGTTTTATTTAATGCACTTTATACACCTTTTTGAAACATGCCTGCAAACTCTGGTGAGGGTGTTTTGGTTAATCTGAATTATAGCTTCCGTGATTCTGTTTCGTAATAATTCATTGATATTTTGTGGTGGATCGAACTTATACGCATCATTCTTTAGAGTACCCCAAAAATAAAAATCCATGGGAGTTATATCAGGACTTCGAGCACGCCAACACCAATGAACCGGCCCATTGTTACAAATGGCACGATTATTAAAATTTTGGTACAAAAATTCTTTGACGATCCTAGCATTGTGAGCTGTACAACCGTCTTGTTGGTACCAAATCTCGTCTAAATTATCACAAACTCTTCTAATTGTTGGTAAGATATCATTTCTCAATAGATTAAGATACCTCTCCCCAGTTAAATTATTTTCAAAAAAGAAGGGACCAAGAATGAAGTTACCTGCAATTTTAAAAAATTAACTGTCTAATCTACAAATAAATGTAACAGTTTTTTACCTAATAAGCCGCACCAAACATTAATACCAAATCTGTCTTACAATCGTCTTTCTACCTTTAGATGGGGATTTTCATTTGCCCAATAATGCCTATTATGGCGATTATACACAACTCAATTTGTAAATCTGGATTCATCAGTCCATATTATTTTCAAATGAAAATTTTCATCTTTCTGACATTGTCCTTGATACCATCTGCAGAATTGAAGTCGCTTGGGGTAATAGTCAACATTTAAGACTTGTACGATTGAAACCTGTAAGACGGCATTATTTCTTTCTTCATTTCTAGGCATTGGTAGTTCCTTTGCGTGGAAGCTACCGTCGTTCAATATATTGGTCACTATCCTGCGAAATATTTTGGTGTTTGGTTGTCGTCTTTCTGGGTAGTTGTTTTGATATAAATTTGCAGCTGCCCTTATTTCGGTTAGAACGAATATGACATTCTAACATGTCAAAATATTCTTCATTACTGAACATATTGTTGAATAATATTTAAAATAAACAGGAATCAACGTATTTAGTACAAAATTTTAAGCAACGTGTTAAATACACCTCAAATTGTGCAAATAATTAAGAATGACAGTATTCTTAAATGTCGCGATAGTGTTATATCCATAGCAACCTTTCTTCTGTTGTTTTTCAGTTGACTTGCGTTTAAAAATCAAACAGTTTTCAAAGGCGTCTTCGTTAATCATTAATCTGCTTTTTATTGAGTTCTGTTAGTAAATTTAGTTGTTTACTAGGTTTACCTATTTAATTAAATTATAACAATTTTTAGGAGAATGTTGCAATGTAAAATATCATTTGTAATAAGGGCCGATTCATTGGTGTGCTCAAAGTTCATATTTTTTTATCGTGAATCATTACGGAAAATTATGTTAAAAGTAGATGTCTATTGTTAGACTCCATGGCCTACTGCGTTTTGAACACTTTTTTTGTCATTTGTTTTCTGGTATTGCATTTCATAGCCTACTATCCTCAAAACGGGTTTTCTCAAAATTGTTAGTGCAATTACAAGATTTCTCAAGCATGTTGTACATCATTGGAAAGCCCTTTTCACAGGCTATCACATGAGCAGAAAATCTAATATGGCAGCTATAATAAAAACAAACGTTGATACCTGTAGCTCCAAAACAAATGACCATCCAACGTTGAAAATAGCAGAAAAAGATTACTTTGTAAAAAGTGTCCTATAATGTGCAAGTCTTAGAGTTGTCCAATCAACGCCTACTTATATATTGAAGAACAAAGAAATCGACAAATTTTGTTTTTCTCAAAATAACTCGAAAAGAAAAAGAGGCATGGCAAAATACAAGTCATATTTGGAACATGCATGAAATTCTACAAAACATTGCTACTTTAACCGTCTTCCTGTCTCTTAAAATAACTTAGATAGCAATACATTCCCATCCAGTTATGGACGCACTGTATATGCAAACGGCTAGAAACTGAAAATAAACCCGGATATGGATTTTAAGGGGCCTAGTTTGCGCTCATTTGAAGAAATCTTTTTAAAATTGAAATGTCGCGGTTTCCTCATTAACGAATTTTTTCTACGAAAATGAGCTAAAAATTATAGACCCTTAAACCATAAACTTGAGTAAACCTACAGGCAAAGCACCCGCTTAACTAAACCTACAGCCAAAGCATCAGAGAAAGGGTCTATTTGAAATGAATTTTCTGTAAATATTTTAGTAAAATGAAGGATAGTGGCGGTTGAAGCTAAAACTTAAGGGTGTGCAGAAGACTCTTTTTGCGACATTTTCTCTACATAATTCGTATTTGTATCAATTTGTTTGCCTAAATGTTGCGAAATTTTACGTTTCAAATCGAACTTTGACGTTTGGAGGAAAACCACAAATTTTTATTCTTTAAATGCCTATAACTTCTTTGTCTTTCAACTTACAGACCTAGATTTTGTTGAGTGGGTCGTTATTTATAATACAAATACGCGTGCCAAACTTGGTTGCCCATACTTTGTTATTTCCGGAGATATACATTTTTTCCGAAAGAAAACACAACATTTTCCGGGAAAAAATACACTTTTAACTTAAATTTTGAAATATTAACTAAATCATTAGCAGGTTTTTCAATTAATTCAAGTTGATAACTACTTTGAAAGGGGGTGGGAGGTGGTCGGGGAAACGTTCATTTGAAAAGTCTTTTTTATTTATTTATCTTTTTATCTAACTCGCGATCTCTGCATTGGCAATTTCTTTTTTATACGAAAGTTCTCTAAGAGCAACTATATATGTATATATATATATATATATATATATATATATATATATATATATATATATATATATTTATATATATATAATAAAAAAATGTCACCTAATCTGTGTAAATGGCATGCATGCAGCCCAGACACCAACTTTATTTTAGGTTAGTAACAGAATAATGATAAACAGTTCTATACAGCTGACGTCAGCAAACTAAAATCTGGCTTACCTACTCTTCGAAACACACCAAGTGCTAACCAAATAAAACTCTAGCTTTATCAACTAAAAACCTAACAGTTTCCATTCTCATATATTATTTATACAGCAATCTTAGATGTTATAGCATCGAATGGCCAAAGCTATATATCCCGAACAATTTATAGCCCATGTCTGATAAAAATAAGGCAAGTCGGGATAGGGTATTTGTTACGAGCCGTTGCACTTTGCTGATAATAAGATGTCCTATTAAGGGCGTGTGATCTTATCTTCCTCCCCTCCCTGTCTCCTGTTTCTTCATACAGCCAGAACGTAGCAGGGTCGAGTTGCAGCAACTTGCGACCCGATACTAACGCCAGTGCAGATTGAACTTTAGGTTAACTAAATTCGAAACTGCGGTCGCTACTTATTTATTTTACTTTAATGGTGTCTCCCGTGCTAAGAAATATATCTCTTAAAAACAGAGACGGCGATATCAGAGAATATGCTGAGTTGGCAGCTTTTTTATTGACAACATTTTCAATATGGGGAATTACACTTCATGATAATAATAATAAATTTCGGGACGCAGCAAGTGCGTTATAGTAGCGAATTTTCAGAAGAATTTTACACTACCATTATACAGCATATTACTAAAATTAATACTTTAACCTTACACAGACATTGAATATCGATTTTAGAGGTCCTAGTACGCGCACATTCGAACAATTCTTTCGAAAGTGTTACCATCGATATCTCTCTATTATCTAAAAAATCTTGTGTTCTAGTTCCTTTTGAGAAAAATGCCCAAAACTCAATTTTCTATGAAGGTAAAAAATTGGATTTTGCTATATCTATAGACAGTGTAAGTCTCTTTAAAAAACTTATTATAAATTTCAGTAAAGTGACAAAAGCTTTCCAGAAGGAAACTTAATTTATGTTTGCAAAAGTAAGGGATCTGATAAATTATAAACGTAGCAGTTATTTTCGTTTCAGTCAACCTAATCAAGCCTGTTTTTTTTTCCAATATCAATAATAACAAAATATATCCTCAAAATGTGCAACTGGTGTGGGTTCCGGGACACTGCGGCGTATCGGGGAATGAGGTGGCGAATAATCTCGCAAGACTCGGTTCCCGGCGGCCGTTCTGTGGCCTGGAGCCTGCGATAGGCATAAGTAGGAAGACAGTATCTGTCGCCTTAGACAGGTGGACCGAGGAAGCAATGGAGAGGCACTGGGGGTCGGTTGGTGGCTGCAGGCAGGCGAGAGACTTCGTGGAGGGGCCGGACATAGATAAAGCTGTCTGGCTACTCGGAAGCAGTCGACCTACGCTTCGCCGCATCCATGGGGTGCTGACAGGCCACTGCGCCCTTAGAAGACACTTCACATTGATAGGCGTAGAGAGGGATCCCATTTGCCAGGAATGCGGCGAGGATGAAGAAACGTCCTACCACTACCTGTATGAATGCGAGGCTTTTGGGAGTCTTCGAGCAGAATTGTTCGGATCGAGGACTCTGCAGAGGAATCAGGTAATTACCGTCCAATTTAAGACCGTCACGGCCTTCATCTCGAGGTCGAGGCGGTTTGGCGACGGAAGCGAGGAAGTGTAGAGCATGGTTGCTGGGTTGCTGGGGTTGGCAAAAAAGGCCCATTGTGGCCTACTTGCTTGGCGTTGGCCTCTCCACCACTGCTACTACTACTACTATCCTCAAAATGATAATCTTAGACTTAAAGGTGACAAAGTTATTTGGGCGTTTTAATCAAAATTAGATCTTGTTCAAAACCTATGAAATCTGTACACTATTGTTTTTCCAAATGTCAAAATAAAACAAAAATAAACCATACATTCATCGAGCTGGAATCGATCACGCAACCACCTGCGTACAAGACAAGCACGCTACCACTGAGCTATCTAAGGATACGTTAACTAACATTTTATGTACATGGTGCTTGACACCGGCTTTATGCCTGAGATATATTTTTAAAAGTATACGTAACAGCTAATTGCAGAATTTGTAGAAGTGCCATTGAAACACATTCAATGACTGTTTCGATCTTTTTTTCCTTTTTCCCTTAGGGCTCTTCCGCGCCTTTGCCGCCCTGATAGCACCGCAGCCCTTGTCTTATTGTGCATGCCCTTTGTTTTTTCTACTCGACCCATTCCAAAATCACTATGCTGGAACTAGTCTGCACAGCAATTGGTAGGTTGAAGTTATATATTGCTCTGTCTCCGGTCTAGACTGACTGTAGATCAGTTGCCCTTTGCCGTCCTGAGCTTTACAATCACACAAGATGTGCTGGGCTGACTCCTCCCCCTCGCTGCAGAGTCTGCACGCCAGGTCCCACTCGAACCCCCCATTTTATGCAGGTATTTCTTGGCAGCCATGTGTCCCGTCAAGAGTCCTGTTATGTTCCTGAGCTATCCTCTGCTAAGTTTTGGCAGTTCCACAGCACTCTTTGGATTGGGTTGCCCAATTAATGACTTCCCGTGTTTGAGCCCTGTATGCCTTATGCTATTCCTTGACCCAGGACTTCATTGCCTTTGACCACCGAGTGACCCGGCACTCAGGTGAGGGTGACCTCATTCTGGCCAGCCAGGTCGTTTCGATCTTATATGACGTTTCATGTTTAAGGTTAAAATTTTAAAAAACTATTTTAAAATATTTTTTATAAAGAATTAACTTAATTTTGTTTACATTTCCACTCTATTATGCTGCACTTTCCTTCCCAAACTGCATTTGGGGCCGTTCACCAAGCTACAAATATAGTGTATTGTAAAAATTGATTGAATTCCCCAGGTAAATAACAATTACTTGGCAAATTTTCAATTTCATGTCGTCCGTCATTTGCGATATTTGTGACCAAGATTTCATGATTGTTGGTTCAGGTAGTATGTTTTATGCCTGTTGTTTGTTTCATTACGGTTGCTGTATGATTTATATACATACATTTATATATATATATATATATATATATATATATATATATATATATATATATATATATATATATATATATATATATATATATATATATCTGAGTCGAACTAAAGTAATTTTTATCTCCTACAAAATTAAAAATTTTGGTGAAAATATGGGTTGTTTGGAAATAATAGCAGTTAAAAAGACATTATGGAATAGCAGAGATTTATGGTAAATAAAGGTGATGGTTAAAGTGTTAGAAGGTGCGAAATAGAAATTAAGTTTGGTACGTCAAAAGCTGAAGTTTATTGAATTTGGTGTAGGACATATATATATATATATATATATATATATATATATATATATATATATATATATATATATATATATATATGTATGTATATATATATATATATATATATATATATATATATATATATATATATATATATATATAGTCACGACGTGACTTAATCGTCATTAGATAATCTATTTAATTAACAGGGGAATATATCCATTTTATCCGCATCTAATTTAATTTAATTTTGCTATTATGCAAATATTTCATAAAATATAGTTTTAAGGGCGCGCAGCGGCAGCCGGTGGAAAGACAGGCTTGGTACCGGAGTATGATCGCCCAAGCGGAGCCTTCGGTATGCAAAGCGACGGAAGCGGGGTCAGATGGGCTGACCGACTGCATCAACCTACGCGTACCTCGCAGCGCAGAATTGTGGACTGTGCGGGACTCTGCAGCGAGAGCCAGCGGGTTCGCCGTGACCCGCTGAACAATTTTAGTTCTTTTTCAGCGATCGCAGAGGCAGTCACGGAGAGTAAGCAGCCACCGTCCGGGTCTCGTTTATAATTTATGTCTTTTGGTTTTGTGTGCGTTGTATTGGAAGCGAATCCAACAGGCCGACCGCAGGAGAGTAGGAAGCAGCCACTTGTGAGGTACACCGGCTTAGGGGAGTGGACAGCGGTGACCAGCGAAGAACGCCGTCTTCAGCGGGCCGCTCATTGTCCGATTCTTTTAGGTAGGTCGCTGTCGTAGCATAGGGCCTGTATGAAAGGGGTTTTCCAAGGATCGGCGTCTCTCTTTGTCGACGGGCACCTTGGCGCGCTTGGTGGCCTTCGCCAGAGGTGATGCTGAAAGTCCAGGTGTGGAAAAGGTCTTGAATGCTGTTGTGTTTGTCAGTGGTTTTATTTCAGACAGACGACCTCAACGGAGCTTCGCATAAATAAGTCCATCGTTTACTTCTGTCGGTGTCAGCGGAGCGACCTGGGGGAGCCGCGGCTCGCAATCCAAACCTGCAGTCTTCCCAGAAGCGTGGGCGCACTAGCAAACCGGCTGACTGTGAGTTGATTTGACCTCGGTGGCGGTCTAGTCACGATCAAATCACCCAAAGTGCTCTCCCGTGGAGCAGCTCCTACGGTTTCCGTGAACGGCTGCAGTAAGGGTACTTCGGGCTGCGATGGATTTCCAACAGTGTTGATAATCGAAAAAGTCCGGCGAGACTCGGCCTCCTGGACGTAGTAGTGTGGGGTGTGCACTGCTTGGGGGAGCGGGGCGCTTAGCGCGTTTCGGAGTAGCTGAGGTTGCGTTCCTGAGCTGGAACCTTTTGTAAATATATCTCTGTACATATTTTGTAAATAGATTATTTGTTTTATGCGGTGTTTCACTCAACGCTTCCCAACCAATCCACCCCAACCTAATACGCATACATTCTGATCTCTAATACACAGGCCATATTTAATGAGTCCTGAGGACTTGGGTGAACCCTGTCTTCACTGAAGTTTACCCCGGGTCCAGGTAGCTGTAAATAGCAACCGAGGACAGAGACATAGTCCTGAGGGAGCGCAGAGACTTCCTTTAAACCCTCGCTGCTGGCGCCTAAGCAAATCCCGTAATAAAGCCCTATTGATAAGGTTATCCCGTGGAAACCTTCCCATATTAGGGAAAGATAACCTTATCCCCATTTGATCCCTCACAATAATATATATATATATATATATATATATATATATATATATATATATATATATATATATATATATATATATATATATATATATATATATATATATATATATAAACATTGAAACTGACCCGGATGTGGGTTCTAGAGGTCCCAGTTCGCGCTAATTTGCAAAAAATTTTTTCAAAATTCAAAAGTAGGGATCTCCCCATCAATAAATCTTTCTACGAAAATTCACTAAAAAGAGCTTAGACTGCCAATGTCTACTATTAAAACTTCCTTCGAAAACTTCGCTCTGCTACAGAGGCCCAAGGGAGTCACTAGTATCAATTAATTTTGTTTTTAATTCAATATTGATAAGTTGATTGCAGTACTGATACAATCCTATATAAGCGTATTCTATTGGTTTTCTTTCAGTAATTTTTTTTAATAACATATTTTTTCTCAATGTGGTCGCGCCCCCATTTTGTTTTATCGCGCCCCTCCGAGGGAGGGGTGAATGGCTTTCCTAATATGAAATATCGTTTACTTGCTCCACGGTCACATTGTGCAACAAGCTGAAAGATTAGATTACAATCATTGTTTCGAAAAACTTTAAAGCAGCTTTTCTAGTTTACTTGCTAGTTTAACCCACAAGAATATTTAGATGATTGTCTATGACATTTTGTCAATGTATATATATATATATATATATATATATATATATATATATATATATATATATATATATATATATATATATATAGACAGGGTGGCGCATTGAAAACGAAACAGACCGATTTGCGTCCAGAGAATATTTTTTTTAAGAAACGCTGAAACACGTCAATTTTAATATTGAGGGGGACTTGTTTTGACATAAAACTCAACTTTGTCACATCGACCCCTTAAGCGTGGTGATAACAACCCTTATATTTCAAATAGGGAACATTTGAAAGCTCTTTCTTTTGTGAATTCAGCACTAATTTTTTTATCAACTCGTTTAAAAATTATTCACAGTTGGAGTTGCAAGAACGTATTTCATTCATTGTGATAAAAAATGCACTAATTAGTCAATTTTTCGTTAAAGAAAACTAAAAAACAAAACCAAATGTTCAAAAATGTTTATTCAGTTAAGTAAGTATTCAAATTGTTGACCACCAGCTTCCATACAAAAGTACAAATTTTGTGCAAAACGAGCTCTGACATTCTGGAGCATTTGTGGAGTTATTAGACGGCATTCTTCAACAATGCGTCGTCGTAATTCTTCCAGAGACTCCGGTTCTGTTGCGTAAATTCTAGTCTTTAAATGGCCACATAGAAAGAATCTAAAGGTGTTAAATCCGGTGATCTATGGGGCCACTCGATAGTACCTCTACGCCCAATCCATTTTCCGAGAAACTCTCTGTTCAAAAACTCCCTAACATGTTGTGAAAAATGCGGAGGAGCTCCATCTTGTTGAAACACTAAGTGTGAACTTCGTGAAAATTTCTTGGATTATTATCTGTCCAATAACGACAATTATGACGATTGATTAGAGTTTAATAAAAACATACACTCGTCTGAAAAACAGATATTGAACAGAAAGTTCCCGTTATTAGCTATTCGTGCAGTCATAACTTCACAAAACTCCAGCCGCTGATCAAAATCAACTTCATTCAGTTGTTGTACAAGATGAATTTTATACGGGTAAAATTTATGATGCTTCAATATTCGCTGAATAGTTCTTCTTTTGATGTTTGAAATAGTGGCCAATTTTCTCGTGCTCAAAGTTGGGTCTGCAGCAATTTGTCCCAAAACTTCAATCTCAGTAGTCCCATTTCTAACAGGAAATTCACGTTCAGGATCACGTTTTTTGGCAACTAAACCACTTTGTCGAAACTTTGAAACTAACTCCAAAATCTATTTTCTGTTGATTTTCGGATGTCGTTCATTAAACAAATTTGCAGTACGGTTGGCACAGTCATCGTGTTTGAAAAAAAGAGTGATTATTTCAACTCTTTCTTCTACAGAATACACCATTGTGAAATTAATTTTTGGTAGTACTATCAAGTATCAAACCGACCGATAAACTGAAATAATAAACCGCATTTCTCTCATTCCGATAAGCAATTTTCTGATAGTCAATTTCTTGTTTACAAACCAACAAAACATTGACTATCAGCACATTTCTTATCGCAATGAGTGAAATGCGTTTTTGCATCTTCAACTGTAAACGAGTTGATAAAACTCCAAAAAAATAGTGTGCTGAATTCATAAAAGAAAGAGCTTTTAAATGATATAACACTCGACCTATGTTCCCTATTTAAAATATAAGGGATCTTATCTCCACCCTTAAGGGGTTGATGTGACAAAGTTGAGTTTTATGTCAAAACATGTCCCCCTCAATATTAAAATTGTCGTGTTTCAAAAGAAATTAAAAAAAAAATTCTCTGGACGCAAATCGTTCTGTTTCGTATTCAATGCGCCACCCTATATATATATATATATATATATATATATATATATATATATATATATATATATATATATATATATATATATATATACGCGCGTGTGTGTGTATGTATATCCTTATTGTATTAAGACAGCGGACGAGTATATCAACTACAACGGACATTTTTTCCACCAAAAAATATACAAAAATATTTTTGAAAACGCTATATATAATAAGTATTAGAGCAACTGGAATGAGACAGTTTTTTTTTTCAAATTAAAATAAAATCTGAAAGACATGCGTTGAAACGACTTAGTGGTTAAAGTCCAATGCCTGACAGACAGAGTAGTTAACTTCCACGCGTAGATTGATTCATGCAACAGGTGTATATATATATATATATATATATATATATATATATATATATATATATATATATATATATATATTATATATATATATATATATATATATATATATATATATATATATATATATATATATATATGTATGTATCACAGCGATAACTCGCAAAATAATGGCCGTATTTTGATCAAATTTGATATGTACCTTTTGTAAGTTGCTTGGATAAGTTCGTTAGCCTGGAAAATCGGACCAGGTTTTCCTGGAAAATTCCTAGATGTCAGTAGCTTGTACATCTCACGTTTCGTTCAGAAATTGGCTACGTTAAACCAACTAATTTAGATATGTTTTGATTATTGCTGGTATAACACACTGATGAGCTCAAATAAGAGCGAAACTAGTATGTGTTTCCAGGAATAATATATATATATATATATATATATATATATATATATATATATATATATATATATATATATATATATAATTTGTATATTTCCTTATAGGATTATACGCAATTGGTTTTATTAACCACACAAAAATATTTTGCACATGTGCTTTCCTCCAATCACCAGCGGCACCCAATTTTTCTTTAAATGCCTATAACTATTTTTCTTTTAAATTAGAGATCTGAATTTCGGCAAGTTGGGTGAGTTTGACAGTAGAAACGTGTATGTCATAGCTGTATTATTTTCGAAGATACAACAATTTTCCGAAGAAAAAGCCAAAATTTTCCCGGAAAAACTGGTCCGATTTCCCCGGCTAACAAACTTAAGCCACTTACAAAAAAAAAGTACCTACTAAATTTCGTCAAAACCGGCACATTAATTTTTGAGTTATCAGTACGATATATACAAGGTGTTTCACGGGCAACGGGACGGTCTCGTGCGTCTAAGCGGACACTTTTAAATATTTTTTGGGGTGAGGTTATGTAGGTCAATAGTAGCTACATTTTAAAAATAGTTTTTAGTATTCAGAGTGTTCCAAAAAAGGTGGCACATCAAAGTTATGTTTTAGTGAATTAAATTCACCAATTGGAGAGATCCCGACTTTTGAATTTTGAAACAATTTTTGCAAATGAGCGCGAACTAGGACGCCTAGAACCCATATCCGGGGTCAGTTGCAATTTTTATATGTTTATATATATATATATATATATATATATATATATATATATATATATATATATATATATATATATATATATATATATATATATATATATATATATATATATATATAATTCGTATATTTCCTTATAGGAACATAGTGCCTTATAATGTACGACATATTTGATGTACCAGGAGTCTTGATTTAGGTAACTCTGAAATATTTTTGTTTTAATATCTGATTTAATTGAATAATTATTTCCTCATTCACCCTTTCTCAATTCTGGTGGTGCTGTAACTGAAAATTCTTTATATTTTTTACCTCTATCTCTTTAAACTGAGTAACGTAGTGCCGGTGTTTTCAGTCAAAGATCTCAAACATCTAAGACTTTGGGCAGAACACGACTAAAGCTGAGTAAATATTTGATTATCTTTTCATCTTCAAACCAAACAGTGTGTTCTTTATCTTACAAAAATAATAAATCTGAAAGATAAGCGCAAGTGCGTTAGAGTTTGGAAGGTGATTATGGCCTCACTATCGACCGGACTTAGATCCAATTGAAATCTGTGACGAGATATCCACCGCGGGCAAATAGAAAATAAATACACTCGAGTTTTTAGGCATAAATTGGCACAACACCCAGTAAGAGTCCTACTGTGTGTTCAATTTTTTTGGAAAGTCAGTATGTATATGAAACTGGCCCCAAATATGGGTTCTAGGGGTCTTCCATAAAAATAGACTGATTATTTAATGTCAATTAAAGCAATATCTTACAGGTGAAAATAAAATATTTTTCAAACCTACTCGGTAACTGTATGCTAAAATGAAGGCTTGTTCTTTGCAATGTGTATTTGCGATTTATTTATTTCTGTATTCACACCCCGTCACTGTAAATAAAAGCTGAAAAGGTGTTCTACACAAGAAGATCAAAGAAGGCGCATTTCAACTTTTAGTTCTAGAAAGACATTCAGTAATGATGACGTCTTTTTCAATGTGTTAGACGGAAAGTAGAGAAAGCATGTAGCAAGGCGTCGGTGTCAATCCCGTAATGTATGCGCTATTTATTAAATATCCCGATACGGCTCTGAATAATGGAGAAATGAAAAAGAAATGAAAGGTTTTAAAATTTCACTTCCTCTTTATGTTATACGTCTGTTTTATCTGTTACTTACTTACGCATATTGTTTCCCTTATGTGTATGAAAAGAAAAACCTAAATTTGAAATGGTTGAAAAGTTTGAATTTTTTTTATGAAATAGGCCATAAAAGGCAAAGTCTATGTGTGTCTATAACATAACCAACTTGATTGGTGTGCCACAAGATGGGTTTTACTGGCTTTTTTATTATGGAGATTATATCTCTTTGGATATATATATATATATATATATATATATATATATATATATATATATATATATATATATATATATATATGAGACTTACTTGGTTCTTGGGTTGAACCGTGTCCACAATTTATTGCAACTCGACGTTTCAAATCCTGTTTTGGAGCCATTTTCAAGAGGTAAAGGAAATATGTAAGGCCTCAACCTGCCTACCTCTTAGAGCGGTGGGCAAAGGTGAGCTGCGATTGTCTCTAAGGTATCGTGTGTTTACCCCTGGGCCTAAGACAGACCTCTCTTAGACCTAGTGGTGAACACTGAGACCTTAGAGACGATCTCCGGCGAGATTTGGAGAGTGGGTAGATTGAGGCCCCGTAATCGAGCTACAACACAACCCACCTTTGTTCACCGCTCTATAAAGTAGGCAGATTGAGTGCATGTCCTTACATATTTCCTTTACCTCTTGAAAACGGATCCAAAACAGGTGCCGAAACGTCGAGTTTTAGTAATTCTGTGCGCGGTTCAAGCCGAGAACCAAGTACGGTATATATTGAAGCAAACCTATTTCTCTCGTAAGGAAGGTGAGATTGCAACACGACCTTTCAGAAAACTAATGAAGTGTTAATTAAATCAGCCTCAGATGGTTTTAGTGAATTTTCTTTAAAAAATTCATTGTTGAGTAGATCTAGATTTTTTTATTAAAAAAAAATCTTGAGATGAACTCGAACTAAGACCCCTAGAACCCATATGTTGGAATAATTTAAATTAATATATATATATATATATATATATATATATATATATATATATATATATATATATATATATATATATATATATATATATATATATATATATTGTCACAACGAACACTCTGGAATGACATTTGTGGAATAGACCAGAGGTGACAGGTGTAGAATAGTTTAGAATAGTGTGGAACGTCTAGAATCTCTATAGACAAGTATAAATAGACGAGCGGTGCACAGAATAAGTTAGTTCAGTATTGAATAAGGTGGTGTAAAGAAGTGATCATAGAGTATAAAGCGAATTAACAGAAAGTGTTGTGGTATAGGAAGCGATCATAGAAGGCGATAGTGTAACATAATTCTATGGACATTTAATAATAGAGAAGAGATATATTTTAGTTGACACTGGTGTTGGAAAATAGTTGGTAATAATAAATTAGTAGTTTAGAAAGCTGTGTTTTGTTAGTAAACAAATCCAGAACCCCGTAGAACGTAACAACTGGTGTCAGAAGTGGGATTTTCAAACTGCTAGCAGAAATATTTTCCAGAATATTCGTTGAACAACGTGAAAATTTCTAGAATCTCTGGAAGATCAGTGTCAGCGGTGAGTCATAACTGGGTGTGTTCTTGAAACAGAATTAACTGTTTACCAGCTTTAAGCACAAGCCAAAGAAAAATGAGAAAAAGAGACGAAGAGACAAGAGAGGAAATGAGAAAAAGAGACGAAGAAGCTGAAGAAGAAGCCAGAAAGAGAGATGAAGAAGCTAAAAAAGAGACCAAGAAGCGAAAGAAGAGCTGAGAAAAGGAGATGAAGAGGCCAAAGAAGAAATGAGAAAAAGAGATGAAGAGGTCAGAAGAAGGACGAAGAAGCCAAAGAAGAAATGAGAAAAAGAGATGTAGAGGTTAGAAAAAGAGACGAAGGGACAAAAGAGGAACTGAGAAAAAGAGATGAAGAAGCCAGAAGAAGAGATGAAGAAACAGAAAATTCTGCAAGAACAAGCCAGCAGAATTGAGAATATTACTTCGTGTGTGGACGAACGTATGAAGCAGGTAAAAGACGACATCTTCCAACAAGTAGAAAGCAGAGTAAGGGGTATCAACGACGATGTACATGATAAGCTGACGAATATACAAGAGGAAGTGCATCAGAAAATACAATCACTAGAAAATAAGTGCGAAACCCTAGCCAAAGGAAACACCAGGCTCGAAGATAGCCCGGTCGCAAGAATTAAGGTTCCCACATTTGGTGGCTCAGTCCCGTGGGGCATTTATCTACGCCAATGCTACAGCAAATGGTTGGGGCGAGAGAGAGAAAGCGACCTCGTTAATAGTAGCTCTCAGAGGAGATGCCCTCGACGTGCTTCAAGGAATTCCCAGGGAAGAACAGGACAGTTTCGACAGCATTCGGTATTACCTAGAAATAAGATTTGGCGACCAGCATTTACAACAGCTGTACCAAACTCAGTTGAAAAGTCAGAAATCAGGCGAAACCCTGCAACAATAGAAGCCGATGTTGCCAGACTAACGCGATCAGCCTACACCACCGCTCCGGTGGACTTTTTGAACCAGCTGTCGCTGCAAACATTCATTGACGGTATCAGGGATACCGACACTCAACAGGCACTGAGGATGGCAAGACACAAAAACTTGAACGATGCTGCGTCGGAAAGTCATGTGAAAGTTCGCAGTCTCCAAGTCCAAGAAGAAAATATAACAGAGTCATCCAATATCATGCAGCTACAATATATATATATATATATATATATATATATATATATATATATATATATATATATATATATATATATATATATATATATATATATATATATATATATATATATATATATATATATATATATATATATATTAAACATAATGTAAACATATAAAAATTTCAACTGACCTAAGATATGGGTTCTAGGGGTCCTAGTTCGCGCTCATTTGAATTTTTTTTTTATTCAAAAGTCGAGATCTCCTCATTAGTGATTTTTTTAAAGAATATTCACTAAAACCATCTCAGGCTGATTTAATTAACACTTCATTAGTTTTCTGAAAGTTCGTGTTACAATCTCACCTTCTTTACGAGATTAATAGGTTTTCTGCATTATATACCACAGTCACGATTTTACTTTTTCCATTTACCTACTAGCTTTCGTCTTCCCTCTTATTGCTCTCTCTATTTGGTTGACATTTCGATGATATAAAACCACCGCATTTGTAAACTTCACTTTTTCACTCATACCGGTATATATTTTTATTTATGAAGACATATAGAAATGAACTCTAACATTGAGTTATGTCGTAAGATTAGTATCTCAGTAGATTACTGCATCAAAATATGACGCTTCCAAAAAAGAAAAGAATAGCTCTTTTGGGAATTATTCAAGCTTCGAGGGAGACCTTTGAAGAGTTTTGACATAGGAGGGACTGAATTCCTACATTCAACTCGTATTTTATAAAGAGAACCATCAATCGTTATTCATATAGTACGTACATGCGTATTTTTATTTTTATCGGGTTCGTTTAAAAAGTATGTTAATAAAATAATATAGCTGCTGTTGATGGCAGGTATTGCCATAATTGACTTGTAATTTGGTGCACTGTTTTGATAAAAGAGTATCCATTTTTTAAGTTTTCCACCGCGATTATCTTTCGTGACAACTGAAGCATCCCATAAATCAGTGTGCATCCCATAAATCAGTGAGCATCACCTTTCTTGCAGATGAGTGGACCCTACGATTTCTAGTAGGCGAAAAGCCACCCTGATTCTAATTATACTCTGGTATTTGATCTCTGGATTATAGTGATGAACCCAAGATCCATAAATACTTACAAAACGGTCCAAAAGTTACCCTCAACTGATTTGTGTCTCTCCAATAACCGTCAACAAGTCAAAACCACGGTTCCTCTTTGGTCATTTGTTATTATTCGTGAAGCCCATCTTATGGATATCTTGAGTGAATTTTCATTAAGAAAATTCACTAATAGAGAAGTATCGACGGTAAGCCTTTCAGAAAACTTCTTCAAATAAGCGTGAATTAGGGCCCTTGGTATTCATATCCAATGTCCGTTTGAATGTATATATATATATATATATATATATATATATATATATATATATATATATATATATATATATATATATATATATATATATATATATATATATATCTGTGTGTGTGTGTGTCCAACCTATAACTCAAAAAATACTTCACTGAACTTCAAATTCTGTAAAGCAATATCTACAATGTTGAACAAAGACAGAAGACGTTACATGTAATGCTATGCTATTTAAATTATTCGTAGATAAAAATCCAAACAATGGAAGTTATAATCATTACAAGATGTCAATATCTATATGTTTCTTACCTGGGCTGCTAGATCATCAGAAATTCCATGTAGTTAAACCTTTCATGTATAAACAACTCAAATTTTCACAACTTCTGATAATAAAGAAAACATTTTATAAAATTTTATTTTATCCTTTGGTTCAAAATACCGTAATCCATAGCTGTTCTAATACCTGCAAATTTCGAATTACCCATTTCTCATGATTTTTAATTTATCCCTCCGATCCTAATTTACTTTATCTGGTTGGTAGAAGGCGTTGTGCTGGAAATCCATTGTAACGTGACGACCATCTCGACATTAAAGCCATATGTTGCTTCAAATGTTTACTGCTGTCGCAATGATAGATGCCTTTGTCGCCACTCGTACAGATACCTAATTTGGTGTGACTTTTCGTGTCGAAAGTCGAAGTTCAAACTTTTTATATTATGATTTTACCGCTTACATATTTACCACATCTTATAACCTCTTAACAAATTACGTATTTTACTAATATTTAAGTGCATAAAGTTGGAAATAATTTTTTAAGATCATAATACTATACTGTGATTATGTGACATGGTGATCAAATCAAGTTTATGAATATTAACGCTCTCTAAATGTCTTCGAACGTCTTCTCTACTTTTTAATTTTGTGTATCCCCAATTCATGGGTCCCCTTAATTATTATACTTGTCATGTGCTGTAATATAATAATGCCACATTAAATTGACGTATAGAATTTTTTTCATTTTTTTTAATTTTTTTTATTTCGACAACACACCACGAGGGCTTACTGCCTAAATACTATCGTACCGTGGGTGTCGACAAGGAGGAAAGGGGCAACTTGTTAATTCTGGACTTGAAGGTTTGGAGGTTCGGAGGAGAAGGAAAAACATGTGCCGGCAAAGAATTCCATAACTTGGAAGTCCTCGGGACAAAAGAGCGGGCATAACAAGATGTTCTATGTCTGGAGACCTGGACAGTAAAAGGATGCATTCGCTCTATTCCCCTGGTAGATCTGTTGGGGGCAGCAGGTGAAGGAACTATGGAAGAAAGCTCCTCTGAGCACTGCCCGTGCAGATATCTATAAAAGAGAGAGAGAGGTCACCAACGGCACGTCGGTGGGCAAGGGATGGCAGCCTTTGGGTGAGTGTAGGGTCACCGATGAGACGTATAGCTCTCTTCTGAATGGAGTCCAGGATAGCGAGTGTAGAAGCGGCAGCGGCACCCCAGATGTGGGAGCAGTATTCGAGGTTTGGCCTTATTTGTGAAGTATATAAGGTATAGAGATTAGCTGGTGAAAAGTATTTGCAAACATAAGCTTTTTGTCTTTGTGGCCAATGAGATAAGGGCGTTAATTTTTTTAGCAGTTGCTAGGATATAAACGACTACTTAACGTATGAAATTGCAAGGTTATATTCTTACATGGAAAACGTACAGGCATTGTTTGTTTACATGTTGATGTGTTGATAAAATGGGACGTGGCATGTGCTTCTAAAACGGGATGTATCCCATTTTAGATACACAATGCTCATATTCTGTTTTAATTTGAATTTGAATACTCTTGCGGTGGACATTATTTGTAGGTATTTTTTTTATTTCAGAATCAAGTTATTCTTAGCAAATATGGCACCTCGGAAAACAACTCGTCAGCCTTGGTCCGTAGAAGCAATGGCGAAAGCAATTAGATCAGTTTCAAGTGGCAAATATGGTTACTTAAAAGCGGCAAAAAATTTTTCGGTACCAAAGAGCACCCTTGAGCGGAGAGTGAAAAACTTGAACAAACGAATTACCGGGCATGATAAAGGTTTGGGAAGCAGACAACGAACTTTTTCGCGCCAAATGGAACAACAACTAGTTGACTACGTAAAAACTATGGAGAGTATGCTTTTTGGATTAACGGCTACAGATGTGCGTAGGTTGGCGTTTCAGTTAGCGGCCAGGAACAATTTGAAACACTATTTTAATGAAAATAAAAAAATGGCTGGCTGGGTTTGGCTCCGATCATTTATGAAAAGAAATCACCTGTCCCTAAGGAAACCTGAAGCGACATCGGCTGCTCGCGCTAGGGGCTTCAATAGATCTGCGGTGAACAAATTTTTTGATTTGCTGGAGCCCCTGCAAGATAGATACGCGTATACACCATCTAGAATATTCAACGTCGATGAGACGGGCTTAACAACTGTACAGGGACGTCCATCCAAGGTGATTGCAATGAAAGGTAGAAAGCAAGTAGGAACGTTAACTTCAGCAGAACGGGGAACACTATGCACTGCGGTAATATGCATGAATGCTGCAGGGACATATGTTCCACCCATGGTCATTTTCCCACGAGTTCGGTTCTAGGAAGAGTTTTCGATTGGGCTACCACCCGAATCCATAGTTGCCTGCCATCCATCTGGTTGGATGCAATTGAATCTCTTTGAAAAGTGGTTTGACCATTTTTTACAATATACCAATGCATCGAAGGAGAATCCTGCATTGCTTATAATGGACGGCCATGAAACTCATACCCAAAACATACCTGTCATAGAGCGAGGAATCACGGTGTTACATTATTGTGCTTACCACCACATTGTAGTCATCGCATGCAACCGCTTGATGTTTCTTTTATGGCACCTTTGTCGACATTCTACAGTCAAGAGGTTGAAATATTTCTAAGAAACAATCCAGGTAGAGTCGTTACAATTTACCAAATAGGCAGATTATTTCCCGTTAATCGTCACGTTTTCACTAACGATATGTTTATAGCTGCTGATCCCACTGATCAACCAGAGAATGAATCACGTCCAACGGAAGAGGGCTCACCAGAAAGAGAAACACCATTTCCAATCCGGCACCAAACACCACCTCCATCAACTTCGACCCACACACAATCACAAGCAAAATCAACTAGTCCTCGTGAGTCAGATGACAACTTTTCGAGTGATGATGAACAACCTCTGGCCAATATTCTTCAAGATAGTGTTTCACCAGAAATGATTCAACCATACCCAAAAGCAGCATTAAGGCCTGCCAAAACTGCAAACAGAGGTAAAACTGCCATATTAACGAGCACACCTTATAAGGATGAATTGAATGCCAGTATAGAGGCCAAACGACGTAAAGTGCCAACCAATAAATTGCCATCTTTGAAGGGAAAGGGACTATCAAATGGAAAATCAGTAAAGAAAATCTCCAAACCGCAAAAAAATAGTTCGACCGAAAAGAAGACTGATGAAGCAACAAACAAGACTAGAGACCAAAAAGATGTGAATGGGAAAAACAAGACCAAAGATAAAAATACCGATGAAGAAAATCCCGTGTGCTTTTATTGTGAAGCAGATTTTCGAAGCAGCAAACCTGGTGACCAGTGGATTCAATGCAGTTTCTGTCATAGATGGGTCCACGAAGGTTGCGGTGTACCAGACAACGAAGCCATTGATTTCACATGCGATCTGTGCCTGCAAATATAGTCCCATTTTAGAAACACCACTGATCCCGTTTTAGATATATATGTTCCTAAAATGGGAAATTTGACTCGCTTAAAATAATATTTTTTTTGTTCATGTTTAATACGTTTCATATGTTATGTTTATTTTATGAATAAAGTTATGTTTCGTATATCCATTACGAGGGTTGTCCGTGGTTTTGTACGTAAACTTTTTTTTTAAACCAGGTCCAAACACTAAGTATCCCATTTTAGATAACTTTCCCCTATATTGAGGTAGAAATGGGCCAGCGCTGACAATTTACTAAATGTTAGTTGGTTGTGTACAGTTTCTATTTTTTTACATTCTGTGTTATATGGAGCTGCCGTGACAACATACTACTTGGTTCTTCAACGAGATGGCGACACGTTAAAAAGCGTGTCTTACATCTCACTTAGTTTTCAGAGTAACACGTTACAATGTTCACTTGATACACGCAGAGACCAATGATTTTTAAATTAAAATGTACAAAGTAATGATTTAAATTGTTGACATTTCAGCAACATTTATAAACCGTCTTTAAAAACAAAACAAAAGAATACTCCACCACAAAAGCACCTGTATTTTAAAATTTGTATGTTTTGTTTGTATCCGTTCGTATTTTACCATTAGCAGCCAAGGGTGTGGAAACAACTGACGTGGTTGAAAACAAATAATTTGCGGACACCCATAAAAGCAGATGGTTGATTTAACGCAAATTTATACCAAGTAACGTTTGCATCAATTCATTAAAAAAAGACTGAATCTAAGAAGTTATTGTCCCAATCAGCAAAAACCTGAGTCCTGCCCTGCCCACCAATCGCACATTTTGTCCTCGACGGCCAGTTAGGAGCACACTTTTAAAACAAAAGAAACGTTTGACAAAAGTAAGCGAAATCCTTCTGCGCCGCCCTTTTCTTTATTTTCTTCGCAAATACTTCGACTAAACACAATTGCCTGCAAAATATGGATCGCCTGCTGAATTTCTTTCACGCTATCTGCTTTCATAACACATCTCTCCTAAATAAATGCCTAATCCGACATCACTAGAGCCCTTTTAGTTTTCTAGGGGTGGTACGCAACGAAAATGGTGCTATAACTTGTGTGTATCATCGCTTTATAAGATGAACACCAAAAAACCAAGGAGGAGGATTTGACCAGTGTTCACTGGAATGTACGATACAGGAATGTTTTTATATTAGACAAATTTTTACCGCTTTAGTACCTCTAGAACTCATTTGCTAGGTCAGTTGAAATGTTTCTATGTGTATACAGGTATTTTCTAATATCTGTCCAATATGTTGCAGTTGAATCTTCATTTTTATAATTGTTATAAAATGCGGTCAAAAACGATTCGTTTTCAAAATAAGGTGTAAAATTATTTATTTTTTTTTGTAATGTGTAAGTGTTGATATTTTCAACACGAACTTTTAAGATTTTGAACACGTGATAGGCTTTGAGCTACTTACAAGTACATATCTTTAAAAGTTTAAACTTTATACGAGATATTGTCTTTTCAGGGGTCATGGATTTGACTTTTTTTTTGTGAATTTTCTTTTTTTAAAATCACTAATGAAAAGATCCCGACTTTTGAATTTTGAAAAAATTTCTCCAAATGGTCACGAAATAGCTCCCTAGAACCCAAATCCAGGGTGAGTTTCAATTTTTAAATGCACCTGAACCCTTATTCACCGCAGGTCCCGCAACTTTCTTGTGGGCTGTTCCGAAGAAATGTTTCTTGTTTATATTGTTCTTGTTTATGCATTGAGGGTGGTTGTAGGCATGCAGAAGGGGAAGGAGAACTCCCGTGACGAAGCCGTGATCCAAGATTTTCAATTTATGTTTAAATTGTTACCTCATTTCATTTGTTTAAAATATGTTTCCAAAAATGAATTTGAGGTTCATTGATTGTTGTTGCCCTTACTTGGTGAAACTTATCCATACTACATACAGACTTGGGGACTACTTCTCTGGCTTCACTGTTGGGTTTTTTTTTGTAGGTGAAGGACGTAGCCAGCGTGTGCGCTAACTGGAGCAAGTGACCCTTATGAATTCTGGATGTTCTAGGATGTTCTTCAACGTTTCTGTGACTATAGTTTCGCTGCTTGACAGCATTCTCAGAAAGATAAAAATTGAATTAGTACGAAATCATGACAACTACAAATAAAGATCTATTGTTATGTTATGATATGATGTTTTGATCAAAAAATTTATCAAATTGAAAATAAAATGAAACACAGATGACAGATGAGGCTTTCAAAATGTCTACCTGATGTATGTCAATATTTAACATAAAAATATGTATCCAAATGTTAGAGACAAAGAAGACAACAGATACGTTTCGATAACTTATTTTGGAACCATTTCAGAAAATAGTTTAGAAAATATTTTTAAAATTTTAAATGCCTGTACAAATACAAAGGTAGCTTTTAAATCTTACAACACGTACGTGGACAGCAAATTACCTCTCCAAACGGAGTATTTCTGTTGTCGTGGATGGCCATTCCTCTAAACTGTATCCAATTAATGCAGGAGTTCCTCAAGATTCAGCTTTAGCCCCTACTTTGTTTCTTCTCCACATCAACGACCTCCTCTCTAGCACATCCAACCCAGTTCACAGTTACGCGGACGACAGCACCCTCCACTCCAATATACAATATTCTAAGCGTGTCTCTTTAGCCCAACTAGATGAGGATCGCAGACTCATGGAGGGTTCTATCTCCGCGGATCTCTAAAAAATATTAGACTGGGGAAGTAGAAATCTTGTACAATTCAACCACACCAAATCACAGTCTTGCTTTCTTTCTCATAAGAGATACACCAGCCCTAGAGCCATCATAATAAACAATCAAGTTATTCACAGTAATGAGTCTTTTTTACTTGTTGGCATCTCTGTGGATCGAAATCTCAATTGGCACCAACATGTCACATCAATTGCAGAAACGGCTGCTAAGAAATTAGGTTTCCTCTTCAGGGCTCGCAAATATTTTTTACCAGCTAATCTCTATACTTTATATACTTCACAAATAAGACCAAACCTCGAATACTGCTCCCACATCTGGGGTGCTGCTGCCGCTTCTACACTGCTATCCTGGACTCCATTCAAAAGAGAGCTATACGTCTCATCGGTGACCCTACCCTTACCCAAAGGCTGCCATCCCTTGCCCACCGACGTGCCGTTGGTGACCTCTCTCTCTTTTATAGATATCTGCATGGGCACTGCTCAGAGGAGCTTTCTTCCATAGTTCCTCCACCTGCTGCCCCCAACAGATCTACCAGGGGAACAAAGCGAGTGCACCCTTTTACTGTCCAGGTCACCAGACATGGAACATCTTGTTATGCCCGCTCTTTTGTCCCGAGGACTTCCAAGTTGTGGAACTCCTTGCCGTCACATGTTTTTCCTTCTCCCCCGAACCTCCGAACCTTCAAGTTCAGAATTAACAAGTTGCCTCTTTCCTCCTTGTCGACACCCACGGTACGATAGTATTTAGGCTGTAAGCCTTCGTGGTGTGTTGTTGAAATTAAAAAAAAAACACGACGCGTGATTTGTTATTTAACGCGAAAGAAAAATCTTGTTTCCTGACAAAAACTGGAGTTTATAAAATAGCTTGTACACATTGTAACGCAATCTACATAGGTCAAAATTCTCGAAATTTTAACACCCGATACAAAGAACATATTTTCGCATTTAGAAATAACCACGCTGACAAATCTACATTTGCAAAACATATTATTGATACCGAACATAGACCTACAGTAAATAACCGCATACAACTATTACAGTTTTATAATAACAAATGTAAACTAGAGTTTTTTGAAGCTTTAGAAGTCAAAAAGCACACACACACACACACACACGACAATAACTACCTTGTTTTAAACGAGCAAACTGATTTAATGAATTTCCCTTTCTTGGATATTCTTCTTTCTAATTAAATAAGTCAAAGAAAATAAATTTAACTATTCTTACAAAAAAGTTGTAATAAGATAATGAGTTGATGTATGTCGATATTTTCGTTGTATAGAGACTGCTTTTATACTGTTATTGTTTAGTTATTTTATTGCTGTAACTGTTATCATAGTTATTATAAGCTAGTTCTATTTTTATGTTAAATATTGACATACATTACATAGACATTTTGAAAGCCTCATCTGTCATCTGTGTTTCATATTATTTTCAATTTAATAAATTTTTTGATCAAAACTTCATATCATAACATAGCAACAGATCTTTATTTGTAGTTGTCATGATTTCGTACTAATTCAATTGTTATCTGTCTGAGAATGCTGTCAAGCAGCGAAACTATAGTCACAGAAACGTTGAAGAACATCCTAGAACATCCAGAATTCGTAAGGGTCACTTGCTCCAGTTAGCTTACGCGCTGGCTACGTCCTTCACCTACAAAAAAAAACAACAGTGAAGCCAGAGAAGTAGTCTCCAAGTCTGTATGTAGAATTTGAGGTTGCCTTGTTTGTCAGTTTCACATAGAGAGCTACAATATGTTATCATTTTCAGAAATATGGAGACAACAACAGCAAATGTTGAAGTGGTGAAGAGGGTATGGGTGCAGCAAGTACGTTGCGGTAGAGAATTTTCGTAAAAAGATTTCAAATCCGATAACTCGATTTCCCATTATGCTATAATCTTGAGCCATAGTAAAACCTATGTAAAATACTTTTTTGGTCGTTTTGTTTGCAAAAACTAGTTCGATTGGGCTGACCATCCAGGCAATTAACAAGGAAAATTACCCGCCATACTGGTAATTTGGCAGGTACATTCCGTTTGTAAATAATTATTTTTTTCCTGAAAATCTTTTGTGTGTGTGTTTTATTTCTTTAACGTCGGCCTATTTCCGCGACTATCGCCAATCACCGATGCCAGGGAGCAGTTTCACCTCACTATCCTGGAAATTTTGCCGGACCCCCGCCTTTCTGTAAGGAGGGTAGGGATCTTTAACGTGCGCAACATCGCATGGACACGGGACTGACGGCTCTACGCCCCCTCTGAAGGTCGGAACGTGCAGACATTCAGTTTGCTCAAATACAATGCCAGAATCTCGGTTGATGTTAATGTTACAGATTGTACTGAAAAAGTGAAAGGAGAACCCTGGGATCGAACCCAGCACCCTTCGGTTCAGAGGCACACGTTCTTACCCCTGAACCACCGAGGTTCTTTGGAAATCTTTTGTTACTTTAATGAAATTTGCAACACAATTTTTTAAGCCACTTGCAGTATTTACATATATGCACCAAATTTTAATTTTCTAGCTCCATGGAAAATAGAAATTTCTTCAAGTATTCGCTTGAGAATCACTGGGACCTTTAAAATCAATTTCCAAGATCCATTTAAATTTAAAGAATTAGTTTTAATAATATACCTTACTAATAGTGTACAATTCTTATGAAAATTCACTACAAGAATGCACTTGCTGCGTCCCGGACTTTCTTTTATTTGTGTCAGGTAGTAAAAACAGGAAGTCAGAGCGGTATTTACCACCTAGCGAATTTTCATAATTCTCTTTGACGATACATTGTTCCCCGATTTTCAATAAATAAATAAAAATAGTAGCACATTAAAAAATGTGCAAACAGTTGCAGCATTTTTTTAGATTATCAGAATGTAAGCTGACTTTAAAATAACACCCTACACGGAAAGAAATGAATTCGGCAAAATTTCCAGGATAGTGAGGTGAAACTGCTCCCTGGCGTCGGTGATTGGCCATAGTCGCGGAAATAGACCGACGTTAAATAAACAAAAATCTTACTGGTTAACCGGAAGTGGCAGAACTGACTAAATATTTTATTTAAAAAATCTCTGGACATACTAGCACTACCATAACGCAGGGCGTGATGGTAGTGAATTTTCATAAAAATGTTTTTAATAGGAAATATATATATATATATATATATATATATATATATATATATATATATATATATATATATATATATATATATATATATATATATATATATATATATATATATAAGAAAGCTTGCATCAAATTTGGTTACCAGTATAACCTATATAGGGGAAACAATGTACCATATTTCATCAAAATAAGTTTATTGTTTGACAATATACAAAACTCTTCCGAAAATAAACCTATAATGTGCCCAAAAAACTGGTTTCCTGGCCAACGAACCTTAGGTTAATAGCGAATTCAGCTATCGAAAGAAATATTTTATGAAAAAACGCTACCATAACGCAGTTGCTGAGTCCCGAATATATTTTCTTACAAACATGCATTATCTTTCGATGGAAAATGCAAAAATTGTAATACTATAAGGCGTGTTCGATTAGGAAAAAAATTGCATCAGCAGCGACTTAGGGTCCACCTGTGATTGTAAAAATAATTTTATAAGATGCAGCTCCAGACATCGTATAATTAACATATAATTTTTTTTATCATATCTTGTATAATAATGGATATTTTGACCTTTACCCTAGAAATGCGTCACCCTGTATATATGAAAACAGATAAAAACTGAAACTAACCCGGATATGGGTTCTATGGGGCCTACTTCGCGCTCATTTAAAGAAATCTTTTCAAAATTCAAAAGTCACTAAAATTGTATCCAACTCTATGAGTAAAATTGTGATGGTCAAAAATAAATATGAATGTAAGAAGGAGAGCATGTGTACATTTGTATTACAAATGTCAAAAAACAAAATACTAATTTACATGTCACTTTGAAAGTAGCTCTGGCATTCATCAAAATAATTTGTAAGTTGAATATGACATGTCCTGTTGCCGTGAACTATTATGCACTATTGTATTATGGCTTATAAGAATCTTGTTTTTTTTTTTGGAGTACGAAAGCTAATTTGACTGTTTAAACATTTTTCCATCCCTTAACCTCAAATGGTTTTCGTCTCATTTAACGTTGTTTCATTATAGCGTCACAGTAGGTTTTAGAATCTAGAAGTTATTCTATTTTGTGTGAATTTTTTCGTTGCATAGGTACCTAGAACAAATTGTATTTTCCTTCAATTATAAGATCGACTGCCGACCTCCTTTCCTTTGTCACCCATTCTTGGAACAAGTCTATGGAACAACACGGTGAATCCCAGATTGTTGCTCTAGACATATCCAAAGCATTCGACCAGGTCTGGCACGCAGCGCTGCTTAATAAACTTCCGGCCTATGGCCTACCACCAAAACTTTGTATCTGGACAGCAAATTTCCTCTCCAACAGGAGCATATCTGTTGTTATGGATGGCCATTCCTCTAAACTGTATCCAATTAATGCAGGAGTTCCTCAAGGTTCAGCTTTAGCCCCTACTTTGTTTCTTCTCCACATCAATGACCTTCTCTCTAGCACATCCAACCCAGTTCACAGTTACGCGGACGACAGCACCCTCCACTCAAATATACAATATTCTAAGCCTGTCTCTTTAGCCCAATTAGATGAGGATCGCAGACTCATGGAGGGTTCTGTCTCCGTGGACCTCCAAAAAATATTAGACTGGGGAAGTAAAAATCTTGTACAATTCAACCCCACCAAAACTAAGTCTTGCTTTGTTTCTCACAAGAGATACAGCAGCCCTAGACCCATCACAATGAACAACCAAGTTATTCAAAGTAATGAGTCCTTTTCTCTTGTTGGCATTTCTGTGGATCGAAATCTTAATTGGCACCAACATGTTACATCAATTGCAGAAGCGGCTGCTAAGAAATTGGGTTTCCTCTTCCGGGCTCGCAAATACTTTTCACCAACCAATCTCTATGCCTTATACACTTCACAAATAAGGCCAAACCTCGAATACTGCTCCCACATCTGGGGTGCAGCTGCCGCTTCTACACTCGCTATCCTGGACTCCATTCAAAAGAGAGCTATACGTCTCATCGGTGACCCTACCCTCACCCAAAGGCTTCCATCCCTTGCCCAACGACGTGCCGTTGGTGACCTCTCTCTCTTTTATAGATATCTGCACGGGCACTGCTCAGAGGAGCTTTCCTCCATAATTCCCCCACCTGCTGCCCCCAGCAGATCTACCAGGGGAACAGAGCGAATGCACCCTTTTAATGTCCAGGTCACCAGACATAGAACATCTTGTTATGCCCGCTCTTTTGTCCCGAGGACTTCCAAGTTGTGGAATTCCTTGCCGGCACATGTTTTTCCTTCTCCTCCGAACCTCCAAACCTTCAAGTCCAGAATTAACAAGCTGCCTCTTTCCTCCTTGTCAACACCCACGGTACGATAGTATTTAGGCTGTAAGCCCTCGTGGTGTGTTGTTGACATTAAAAAAAAAATGATAATTTTAAGTTAATTCCTATATCTTCTGTGCCCAGTGTGTTGAACGGATGCGAAACGGGAGAAGGAAATTTCATTTAAAGTTAAAATGACGAAGAGAACTTTATTCGTGACACGAGCGTTCTTTCCATATTTTTTTTAATATTAATAACATTTATAGGTAAATTAGCAGATTAGCGTATTGTTCGTATTTTTTTTTTGAAAAAAAAATCAGAAACATGCTTAGAGGAATCTCTTTATGCATTAACCATCGGACAAATGTTGTGATCTCAACTCCACAATACAGTTAAGAGACCTAAAGTCAATTTGACGTTCTGTGCAAGGTAAACATGCTACAACGGAGCTAGAAATGCAAACTGTAAAAAACTCACCTTGCAGAAGTCCATAGAAAGAAGAAACTACCTACCAACACCGTTTCTCCATAAAAAAACTTCCACATTGCACAATTGAAAAAAAACGCTACATAATAAGCGTAATCTGATTCCTTAAAATTAAATAAATAACTGAAACTGCTACCAAAGTATCAAATAAAGGGTCTATTTTAAATTAATTTTCTGCAAATAATTTAATAAAACAAAGAACAATGAAGATTGTAGCTGAAACTTAAGGCTTTTTAACTTCTTACGACATTTACGCTGCATTAGCCGTTCATGTAAGTTCTCCATCTAGAACATGTCAATTTTGACGTTTTCAGAATAACAACTTAAAAGCTTATAACTTTGTTTTATTTTAACGTAGAGATTCAAATTTTGGTGCATGGTTTCTTTTTATGATATAAACCCTCGCACCCAATATGGTAGCCCTAACTCTGTTATTTCCGGAAATATAAAAAATTTCCGAAAGAAAGGGCAAAATTTTACAGGAAAAACTAGTCCGATTTTCCTGGCTAACGAACTTATCCAAGCCAATTGCGAAAGGAAGGTACTCATCAAATTTTATCAAAATCGGCGCATTGTTTTCGAGTTAGCGGTGTGACACATAATATATATATATATATATATATATATATATATATATATATATATATATATATATATATATATATATATATATATATATATATATATATATATATATATAACATATAAAGTCTGAAACCGACCTCGGATTTGGGTTCCAGGGGTTCGAAATAGCGCTCATTTGAAGAAATTTTTTAAATTCAAAAGTCGGGATCTCCTCATTAGTGATTTTTTTTAAAGAAAATTCACTAGTAGCCGAACGTTACTTATTGCGGGTGCCAAATTTGACAATAAATATTTTTCTGTAAATGTATAAGTTCCCAGCTGAACACCTGTATAAAAAAATTAAGTTTTGGGTTACCTATTGGCTAAATCGTACCAACAAAAGTCCTGAGACTGCAGGAATGGAAACGGCAGCATCGCATCATCAGCAGGAAAGCAGCGGAGAAGTCGTTAGAATTTATATTGGCTTTCATAAGCAATAAGTTGAAAAGTGGTGCGGCTGTGCCTGATAGGATGTTCCAAGCAGTGCTGGTTGTATGGTCGCATGTTGGAGAGCCTGTCGATAAATTAGAAAATCGTATCGTTAGGTCCGGCCCCTCGACCTGGAACTATCTTCTCCAGAGAGCCGAGTCACGCCCCTGCAGGAAACTAAAATGCACTCTACAAGACACTATCAGTTCAATGCCTGTGAAAATATAGGTTCAAATTGCTAGTTTGACTTTAATAATAGTGCATGCCTATAGAGAATGAATCTGTTACTCGTGCTGAATCAACGAAGTCTTATTTAGTACCTACTGCATTATTGAAGCTCAGTTGTCATAATCATCACTACCTAAAGGCGACCTAGCTCTGTTGTCGTCGACGTTTCGGCTCCTGTTTTGGAGCCATTTCCAAGAGGTACAGGAAATATGTAAGGACACTCTAAGGCCTCAATCTGTCTACTCCTTAAAGCGGTGGAGAGAGGTGGGTTGGGTTGGTTTTAAGAGGTAAAGGAAATATGTAAGGGCACTCTAAGGCCTCAATCTGCCCACTCCTTAGAGCGGTGGACAAAGATGGGTTGGGTTGGTTTCAAGAGGTAAAAGAAATATGTAAGGGCACTCTAAGGCCTCAATCTGCCCACTCCTTAGAGCGGTGGACAAGGATGGGTTGGGTTGGTTTCAAGAGGTAAAGGAAATATGTAAGGACACTCTAAGGCCTCAATCTGCCTACTCCTTAGAGCGGTGGACAAAGGTGGGTTGGGTTGTTGTAGCTCGATTACGGGGCCTTAATCTGCCTACCTTCCAAATCTCGCCGGAGATCGTCTGTGAAGTCTCAGTGTGTTCCACCCTAGGCCTCACCCATTCTTGGAGCAAGTCCATGGAACTACACGGTGAATCGCAGATTGTCGCTCTAGACATATCCAAAGCATTCGACCAGGTCTGGCACGCAGCGCTGCTTAATAAACTTCCGGCCAATGGCCTACCACCAAAACTCTTTACCTGGACGGCAAATTTCCTCTCCAGCCGGAGCATTTCTGTTGTCGTGGATGGCCATTCCTCTAAACTGTATCCGATTAATGCAGGAGTCCCTCAAGGTATAGCTTTAGCCCCTACTTTGTTTCTTCTCCACATCAATGACCTCCTCTCTAGCACATCCAACCCAGTTCACAGTTACGCGGATGACCGCACCCTCCACTCAAATATACAATACTCTAAGCCTGTCTCTTCAGCCCAATTAGATGTGGATCGCAGACTCATGGAGGATTCTACCTTTGTGGATCTCCAAAAAATATTAGGTTGGGGAAGTAGAAATCTTGTACAATTCAACTCCACCAAATCTCAAGTCTTGCTCATAAGAGTTACACCAGCCCTAGACCCATCACAATGAACAACCAAGTTATTCAAAGTAATGAGTCCTTTTCACTTGTTGGCATTTCTGTGGATCGAAATCTCAATTGGCACCAACATGTCACATCAATTGCGGAAGCGGCTGCTAAGAAATTAGGTTTCCCCTTTCAAGCTCGCAAATACTTTTCAGCAGCTAATCTCTATACCTTATATACTTCACAAATAAGGCCAAACTTCGAATACTGCTCCCACATCTGGGGTGCCGCTGCCGATTTTACACACGCTATCCTGGACCCGATTCAGAGGAGAGCTATACGTCTCATCGGTGACCCTACCCCCACCCAAAGGCTGCCATCCCTTGCCCACCGACGTGCCGATGGTGACCTCTCTCTCTCGCTCTCTCTCTCTCTCTCTCTTATAGATATCTGCACGGGCACTCCTCAGAGGTGCTTTCTTCCATAGTTCCTCCACCTGCTGCCCCCAACAGATCTACCAGGGGAACAGAGCGAATGCATTCTTTTACTGTACAGGTCACCAGCATAGAACATCTTGTTATGCCCGCTCTTTTGTCGCGAGGACTTCCAAGTTGTGGAGCTCCTTGCCGGCACCTGTTTTTCCTTCTCCTCCGAACCTCCAATCCTTCAAAACCAGAATTAACAAGTTGCCTCTTTCCTCCTTGTTGACACCCACGGTACGATAGCATTTGGGCTGTGAGCCCTTGTGGTGTGTTTTTAAAAGTTTACTTTCGGAAACATTTTAAGTTTATTTTCGAAACATTTTTACATTTTCAAGCAACACAGTTATTTGGATTAAATCTGGTGCATTGTGTCTACCGTAATATGGGTTAGACTGGTAACCAAATTTCATGCCTCCTTTATTTAAAATGCATATTTGCTATTAAAAACATTTTAATGAAAATTCACTACCATAACTCACTCTCTGCATCCAGATTTTTTTTACCTTTGTTTTGTGTATGATTTAAGGCTATGGTATACCGTTTTTTTATCAGTATAATAAAAAAACGGTATCGGTAAGTATTTCAGTAGTCTGCGCGTACGAAATCGCGATCAAGGCTAGCTTGGAATATTTACCAAAAAATATTGTCGAAATGCTAACTAAAAAGCCTGGACGCAGCAAGTGCGTTATGGTAGTGAATTTTCATAGAAATGATCAGGCACATAATATTTTATTATAACTTTTTTTCTTGTAACATAGAAATCTAAATGATGGTGTATAGTTTACTTTTTATATCGTAAACCTACCTGCCAAATTTGGTTTTCACAGCTTTTTTATTTTTTGAGATAAAATTTTTTTTCGAATAACAACTCAAAATTTTCCCGGAAAACCTCGTCCGATTTTCCTGACTAACAAACTTATCCAAGCCAAAGCACATGCCAAATTTTATTTTTGAGTTATCGGTGTGATACATATACAGGGTGGCGCATTGAAAACGAAACAGACCGATTTGCGTCCAGAGAAAAAAAAATTAAGAAACGCTGAAACACGTCAATTTTAATATTGAGGGGGACATGTTTTGACACAAAACTCAACTTTGTCACATCAACCCCTTAAGAGTGGTAATAATAACCCTTATATTTTAAATGGGCAACATGGGTCGAGTGTTACATCATTTGAAAGCTCCTTCTTTTATGAATTCAGCACACTAATTTTTTTGGAAGTTTTATCAACTCGTTTAAAAATTATTCACAGCTGGAGTTGCAAGAACGTATTTCATTCATTGTGATAGGAAATGCACTAATTAGTCAATTTTTCGTTAAAAGAAAAACCAAACCAAACGTTCAAAAATGTTTATTCAGTTAAGTAAGTGTTCAGATTGTTGACCACCAGCTTCCATACAAAAGTACAAATTTTGTTCAAAACGTGCTCTGACATTCTGGAGCATTTGTGGAGTTATTAGACGGCATTCTTCAACAATGCGTCGTCGTAATTCTATCAGAGACTCCGGTTCTGTTACGAAAATTGTACTTTTTAAATGGCCCCATAGAAAGAAGTCTAAAGGAGTTAAATCCGGTGATCTAGGGGGCCACTCAATAGCACCTCTACGCCCAACCCATTGCTCTGGAAACTCTCTGTTCAAAAACTGCCTAACACGTTGTGAAAAATTCGGAGGAGCTCCATCTTGTTGAAATACTAATTGATTTTATTGATAGCGATCATCATTTTCAACAATGTCAATTAGTAGAGGATAAACGATATCTTCTAGTAACTCCAAATACGTTTCTCCACTAAAATTGCCATTAAGAAAAATTGGTCCGATTAAACGGTCTCCAAAAATGCCAGTCCACACATTCAATTTCTATGGAGTTTGAGTGTGGACTGGAACTTTCTTGGATTATTATCTGCCCAATAACGACAATTATGACGATTGACTGTACAGTTTAATAAAAACGTACACTCGTCTGAAAAACAGATATTGAACAGAAAGTTCCCGTTATCAGCTATTCGAGCAGGCATAACTTCACAAAAGTCCAGCCGCCGATCAAAATCATCTTCATTCAGTAGTTGTACAAGATGAATTTTATACGGGTGAAAATTATGATGCTTCAATATTCGCTGAATAGTTCTTCTTTTGATGTTTGAAACAGTGGCCAATTTTCTCGTGCTCAAAATTGGGTCTGCAGCAATTTGTCCTAAAACTTCAATCTCAGTAGTCTCATTTCTAACGGGAAATTCACGTTCAGGATCCCGTTTTTTGTTGGCTACTGAACCACTTTGTCGAAACTTTGCAACTAACTCCAAAATGTATTTTCTGTTAACATGTCTGTTCGGATGTCGTTCATTAAACAAATTTGCGGTACGGCTGGCACAGTCATCGTTTTTGAAAAAAAAACCTAATTAGTTCAACTCTTTCTTCTACAGAATACACCATTGTGAAATTAATTTTCGGTAGTACTATCAAGTATCAAACCGACCGAGAAACTTAAATAATAAACCGCATTTCTCTCATTCCGATAAGAAATATTCTGATAGTCAATTCTTTGTTTACAAACCAACAAAACATTGACTATCAGCACTTTTCTTATCAGAATGAGTGAAATGCGTTTTTGCATCTTCAACTGTGAATAATTTTTAAACGAGTTGATAAAACTTCAAAAAAAAATTAGTGTGCTGAATTCAGAAAAGAAATAGCTTTCAAATGATGTAACACTCGACCCATGTTCCCTATTTAAAATATAAGGGTTGTTATCACCACCCTTAAGGAGTTGATACGACAAAGTTGAGTTTTATGTCAAAACATGTCCCCCTCAATACTAAAATTGACGTGTTTCAGCGTTTCTTAAAAAACATCTCTGGACGAAAATCGGTCTGTTTCGTTTTCAATTCGCCACCTTATATATATATATATATATATATATATATATATATATATATATATATATATATATATATACATGTATATATAAACATATAAAAATTGAAACTGGCCCCGATATGGGTTCTAAGGGTCCTAGTTCGCGCACATTTGCAAAAAGAAATTGAAATTTCAAACATCGGGATCTTCCCATTAGTGAATTTTTTCTACGAAAATTCACTAATAGTAGCTAAAATGTAGTAAGATATAACAACCTATCGTTTCCAGCCTTTGGATAGCACACCACGTCCCAACTTACTGCCTATGAAAACCAACATAAATTCTAACGACTTCGCTTCTGCCTTCCTGCTGACGCGATGCGCTGCCTCTAGCAGTCCTGCAACCGCAGGATTCTGTTTACATTTTCATTCGAGGAGAAATTCAAGAGTTATCAACTAAAATGCCTTCGTGAATGTCGCATCTCTCGGATATAAAGTGGGACAGAAGCAAGTAAGTATGAAATACTAACGATCGGTATTTTATTTTGAAATAACAAAATTTCAGTGCACACGGCTGCAGTTGAGTTCGCTGCAAATTGAAATTTTAGATGAAATGTGTTGGACTTTCGTTCATGTGGTGTAAAATGTAGATGTTTTCTCTCAGACGACATGTTTCCAACTGTAATAAATAACACATCGCAGGCAAATATGTACATATTTATCTAGGTGATCTAACATATCGACATCTTCCATTGCAAACATAGTTGCGCCCAGTTTTACAAAGACGCAACCTACGTTACATTTATTTATATGGTATTTTTTACGTGTATAAGTGAATTTTCATTAAGAAAATTGTCTAAAGGGTCACTAGAGCCCAAGTCCAAGGTCCGTGTCAATTTATATATATATATATATATATATATATATATATATATATATATATATATATATATATATATATATATATATATATATATATATATATATATATATATATATATGAGACATACTTGGTTGTCGGGTTGAACCGTGTCCAAAATTTATTAAAACTCGACGTTTCGGAGCCTTTTTCAAGAGGTAAAGAAAATATGTAAGGACATGAACTCTAAGGCCTAATCTGCCTACTCCTTAGAGCAGTGGACAAAGGTTGGTTGGGTTGTTGTAGCTCGATTACGAGGCCTCAATCTGCCTATTCCCCAAATCTCGCCGGAGATCGTTTCTACGGTCTCAGTGTGTTCAACACTAAGCCTAAGCGACGTTTGGCAGTTCGCTGCAAGTCTTCTATTTTATGTACCGTTTCGTCTACCTGCTTCGTTTTCAGTGTAATGAGTCGGGTCACGGTTTACTAAGGGGCTTTCTTCACGATACTTAAAGGATTAAGAGGATTGCAGGTATTTGTTGAGTTGGGTAATGGGGAAGTAAAATTGTCTATTGAATTTATTGTATTTTTGTGTGTTTGTAATGACGATATAATAGGTTTCCAAGGAATAGGAAGACGAAGACTATCACGTCTATTATTTAGACAATCGAGAGGTTTTTCGATCTCGATTGCTTTGCGGATAATTCTGGTTTTGAAGTTGTAAACCGGGGCTATTTTTTTTAGCATCGTCGAAGTCTATTTTGTGTACTGTATGAATATGATGCATGGCCAACGCCAATGAGGGGTCGGATTTTCTAACTGCGAGAGTGTGTTCATATATTCTATTGTGGATGCGTCTGTGTGTCTTACATAAGTTCTGGAACAGTCGGAACAAGGAAGTTCGTGATATGCGCGGGATTCGTTTGGAATCGTATCCTAGGGAGTTTTTATCAGGTTTGGCAGTTTTTGCTCTGTTGTGAATATGGTTTTGATATTATGGGTGACAGCTTTAATGTATGGTAATAACGCTGTGTGTTGTTGTGTGACTCTGTCTGTTTTTGTTGTGGTGTAGTGGTTTGTTGCTGTGGGTTTCTAATGTATCGTAGTATGTGATTGTTGTCGTATCCGTTTTAAATCAATGTCTATTTTGCAAAGTTTTATTCTGTTTGTTTATTGTTGTTGTTAGTTAATCTGAGGGATCGTGTTACTAGTGTTCGAACCACCGACTTTAGTTGCGATGGGTGTTGGTGAGATTGGGCGCTAAGATAACGATTAGTGTGAGGGGAAAATATCCGTTATAGCTGATATACAAACCTCGTTCGCGGTCTTAATGCAGTGAAGGTATGTGGTGCCAAGTTTCATTCAAATTAGTTAGTATTTTTTGAGTTATCGCTTGGAAACTTACATTTTTATGTATATACAGGGCTTTCATTAATTCCCAAACCCCACTTGACCGGATTCTGTCTCTCTCTTAGGGGAATATGATTTTATGAGTTGGCAGTCAAAAAGTAACCAAAAAAAAAACACTGGACTAGGGACCCTAAAGTTACTAAATCAATTGTCAATTGACAGTTCGTTGACCGGTTATTTTGTATATATATATATATATATATATATATATATATATATATATATATATATATATATATATATATATATATATATTGTGCATTTTTCAAGTTCGACCAGTGTTTACCTTCTTCAAATAATTTTCTATTTGTTGGACAATAAAAATAAACAGTTTTTATCAAAACTTAGCATTTTCATTGCGTTTTTACGTAAGTTAAAAGTGTAGGTATGTTAAGGTTATGTTGTTGACGATATTCGACATCGCATGGAACGAAGCCCTACCAAATCTGCTCGTCGGTAATCTGCCCAAACAGGTAACATAGTTGTTACATGTTACACAATACACTTTCCTAAAACCGTAAATTAGAAGTTTAAATAATCTTACCTCAATTTGTTTACGTACATTACAAAATTTTGATATCTATACAAAATAAAAGTAATATTTTCTTGTTTTTAATTTTTTTTTAACAATCAATAACAGTAAACTCTACACGAACAGACTTGCTGTTAAAAATACTAAATAATAAATACATTAAGACATTTACTGTTTCAACTTATTATAATTTTTTGATTTTTTATAAAACCCCAAAGGAAATATGAGACAACACTGGCATCTTAGGGATTTCATTAATTCAGGTTGTATAACCGTGTATGCCGGGTTGCCTAACTTAAGCGGTCACGTGGGGTTCAGGAATTAATGAAATCCCTGTATATATACATATATTATAGTGTTTCGGGGGTGCGTATTGTATAGTGAGGGTGTTTTTATATATTGTATTTTTGTATAGTGTATTGTGTTTTATTGTAATTTTGAAATTGATTATTGTAATATTGAAATAAATGTGTTATTAAAGTTTTTGTTGGTTTTATTATTTTTACTGTATTTTTATTTAAATATAGGTGTTGATATTTGTGTTATTTGTTTTATTATGTTTTTGTTGGGCGCCTTTTTTTTAATATTATTATACTGAATTAAATTATGAGTTTATCAAAATATATATATATATATATATATATATATATATATATATATATATATATATATATATATACATAATTTTATCAAATTAAATATCTACCTGGTTTTTGATCTACTTACTATGCCACAGCTATTTTGTTGATACTCTTCTTACCTACAGGGAATGTTTAATAGTTGGGTCCACCAATGTCGAAAATTCTTACTCTTGGTGCATATATATTATATTTGCTGAACTTTTTATATACTGCTAGAGAATTAATTGGTCAATGGACAGATATGTGTGACATTTACAGAAAATAAAATAATGAGCAATATATAATTTGAAATTTTTTTTAAATATTTATTATTATTATTATTTTTATCAAAAAGCTTTTTGTTTGGTTATTGACTTAATTTTATAAATTTAAATTCTTACTTGGGATCCCGTATATTACTAATTTTAACATACAAATATGCCAGCTTTATTAATGCAATTATGACTTACTATTGAGAATTTTATTTCCAATGCTTTGTTTAAAAAAATGTTATGACTTGCTATGACGGATCTGAATAGTTTCATTGGCAATTATTTATCACCATGGTAACGTCGTTTCAGGTGAATTTTGTTGCTTGGTAACGGAAATATTAAAATGGAGGAAATAAGGTTGAATTTCTTACGTTTACTTATCGCCCTCTGGTGACTCTTACAAGTACTTCATAAATATTTTATATTTAGTTCTTCTTTTGGTATGATTGCCTTTGCAAATGACATTTAACTTCTTGGATTGACGTTGACATATTATTCTTTTATAAAACTTACAGGTTCATTTCTTGTTTTGTAGATATAACACACTTTTTAACAATTATTGATGTATTACCTCTTGGTTTACTTGGCGTGGGTCAATCTTCCAGCCCATTCACTGCTTTTACTCAATCTATGTACGGGTATTCATGATTGGAGTTGTTGTATAGCTGTTTACTGGTAGGTATAACCTATAAAATACTTTCACTCCAGCTTTTAATCATCTATATTAACTTTTTTGAACATTTTCTTTTGCTGCAATCTACTAGCTTCTTCCATCTACCAGCGTCTTCTTCCCCATCTCTCGTTCTTTCTCCCGGAAGTTCTAATTTTTATCTTTTGTTTTGTAACTTCGAATCACAGTGGTTAATTATTATTTAAACTTGTTTATTCACCAATCACTATTTTCTGTTTTCAGATAAGCCAATAACATGATTTAATTACATTAGTCAAAAGAAAGTCATTTCCTGCATATAATTCAATATTCCGATTTTATACATGTAAGTCAAATTGTGTTTGTTTTAAAATTTATAACCTATCATTCATTAACACATTAAACCTTATTTTTCTAGAATAATTACTAACACATAGTTTCCCTAATTGATAATTAACAAATTGTTTACTTATTTTCTATACATATTAACACATTTTGTTAAAATCCCTAATCACATTCTTATTTAAATTCACTTTGTTCTGTCGAAGACAGTTTATAAATTTGGTCTTTTACCAGCTTGTTTGTGTTTGTAGCTGTCTATACCGGGTTTATATCACTTTGTATTTTGTTAAGCAGTTCATTCATTGTGAGTTTAATTGTTCAATGTTTTCTGATACAAAATGTTTTTTTTATGCCTTAACTAATAAATTTAAACTATGTCAAAATCTATTCATTGACGAATATATTTATATTTAATTGTTTTTAATTTGTAGGTTCAGTAGGATAAAAGGCTGCAATTTACCACCTGTGTCTGACTATAGCTAGGACAATAAATTGGATTTTTACTTCCAGGTATGTGTTTATTTTAAAACATTTTTATATATATATAGCCATGTCTGTGCATGCAATAATATATATATATATATATATATATATATATATATATATATATATATATATATATATATATATATATATATATATATATATATATATTGTTACGTTTTCTCCGGGTTCTGGATAAGTGAGACTTTAAATTTTAACAAAACAACTTTATTTACACTCTAAATATGGATACAATAAAATTTCTAGAATGACTCTCTCACAAAACACTTCATTTACTGGCCTTACAATTACTACTCTCAACAAAAGTCACTAATCTGGTACTACAGTCACTACTCTCTTAACACTTTACGCTGCTTCAAGTCACTACCACATTCTCTTACTGAACTGAACTAACTGTGTCGGGCTGGCTTGCTTTCGCTTTTATATACTCGCCGTACCTTCCCCTTCTTTCTGGAGCCTTCCATTCCAGAACGTTCCAGGATCTTCTTTTACTAGAAGGCTCTGTGAATACAGATCGGTCCCGTGTGTATACAGGGGAATGTATATACAGGATGATCCAAATGTGGTCACCACTCCTATGTTACACAAGAGGTGTTTCTCGAACTATAAGATCTCTCTGCGTATACAGGGTGTAAGGGTTCTCTGCGTATACAGGGTGTATATACAGGGTGTTCGGAATGTGCAGACCTCAGTTATCCGTTCCGACGGGGTACAAGTTGGTAACTTCGTTATTTCTGGTCCTAGAGGGTTGAGACTTCGCCTGAGGGGGGTCACCCCAGGCACCCCCAGGGGGGTGGGGAGGCGGTGTTGCCAGATTGTGCAAAAATTCCCAGATGTTGGGGAAATTCTGGAGATGTGGCAACACCGCACCTACGTCTATTGAAGTGCTTTGTAACACTGCCCCCCTCCTTAAGACTGTTCGTCCCGAACAGTATTTACCGGCCGCCAACTTGGGGGTTCGTTGCCCCGATAGGGACTCAACCTCTCTATGTGAACAACTTTGGGTTTAGTTCTTGGAGACAGCTGGATTCTGTAGACTAGGTCGTTAATTTTCTTAGTCACCAAGTATGGCCCTTCCCATGGTTTCTGAAGTTTGGGACTGAGGCCCTTTCTCCTTGTTGGTTGGTACAGCCACACTGCATCACCTTCCTTGAATGTATGGGGTGTTGCTCTGCGATCCAAGCGCATCTTCATCCGGTCACTGCTTAAGAGGAGCCTATCTCTGACACATCTGTGTATAGTGCGCAGTTTTCCTTCTAGGTCGGCGACATACTCAGGTAACGTAGCTAGGTCCGCTATGTCCTCGTTCGGTGGTGGTCTCGTCATGTCGATTGGTAACCGCATCTCTCTGCCGGTCAACATCATGGATGGAGTGTAGCCGGTAGATTCATGCTGAGAGCTTCTGTAAGCTAGGAGGAACAGAGGTATCAACTTGTCCCAGGTTCTCTGATTCTCGTCGACAAACATAGCAAGATACTGATTGATGGTCCTGTTATGCCGTTCTACCATGCCGTCTGATTGAGGGTGGAGTGGCGTGGTTCTCGTTTTCTTTATGCCTAGCAAGTCCATTAGGCTCTTCCAGACCTCTGATTCGAAATTCCGGCCCTGGTCGGTGTGAATCTCCAAGGGTACGCCATGCCGTGATATGACATTTTCCATCAGGGCTTCTGCTACGGTCGTTGCCTCTTGGTTGGGGATCGGCGCAACTTCAGGCCATTTCGAGAAGTAGTCCATCGCCACCATTATGTATCTGTTCCCAGACTCTGTGATGGGAAAAGGTCCTGCGATGTCTACGGCAACTCTCTCCCACGGTGTACCTGAGATGTACTGCATCATTTTTCCTCTGGATCGGGTCTTTGGTCCTTTCTTTGAAGCACATTGGTCACACCTTTTGCACCATTCTTCCACGCTTCTTCGGCAGTTTATCCAATAGAAGCGGTCTCTCACTCTGGCAAGAGTCCTGTTGACCCCAAAGTGGCCTCCACTTCTACTATTGTGTAACTCTTGAAGAACACCGTCTATGCACTCACTTGGCACAACGGTCTGGTATATACAGTCTCTACCATCGGCAGTTTCCCATTTTCGAGTGATCATGTCATTCTTTAGACACAATGAGTCCCATTGTAGCCAGTAGCCTTTAACCTCCGCCCCAAACCGGGACACATCGTGCCACTCAGGTCTTTTCCCTTTCTGTAGCCATTCTCTAATATTTTTCAAGTCTGGATCTGTCTTCTGTGCGTCTCTGATGTATTCAAGATTTACGTCTAGATCGGTGTTATTCTTCTGTCCTGCCACCAGTTGTTTGATCTGATGAGTTACTTTGTCGATCTCTTTGTTCTCTTGTCGCTCACAAAATTTACATTCATGCACTGAACATGGTCTTCTCGACAGGCTGTCTGCATTGGCGTGACTTCTTCCTCTTCGATGTTCAATCCGGAAGTCGTAGCTCTGCAGTTTCTCTATCCATCGTGCTATCTGTCCTTCAGGATTTCTAAAGTTCAGAAGCCATTGCAGAGCAGAGTGATCTGACCTCACGCGGAATGTTCTTCCGTACAGGAAGCTGTGGAAATGTTCGATGGATCTTACAACTGCCAGCAGTTCTTTCCGGGTTACACAGTAATTTTTTTCTGCTTTTCCGAACGTTTTGCTGAAGTAGCCTATCACAACTTCTTCTCCGGCTTGGAGCTGCGAGAGTACTGCCCCAATGCCATACTGGGAAGCATCAGTGTCCAGTATGAACAGTCCTTCGTCCTGAGGATAAGCCAGTATAGGAGCAGTGAGAAGACGATGTTTGAGTTCTCTAAAAGACTGTTGGCAATCTGGTGACCAGATGAACTCGGCCTTATTTTCAGTTAGGCTATGTAGAGGTTTCGCAATGCTGCTGAAGTACTTCACAAAGCGTCGGTAGTAGCTGCAAAGTCCCAGAAAACTTCTGACCTCATGTTTGTTCTTCGGCACAGGCCAGTCTCTTACTGCCTTTATTTTCTCTGGATCGGTTTCTATCCCTTTCTCAGAAACGACATGTCCGAGGAAACTCACTTTCTTCTGGAAGAGGACGCATTTCTTGGGATTGAGTTGCAGATTGGCACCTCTCAGCCTGGAGAAAACTTGTTTCAGACTCGACAGGTGTTCATCGAAAGTCCTTCCAATCACCATGACATCATCGAGATACACCAGGCATGTTTCCCATGTCAGTCCTCTTAGCACTAATTCCATTAGTCGCTCGAAGGTGGCAGGGGCATTACATAAGCCGAATGGCATGACCTTGAATTGGTACAACCCATTCCCGGTTGAAAAAGCAGTCTTCTCCTTATCGTCTTTATGGAGTTCTACTTGCCAGTAGCCACTTTTCAGGTCTAATGTAGAGAACCACTTTGATCCGGCCAAAGTGTTCAAAGTGTCGTCGATCCGGGGCAGGGGATAACTGTCCTTCTTGGTGACATCATTCAGCTTTCTATAGTCCACGCAAAATCTCATAGTGCCATCTTTCTTGGTGACCAAAACTACTGGGGACGACCAAGGACTATTAGACTCCTCGATCACACCATCTTCCAGCATTTCGTTAACCATCGCCTTGATTTCTGATTGCTTGGCAAAAGGCAGTCTTCTCGGCGGCTGTCTAATTGGTCTTGCGTCGCCAGTATTAATTCTGTGTTGCACTAGACTCGTACGACCTGTGATTTTATCTTGAGCGAAAATATCGGCCTCCTCCAATATGAACTTCACTGCCATCTCCATCTCCATATTGTTCAATTGGCCCCATGAATTCTTGAACCGCTCTACTAATTCTACTGGCAATCTTCTGTCTAATGCAGTGGGTGTCACGTTTTTGGACAACGTCACTCGGTCAATGGGTTCGCAAGTGGCGATAACCTCACCTTTCTTCAATGTGACCCTGTTAGTTTGTACGTTAGCCACTCTTATGGGTATTGTCCTCTTCGGGTCTACTAAGCATCGTGCGACGAGGGCACCATCATGTCTATCTTTTAGGGGCTCCGCTATGAGAGCAGACATACCATCAAGTTTCTTCTCTAGCCTGGCTCTGACAATCTTCTCACTGTTACCAGGAATCCGTGTATCTTCGTCGACAATAAGTCTCACCCTGGGACTAGCTTCGCCTGCTGTTGGAGATAAATACAACTCTTCGTTACCGATTTTCAAGATCTTATTCTGGAAGTCTACTGATAGGACATCGAACTCTTCCATTAAATCCAGGCCCAGAATAAATTCGTCGACGATTTCTGCGACGACAGCCCTTACCTGTAGCTCAGTACTGCCCAGCCTAATGTAAACAGTGGCCTCTCCATGCACGGGTATTCTATCTCCTTTTGCCGTCTCCAACACAGGCTGTTTGTTGGTAGTTAGTGCCGACATATTTGGCAACATGTCTGGGCGTACAACGGATGTAGTGGCGCCAGTATCGATGGTAAAACTGCATTGTCTTCCGTCTATGCTGCCAGGTATGACGAGGCTCTCGCGGCAGCGTCGGATAGTGGAGACCCTGACTTTGGGGCATTGGGTCTCGCATGCCACGTGTCGCCCACCTACACTGGCGTCAGGTCGTTTTCCCTGATGGCGCTCCCTGTTGGTGTATTCTTGTCTTCTGCATGCCACCTGTTGGGTTTGTGAGCACTGCCTACTTATGTGCCCTTTCCTACCACACTTGTAACATTCTATGTCTGACCAATCTGCTTTCGTTTTACGTGCCCCGACCGTTGCAGTGAGCTTGCTTATGGCTTCCTTTATAAACTTTATTTCTTGCCTAAGTTCCCCAGTCGTGTCTGAAAGGTCCTCTTTCTCCTTCACTTCGCGCAGCCTGTTGCGGCGAGGTTGAGATGCATTCTTCGCTGCTTCAAATTCCAAGCCATAAATTACGCAGTCCGTAAGTGTTTTGAACCTTCCGAGCCTTAAAGCTTGTTGCATTTCATTATCAAGTACCCCATCGATGAAGGTCTGGACGGTTATCTGGTTGACAAATTCTTCTGGGGCTTGGGGATATGCCAGTCGCACAAGTTTCTCCACTTCGGCACTAAATTCTTGCAGCGTCTCATTTGGCTTCTGGACCCTTGACTTTAGTTGTGTCTGGTAGACCTGGCTCATGTACTTGTTACCATATCTCAAATCTAGGGCCTGTATCACTGTTAAGTAGTTTTGCTGTTTCGACTCCGGGATGTTCTGGAGGATCTCTGGGCTTTACCTCTAAGCGAGAGAATTAGAGCAGTTGCTGCCTGTTGTTCGCTCCACCCATTGCTGAGAGCTGCCGCCTCAAACTGCCTCCTGTACATGGGCCACGATGTTTCTCCGTCAAAAGTCGGCGGCTTCAAGGTTCCATGAGGCTGCTGCACGATTGGTATACCTTCTTCCGGACGATTTTGAACTGGGGACATTCCAGTTACTCCTCTTGGTTGAGTTCTGTCAGTCTGGCCCATCACCTGCTCTGTCAGTTCTCTATGTCTGACTTCTGTGCCTTTCATCATCATCTTCATTTGTTCTTTCAACCCTTCAACTTCTTCCCATCGTTTGTTCCAATCCTTTACATTTTCTGTTACATTTTCTACTTTACTGTTCACATTTTCTATTTGTTCGTTGATCAGTTCAATTTCCTCTTTTACATCGACTCTCATATTGTGAAACATACTTCGGAGGTCTTCTTTGTCTTCTAGTCGTCGTTTTTCGTCTTCTTCGCGTTGCTTCTTGAGTTCTTCTTTATCTTCAAGACGCCTCTGTTCCTCCTCTTGTCGTCTTCTCTCGTCTTCTTCGCGCCGTCTTCTTTCTTCTTCTTGTCGTCGTTGTTCGTCTTCTTTGCGTCGTCTTCTTTCATCTTCTTGTCGCCGTTGTTCGTCTTCTTCGCGTTGCCTCTTGAGGTCTTCTTTATCTTCTTGCCGCCGTCGTTCGTCTTCTTCGCGCCGTCTTCTTTCTTCTTCTTGTCGTCGTTGTTCGTCTTCTTCGCGTTGCTTTTTTAGTAAGTCCATCAACTCTTTGATTTCAGCCATCTTGTCGTAGTCAGTCGATCTGGTGTTTACCATTTACAGCTAGCTTGCTTGTTCACTTCTTCACTCACTTATCCCACTTCTGACACCAAATTGTTACGTTTTCTCCGGGTTCTGGATAAGTGAGACTTTAAATTTTAACAAAACAACTTTATTTACACTCTAAATATGGATACAATAAAATTTCTAGAATGACTCTCTCACAAAACACTTCATTTACTGGCCTTACAATTACTACTCTCAACAAAAGTCACTAATCTGGTACTACAGTCACTACTCTCTTAACACTTTACGCTGCTTCAAGTCACTACCACATTCTCTTACTGAACTGAACTAACTGTGTCGGGCTGGCTTGCTTTCGCTTTTATATACTCGCCGTACCTTCCCCTTCTTTCTGGAGCCTTCCATTCCAGAACGTTCCAGGATCTTCTTTTACTAGAAGGCTCTGTGAATACAGATCGGTCCCGTGTGTATACAGGGGAATGTATATACAGGATGATCCAAATGTGGTCACCACTCCTATGTTACACAAGAGGTGTTTCTCGAACTATAAGATCTCTCTGCGTATACAGGGTGTAAGGGTTCTCTGCGTATACAGGGTGTATATACAGGGTGTTCGGAATGTGCAGACCTCAGTTATCCGTTCCGACGGGGTACAAGTTGGTAACTTCGTTATTTCTGGTCCTAGAGGGTTGAGACTTCGCCTGAGGGGGGTCACCCCAGGCACCCCCAGGGGGGTGGGGAGGCGGTGTTGCCAGATTGTGCAAAAATTCCCAGATGTTGGGGAAATTCTGGAGATGTGGCAACACCGCACCTACGTCTATTGAAGTGCTTTGTAACAATATATATATATATATATATATATATATATATATATATATATATATATATATATATATATATATATATATATATATATATATATATATATATATATATAACATATAAAAAATTTAACGGACCTTGGTTTTGGGTTCTAGGGACCCAAATTCGCATTCATCTGAAGAAATTTGTTCAAAAGATTTTCATCATGACCTCTCTAATAGAGAGGTCGCTCAAAACCGTTTTGATTAAGTTGACTAAAACGAAATCATTTAGGCGATTAACAAGGAAAAATAACTGCTTCGTTTATAATTTGTCAGATACTTTACTTTTGCAAATATTAATTAAGTTTCCTTCTGGAAAGCTTTTGTAACTTTAATGAAATTTGTAATACAAGTTTACAAGAGACCTACATAGAGGTAGGAAAATTTATATTTCTTGCTTTATAAAAAATTTAGTTTTGGCCATTTTTCTCAAAATAAATTAGAACACAAGATCTTTGTGATAACAGAGGGATATCGATGGTAAGACTTTCGAAAAAGTTATCTAAATGTGCGTGTACTAGGACATCTAAAATCGATCTTCGAGGTGTGTGTAAGTTTTATGTATTAATTTTAGTAATGGTGTACAATACTCATGAAAATTCACTACTATAACGCACCTACTGTGTCCCGAATTTTTTTTAATTATTCAGCAAATTTGTTTTAAACAGTTTATCGTGCTTACCAAAAAATTAACTCACGGGACATCTGTATTAATACAATATAAAATACCGAAACCTCCTACTACTACCATTGCCGACTTTAAATTTCCCAACAACATCAAATAATTAGGATGTGAATGTTCAGTTGCATCAGCTGTACCAATGTATCAGTAAATAGCACAATCCAGCTGGCAGGATCTTGTAAGAGCTTGGACACGCCCAGCAGGACAAACTGTTCGCTGCAGGAATGCAAAGGGATATTAGCTGGCAGTATATTTTCCCTCTGTGATCACAGCAGTTCAAAGCTGATACTCTACATGAAATAAAAAAACTCGGGACGCAGCAAGTGCGTTATGGTAGTGAATTTTTATTAAATGCTTCAAATTTAAATAACTCAATTTTCTATAAACTTAGAGAGTTTAATATTAATACGTAGTAAGGTTTTTCCTAAGGCAAGATATCCACAAAATTTCATTAAAATAACTTTGTAATTTTCGGAGAAAAAAATTTTTTTCGAAAGAAAATTTAAAATTTGAGTAACTCAATTTTCTCTAAACTTAGAAAGTTGAATTTTGGTACGTAGTAAGGTTGAGGCAACATATATAGTAAATTTCATTGAAACAGCTTTGTTAAAATTTTTTCGAAAGAAAACACAAAATTTTTCCGGAAAACCCCGTCTGATTTTTCTGGATAACGAACTCATTCAAGCCATTAATAAAAGACAGGCACTTACCAAGTTTCATCGAAATCGGTTAATTATTTTTTGAGTTATCATATATATATATATATATATATATATATATATATATATATATATATATATATATATATATATATATATATATATATATATATATATATATATATATATATATATATATATATATATATATAAAAATTAAACCTATTTACAAATGAACTTTAATAAGATATTATGCTGCGACAATACCTCTCTCAAGCACCCTAAAATATAATCAAAATGTGCACAGTTTTTTTTTTTTTTTTTTTTTATGTCAACAACACACCACGAGGGCTTACAGCCTAAATACTATCGTACCGTGGGTGTTGACAAGGAGGAAAGAGGCAGCTTGTTAATTCTGGACTTGAAGGTTTGGAGGTTCGGAGGAGAAGGAAAAACATGTGCCGGCAAGGAATTCCACAACTTGGAAGTCCTCGGGACAAAAGAGCGGGCATAACAAGATGTTCTATGTCTGGTGACCTGGACGTTAAAAGGGTGCATTCGCTCTGTTCCCCTGGTAGATCTGCTGGGGGCAGCAGGTGGGGGAATTATGGAGGAAAGCTCCTCTGAGCAGTGCCCGTGCAGATATCTATAAAAGAGAGAGAGGTCACCAACGGCACGTCGGTGGGCAAGGGATGGAAGCCTTTGGGTGAGGGTAGGGTCACCGATGAGACGTATAGCTCTCTTTTGAATGGAGTCCAGGATAGCGAGTGTAGAAGCGGCAGCTGCACCCCAGATGTGGGAGCAGTATTCGAGGTTTGGCCTTATTTGTGAAGTGTATAAGGTATAGAGATTAGTTGGTGAAAAGAATTTGCGAGCCCGGAAGAGGAAACCCAATTTCTTAGCAGCCGCTTCTGCAATTGATGTAACATGTTGGTGCCAATTAAGATTTCGATCCACAGTAATGCCAACAAGAGAAAAGGACTCATTACTTTGAATAACTTGGTTGTTCATTGTGATGGGTCTAGGGCTGCTGTATCTCTTGTGAGAAAGAAAGCAAGACTTAGTTTTGGTGGGGTTGAATTGTACAAGATTTCTACTTCCCCAGTCTAATATTTTTTGGAGGTCTACGGAGACAGAACCCTCCATGAGTCTGCGATCCTCATCTAATTGGGCTAAAGAGACAGGCTTAGAATATTGTATGTTTGAGTGGAGGGTGCTGTCGTCCGCGTAACTGTGAACTGGGTTGGATGTGCTAGAGAGGAGGTCATTGATGTGGAGAAGAAACAAAGTAGGGGCTAAAGCTGAACCTTGAGGAACTCCTGCATTAATTGGATACAGTTTAGAGGAATGGCCATCCACAACAACAGATATGCTCCTGTTGGAGAGGAAATTTGCTGTCCAGGTACAAAGTTTTGGTGGTAGGCCATAGGCCGGAAGTTTATTAAGCAGCGCTGCGTGCCAGACCTGGTCGAATGCTTTGGATATGTCTAGAGCAACAATCTGGGATTCACCGTGTTGTTCCATAGACTTGTTCCAAGAATGGGTGACAAAGGAAAGGAGGTCGGCAGTCGATCTGCGTTGACGGAATCCATACTGCCTGTCGTGGATTAGACTGTGTTTTTCAAGGAATTTTAGTAGTTCGGTGTTTATATACTTTTCCATCACTTTAGAGATGACTGAAAGGAGAGAAATAGGCCTGTAGTTGCTAGGAAGCGCTTTGGATCCTTTCTTGGGGATGGGTTGTACTCGAGCAGTTTTCCAGTTACTAGGGAATATGCCTTTATTGTAAGATATCTGAAACAGACGAGTCAGGACAGGAGCAAGTTCTGGTGCGCATTTTTTGAGAACAATTGCTGGGATCTCGTCAAGGCCAGAGGCTTTCCTGGTATTAAGAGAAGAGAGCATCTTTCGTACCTTTTTAGTTTGGAAAATGATATCAGTCATTTTATGCGCGACATTGGAGACTGTTGGTGGTTGAACATTTGGAGGTGGGTTGAGAGTAGAATTTCCGGCGAAAAACGAAGCAAAAAGTTCAGCCTTTCCCAGGGCGGTAGAAACAATTTCATCACCTGAGACAAGAGGTGGGAACGTGCTCTTGCAGAAATTATTCCCAATAGACTTAGCAAGAGTCCAGAAGGGTTTGCCGCCGTTGGAGCTTGAGAGGACTTTGTTTTTGATGTGGTTATTAAACGAGTTTTTTGCCTCAGAAAGAATGCGGACATAGCGGTTTCTTGCGTCGTTGAATGCTTGACGATTTTCTTGACTGGGATTGTGTAGAAGCGTTTTGTGAGCTTTGACCTTTTCAAGTCTGGCCTTGTCACAGGATTTAGAGAACCAGGGCTTTTGAGTGGCTGAAGAGGTTTTCTGTGTACGTGGAATAAATAATTCCATGCCAGCTTGGATAATTTCGGTGACGTTTTGTGAGATATCAGAGGGGTCAGGATGAGAGAAGCAGACAGACGCCCATGGAAATGAGGAAAAGTAATCCCGCATTTCGTCCCAGTTTGCGGAGTTGTAGTGCCAAACGATACGTGGGTGTGATGACTGTGTGACCTCGGGTTGCATTGCACAGGAAGCAGTGACCATGCCGTGGTCTGAGCGACCAAGGGGGGCGGTGACTGATATCTTATAGCATTCAGGATTTGTAGTAAGAAGGAGATCCAGGGGATTTGAGCTGTGTGTTTGGATACGAGGAAAGTAAGTAGGTTGCTGTACCATATTGGCCAAAGAATTGCTGACTGCAAAGGCCTCCGCTGCTCTCCCTTGTGGATCGGTTTTTGAAGATCCTAGCCATTCCTTATTATGGACATTGAAGTTATATAGGTATGTTTTATTTCTTTTTCCCTTGTCTTAATACACTACATATTTTATTACAATCGATTTAATTTACTTATTTGATTTCATAAATAGTCGGTTAATAGTGACTTGGAATGAAGTAGACACCACATCTTCAAACATTAAGAGAATATGAGTAAATCAACAGCAACTGGGAATGAATTCGGTCAGTCGCCCAGCCACGTGGTTAAAAAACACTGTTTGTATGAGTGGTTACAACTCTAGATCTAAATAAAAGGACTGTAACAGCGGCAGAAGCAGAAGTCAATGGAAGGTTGATGAATGAATCTCATGAGTCAATAAGAAAAGCATTGACTAACCAACAGCAACCACATGCTTATGATTTAAACATGTTTCAAATTTGAATAGCTCAATTTTCTGTAACCCTAGAAAGCTGAATTTTGGCACATAGTTAGGTATTTTCCAAAGCAATATGTAGACCAAATTTTATCGAAATTTTCGGGAAAAAAAATTTTTTTTGAAAGAAAACTCAAAATTTTCCCGGAAAACCCCGTTCGATTTTCCTGGCCAACGAACTCATCCAAGCCATTAATAAAAGAAAGGCACTTGCCGAGTTTCATCTAAATCGGTTAATTATTTTTTGAGTTATCAGACGGATACATATATATATATATATATATATATATATATATATATATATATATATATATATATATATATATATATATATATATATATATATATAAGCATATAAAAATTCAAACTGACCCCGGATATGGGTTCTAGGGGTCCTAATTCGCGCTCATTTGAAAGAATTTTTGCAAAGTCTCACCATCGATACCTCTCTATTAGTGAATTTTTTTAATAAAAATTCACTAAAAAGCTACACTTAACTCAAATAGATTGGTACGTTCTTTAAGAATTTGATTAAAGGTCTAAGATTATGTCTTTTTTAATGTATTTCTCTAACATATGTGTTGCGGACCAATGATGTCCTCTTGAATGTCTTGCTGTTTCGTTTAAATTAGTGGACTGTATTTCTTGTTGTTTGAACACTCTTTAATATATTGTTACAAAGCACCTCAATAGATGTATGTGAGGTGTTGCCACATCTCCAGAACTTCCCCAACATCTGGAAATTTTTGCACAATCTGGCAACACCGCCTCCCCACCCCCCTGGGGGTGTCTGGGGTGACCCCCCACAGGCGAAGTCTCAACCCTCTAGGACCAAAAATAACGAAGTTACCAACTTGTACCCCGTCGGAACGGATAACTGAGGTCTGCGCATTCCGAACACCCTGTATATACACCCTGTATACGCAGAGAACCCTTACACCCTGTATACGCAGAGAGATCTTATAGTACGAAAAACACCTCTTGTGTAACATAGGAGTGATGACCACATTTGGATGACCTGTATATACATCCCCCTGTATACACACGGGGCCGATCTGTATTCACAAAACCTTCTAGCAAAAGAAGGTCCTGGAACATTCTGGAATAGAACGCTCGAGAACAAACTGGAAGGTGCGACGGCTATATAAAGATGGAAGTAAGCCAGACAGTTCAGTTCAGTAAGAGAATGTTGAAGTGACTAGAAGAAGCAGTAACTAGTGTGAAGTAGAGACCGTAGTTTCAGTATAGTGACTTGTGTGCAGATTAGTAACCAGTGTAAGGCCAGATAAACTAAGTGTTTTGTGAGAGAGACGTTCTAGATCTTTATTGTATCCATATTTAGACAGTAAATTAAGTGTTTTGTGAGAGAGACATTCTAGAACTTTTATTGTATCCATATTTATATAGTAAATAAAGTTGTTTTGTTAAAATTTAAAGTCTCACTTATCCAGAACCCGGAGAAAACGTAACAATATTTAACTAATTTTAATTTAACTTTACAAATGATACACTTAATATTATGATAACATAACTGGTCTACACCTTGGCATGTTGTTTACTTGGATTCTGATCGATGAATACTTACTAGGAAAAAGAATACTCCCCGACTCCCATACTAGATGTCCCTTCTACCTCAAGTACCCCTTCTCCTTCTGGTTAGCTCTGCCGTCGCTGGCGTCTCGAGCGTTGACAATATGCTTGCGACATTAATTGAATTATTCTAACATTTTAGTACCTTTGTTCTCACTTTGTTATTTCCGGAGACATTAGAATTTTCCAAAAGAAAACGCAAAATTTTTCGGGAAAAATTGGGCCAATTTTGCTGAGTAACGAACTTATCCAAGCGATTTGCAAATGGCAGGTACTCACCAAATTTGATCAAAATCGACCTTTTATTTTTTGAGTTATCGTATAAAAATTGAAATTGACCCGGTTGCGTGTTCTAGGGGGCCTAGTTAGCGCTCATTTGAAGATTATTTTTTTTAAATTGAAAAGTCGCGATCTCCTCAATAGTGATTTTCCAAAAGAAAATTTACTAAAAACTGAAACTAACCACAGATGTTGGTTCTAGGGGGCCTAGATCGCGCTCAATTGAAGAAATTTTTTCAAAATTTAAAAGTGGCAGTCTCCTCTCGCGTATATTTTTTTAGGAAATTCGCTAAAAACTAGAGACCATTAAAGGATAAGCTATATAACTCAAACTACCGCCAAAACATTAGAGAAAGGGTCTATTGGAAATGAATTTTCTAGAAACATTTTACTAAAACGAAAGATTGACGGTTGAAGCTGAAACCTAAGTGCTTGAAAACACTCTTCTTGCTAAATTTTTTCTACGTAACATGTATTCGTTACAGACTCTTTGCCTAAATGTTGCCAATTTTGACGTTGTAAATCACGACTTTGACGTTTTAAGAGGAAAATATCTTTTTATTCTTTAAATGCTTATAACTTTTTTGTCTTTTAACTTATAGATTAAATTTCGGTACGTATATATATATATATATATATATATATATATATATATATATATATATATATATATATATATATATATATATATATATATATATATTTGATAATGTAAACCCGCGTACAAAATTTGTTGCCATAACTTTGTTATTGCCGGAGATACAAAAATTTTTCGAAATAAAACATTCTCCGGGACAAACCAGGCTGATTTTCCTGGCTAACGAACTACTCGTTTTATTTACGACCCCCATGTTAATTTGTAGTCCAGGACCACCCCCAGATATTTGACCTCCCGCACTAAAGTTAGAGGTTTTCCAAACATCACGGACCCCCTGAACCCCTCCATATTCCTCTTCTTGATGAATAGGATCATCTCCGTCTTCGCCGGGTTTACAGAGAGTCTCACACCACCTTTCAATTATGCTACAGGTAGCTTGCATGCACTCACAACGCCGAGGAATTTTCCGGTGACTAAGACCAGCCCATCATCAGCGTACGCCTGGGCGTGGAAGCCATTCTCGGAAAGCCGCTCCGAGAGGCCGTCCATGACCAGACACCATAGATGGAGCGAAAGGTAGCTGCCCTGAGGACAGCCGTCCGTCACTCCAACGTCCAGCTCCCGGTCCCTCAAGGTCAGCGAGACTCCTGTCCTCCAGCATGCTCGCCACCCAGCTTATTAGGGACCTCGGCGATCCCCTGCCCTGTAGAGCGGCACAGGCCGTATCCGTCCTTGCCCTATCAAAGGCCCCCTCCACATCGAAGAACACAGCTAATGTTCTCTCCCCGTAGTGTAGGGCCATTCCCACCTTTCGCTTCACAGCGTGGAGTGCCGTTTCCGTCAATTTCCCCCTCTGGTACGCGTGCTGACTTTTATGGAAGGGGTGATCCCTGAGGATCCCTCCCAAGATAAACCTATCTACTATATTTTCCAATGCCTTAAGCAGGAAGGATGTAAGGCTGATTAGCCTGTGCGCCTTGGCCAGCGTGTAGTCCTCCCTTCCCGGTTTGGGAATGAATACTCCCCTAACCCGGCGCCAGGCCTTTGGGACATAGCCCCACGCCAGGCTGGCCCAGAAAACCTCTTTTATGTTGGGAAGCAGTATATTCAGGCCCCTCTGGGTCAGGGTCGGAAAGATCCCATTACAGCCTGCGGACTTGAATGGAGCAAACTCGTTCACCGCCCAGGTTATAGAGCCATCTGTGACCACCCCCACCGCCAGTTGCCAGTCCGCATTCGGGACCGTCCACCGGCCCAGGTGGGCAGCCTCCGTGACGGCTCCACCGCCCGCAAGGTGAACTTCGGCGAGATGTCGCAAGGTTTCCTCGCCGGTGTTGGGCCAGCTCCCGTCCGGTTTCCTTAAGGATCCTACAGTACTACTGTTTGAGTACCCTTACCAGCCTGGCTGCGTCCGGCAGGGAGTTAACTTCCCCGCAGTAAGCGCGTCAACCAGGTCGTTTACTCCGTCGTAATTCCTTCTTAAACTCCATTCTGGCAGTTCTAAACTCGTCCCAGGGGGCCTAGTTCGCGCTCATTTAAAGAATTTTTTTCAAAATTCAAAAGTGGGGACCTAATCATTAGTGAATTATTTTTAAGAAAATTCTCTAAAAGTTGATAGCGACTCTAATAAAAAATATAAGTCTGGCGACTGCGCTGTTGTGAAAATTGAATTTTCCATATTTTTGACACCAACAGATTCAAAGTAATGATTTTGTAACAAATTTTACGAGTGAATCTCCATAGTTTCTAGCTTTAAGGCTTTGTAAAGTTACACTAACTCTACCACTTCTTTAAGAGGTGAATTTGCTTACGGACAAGTACCTTATACGTTCCCGGAATTCGACGTTAAATGAAACATGAAATAACAGCTATTGTAATAAAAGTAAATGAAACTCATTTGATTATGTTATTTTATTTGAATTTTACGTGATGTTACTCTGCAACGGTTGGCAGTACTTAAATGTCACTTTTGGGGTAGCTTTCTGTGAAGTATCGTTAGGTAAATGTTTCCCATAATGTCACTACAATAAGAAAGATTTATGTATAATCCAAAAACGCATATCAAAGAAATATGCTCAAAATCACATCACATCAAAGCTTTTAGAACATAAATAACTACAATAGGCAACCCGAAAATAATGGTAGACATTTCGTTGCAATATAACACAAATCAATACTTGTAATGGCTACACAACTTTATTGTATATAACTCAATAAAGAGTTAGGGGACAAAATGAAAACAAAGCTACGAATTTAAACAGTACAGACGACATTATTAACGACAGAATGGCTTCCCCGAACGACGTTAACGTTCTTTGAAAGTGTCGTTCTGGCCGAACCGTAAGATATATTTTCCTTTTTTTCTGTCGCAAATGTTATATCATAAGACGCCGTGTGCGTTTCATATAGTCGGGATTTATAATGCTGATGGCCACTGTGGCAATAAAGATAAAACCAGTTCCAGATTTCTGGTAAAGGAGTAAGCTGACGTCGATGTTTATGTGGTCTATGTTCTTAAATGTTTATAACAGTCATAAAGTGAGAGCTGCAGTCTGGGTAATATAGACGATCTTTGTGAAATTTACTTCGTGGCGTTATAAAATTAAAACTTTCTGGCGAAAATCGTAGACACCATGCTGCTATCAGTTTAAGTATAGTTTTAATTGAAGTTATCTTATTTTCCAGCGTAATGATATAGTTGAAAATGTCGTAAACTGTAAAGCCCATTCATCTTTACTTCATAAAAATATCTTTACTCTTTTTATTGCAATATGAAGAGGTAGAAATGCGGATGGTGCATTTTACATTATAAAATGTTTACGATTTCGGTTTTTCTTTATACCGGGTATTTACGGTCTTGTGATTTTATTTTTAAGTACTAACTTAGCGCCTCAAAAGAAGGTTATTGACATTAAAACGACTTAACAAAAATGTTGTATAAGTCTAGATTCATTCTCACCATAATTAGAACCGTAGTCTCTCTAATTAGAGCTCATCAGTACGGTATACTAATTACAACGAGAACACGCCAATAAAATAATACAGCTCTGGTAGCCAGCCTCCTAGAACATTGCGAGATTTGCGACATCTAATTATGGTGAGAATACATCTAGCACTACATACATTGTCACTATATTGAGAAAGAAATGGGCCAGTGCTGACAATTTACAAAATTGTTAGTTGGTTGTTGTTTTTTCTCCCTCAGGGGCGTCCGCAGCTTTCCGCCCCGATAGCACTGCACCACTTGGCCTATTGTGCATGCCCTTAGTCTCTTCACTTCACCCATTCCAAAATCACTGTTCCTTGAACCAGTCTGCACAGCGATTGGTAGGGTGAAGTTTCATAATGCTGTCTCTCCGGTCTAGACTGACCGTAGATCAGTTGTCTTTTGCGGTCCAGAGCTTTACACTCGCACAAGATGTGCTGGGTTGATTCCTCCCCCTCTCCGCAGAATCTGCATGTGAGGTCCCCCTCGAACCGTCCCATTTTATGCAGGTGTTTCTTGACGGCCATGTGTCCTGTCAAGAGACCTGTTACATTTCTGAGCTGTCCTCTGCTAAGATTTCACAGCTCTCTTTGCACTGGGTTCGTCAATTTCTGACTTCCCATGTCTGAGCCCTGGACAGTCTGCCCAGTACATCTTGTGTTGGTTTCTGACCCAGGACTTAATGGCTCCCCTGGCAGTGCTCTTTGTCACGCCCAGAGCCGGTTCTGGTCCCATAAATGGTTCTGCTGACCCTATCTTCGCGAGAGTGTCTGCTGCTTCATTGCCTTTGACCCCCGAGTGACCCGGCACACAGATGAGAGTGACCTCAATTCTGCCCAGCGAGGTCGCTCGTCTTGTCTCGGCACTCACTCACCAGCCAGGTAAATTTACCCGTGGGCTACTAAGGGCCTTAAGGGCTGCCTGGCTGTCTGTGGCTATGAGGATCTGCTTGTTGGTGTAGCCCCTCCTCTTGTTCTCCTGCACACAGTGCAGGATGGCGTACATTTTGGCCCGATAGACCGTTGCATGGGCGCCGAGGGAAATACTATGACTTACCCTCGGTCCTTCCGAATAAACACCTGCCTTCGTCCAACGCTCCCCGCCAGATCCGTCCGTGAGCCAGATGAGCGCGTGCCCTGGTATGCCTGGAGTCTCCCCCCGTCATGCCTCGCGGTCGGGGATTTCCACTGTAAAGTTGTTTGCCCTGAAGATTCGCGGGCCTGCGAGGTCTGGCCTCATTTCAAGCATGGGCTTCTTCACGATCTCCTGAATTTTGCAGTGGCCCCTGAATCGTGGGTTGATCTTCAGTCTGCCATTGCATTCTAGTCTGTATAGTCATAGCCTGGCCTCCCCCATAATAATTAACTGTAGGGGGGGGCAGATCCCGCAACACCTCCATGGCGGCTGTTGGGGCAGACATGGCCCCTGTGATGCCTAGGCAAGCCATCCTTTAGATCTTTCCTAGTTTTTGTTCGGCACTGGATTGTGTCACCTTAGGCCACCAGACCAATGCCGCGTATATTAACGATGGTCTGATCACCTTTGTGTACAGCCAGTGGGTCATACTAGGTCTTAGTCCCCACGTTTTTCCATATAACTGCCTAGCGACGGCTAAGGTCATGACTGCCTTATGCAGTATTTTTTCAACGTGAAAATTCCAGGTTAGCTTAGAGTCAAATACGATTCCAAGATATTTTACCTCCCTGGCCATTGGAATGTTCCTACCGTATAGAGTGAGACTTCTGTGGCTCTCCCACATCCTCCTCCTCGTAACAGTATGACGGTTGCTTTCTCGTGGCTCACCCCGAGCTCTTAACCAACCGTCCACCTTTCCACCACTTTCAGTGCTGTCTGCATGCGCTCCCACACTGACTGTGTAACCTTTCTTCGGACTATGATGACAATGTCGTCCGCATAGTTCTGTACCTCATACCCCCCTCCCGACAGCCTCCCCAGCAGGCCGTCCACGACTAGGCACCAGAGCAAGGGAGATAGAAGGCTCCCCTGCGGACACGCCGCCGCGACCCTCGCCGGCAGAGTCCCTCCCGCGAGTGAGGTGAACACCACCCTGTCCCTGAGCATGGAACCGATTGAACTGCAGCAGATCTACTCTATTCCACGCTCCTTGACAGCTGCCAGAACCGATTCGAATGAGGTGTTGCTGAAGGCCCCCTCTATGTCTAGGAAGGCCCCCAGCGTATTCTCCATTTTCAGCACCAGTTGGTGCAGTGCTGTTTCTGTTGAGACTCCTGCTCTGTATGCACATTGTCCGCAGTGTATGGGATATGCCTCCAGTACACCGCCCCGCCGGTCGAGCAGTTTTTCCATTGTTTTTAGCAAGAAGGACATAATACTTATTGACCCCAGGGATTGACAACAGCCTGGTCTGTTGGACGCCCAGGTTTAGGAATGAATATAACCCTGGCCAGTCTCCATGCCCTCTGAATGTGCCTCGGAGCCAGGCTGGCCCTCATAATGGGGTTAAGCGCCGGCGCCAGTATATCTATCCCCTGTTGGAGCATGATGGGCATTATTTCATCAAATTCCGTTGTTGGTTGCACACATTCTCTATTTTATAATATTTTGTGTTATTAAGAGCTGTCGTGACAACATACTACCTGGTTTCGCACCGAGATGGTGACCCTGGTGTACATCTCACACTGTTCTAGGCGGATGGGTACCATAACCATATTACTTTATATGTGTGTTCTCGCTGGAATTAGTATACCGTACTGACGAGCTCTAATTAGGAAGAAACCAGTCTGCGGTTCTAATTGTTGCGAGAATGCATCTAGCCTTACATACATTGTCTCTACATTAGGGAACAAATGGGGCAGGGCTGACAATTTGCAAAATTGTTAGTTGGTGGTACACAGTCTCTAATTTATAAAATTTTGTGTTATTTGGAGCTGTATGCATTTACCAACGTAAATCACACGCTCTTTTAATGGCAAAACAACATCCGCAGACAGAGTACGCCATTGTTAATCAGAGGCAAATAGCTGAAATCAAGCCACACATTTTCGGAGAAAGGCTGAATCGGCGTAGGTAGAAAACCCGCTATACCTGCTAGGAATATTTATAGTTGCATATAAGTGAGTTCTACTGGTGAGAATGCAAGCGAACAAATCTGCTCAGAATTCATAGGTTTAATCAGAAGTGCAAATTTGTGACGGTGGTTGAAAATAAACCGTTACAATTTAAAACTCAACAGTGGGGGCTCTGTCTGTATGTATACCTTCCTAGAGGACGCTGTTCGCAACTGCTTGGCAACTAACATATAAATAGCACTTCTAGTCTCTATTCACTTAGTTTATTCATCCCCTTGATGACGCTAACTTTGTTAGCGAAACGATCGTCGGGTCAGAAAACTCTATTGTGTTGAATTGAGTTCTCGCTTAACTCACTTTTCTAAAATATTTTAGGAAACAAAGTTACACTAATAAAAGCTAGCCTATCTGTACAAAATTACAGCCATTCGAGCGCTGATTATTTGAGAATCCCATGAAATAAATATAACTGTGTGTGTGTGTGTGTTTTATTTCTTTAACGTCGGCCTATTTCCGCGACTATGGCCAATCACCGACGCCAGGGAGCAGTTTCACCTCATATCCTAGAAATTTTGCCGAGCCCCTGCCTTTCTGTAAGGAGGATATGGATCTTTAACGTGCCCAACATCGCATAGACACGGAACCGACGGCTTTACGCCCCCCTCGGAAGGTCGAAACGAGCAAACATTCAACTTGCTCAAATACAATGTCACAACCTCGGTTGGTGTTAGTTGTACAGTATGTACTGTAAAAGTGAAAGGAGTACCTTGGGATCGAACCCAGTACCCTTCGGTTCAGCACACGTTCTTACCACTGAACCACCGAGTCTCTAAATAAATGTAACAAAAGGTAATTGAATAAGCATTGCATAAACTAGGAAAAGTATTAATCGGAACCACTTTTGTTAGAAGTAATGGTATCAGACATATCGTGACAAGAAGTGTAATGCCCCGTGGGCAATCCATCTATCACAATGTTAACATTGTGTTACTTTGTACATTTACTGTCACATGTAAGACCCTATTTTTATTCTTGTCGTAATTCATTCCGGCACTTTATGAAAGCGAGATATGTCATATTTCAGTTCATCATGCGATACATACACTTATTTTATGGTGCCCAAACTTCTCCAGTTTATTGCTCTAGTTCTGTAAACTATTCCTCAATCTGCATATTAATACTCGTATTTGCTGCTTCAGCCTGAAAATCATACGAGCTGTTCCAGTACTGTGATTATATTACATAATAAAACAGCAGCAATAATTGTGTTATTATTATAAATTTATGGTTCCCTGCATGATTGTTGGTAATGGTATGAAATATGTAAATATATAACAAACATCACGGAATTATATGATTTATTATTAATTGAAATGATGTTGCAATTATAACACATGTTTTAAAACTTTAGCCAGTAGGTTATCATCATCATCACAGGCTGAAGGCTATGTAGCCTTGTCGCCAGAACCATGAATGTATGTTGTGACGATAAATTTATTTTATATGAAGTCTATTTAGAAAGGATACATTCCTGTTAATCATAAGTATTTATGTTTTAAAAATTTTTATTTCAACAACACACCACGAGGGCTTACAGCCTAAATACTATCGTACCGTGGGCGTCGACAAGGAGGAAAGAGGCAACTTGTTAATTCTGGACTTGAAGGTTTGGAGGTTCGGAGGAGAAGGAAAAACATGCGCCGGCAACGAATTCCACAACTTGGAAATCCTCGGGACAAAAGAGTGGGCATAACAAGATTCTATGTCTGGTGACCTGGACAGTAAAAGGGTGCATTCGCTCTGTTCCCCTGGTAGATCTGTTGGGGGCAGCAGGTGGAGAAACTATGGAAGAAAGCTCCTCTGAGCAGTGCCCGTGCAGATATCTATAAAAGAGAGAGAGAGAGGTCACCAACGGCACGTCGGTGAGCAAGGGACGCCAGCCTTTGGGTGAGGGTAGGGTCACCAATGACACGTATATCTCTCTTCTGAATGGAGTCCAGAATAGCGAGTGTAGAGGCGGCAGCAGCACCACAGATGTGGGAGCAGTATTCGAGGTTTGGCCTTATTTGCGAAGTATATAAGGTATAGAGATTAGCTGGTGAAAAGTATTTGCGAGTCCGGTAGAGGAAACCTAATTTCTTAGCAGCCGCTTCTGCAATTGATGTGACATGTTGGTGCCAATTGAGATTTCGATCCACATGCCAACAAGTGAAAATGACTTAATACTTTAAATAACTTGGTTGTTGATTGTGATGTGCGGTGCAGTGCTGCGTGCCATACCTGATCGAATGCTTTGGATATGTCTAAAGCGACAATCTGGGATTCACCGTGTAGTTCCATAGACCTGTTCCAAGAATTGATGACAAAGGAAAGCAGGTCAGTAGTTGATCTGCGCTGACGAAATCCATACTGCCTGTCGTGAATTAGACTGTGTTTTTCAATAATGTTTAGTAATTCGGTGTTTATATACTTTTCCATCACTTTAGAGATGACTGAAAGGAGAGAGATAGGCCTGTAGTTGCTAGGAAGCGCTTTGGATCCTTTCTTGGGAAGGGTTATACTCGAGCAGTTTTCCAGTTACTAGGGAATATACCTCTATTGTAAGATGTCTGAAACAGACGAGTCAGGACAGGAGCAAGTTCTGGTGCGCATTTTTTGAGAACAATTGCTGGGATCTCATCAAGGCCAGAGGCGTTCCTGGTATTGAGAGAAGAGAGCATCTTTCGTACCTTTTTAGTTTTAAAAATGACATCCGTCATTTTATGCGCGACTTTGGGGACTGTCGGTGGTTGAACATTTGGAGGTGGGTTTAGAGTAGAATTGCCGGGAAGCAACGAGGCAAAAAGTTCAGCCTTGCCCAGGGCTTTAGAAACAATTCAGAAAGAATGCGGACAAGCGGTTTCTTGCGTCGTTAAATGCTTGACGGTTTTCTTGACAGAGGTTGTGTAGAAGCGCTTTGTAAGCTTTGACCTTTTCAAGTCTGGCCTTGTCACAAGATTTAGAGAAGCAAGGCTTTTGAGTGGCTGAAGAGTTTTTCTGTGTACGTGGAATAAATAATTCCATGCCAGCTTGAATAATTTCGGTGACGTTTTGTGAGATATCAGAGGGGTCAGGATGAGAGAAGCAGACAGACGCCCATGGAAATGAGGAAAAGTAATCTCGCATTTCGTCCAAGTTGGCGGAGTTGTAGTGACAAACGATACGTGAGTGTGATGACTGTGTGACCTCGGGTTACATTGCGTAGGAAGCGGTGACCATACCATGATCTGAGCGACCGAGGGGGGCGGTGACTAATACTTTGTAGCATTCAGGATTTGTAGTAAGAAGGAGATCCAATGGATTTGAGCTGTGTGTTGGGATGCGAGGAAAGTAAGTAGATTGCTGAACCATATTGACTAAAGAGTTGCTGACTGCAAAGGCCTCCGCTGCTCTCCCATGTGGATCGGTTTTTGAAGATCCTAGTCGTTCTTTATTAAAGACATTGAAGTCACCAAGAATATTGACCTCGGGGGAAGGATATTCAGAAATCAGATGGTCGTTTTTTCAGAAAGGTAGTCAAAGAGCTGAACAAAGTTGTTGTCAGAAGGTGACCGGTAAATGCTTACCAACACCGTTTTTCCTTGAAAAACTTCTACATTGCCCAATTGAAGAAAAAACGCTAAATAATATGCGTAATCTAATTCCTTAAAATTAAATAGATAACTGAAACTGCTACCAAAGCATCACATAAAGGGTCTATTTTAAATTGATTTTCTGCAAATAATTTAATAAAATAAAGAACAATGAAAATTGTAGCGGAAACTTAAGGCTTTTTAACTTCTTACGATATTTGTGCTGCATAGCCGTTCATGTAGATTCTCTATCTAGAACATGTCAATTTTGACGTTTTGAATCGCGACTTTTTTTGACGTTTTAAGAATAAAAACTAAAAAGCTTATAACTATTTTAATTTTAACATAGAGATTAAAATTTTGGTGAATGTTTTTTTTTATGATATAAACCCCCGCATCCAATATGATTGCCCTAACTTTGTTATTTCCGGAGATATAAAAATTTTACAAAAGGAAACGCAAAATTCTCCGGGAAAAACTAGTCCGATTTTCCTGACTAACGAACTTATCTAAGCCACTTGCCAAAGGAAGGTACTCACCAAATTTTATCAAAATCGGCGCATTATTTTTTGAGTTAGCGGTAGGACACATAAACATAATATATAAACATATAAAGTCTGAAACCGACCTCGGATTTGGGTTCCAGAGTTCCCAAATAGCGCTCATTTGAGGAAAAATTTTTCAAAATTCAAAGGTCGCGATCTCATTAGGGATTTTTTTAAAGAAAATTCACTAAAAAAAATTAAAACAAATACATGTATGTATCTGTATGACAACGACAAAAAATTTATAAAAAGCTGCTGTACATTTATTAAAAGATAATTTTCCACACAGCTGTATGAATTCAACGGATTAATTTCGCACAAAGCTCTCTATCTCCAGTTTTTTATGTTTAGTTTTTTGGACCGAATGCAGACTTTATCATCAGAAGCGCCACTCTATGTCTATACATGCAGTTTCAGCATGAGCGAATAGAAAATAAACAATTAAAGGCTTCATTTGCCCGCAGTTAGAATTTGAGAGTGTAATTTTCATTCAAGTCTCATTTGATATAGCTCCGAGGTTTAATTATATGTTCCAGGGACGCTCAGATTAAAGTGGGACTGTTTCCGGATCGAATAGATGAATAGGGAGACATATATAACATTATACGAGGGGTAGTTCAAAATTATACAGGATGTAAACCCATTTTCAAACATTATTAACAATTAGAAGCAAGGTTCACATTATTATTATGATTATTATTATTATTATTATTATTATTATTATTATTATTATTATTATTATTATTATTATTATTATTATTATTATGCGAATTGACTGCCAATTATGTCAGGTAAGTATAGTACAAGGTCTCAGCTCTGTCGTGTGACGTCATGACAAGACGGCGATCGCTCCCGATTCAACTTTTGACTGCACATACACATTGACGTTAACACGCATTCAAAGATGACTAAAATAAGGACTTTCTGTGAGGTTAATATTAATTAATGAAAATACACGTTAATTTTAATATTGAGGGGGGCATGTTTTGACATAAAACTCAACTTTGTCACATCAACCCCTTAAGGGTGGTGATAACAACCCTTATATTTTAAATAGGGAACATGGGTCGAGTGTTACATCATTTAAAAGCTCTTTCTTTTCTGAATTCAGCACACTAATTTTTTTGGAAGTTTTATCAACTCGTTTAAAAATTATTCACAGTTGAAGATGCAAAAACGAATTTCACTCATTCCGATAAGAAATGTGCTGATAGTCAATGTTTTGTTGGTTTGTAAACAAAAAATTGACTATCAGAACATTTCTTATCGAAATGAGGGAAATGCGGTTTATTATTTCAGTTTATCGGTCGGTTTGATACTTGATAGTACTACCGAAAATTAATTTCACAATGGTGTATTCTGTAGAAAAAAGAGTTGAAATAATTACTCTTTTTTTTCAAAAACGATGACTGTGTCAACCGTACCGCAAATTTGTTTAATGAACGACATCCGAACAGACATGTTAACAGAAAATACATTTTGGAGTTAGTTGCAAAATTTCGACAAAGTGGTTCAGTAACCAACAAAAAATGGGATCCTGAACGTGAATTTCTGGTTAGAAATGAGACTACTGAGATTGAAGTTTTAGGACAAATTGCTGCAGACCCAACTTTGAGCACTAGAAACTTGGCCACTGTTTCAAACATCAAAAAAGAACTATTCAGCGAATATTAAAGCATCATAAATTTTACCCGTATAAAATTCATATTGTACAACAACTGAATGAAGATGATTTTGATCGGCGCCTGCAGTTTTGTGAAGTTATGACTGCACGAATAGCTGATAACGGGAACTTTCTGTTCAATATCTGTTTTTGAGACGAGCGTACGTTTTTATTAAACTCTACAGTCAATTGTCATAATTGTCGTTATTGGGCAGATAATAATCCAAGAAATTTTCACGAAGACCGCACTCAAACTCCACAGAAATTAAATGTCTGGACTGGTATTTTTGGAGACCGTTTAATCGGACCCATTTTTCTTGATGGCAATTTGACTGGCGAAACGTATTTGGAATTACTAGAAGATATCGTTTATCCTCTACTAATTGACATTGTTGAAAATGATGATCGCTATCAAGAAAACCAATTAATGTTTCAACAAGATGGAGCTCCTCCGCATTTTTCACAACGTGTTATGGAGTTTTTGAACAGAGAGTTTCGAGGACAATGGATTGGGCGTTGAGGTGCTATTGAGTGGCCCCATAAATCACCGGATTTAACTCCTTTAGACTTCTTTCTATGGGGACATTTAAAGAGTAGAATTTACGCAACAGAACCGGAGTCTCTGGAAGAATTACGACGATGCATTGTTAAAGAATGCCGTCTAATAACTCCACAAATGCTTCAGAATGTCAGAGCTCGTTTTGAACAAAATTTGTACTTTTGTATGGAAGCTGGTGGTCAACAATTTGAACATTTACTTAACTGAATAAACATTTTTGAACCTTTGGTTTTGTTTTTTAGTTTTTTCAACGAAAAATTGACTAATTAGTGCATTTCTCATCACAATGAATGAAATACGTTCTTGCAGCTCCAACTATGAATAATTTTTAAACGAGTTGATAAAACTTCCAAAAAAATTAGTGTGCTGAATTCAGAAAAGAAAGAGCTTTCAAATGATGCAACAATCGACCCATGTTCCCTATTTAAAATATAAGGGTTGTTATCACCACCCTTAAGGGGTTGATGTGACAAAGTTGAGTTTTATGTCAAAACATGTCTAAAATACTAAAATTGGCGTGTTTCAGCGTTTCTTAAAAAAAAATTTCTCTGGACGCAAATCGGTCTGTTTCGTTTTCAATGCGCCACCCTGTATGTATATATATATATATATATATATATATATATATATATATATATATATATATATATATATATATAACTGCCCTGGGTATGGGTTCCAGAGGTCCTAGTTTGTGCTCGTTTGGAGAAATTTTTTCAAAATTCAATAGTCGCGATCTCCTCATTAGTGATTTTTTTAAAGAAAATTCACTAAATACGTTTTACTAGGAATGTTAAAAAACTGCTTGTTTGCCACGTTCTATTGAATTTTAGGCTCCACTGTTTTCGCATTATATGTTACTGATAGATTTAAGAACGTACAATGCAACTGAGTTCTATTTATTTTGACAAGAAAATGATAAATATAAACAGTATTTGTCTACGAAAAGTGCACAAAACGAAAATATTATTCGGTGCAGCTCTCACAATTCGAACTTTTTTCTTATAAAACAATTTGATCAGTTGGTATGTTTTCTGAAAGTTCAACGAATTCGCAGTATGGGGTAAATGAAATATAAATCGATAAGTGAACGCGAAGGAATGCACATTCTGAAATGCATCTAGGACGTGCGCCTCCTCCATTTGCGTTTTTAGAAATGTCTACCTTTCAGGTATGAATATGACAATTCAATTATATTTAAATAGCTTTGAGTTTTCTATTGTTTTCGTCTGTGTATGCTCATAGATTATTCGCCAATTCCTTAACTAGTCTGAATGGTTATGCTTTCGTTCAGTAAGTGGGCCTCAAACGATAAGTTTTACCGACAGTTATTAATATTGTAAGTGTATAACATTAATGAATGTTATTTTATATAAATTTTAATAACATGATAATTTACTAAAATTTGAAAGAAAATATTTGTCTACTCAGAGCCGAACATGAGGTCTAATGTAATTCTACAAAAATTTCGAGACGCAGCAAGTGCATTATCTTAGTGAATTTGCATAAGAATTGTACACTATTCGTACGATATATTACTAGAATTAGATTAGATTAGATTAGCTTTATTGTGAGTAGGCTATTCCAATCGCTCCACCGCGACCTTAGGTCTATTGTGGCTCACGTCTAATTATTTAAATTTCACCCTGCGGGAGTCGATCTTTTCTTAAGGGTAAAAGTTTGTTTGGCAGGTGTACTGCCATCTGAGTGAAGTATCTTGCCCGTTTCGAACCTCAAAGAGAGATAACCTCTCCGAGTTCGTCTTGACTCGAGGCAGTATCATGAAGTCCCGCATCCAAGCGAGGTCATTTGCCCGTTTCGAAGCTCACAGAAGAGGCCCCAATCTCTAGTTGTAATCCACCCCTAAAGATCTCAGTTCTCCTCCGGGTTCATCTAGACTCTAACTCGCTTGCCCGTTTCGAAGTCCAAAGAGAGATAACCTCTCTCTGAGTTCGTCTGGACCCGACATCCGTCAGCGTTTCCCTCGAGGCGGTATCATGAAGTCCCGCTCTCCAGCAGCATCCAATCTCCAGTTGTAATCCACCCCTTGAGATCTCAGATCCCCAGACTCGTCTAAACCTGACACCCAACAGTGTTAGACTCAAGGCAACATCCCATCGAGTCCCGCTCCCGAGCATCACCCAAGCGAGGCCGTCCGTCTGTTTCGTAGCACACAGTGGGAGCCCCAAACTCCGGGTGTATACCACTCATCAGAGATCACAGCTTCCTGCGGGTAGTCTGGAAACACGACACACGCCAGCGCTCAACCCAGGGCGGTATCATCTGGAACCCCGCTCCCGAGTATCAACCAGGCGATTCTCGATTCTCCTTGTGGTGCACTCGTATATTATATAATTTTGTATTTATGTTGCAAATTTGATGCGGATTTCTTGGAATCTAAAGGCCAAAACTGCCCTTGACCAACGAATACTGTCCTATAATTTTTGCTTGCATTTCTATCTCAGATATAATAATACACGACTGAAGAGAGTCATAAAATCTTCAAATAACGCCCTCTTGTTGCATTTCGGTAAAACTAGCCGTTTACGAGAAAAAGGTTCTTCAAGGTTTGCTGGTATTGATTAAATACGAAATCACCTAATCTGATTATCAATATTAATTGAGCCTGTTTTGAAAACATTATCGGTAAACAAGATCTTTTGGCGTTAGTTTTGACAGGTAATACTTTGTGATTTTATTTGCAAAACCGTCCAGGTTAGCTTTAAAGTAAGATGAATAATAATTATTATTATCATTATTTTTAAACCTCGTTACTCCGCCATTTTTGGGTTCAAAAAATATGCTATAGGCACTTGTGGTATTGAATTATTTATTCTACGTACACAGAAAACCTCTGCAGCAACTCAAAAGCCCTGGTTCTCTAAATCCTGTGACAAAGTCAGACTTGAAAAGGTCAAAGCTCATAAAACGATTCTATACAATCCCAGTCAAGAAAACCGTCAAGCATTTAACGACGCAAGAAACCGCTATGTTCACATTCTTTCTGAGGCAAAAAACTCGTTTAATAACCACATCAAAAACAAAGTCCTCTTAAGCTCCAGCGGCAGCAAACCCTTCTGGACTCCTGCTAAATCTATTGGAAATAATTTCTGCAAGAGCACGTTCGCACCTCTTGTCTCAGTGGATGAAATTATTTCTACCGCACTGGGCGAGGCTGAACTTTTTGCCTCGTTGTTCGCCGGCAATTCTACTCTCAACCCACCTCCAAATGTTCAACCACCAACAGTCCCCAATGTCGCGCATAAAATGACGGATATCATTTTCAAAACTAAAAAGGTACGAAAGATGCTCTCTTCTCTTAATACCAGAAAAGCATCTGGCCTTGACGAGATCCCAGCAATTGTTCTCAGAAAATGCGCACCAGAACTTGCTCCTGTCCTGACTCGTAGTAACTGGAAAACTGCTCGAGTACAACCCGTCCCCAAGAAAGGATCCAAAGCGCTTCCTAGCAACTAAAGGCCTATTTCTCTCCTTTCAGTCGACTCTAAAGTAAAGGAAAAGTATATAAACACCGAATTATAAAATTTTCTTGAAAAACACAGTCTAATCCACGACAGGCAGTATGGATTTCGTCAGCGCAGATCAACTGCCGACCTCCTTTCCTTTGTCACTCATTCTTGGAACAAGTCTATGGAACTACACGGTGAATCCCAGATTGTCGCTCTAGACATATCCAAAGCATTCGACCAATAATAAATTAATAAACTTCCGGCCTAAGGCCTACCACCAAAACTCTGTACCTCGACAGCAAATTTCCTCTCCAACCGGAGCATTTCTGTTGTCGTGGATGGCCATTCGTCTAAACTGTATCAAGTGCCTGTTGCAGGTTAATGGTTATCTTTTAAAATCCTGCATATTGACATTTGACTCACACCCGAATCTACTGCGATCCTTCTGGTTGAAACATGGGGGTTTATAGCAACAGCAGCCGAAATGTCAGGTGCCATTTCGTCTCTTACCGGCTGCCTAATCTGCTGATTTTTATTGTGTTTGGGTTGAATTTGACCAATTGTCCGAATTCGATGCGTCAGGCGCCTGAAAACGTTGTGAGATTGAGGAACACGGTCAGGGTACCTCCCTGCATACCTCCGTTCGGCTTGTCTGTAATTTTCACGACATTCGTCTAACACCATGAGCACATCGAAACCTTCCTCGTTGGAAAACATCTTTGCCTTGTCAAAAATGAAAAATGACACTTAAATGATTTTACGAAACAGTGACAGATGATTTGACAGCAATCTATTGCTGACATTTCCATGTTTACATCTAGTACTTGTTTGGTAGAACCTTCTAAGTACACTTGGAGAAACCCAAATCACCACAGCACTTATTTCAGAGACCTTACTATCGTTTCGCTGACAAAGTCAACATCTTCAGAGGAAGAAAAATTCTCAACTAAACAACTAGCTACCGTGTATTTATAACGCGTCAAGGTAAACAAACTAGTCCGAAGTAAAATTGTCGTCCAAGAACGATCGTTTGTTTATTGTGTAGTTAAAGTACGAGGTCGAAGACCTGCTTTAATCTTCTGTATGACCTCTTATCTAATATATGGACAATAGGTTTACAGGAACCTAGTTATTTAACTAATCTGCACCCTCCCTTTCAATCTAGAAATGTACTATGTGGATATTGGACGAAGCCGACAAACATCTGGCTAGATAAACAACGTTAACTCCGCTCATCTTTTATAAATAGAAAACTAATACTAAGTTTATTGTTGATTTCTATTTCGTGGGTAAACTTTCGTTCCTAGATGTACTAGTTATTAAAAATAAAAATAACGGCTTGCTTGAATTCGATGTCTATAGGAAGGAAACGGCTACTATTATTTATATTTCTAATGACTCACATCATTCGTTTGCACAAAGAACGGCTAGTTTAAATTTCTTAGTAAACAGATTGATTAAATTTCCGTTAAGTAAAAATATATTTAATACAGAATTAAAATACATAAAAAAATGTGGCGAGATATAACGGTTACTGGGATGGTTTAATAGACAAATTTGTTAACAAACACAGAACAAAGAAAATGATATCTGAATGTACGACATTTAAGAAAGAGAAAATAGTGAAAAAAAAATTGTGTGTTTACCTTATGAATCACGAATCACAAAGGGTTTGGAAAGTATTTTTAAGATAGCTCATTTACATTTGACTTTTTCGACGAAAAGTAATTTAAAAATTTGTTGGGTAATACGAAAGACAAAGACAAAGTCATTGAAATGTCCGGTATTTATGAGATTAGTTGCAAAGATTGCGATCTTAAATACGTGGGTCAAACTAGGAGAAACATAGCCACCAGATTTCGTGAACATCTCGCACAGTTGCGATATAGTACGGTGGACAAATCGTGTGTGGCACAACATATATGGGATAATAATCACCACATTGACAAAGAGAATTTGAAACTTGTCAAAAACGTTAGACATCAAACTATGCTTGATTCATTAGAAAGTATTTTTATATTAAGGTCTATTAAGAAAAAAACTTCATTAAATCGTGCGGCACCTGTAATTTCTAGCCCTTTGTTTTCTCTTTGCATTTGACCGCTTAAATACCCCTAATTTGTCTGGTAGAATAATAAATTATTGTCAATAACTTGACCGGTTTATACATATACTAATCACTATGTTTGTCTCGACTTAAATACCCGTTCGTTTGTTTGTATCTATGCAGTCAATATAAATATTTTCACGTAGAATTTAAATCCATATAGATATAGTTTTTATGTAGTATTTTAGTTGAAATATTTTTCCTTTGTTAAAGTTAACACGGTGAGACAGACATCTGGGTTTTTAGTTTTCTATTTTTAAAAGAGATGGGTGATTTTATGAACCAATATCCACATAGTAAATTTCTAGATCGAAAGGAAACGTGCTGATTCTTTAAAGAACTCTGGTCCTTTTAAATCTATATTAGATAAGAGTCATAAATTTGTGGACCAAAAGATTAAAGCAGGTCTCCGACCTGTCTCACTGCGCAATAAACAAACGATCGTTCTTGGACGACAACTTTACTTCGGACTAGTTCGTTTACCTTGACGCGATATAAATATACGGGAACTAGTTTTTTATATTAGAATTTTTCTTCCTCTGAAGATGTTGACTTTGTCAACGAAACGATCGTAAGGTCTCTGAAATATGTGTTGTGGTGATTTGGGTGTTCCCAAGTGTACTTATTTATGAACGCTTACATTTTCTGCCATTCGTTGTCCCCACACACAACAGCCACGTCCGGGTCTGATTTGTGTTAAGGACAGTTACAATTTATTTTGAAGGTTAATGGTGACATCTATCGGGAAAGTGGTTCCAATAAAAGTTTCTTTTTTTTTTACGTGTAACCTAAATTTGTTATAAAAAATGCTCAAAATGTAGGTCAGAACGACCCATTTCCGGGTCTCTATGTTACAAGAAAAAACATTTAATTTAAAAAAAAGTTTGGTGTCGGATCCTTTCTATAAAACTTCACTGCGATAACCCACTTGCTGCGTTCGGACTTTTTATTATAATCTCATTTAGAGAACAGGGCGAACTGTAAAACTAGAAAATAATCAAGGCATATAGAAAAGACCTCCGGGGAAATTATCAAAGCGCATATTAACATTAACGTTTCATTTTCCAGTCGTACGACTTCACATACACGTCCTCGTTTAACAATATCCCCTGATGTATTGGCCAAAGCAATTATCTTCTTCATATAACGTCCGAGCATCCTCTTGACACATGATGACAATATTAATAGGAATCATTAGAGCCCTTTGTTCGGTAAACTAAGTTTATATACATTGACCGTTTTGTTTGATGTGTTTTCCAAGACGAGAAATTAATGTGTCAGCTGCATGGCACACTATTTGAAGAGGGTATTTTATCTCGTTGGAAGTACGGTCAGGTTCAACTATTATGAGACGCATGACGAAGATGCTTTAGTCATTACGTAACATCGTTACCGATAGACAGGGTAATGTAACTGTTATAGAGACACTGTCTGAATTATAGATTCGCAAAGCCAGTAGCTTTCATTAAACTATTAACGACAAAAACCTGCGACTTTATCCAAGATAAAAGCTGGACGCAGCAAGTGCGTTTCGGTAGCCATTTTTTATAAAGTCTTTCCAACCTGAAAAATCAAGTTCAAAAAAGAATAGGTGCTCGAACTTCTCTTAGATAATGTGCTGGGGCACCATCTTGCTGTAGCCAAATTTCTGGACTGGGTAAATCGGCATTATTTGAGTCAGGATAGAGTCTAACCAAGGCTGGTAGAATGTCGAATTCCAAAAAAATGCAGGTATGCTTCACCTGTAAGATTTTCTTCAGATAAAAATGACCATAGCCGTTTGTCTTTTAATATGCCTTTATATATTTCAACAATACACCACGAGAGCTTACAGACTAAATACTATCGTACCGTGGGTGTCGACAAGGAGGAATGAGACAACTTGTTAATTCTGGACTTGAAGGTTTGGAGGTTCTGAGGAAAAGGAAAAACATGTGCCAGCAAGAAATTTTACAACTTGGAAGTCCTCGGGATAAAAGAGCGGGCATGACAAGATGTTCTATATCTGGTGACCTGGACAGTAAGAGGGCGCATTCGCTCTGTTCCCCTGGTAGATCTGTTGGGGGCAGCAGGTGTAGGAACTATGGAAGAAAGCTCCTCTGAGCAGTGCCCGTGCAGATATCTGTAAAAGAGAGAGAGGTCACCAACAAAACGTCGGTGGGCAAGGGATGGCAGCCTTTGGGTGAGGGTAAGGTCACCGATGAGACGTATAGCTCTCTTCTGAATGGAGTCCAGGATTGCGAGTGTAGAAGCCGCAGCGGCACCCCAGAGGTGGGAACAGTAATCGAGGTTTGGCCTTATTTGTAAAGTATATAAGGTATAGAGATTAGCTGGTGAAAAGTATTTGCGAGCGCGGAAGAGGCTTAGATGTTTATTAGTAAGCAGTTTAGAAGTATTCATTCTCTGATGATGCTAACCTTGTTAGTGAAACGATCGTCAGGTCTTTAAAAACATGTACAGGGTGGCTCAAGTTCGAGCCTCATCATTGTTAACTCGGAAACTGTAAGAGATACAACGTCAGTTAAATTATGGCAAAGTTGCGTAATTTGATACTCAGCAAAATTCAGTTTAGAAAATTAGAAAATTCCGAATACTTCCGGTGATAATCGGAAAAAACGAAAACTCATAAAATCTGTTTTATTATTTTCTGGCGTTATTTAAAAAGATATAACAAAACGAATCACACTTCATAAATATCACTTTTCCTCTCCTACAAGATGGCATTTTCAAATTTGAAATTTGATGTTTCGTCTTTTAGGAACCATCATGAACTCAATTTTTTCAAATGCGGCCCTGGATTTGTTATTTCATATTTTGTTGCCTTTGGACTACCTCAAAACAATTCATCATCACAACTTTTGAATTTCAAACGTTTTCATAACAAAAAATGACATTTTCCGTCTTTCTTGAACATATTTAATACGACTCTGCTTTTGAAACAAAATATTTCTTCAATAATATAATTTGATTAGGTAGGTAAAGATTAACCCGAATTTATGAATATGAGTCAAATATTTTAAGTTCAATCCAATGCAATGCAATGACATGTCTGTTCGTTCATCTCTGCGGCTTTGATATTCAAAAATATCAAGCTTGCTTGTCATAATATGACAATAGAACTTTTGACAATTTAACTTTCAAAATAAACATTAGGAGAGCAAAAATGGTGTTTTCCAATTTCTAGAAACGTGATATGCTTCGGATTTATTATAGTAATAACAGAAACTCGCACGTTTCATGTGAACGGTATTTAAAGCAATACCCCGAGCGTCCGTCCACAACCCCATTATTTATATTTTATCAATTTTGACAGAAATTTAGGTCTCTTTGGTAGTTTTCGTAAACCTAGAAACTCGTACGGCCAACGAATGGAAGCTGAAGATGAAGAGGCTGTTTTAAATGCTGTAAGTATCGTTATAAAATGATGCTATGCAATCTTTTATTTCTATAATATTTTGCGATAACATGTCAAAGATATTTCACCAAAACGTTTTGTTAAAGGTTACAGAAAATCCACGTGGTTCAACACGGCAACTTGCTTCAGAACTGAATATGACTAGAAGCCGAATTCAGAGGGTTTTCAAAAAACATAAGTATAATTCCTATAAACTTCATGTTTTTCAAGAACTAAGACCAGGAGACAGGGACAGAAGGCTTGAATTCTGCAATTGGCTTGATGGAAAAATGCAACAAGATGATGATTTCTTAAATAAAATCATCTGCACAGATGAATGTAATTTTCCCCAAGCGGCCTTTTTAACAGAAACAATGAGCATTATTATGCAGTAGAAAATCTGTACCAAAATCGGCAAGTTCGAAGACAGGGACGAAAATCATTTAATGTTTGGGTTGGAATGTATCGAACCAAAATCTTAGGGCCAATTATTTATGATGGAAACTTAAATACTGAACGGTATAATCCATAATTATACCTTCGATTATACCTTCGATGCACTTCAAGATGAACCGTTGAATATGCTGCGGCAGCTGTGGTGGCAACAGGATGGTGCACCACCCCATAATGGAAGGGCAGTAACCTAGTTTCTTAATGAAACATTTCCCAATCAATGGATTGGAAACCAATGAGTGGTGCGCTGGCCTACCAGAAGTCCTGATTTGTCCCCGCTGGATTATTTTTTATGGGGATTCTTGAAAAATCGCTTATTCAAAGATACTTTTCCGAATGATATAAACATTCTGCGCAAAAAGTTAGTGTTAGAATTCACAACTCTACGAGCAAGAGGAAGAATAATCCACCGGGCTGTTACGAACAATCTGCGAGGACGTGTGCAAAAATGCATTGAAGTCCAAGGGGGCTTATTGGAGCATTTGCTTTAGATTTTTTAATTTGTCCATTTTAAAAACTAAGTAAGCATTAAATATTTTTAAGAAATACTGGAAAGGTCATTTTTTGTTATCAAAACGTTTGAAATTCAAAAGTTGTCATGAGGCATTGTTTTGAGGTAGTCCAAAGGTAAGAAAATATGAAATAAAAAATCGAGGGCCGTATTTGAAAAAATGGAGTCGATGATGGTTTCTGAAAGACGAAACATCGGATTTAAAATTTGAAAATGCCATCTTGTAGGAGAGGAAAAGTAACCTTGATGAAATGTGATTCATTTTGTTATATCTTTTCAAATAACGCCAGAAAAAAAATAAAACAAATTTTATGAGATTTCGTTTTTTTCCGATTATCACCAGAAGTATTCGGAATTTTCTAATTTTCTAAACTGCATTTTGCTAAGCATCAAATTACGCAACTTTGCCATAATTTAACCGACGTTGTATCTCTTACAGTTTCCGAGATACCATCCTGTACTGTGGTGATTTGGATTCTCCAACTGTACTTATCTGTGCTTATCACAGGTTCCAATCTTCACTTAGTCACTACTTTTTCATCTAATTCATTTGTTTTTTCATTGGCGGCCGTCAAGATGGTAACAAGGCATCGACTTTTTTTTTAATTGCAGTATGCGGCTAGTGATACACTTGGAACCTTTTATCTTGCCCAGTGGAATCCAAATTTTTTTGTTACGCATTCTTAAAATGGGGACCTTCTTTTTTCGAAAACAAATTATTTTTCTTCAATTAAGAATAAATAACTAAATTCGGTGATTTTATTGTGAAGGCAACTGTTGATGTGATGTGTTGTGATGATTTGGATTCTCCAAGTGTACTTATGAAAAAGTAGGATAATTAAAATTAATAGACGCGTTCGAGACTTTTTCAAAAAAAAAATACTAGGCCATAACTCTTTTCCACGCGGTGTACGTATTATTTTAAAAAGTTTGCACATAAATAAAAACCTTACTTTATTCAATCGTTGACTTACCCCGTATATTCGGAAACCTAGTATTAATGCTTTAAGCTAAAATAATTAGACTCATATGTGGCTGACGATATTACTAGAAGTGTGAATCCTTCACGTCTGTAAATATTTAATTCTCAATTTATAAAGTCTGCATTCTGGCATTCGGGCAACACAAAATATTCCGTTTCCTTTTGGTTTGCTAAAGCGGGATGCTAGTCTATCTATAATTCAGGGTGCTCAGCGATACAATTTAGCGAAACATTTACTCCGTCATTTTCTACCCGTATTCTCCTCTATTTTTAACACTGCTCCTGATGGCTCTGATTTATTCTGTAGAGCATTTAAAAAGGCATTCGTGTTACAGAAAACTCACTCCCATATAAACAACGTTGGACAGGTTTACAATTTCCTTAACATGACTTCTAAAGGAATTCGATAACGTTGTCAAAATATGTCATATAATGAACATGCAACAGTCTTCATTTCATTTCTTTAATTTGTAAGCAGTTTGTTTTGTTACAAAGGGTTCATTTCAAAGTAAGAATTTTTTTATATTTCAACAACACACCACGAGGACTTACAGCCTCGTATATATAATAATAATAAAGCTCCTCTGAGCAGTGCCCGTGCAGATATCTATAAAAGAGAGAGATGGGTCACCAACGGCACGTTGGTGGGCAAAGGATGGCAGTCTTTGGGTAAGGGTAGGATCACCGAGGAGACGTATAGCTTTCTTCTGAATGGAGTCCAGAATAGCGAGTGTAGAGGCGGCAGCGGCACCTCAGATTTGCGAGCAGTATTCGAGGTTAGGTCTTATTTGTGAAGTATATGAGGTATAAAGATTAGCTGCGAGCCCGGAAGAGGAAACCTAATTTCTTAGCAGCCGCTTCTGCAATTGATGTGATATGTTGGTGCCAATTGAGATTTCGATCCACAGAAATGCCAACAAGTGAAAAGGTCTAATTACTTTGAATAACTTGGTTGTTCATTGTCATGGGTCTAGGGCTGGTGTATCTCTTAAGCAAGAACGCAAGACTGAGATTTGATAGGGTTGAATTGTACAATATTTCTTCTTCCCCAGTCTAATATTCTTTGGAGATCCACGGAGACAGAACCCTCCACGAGTCTGCGATCCTCATCTAATTGGGCTAAAGACACAGGCTTAGAATATTGTATATTTGAGTGGAGGGTGCTGTCGTCCGCGTAACTGTGAACTGGGTTAGATGTGCTAGAGAGGAGGTCATTGATGTAGAGAAGAAACAAAGTAGGCGCTAAAGCTAAACCTTGAGGGACTCCTGCATTAATTGGATACAGTTTAGAGGAATGGCCATTTGCGACAACAGAAATGCTTCTGTTGGAGAGGAAATTTGCTGTCCAGGCACAGAGTTTTGTTGGTAGGATTCACCATGTAGTTCCATAGACTTGTTTGAATAATGGGTGACAAAGGAAAGGAGGTTGTCAGCTGATCTGCGCTGACGGAATCCATACTGTCTATCGTAGATTAGACATTTGGAGGTGGGTTGAGAGTAGAATTGCCGGAGAACACCTAGGCAAAAAGTTCAGCCTTTCCCAGGGCGGTAGAAACAAATTCATCCCCTGAAACAAGGGGTGGAAACATGCTCTTGCAGAAATTATTCCCAATAGATTCAGCAAGAGTCCAGAAGGGTTTGCTGCCCTTGGAGCTTGAGAGGACTTTGTTTTTGATCTAGTTATTAAACGAGTTTTTCCCTCAGAAAGAAGGCGGGCATAGCGGTTTCTTGCGTCTTTAAATGCTTGACGGTTTTTTTGACTGGGATTGTGTAGAAGTGTTTTGTGAGCTTTGACCTTTTCAAGTCTGGCCGTGTCACAGGATTTAGAGAACCAGAGCTTCAAAGTAGCTGAAGACGTTTTCTGTGTACGTGGAATAAATAGTCCCATGCCAGCTTGTATAATTTCGGTGACGTTTTGTGAGATATCAGAGGGGTCAGGATGAAAGAAGCAGACAGTCGCCCATGTAAATGAGGAAAAGTAATCCCCATTTCGTCCCAGTTCGCGGAGTTGTAGTGCCAAACGATACGTGGGTGTAATGACTGCGTGACCTCGGGTTGCATTGCTCAGGAAGCAGTGACCATGCCGTGGTCTGCGCGACTAAGAGGGGCGGTGACTGATATCTTATAGCATTCAGGTTTTGTAGTAAGAAGGAGATCCAAGGGATTTGAGCTGTGTGTTGGGATGCGAGGAAAGTAAGTAGGTTGCTGAACCATATTGGCTAAAGAATTTCTGACTGCAAAGACTTCCGCTGTTCTCCCTTGTGGATCGATTTTTGAAGATCCTAGCAATTCCTTATTATGGACATTGAAGTCACCAAGAATAGTGACCTCGGAGGAAGGATATTCAGAAATCAGATGGTCGGTTTTTTCAGAAAGGTAGTCGAAGAGCTGGATAAAGTTGTTGTCGGAAGGTGACTGGTAAATGCAACAGATGAATTTAGTTGCAGTCTTGAGAGAGAGTTTTATCCATAGTATGTCTTTTCTTCCAGCTTTTAAATTAGGAAGTCTGGTGCAGGGTAGATTGCTACGGACGTATGCGCACACGCCTCCATGCAATCTAAAGGAAGTAAGGAGCTCATACCCCGGGAAATTAAGGTGATTAGTGGCTGTTTTGGCACTGATTTGGATTTCGGTGAGGAAGAGGAATTAAGGCCTTTTAGCCTGGAGAAAATGGTGGACGGAGTTCAGGTTAGAATTTCGGCCACATATATTCGAGAAGGATATGTTAAGTCTTGATGCTGCCTGTACACTCCTCTCCCGAAGATCCGAATGGAGGGGTATTTTCCCTCCGGAATCTTTTGTACAAGGAGGAGCAATCATCATCATTGTTGCTTATGAGGGAAAGCGACTCATACACCAGAACAGGAAACGTCCGCTGTGACTTCACCGGCCCCTTGATGTATGGGGTGGTACCTCCCCGGGCGTGAAAAAATCCTTTACTATCACGTAAAGGAAAAGTCCACTACCACCTGCTTGACTCCGATTAGTCGCTTCGTACGACAGGGGAGTTACCATGGGCCTATTCTTTTAGTTAGTCACCGGACCCACAGGGGACGATGTTGAGGATTCATCATCACAATCTGAATGCGATATTGTTTTATCATTGTAACCACGACTTTCTGTCTCCAGCAGCTCTTTTCTTTTGGTTCTGGTTTCCGTAATGTATCAAGTAGACCAAGTTTTGCAGAAGCTTTCTTCTTGGTCTGCCTTTTTGCAAATTTACGTAGACGACAACTTTTAAATTAATTCCTTTTTAAACGAGTACGCACTAGGACCCTTGGAGCCCATATTTGAGTTCCCTTTCAATATATATATATATATATATATATATATATATATATATATATATATATATATATATATATATATATATATATATATATATATATATATATATATATTTATATTTATATATATATATATATATATATATATATATATATATATATATATATATATATATATATATATATACATACAGGGTGTCCCTAAAGTCGTAAATCAAACGACACATGAAGATAGGCAAGCTCAAACCCTTTCAGAAAAATATTGACAATTTTATGAAAAAAATGAAAATTGTCAAATTTTAAGGTATTTTGCTCCACCACATGCAGAAAAAACATTTCCAGAATGTGATTTTTGTGCAATAATGGCGTTATCGAATCAACTATTTTGTATTAATATTAAGAAACCCTGAAGAAAAAAATTAAAAACCGGACTTTTCTTCCTCATTTTTTTAAATTTGGAATCAACCTCCGTATTAAAAAAAATGTAAAATTTACTGGCTCATAATTTAAAAAACTTTCCTTTTTTATGGAGATTCTAAAATGGTATAAAACATTATCAATATCTCAAAAAGTAATTCACTGTCGACGATTGAAAGTAAATTTGGAAGTGAGATCAGGTAGCTAATAATAAAAAGAAATAGATTGCGAGATTTCCAAAAATTAATTTATTCATAACAGATGCTCAAATTAACGGCCATTGTGTCTTTATATATAAACGACATCGTCTTAGGAACGAACCCCTTTCTTGAGCTGCTATCCTGATTCTTTGACGTAGCTCTTCCTGATTTCTTATTGGTTTTTCATTAACTTTATCTTTTAAGCATACCCAATTAAAAAAGTTTAGTGGATTCAGGTCAGGTGAGCGCGTTGGCCGCAAGATAGATTCTAGATGGCCAATCCACCGGTATGTCTGATTCAAGTATTGCCTTATTTCTAAGGCATAGTGGACTGGGCATCCATCATTTTGAAGCCACTTTGTCCTCCGAAGTTATAATGGCGTGCCTTCCAGCAGTTCTGGCATATTATCTTGTAAAAACGCCTATTATCTTTGGCCATGTAACGTAGGAGGCAGTTCCACGGGTCCCAAAAGTGTTCCGTTAAAAATACCGACCCAGAGGTTTATCTTGAATTGATGCTGGGACAAGTAGAGATCCTCTCTGAACTCATGTGGATTTTTAATCTTCCAACTATGAAAGTTGTGAAGGTTCCTATCATTTTTAAATGCTGACTCGTCACTCCATAAAATTTTATCGGAGAAATTCGGATCTTGTCTGCTTTTTCTTAACATAATTTTGCAAACTCGCTAGCTTTTTACGTAGTCACGCGCTTCCAAAACCTTGATCCTCTAAATATGGTAGGGACACCCTTTTAAAATTCTATGAATAGTAGACCTTGGGACACCAGTTCGTCTCTGCACTTTCCGCGTCGAAGTACCAGGTTCTTCGATAATAGTATTCAGTGCAGCATCCTCGTCTGCAGTTTGCGGTCGTCCAGTTCGATCAACACGATCGATGCTAGGCATTCTACCAGCGCTGTAGGCGTTATGGGTTCTTATGAACACGCCGTAATATCGATGTTGTCGGTCTGGGTAGCGCTGCGCATAAATCCTTGCCGCTCGTCTGGCGTTGTAAACCACACTACCTCTAAACGGCACGTATCGAGTCTCTCCATCAATAAGATGCCTGTCCGTATACTCTTGATGCGTATAATTCACCTGATTTTCCATTGTATCAAAAATCCAGAGTAAAACAAAGTCCGTTAGTGAATTAATTTACTGAGAAGTGAGCGCGTGTGTAGCAAGTACAAACTAGTAAGCTTAGTGACACTGACAGAAATATTTTTTTATAAATTGCTAAGCAGCTTCCAAAATTCTATAGATATCACATCCGGGCCAAAAGCTTTACCGTTTTTCATATTTTTCTTCCTCATTTGTTTTATGTATCAGGGCTTGTTTCTCTTTCGTCTGTTATCAACGCCATTTGGCATCTGTTTTTTTTTAATAGTTCTTCTATATGAGTAATTTATACTGCTTAGCAATGGTGATTAAATCTAGGATTAAGATAAGATTATCTGGTAATAATAGTAAGAAATAATTAACTACTAAATTGATTATGCAAAACCTAGCTGCTTGGCCAGTGAATGAAAAACAAGTATAAATAATTGATGATAAACCATGTCGCGCGTAATTCTAACTAAAACGTTAATCTATTATGAATGAATGAACGAGCAGAGAGGAAGAGGGAGAGAGAGAGAACAGACGAGTGCAGGGGTAATTACATAACCTAGCATAATAACTGTTGCAAAGGTTAAATGACAAGTTCGCATGTTCAAAGCCGGTGCCGGAGTCCCAGACATGCGAAACCGACTTGACAAATGTGGGTGTTGTTACCGGCTAATATTGTAAAGGTATAAAATTAGTGGTGACTACCCCACCTCGCGACTTGTTTATTATTATGTTCCCTCTAATCTCCTACTAGTTCCAGGAAATGAATAATTACACCTTTTATACCGGAATAATTGATATATATGGCCAAAAATTAATGACATAATTGGTATAAGATAGCATAAGTAAAACAGAGACAGATGGCTTTATTTGCGTAACGCAGTTGTGCCATAAAACGTCTTCAGTGGTCTTAAGTGAGATCTTCTAAAATGGGGTTGAATTATTTAAGGTGCTGGTTTAGGATTTACTGGCTTAATATATCACATTGCCTTAGAGGCCATAATTATTGTTGCATTTGTAAGCTTGAAAAAATTTCGGGTGGCAGCAATTGCGTTATGGTAGCGAATTTTCATTAAATGCTTCAAATTTGTATAACTCAATTTTCTATAAACCTAGAAAGTTGAGTTTTCGTGGAGTAAGGTATTAACGAGGGCAACATACCAACCAAATTTGCTCAAAATAACTTGGTTATTTTTTTGAGATACAAATTGCAGAACCAACAAATTACGAATTTGTCTATTTTTAGAAGATATTCAGTCGTATGTAAACCAAGTTAAGATAAAATCTGTAAAAAATATTCATTGGCCAACATTTATAATTTTTAGACGGAGCCAAGTAAGTAATTACATAACCTGGAATGGTCACATTGGAAAAATACTGCGTAAGGCAGTCATGACCTTAGCCGTCACTAGGCGGCTATATGGAAAAACGTGGGGACTAAGACCTAGTATGGCCCACTGGCTGTACACAAGGGTGGTCAGACCATCGTTAACATATGCGGCACTGGTCTGGTGGCCTAAGGTGACACAATCCAGTGCCAAATAAAAACTAGGCAAGATCCAAAGGATGGCTTGCCTAGGCATCACAGGGGCCATGTCTTCAACCCCAACAGCCGCCATGGAGGTGTTGCTGGATCTACCCCCCCTACACTTAGTTATTATGGGAGAGGCCAGGCTAGGACTATACAGACTAGCCTGCAATGGTAGACTGAAGATCAACCCAGGCTTCAGGGGCCACTGCAAAATTCAGGAGATCGTGAAGGAGCCCATGCTTGAAATGAGGTCAGACTTCGCGAGCCCGCGAATGTGCAGGGAAAACAACTTCACAGTGGAAATCCCTGATCGCGAGGCATGGCGGGAGGAGACGCCGGGCATACCACGGGGCGCGCTCGTCTGGTTCACGGACGGATCTGGCGGAGAGCGTGGGACGGGGGCAGGTGTTTACTCGGAAGGACCGAGGGTAAGTCATAGTATTTCCCTCGGAGCCCATGCAACGGTGTTTCAGGCCGAGATGTACGCCATCCTGCACTGTGTGCGGGAGAACAAGAGGAGGGGCTACACCAACAAGCGGATCCTCATAGCCACAGACAGCCAGGCAGCCCTTAAGGCACTAAGTAGCCCACGGGTAAATTCCTGGCTGGTGAGTGAGTGCCGAGACGAGACGAGCGACCTGGCTAGGCAGAATGAGGTGACCCTCATCTGGGTGCCGGGTCACTCGGGGGTCAAAGGCAATGAAGAAGCTGACAGTCTCGCGAAGAGAGGGTCAGCAGAACCATTTATGGGACCAGAACCGGCTCTGGGCGTGTCAAAGAGCACTGCCAGGGGAGCCATTAAGTCCTGGGTCAGAAACCAACACAAGGTGTACTGGGCGGACTGTCCAGGGCTCAGACATGGGAAGTCAATAATTAACGGACCCAGTTCAAAGAGAGCTGTGGAGCTGCTAAACCTTAGCAGAGGACAGCTCAGAAACACAACAGGTCTCTTGACGGGACACATGGCCGTCAAGAAACACCTACATAAAATGGGGCGGTTCGAAGGGGACCTCGCATGCAGACTCTGCGGCGAGGGGGAGGAATCAGCACAGCACATCTTGTGCGAGTGTATAGCTCTGGACCGGAAAAGACAACTGATCTACCGTCACTCTAGACCGGAGACAGAGCAATATAAAACTTCACCCTACCAATCGCTGTGCAGACTAGTTCAAGGCACAGTGATTTTGGAATGGGTGGAGTAAGACTAGGGGTATGCACAATCAACCAAGGATTGCGGTGCTATCGGGGCGGCAAGGCCGCGGACGAGCCCTGAGGGAACAAAAAAAAAGTAATTACATGATAAGAAGAAAATAAATTTGTCGTTAAAAATTTTGTTTGTTATAAAAATCGTTTACATCTGTAAAAAGTGTCATCTGAGAATTTATAAGGTTTAAAAACATGTACATTTCATACCTAGTTGTCTGGCGAGATACGTAATTCTGGTGGAAAAGGCAAATATCAAAATTTTTCACAAAATTTGGTTTGTGGATAATATAAGGTAAGAATTTTAAATAGTAACCCAAACTATACATATAGCTGTAGAAAAGGAGTCAAAATTGCAAGTCAATATATATATATATATATATATATATATATATATATATATATATATATATATATATATATATATATATATATATATACATATATATATAAAGGTGTATAGCAAGCAAATAGAGTGTTATTAAAAGTGATTACAGTGTAGTGCAACATTCCAATATATATATATATATATATATATATATATATATATATATATATATATATATATATATATATATATATATATATATATATATATTAGAATGTTGCACTACACTGTAATCACTTTTAATAACACTCTATTTGCTTGCTGTACACTTTGTGATTCTTTATTGGTTTACGTGGACTGCAGTTTCGAACCGTCCCTATTCATCATCAGCACGCTACTGACTGTAATCGCTCCCGTGTGGTCTACGTCTGAGATTGTACGTAGCGCCTGCGTGTTGAGCTTCTACTGGTCGGTTTACTGTTCTCCGATTGGTTGTGCTTTCGGATTGTGTCGTGTGTATCGGTCTCCTGTCTTGTTCACTGTGGTTTGATAATTTGTCTATTTGTATTGCCTTTATTAAGTTGTGTTCAAATGTTTGTACTTGTATTTGTTCTGGCATAACTGTTTCTTATTGTTTGTTTGTTGAATGTAGTGTTGTTCACAGATTTCCATTTTATCCATTTTTTAAATGAAACATATTAAAGACCACAAAAAATAAACGGATACATACAAATATTAAAAGTAATGACGATTCCCATCACTAATCGGGTAGTGCCTTGGTCTTTAGGGTCCCTTAAATTGAATTCATGTGACGTCTCCTTATGAAACCCTACGAAACGACTGGCTTAACCCACTCCTGTAACACAGTGAAAAAACTACAAGCAATGCACCAACAGAAATCAGATTGAGTCAAGATTGAATGCTGCAACGAGCAAGGACTTCAATACAAACTCAAAGTTTGTCTCGATAACGACGGTTAGCCCTTTCAACAGTTCATCTAATGTACTTATGCAAACTTCGGGAATAAGCTTTGCTACTTGCAAGCAAATTATCTGGAGATTTGCCTTTTGTTTACATTTAAAACATAATACCAGCTGATTGCATTAATCATCATTGTTTATGCTTTTAAAATAATTGTATACATTATTACTGCATTTTCTACACATACACTACCCTAAAATTATTTGTCGCTTATTTTTATCCTCCTGGTTGGGTTGAATCGGGACGCAGCAAGTGCGTTATGGCAGCGAATTTTTATTAAATGTTTCAAATTTTAGTAACTCAATTTTCTATTAATCTAGAAAGTTGTATTTCGGTTAAGCCTTTACCCTTGAAATATACCCATCATATTTCATCGAAACAACTGTGTTATTGTTTGAGATACTTTTTTTTTTCCGGAAAAATCAATTATTTTTTTTTTAGAGAAAGTGATCCGATCAGGCTGGCTAACGAACTCCTCCGCGGTCTTAACGAGATAAGGATATATGCCAAGTTTCGTTCAAATTATAGTATATTATGTAAAACTCTCTAGTCCTGAAGTCACCACTTACAAAAGAGAAGCATGAACATCGAATATTACACCCACCGTTGCATACGCGCCATATGAGTGTAACTACAGTCATAATAATAACCATCGTCATTACCATATTGATTTGGTCGAGCAAGAGATGGATACCCCTATTGAAGAATAAACTTAAAGTGTTCCCGCAAAAACTCATTTCTTGGTCAACCTTATAGGTTAATAGCAAATGTGGCTATTCAAATATGAAGCATCTGATCAAAATTCGCTACCATAACGCACTTGCTGCATGCAGAATTTCTTTTCTTACAAACATGCATTATATTTCGATGGAAAATGCAAAAATGCAATAACATAAGGCGTGTTTGATTAAAAAAATAAGAAAATTTGTATCACCAACGACTTATGGGCCACCCTATGATTGTAGAAATATTTTTTTAAGATGTAGCTCAAGACACCCTATATGTAATATATAAAAAAATTCATATCTTGTATAATAACGGATATATTGAGCTTTATTGATTTTTTAAGAAAATTCGACAAAAATTATATACCATTAAGCGATAAACTCTATAACTAACGCTACTGCCAAGCATCAGAGAAAGGGTCTATTTTAAATGAATTTTCTGGAAATATTTTAGTAAAATGCAGCACAATGACGGTTGAAACTAAGACTTCAGGGTTTGTAAAACAATCTTCTTGAGACATTTTCTTTCCACAGCCCGTACTAGATTCAAGTTATTTGCCTAAATGTTGCCAATTTTTGACGTTTTAAATCGCAACTTTGACATTTTGAGGAAAATCCCAATACATTTTTATTTAAATGCCTATAACTTTTTTGTCTTTTGATCTACAGAGCTAAATTTTGGTAGGTAGCTTACTTATAATGATATAAATACGCGCAACAAATTTGGTTTCCCTTACTTTGTTAATTTTGGAGATATAAATTTTTTACAATTTTTTTCGAAAGAAAACTCAAAATTTTCCGGAAAAACCTGGGCCGATTTTCCTGGCTAACGAACTTATCCAAGCCATTTGTAAAAGGAAGCTACCCACCAAATTTAATCAAAATCGGCCCATAATTTTTTGAGTTATCGGTGTGATACATACATATATATATATATATATATATATATATATATATATATATATATATATATATATATATATATATATATATATATATATATATATATAACATATAAAAATTGAAACTGACCCCGGATATGTGTTCTGGGGGGCCTAATTAGCGCTCACTTGAAGAAATTTTTCAAAATTCAAAAGTCGGGACCTCCTCATTAGTGAATTTTTTTTAAGAAAATTCACTAAAAAGAAGCCATCCCAAGTTGAACACAAGGACGTGATAAAAACTAACGGTGGAGGAAATACGTCACCAATACTCCAGTTAATATGATTAATATTGGAATATTCTACGGTGACCCGAAGAGCCAGGAAGCAGACATTGGCCGGGAATTGCTGAATGTTATATAAAGTTCAATTGTTTATTGAGTGCATATTATACACTGTTAATTAATAATTTCCTTATTGCACAGACTACCTACGACCATCGCAATAGGCAGAAGCTAGCAGTTGATAAATGTAACGCTTCGGGTTCACACTTATCGCTGTGTTCAAATTTATTATAATATTAATATAAGTAACACTTTGTAGTTTTGTAATTAAATGAAGTTTTAACTTTTTGGATAAATTAGAACGGTGTTACCTAACTATATGTATATATATATATATATATATATATATATATATATATATATATATATATATATATATATATATATATATACAGGGTGTCCGGAAAATACGTGTACAACGTTTGACAGCAGACTCCTGACGTCAAAATAGGTCGATCTAAGCCGACTTAGTTATATCCAAAATTGCTTCGTTTAGCCGGTAGAGGGCATTGTAAATTTGTAAAAATATTGGTTATTCCTCAATTACATGAAAACCTGCTAATCGATTTTAATGATTTTCACTATGTAGACTAATACTATAAAATGACGTTTTGTTGTAGTATAGCCACCGGCTGTAAATAAGTGGAAGTGTTATGAAAGTGATTATTACGTCAACATTTGTCCTGATTTTTTATATCTAACGGCGTTATGACAACCCAGATATTTTTGTCGAGTGACTGGATGTATTTGGAAGCTATTTTACCTCTTCAAGATTTTTCGTTGTTTGGGTTGTTTTGCCAAAAACAAATATTTACAATTACCTGCATACATCAATTATTAACATTAGTAATAAAATTAAAATCAAATTACCTGTAACAATAATTTCTTTAGTGACTTTGTTGCTATGGCATTTAATAATTTGACAAGTATTGACAAATTGTCACCAGTCTATGAAATTGACTAAAGTATACGATCAACATTCTTGAATTACAAGTTCATTTTATCATTAAACATGGAAAATTATACGATCTCTGAGAAGGTTGACATGCTCCTGGTATACGGGTTTTGTCAAGGAAATGGGCGTCAGAGTGTTAGGGTTTACATGGAAAGATTTCCTAACCGTCGAATACCAAACCACCAAACATTTGCCAACATTGAGCGTCATCTTCGGGAAACGGGCAGCTTTGAGAAAAAATTTGAAGGCAGGGGTCGTATGCGAACAACTCGAACTGTGGAAACAGAAAAAAACATTCTGGAAAGAGTTGAAGAAGACCCAAGTACCAGTACATGTCGCTTAGAACGTGAGTTACATGTTCCTAAATCGATTGTCAATGAGGTTTTAAACGAACAGTTGTTACATCCATACCACGTAGAAAAAGTCCAGGAACTTTTACCGACTGATCCCCCAATGCGGCTTACATTTTGTCAATTTATTAGAAACAAAAGAATCCGTGATCCAAATTTTTGTAGAAAAGTATTGTTTACTGACGAGGCGTGCTTTACAAGATCTGGAGTAACCAATCTGCACAACGAACACATTTATTCCGATGAAAATCCACATGCCATTAAAGTTGCACATCATCAGCATCAATTTAAATTAAATATTTGGGCAGGCATTATTGATCGCTACCTTATTGGTCCTATTGTTATTCCAGACAGGTTAGATGGAAATATTTATTTAATTTTTTTACAAGACACATTACCAATGCTCCTGGAAAATTTGCCCCTTTTACTTCGGAGGGAAATGTGGTATATGCATGATGGTGCCCCGCCCCATTTTTCCGTTGTAGTTCGGCAATACTTACACCATCAATATCCCAATCGATGGATTGGAAGGGGCAATGATGCACCAGTGAAATGGCCACCACGTTCTCCAGAGTTAAATATGTGTGACTTCTTTTTGTGGGGCGCTATTAAAACAGAAGTTTACAAGACTCCGGTAAACACACGCCATGATTTATTGACCTGGATTTTAAATGTAGGCAACCATTTTAATAACCCCGAGACATTAAATAGGGTCCAATATCATTTTTTAAGGAGTGTTAATGAGTGTATTCACCAAGATGGCGGTCTTTTTACACATTTGCCTAAGTAATGTTTTTGTTTTACTTAGTTTCTTACAATATTTTTAATACATATTTCCAACTTTGTTGTACTTTGTTTTATTACTAATGTTAATTGATGTATGCAGGCAATTGTAAATATTTTTTTCTGGCAAAACAGCTCATCAAACGAAAAATCTTGAAGAGGTAAAATAGCTTCCAAATACATCCAGTCACTTGACAAAAATATCTGGGTTGTCATAACGCCGTTAGATATAAAAAATCAGAAGAAATGTTGACGTATTAATCACTTTCATAACACTTCCACTTATTTACAGCCGGTGGCTATACTACAACAAAACGTCATTTTATAGTATTAGTCTACATAGTAAAAAATCATTAAAATCGATTAGCAGGTTTTCATGTAATTGAGGAATAACCAATATTTTTACAAATCTACGATGCCCTCTACCGGCTAAACGAAGCAATTTTGGATATAACTAAGTCGGCTTAGATCGACCTATTTTGACGTCAGGAGTCTGCTGTCAAACGTTGTACACGTATTTTCCGGACACCCTGTATATATATATATATATATATATATATATATATATATATATATATATATATATATATATATATATATATATATATATATATATATATATATAAGGTTATAAAAATTCAAACGGATCTTGGTTTCTGGTTCTATGGGGCCAAATTCTCGCTGATTTTAAAAAAATATTGAAGAGTCTCACCGTCGATGATATCTCTCTATTAGCGAATTTTTAAAAATAAAAATTCGCTAAAAAGAATAAACCTCCTCAAAACATTTAAACTTTTAAAATAAGCTGCCCACTTCAGTACTTACCGGTTTTTTATTGTATCTATTTCTAGAACACATGTGTATTTAAAAAGCAATGAAAGTCTTATTATTTTTTTAACAAGCCGCGTATTTAGTCAGTTTGATATAGAGTCCTTCCGTGACTACATTAATCAAGCATGTAAAAATATTAGATATACTGTTAGATTACTAATGCCTTCTTGGAATCATATACTAATGTTGAATTTTCTATTCCAGGTAATTCAAACTATCTATGATCTACTATCTAGGATAACAGGGTATGTATTAATACATGGGTAGGTAGTTTGTACTGCTGCAAGAACGCCATTACCTTCAATTATTACTCGTGTACCTAATCAAAGCGAAGTAAATAATAACGCATGGATGAATTAAGCGACTGCTTTGCCAGTTAGTTTATAAAAGAGAGTTCTATAATATAAATTTGTTTTCAAGTTTGGGGGGTATTTAGTACAAAATACTATAGATGCTATTGGCGAGAAATGACATAGGATAAGTTCCAGTTTTAAAGTGATACGTTAAGTTGGCAACAACAACAGCAATAATAGTAATAATTATTAGTGATGGGAAAAACAGTTATTTTCTGTTAACAGTTGAAGCCGTTAACGTTATTTAATAAAAACCGTTGAAAATAACGGCTTCAGTTATTTTAAACTGGACAGTCGATCGATAGTATCCTACATTCCCAAAGCTGTGAGCGAGAGCGAGCACACTAGTATAAATGCATTGTATTTTTACCCCGTTATTTCACGTAGTATATAAATCTCAAATTTTGTCGATATGAAAAGGAAACAAAGGGTTAAGAAATTATAATAAGCGTGTCGTAAATCTTTTGCCACTCTGAAGTGAAACTTTTAGAAATCAGAAAGGAGTCTTCTATAAGAATTTACTTAGATGTTTTAGGAATTATAAACTAGTAATTTCTCAGAAATTTATTTTATCGGGGTCTTTACGTAAATGTCAATGCCACAGCAAGAATCAATAAATATCATTATTTATCACTCCTTGGGACGTTAGAACTTTTATTGCTACACAGGGAGTGATTCTAAGAACTCCATAACATAACGCAGCTAATAAAATTTCGGTAAAGAAACAGTATAAAAAATTGAGTTTGAGTTTTAAAAAAAATTGGAAGATATATAGTATTAATTGTTTATTTACTTATTTTAATATTCGTTGTTTTAAAATTAGTTTCAAAAATTTCAAAGGGCTGTAACTTGGAGGAGAAGGGGTTTCAAGAAAAACTTAATAAAAAGACACCCCTTATTTTTCGACAAAGAATCACCCTGTAAAATTTTTCGCATCAATTTGGAAACACCCTATATATATATATATATATATATATATATATATATATATATATATATATATATATATATATATATATATATATATATATATATATATATTCATTTAATTTTTATATTGAAATGTATATAGATATTAAAAAATGTTGTATCATTATATTTTTTAATCAATTTGATCACTATTATCAGACAAACGAAAATGACGTGTTAACTGTTTTCTTAGGTAATTTATATAAATTTAAATAAATAAGTACTTTAATTTCACGTGAAATAACCCTATTTTGCGTTGTCTATGGTGAAAGTAATAACACGTTTTTACAGAAATTCATCTTTTCACCCAACATTTTTTTATTATTGAATATTTGGCTTTACATACTAGTGGGAAACTCAACTGTTTCAAAAAATAACAGCTTCTCAGTTTAACAGAATAACTCTGTGTAGTAGTGTCCGTATGCCGTATCCTCATCAACAACCGGTTAAAGTTAAAATTAAAATTAAACAGTTTTATTGTACCGAAAATCCTACGTTCCTAAAGCTGTTAGCGAGAGCGAGCACACAGTATAAAAAGCCTGGACGCAGCAAGTGCGTTATGGTAGTGAATTTTCATAGAAATGATCTGGCACAAAATATTTTATTATAACTTTTTTTTCTTGTAACATAGAAATCTAAATTTTGGTGTATAGTTTACTTTTTATATCGTAAACCTACCTACCAAATTTGGTTATCATAGTTTTTTTATTTTTAAAGATAAAAATTTTTTTCAAATGAAAACTCAAAATTTTTCCGGAAAACCTCGTCAGATTTTTTTGACTAACGAAATTGTCAAAGTCATTTACAAAAGGAAGGTACGTGCCAAATTTTATCAAAATCGGCCTATTATTCTTTGAGATAAAAATTTTTTTCGAATGAAAACTCAAAATTTTCCCGGAAAACCTTGTCCGATTTTCTTGACTAACAAACTTGTCAAAGCCATATACAAAAGAATGGTACATGCCAAATTTTATTTAAATCGGCTTATTACTTTTTGAGATAAGAATTTTTTTCGAATGAAAACTCAAAATTTTCCCGGAAAACCTCGTCCAATTTTCCTGACTAACGAAGTTATCCAAGCCATTTACAAAAGGAAGATACATGCCAAATTTTATCAAAATCGGCTTATTATTCTTTGAGATAAAAATTTTTTTCGAATGAAAACTCAAAATTTATCCGGAAAACTTTGTGCGATTTTCCTGACTAACAAACTTGTCAAAGCCATTTACAAAAGAAAGGTACATGCCAAATTTTATTACAATCGGCTTATTACTTTTTGAGATAAGAATTTTTTTCGAATGAAAACTCAAAATTTTCCCGGAAAACCTCGTCCGATTTTCCTGACTAACGAACTTATCCAAGCCATTTACAAAAGAAAGGTACATGCCAAATTTTATCAAAATCGGCTCAGTATTTTTTGAGTTATCGGTGTGATACATATATATATATATATATATATATATATATATATATATATATATATATATATATATATATATATATATATATATATATATATATATATATATATATATATATATATATATATATATATATATATATATATATATATATATATATATATATATATATATATATATAAACATATAAAAATTGAAACTGACCCCGGATATGGGTTCTAGGGGTCATATATCGCGCTCATTTGAAGAAATTTTTTCAAAATTCAAAAGTCGAGATCTCCTCATTAGTGAATTTTTTCTAAGAAAATTAACTAAAACGTGTTTAGTGTTTAGCATTCCCAATCTCAAGGATATTCGTCCCGTTAAATAGTTAAATAAACAGTTGCCGATGAAAACCGATGTTTATTTATCGAAGCCGAACTAGTTGCAGTAGAACTGAAACAGACACGACTCCGAAATCTAGTTTAGTGTAAAAAGCGTTATTTTTTAAGCTGCTATTTTTATAAATCCATAACTGGTGGTTACCGTTACGGCTCGGTAACCGCTTAAAAATAGCTGACAGTTAAATAACGATCCATCACTAATAATTATAAAGCAGAACATTACGCCAGAGAATGTTATCCTAGAAAACAAGGGTTGATAGGCAAGGTAAATAGTGCTGCAAATTGAATCATAACTTTCACATAGCTGTGATCATCTACGCTCCTCAGACAGACATTCTCGTGAAATGAATTTAGGGTCCATGACTTGACTACCAAGAGAATAATCGAATGCCTGTACCCATAAACTTCTGAAACGTTATATTACTCAAGTTTTAACGAAAAATATTCATATTCACCAAATCACCCCTCATTCATTCCCTTCCCCCCCTGAAGCGATCTTAATCAAAAACCACTAGAAGCGTTCGGGTGCTAACTTATTATCTAATTTGAAGATGATATCTCAATTCGTTCGAAAGTTGTTGCGCCTACTAACAGACAGACGTACAGGCCGCCAGAGCGACCGACGGACAGACAAAAACATTTTTGTTTCAGAATAAAATTTTCTATACGTTTTGAGATTTATTACGCCGTTTTAGCAATTAAAAAAAATTCGAAATTTCTGTCACAGATATTTCCCCCCACGCATTCAACCCCTAATTTAACTGCAGCACAGAATACCAGATGTTTGATGAAATTGAAAATTTTGTAACAAACAAACCCTAAAACGTTATATTACTTGAGTTCTAACAAAAAAATATCAATTTTCACCAATTTATCCCCCATTCATCCCCTGCCTGCGGGAGCGATTTTACCAAAAAAAGAATCAGAACCGTTCGTTTGTGCTAACTGTATACCAGATTTGAAGACGATATCTCGAATTGTTCGAAAGTTATCGTGGCTACAACCAGACAGACATACAGACCGACAAGCACAATTAATTTTCGTTCCCAAATCATGTTTTATATATGTTTTGACAATTTTTACGATGTTTAAGCAAAAAAATGCCATACTTCCACACGTATTGACAATGTGGAAGTAAAACATTTCGAAAAGAATCTGGGCATACAAAAATTTTCCAAAAGAACACCCAAAATTTTCGCAGAAAATGCTGGTTAAATTTTCCTGGCTAACGAACTTGGCCAAACCACTTGCACAAGGAAAGTACTCACCATATTTTATCCAGATTTGGCAATTACTACTTCAACATTGTCAATACGTGTGAAAGTTTGGCATCGGCGACTAAAATTTCAAAATCTTTTGTCACTTTAACGTCGTAAAAATTGTCAAAACATATCGAATGCATAAGGTGCGAACGAAAATTTCTTGTGTCTCGTTGTAGCCGCGATAACTTTAGAACGAATTAGGATCCGCAGGTGGTAGTGGACTTTTCCTTTACGTAATAGTAAAGGATTTTTTCACGCCTGAGGAGGTACCACCCCTTACAATGAGGGGGGCTGTGAAGTCCCAACGAACGTTTTCGGTTCTGGTGTATGATTCCGTTTCCCTTATAAACAAAAATGATGATGACTCCTCCTTGTACAAAACATTCCGGAGATAAAATACCCCTCCATTAGGATCTCCGGGAGAGGGGTGTGCTGGGGGCGCCTGCATCAAGATTTAACATATCCTTCTCGAATATATGTGGCCTAAATTCTAACCTGAACTCCGTCCACCATTTCCTCCAGGCTAATAGGCTCCAACTCCTATTCCTCACCGAAACCCAAATCAGTGCCAAAACAGCCACAAATCATCCTAATTTACCGAGGTATGAGCTCCTTACTTCCTTTAGATTGCATGGAGGCGTGGAGGCATGGAGGCATCTACCCTGCACCAGACTCCATAAATTAGAAGCTGGAAGAAAAGACATAATTTGGCTAAAACTCTCTCTCAGGGCTGCAACTAAATTCATCTGTTGCATTTACCGGTCACCTTCTGACAACAGCTTTGTCCAGATCTACGACTACCTTTCTGAAAAAAACGACCATCTGATTTCTGAATATCCTTTCTCCGAGGTCACTATTCTTGGTGACTTCAATGTCCATAATAAGGAATGGCTAGGATATTCAAAAGCCGATCCACAAGGCAGAGCAGCGGAGGCCTTTGCAGTCAGCAATTCTTTAGCCAATATGGTTCAGCAACCTACTGACTTTTCTCGCATCCCAACACACAGCTCAAATCCCTTGGATCTCCTTCCTACTACAAAACCTGAATGTTATAAAACATCAGTCACCGCTCCCCCTTGCTGGCTCAGACCACCGTATGGTCACTGCTTCCTGCGCCATGCAACCCCAGGTCACAACTCCGCGAACTGGGACGAAATGCAGTGTTACTTTTCCTAATTTTCATGGGCGTCTGTCTGCTTCTCTCATCCTGACCCCTCTGATATCTTACAAAACGTCACCGAAATCATCCAAACTGGCATGGCATTATTTATTCCACGTAGACAGAAAATCTCTTCAGCCACTCAAAAGCCCTAGTTCTCTAAAACATCTGACAAGGCCAGATTTGAAAAGGTCAAAGCTCACAAAACGCTTCTACACAATCCCAGTCAAGAAAACCGTCAAGCATTTAACGACGCAAGAAACCGCTATGTCCGCATTCTTTCTGAGGAAAAAAACTCGTTTGATAACCACATCAAAAACAGAGTCCTCTCAAGCTCCAACGGCAGCCAACCCTTCTGGAGTCTTGCTAAATCTATTGGGAATAATTTCTGCAAGAGCACGTGCCCACCTCTTGTTTCAGGGGATGAAATTGTTTCTACCGCCCTGGGCAAGGCTGAACTTTTTGCCTCGTTCTTCGCCTGCACTTCTACTCTCAACCCACCTTCCAATGTTCAACCACCAACAGTCCCCAATGTCGCGCATAAAATGACGGATATCATGTTCAAAACTAAAAAGGTACGAAAGATGCTCTCTTCTCTTAATACCGGGAAAGCCTCTGGCCTTGACGAGATCCCAGCAATTGTTCTCAAAAAATGCGCACCAGAACTTGCTCCTGTCCTGACTCGTCTGTTTCAGACATCTTACAATAGAGGCATATTCCCTAGTAACTGGAAAACTGCTCGAGTACAACACGTCCCCAAGAAAGGATCCAAAGCGCTTCCTAGAAACTACAGGCCTATTTCTCTCCTTTCAGGTGTCTCTAAAGTGATGGAAAAGTATATAAACACCAAATTACTAAAAGTTCTTGGAAAACACCGTCTAATCCACGACAGGCAGTATGTATTCTGTCAGCGCAGATCAACTGCCGAACTCCTTTCCTTTGTCACCCATTCTTGGAGCAAGTCTATGAAACTACGCGGTGAATCCCAGATTGTCGCTCTAGACATATCCAAAATATTCGACCAGGTCTGGTACGCAGCGCTGCTTAATAAACTTCCGGCCTATGGCCTACCACCAAAACTCTGTACCTAGACAGCAAATTTCATCTCCAACCGGAGCATTTCTGTTGTCGTGGATGGCCATTCCTCTAAACTGTATCCAATAAATGCAGGAGTCCCTCAAGGTTCAGCTTTAGCCCCTACTTAATTTCTTCTCCACATCAATGACCTCTTATCTAGCAAATTCAAGCCGGTTCACAGCGTTACGCGGACGACAGCACCCTTCACTCAAATATACAATATTCTAAGCCTGTCTCTTGAGCCCAATTAGATGAGGATCGCAGACTCATGGAGGGTTCTGTCTCTGTGGATCTTCAAAAAATATTAGACTGGGGAAGTAGAACTCTTGTACAATTCAACTACACCATATCTCAGTCTTGCTTTCTATCTCATAAGAGATACACCAGCCCTAGACCCATCACAATAAACAACCAAGTTATTCAAAGTAATGAGTCCTTTTCACTTGTTGGCATCTCTGTGGATCGAGATCTTAATTGGCATCAACATGTCACATCAATTGCAGAAGCGGCTGCTAGGAAATTAGGTTTCCTCTTCTGGGTTCGAAAATACTTTTCACCAGCTAATCTCTATACTTTATATACTTCACAAATAAGACCAAACCTCGAATACTGCTCCCATGTTTGGGGTGCTGCTGCCGCTTCTACACTCGCTATCCTGGACTCCATTCAGAAGAGAGCTATACGTCTCATCGGTGACCCTACCCTCACATAAAGGCTGCCATCCCTCGCGCACCGACGTGCCGTTGGTGACCTCTCTCTCTCTTTTATAGATATCTAGCTTTCTTCCATAGTTCCTCCACCTGCTGCTACCAGAGGAACAGGGCGAATGCACCCTTTTACTGTCCAGGTCACCAGACATAGAACATCCTGTTATGCCCACTCTTTTGTCCCGAGGACTTCCAAGTTGTGGAACTCCTTGCCGGCACACGATTTTCCTTCTCCCCCGAACCTCCAAACCTTCAAGTCCAGAATTAACAAGTTGCCTCTTTTCTCCTTGTCGACACCCACGGTACGATAGTATTTAGGCTGTAAGCCCTCGTGGTGTGTTGTTGAAATTAAAAAATATATATATGCCTAAACAAAAGTCAGAATTTTACCCAAAATCACTAGTTTCTATCTTGAAGAACTGATAATTTGGTAACCAATAAAGTGACTAAATATTCAATTTTGCATAATTCACAATTGTTACATTTCAGTTTGAGTCCCTTCGGTTCCAATTGTGAACATCCTGGTAATCCTGTCAAAGTCCTTGAAATTGAGAAAGATGGTACAGGTAGTGATTTTTTGAATAATTTTTTGTGTGTGTTGTAAATATCTTACTGAATGGCTCAATTTATTTGTTCAGGAGTGTATGAGATATCAACTTTAAATTTGGTATCCAATTAGCACCCTTCAAATTGTTTTGGGTAAGATCGCGTCAGGGGGTAACGGATAAATGAGGGGTGATTGGTGAAAACTAATATTTTTTCGTTAAAGCTCGAGTAATATAACGTCTCACAAGTTTATGCGTACAGAAATACGAATATTATCTTTGTGGTCAAGTCATGGACCCTAAATTCATTTGATGAGAATGTCTTTCTTAGGAGAGTAGGTTATCACAGCTATGTGTGAGTTATGATTCAATTTGCAGCACTATTTTTTAGTCATTGGTGTGATATATATATATATATATATATATATATATATATATATATATATATATATATATATATATATATATATATATATATATATATATATATATAAAACATAAAAATCAGAACATACCTCGGATATGTGTTCTAGAGGGGCTAAGTTCCCGCACATTTGATGAACTTTTTCCACTAAAATTCACTAACGCTATTTAAATGAATGATTCGGACGCACATTGGCGATTGTAGCATGCACCAAATTTCAACTTTCTAACTTAAAAGAAAATGATTTATGAGAATTTGACAGATTTTTATAAAAATTCGCTACCATAACTCTTTTGCGGGTGTTTTTTGTTAACTGGTTTAATATGTACAGATATTTGTGATTCAGTATATTTTACGATGTCACAGCATCCAACTATTCGTTTTTAATACAAAGTTGAGACAAATGTGCCTACTCCCTAAGTAAACTAATCAGCAGTTCCAATTTCCGTTAATAGTACGACCCAGTTAGTGAAGCTTGAAGACAATTGTGTAGACAAAGAATCCTGGAGAGCTTAAGACGTTGATGTTTCAGGCTCATTGCCCCTATTCTGGGAAATGCCCTTCTAGAATAGAAAAGGAAATTAATTCGGACGTTTAAGCAGAAGAATTGAATAGATGTCTTTATGTATAATGCAGTCGAATTCCTTTGACCCAGCCGTTGTGTTAATCTTAGGCAAAATATCTAGATCAAAATGTATAATTAAAAAAGTCTGGACGCAGCAGGTGCTTTATGGATGTGAATTTTCTTTGAAATGTTTTTAATAACAAATATGTCTCTAATGGAAGCAGACATCAATCTGGTTACCGGTATAGCCTATATAGCAGAAACAATATACCATATTTTATCAAAATTACTTATTGTTTGAAAATGTACAAATTTTTTTAAAATATAATCTTAAAATGTTTACGTGAAAACTGGTTTCCTAGCCAACAAACCTTAGGTTAATAGCAAGCTGAGTTATTGAAATTTGAAGGAGTTAATGAAAATTCGCTACCAAAACGCATTTACTGCGTCTGGATTTTTTCGTACAAACATGCATCATATTTCGATGCAAAATGCAAAAATGCAAGAATATAAGCGTGTTTGAAAATAACAATTGTAGGGATCACCAACGACTTATCGACCACGCTCTGATTGTCAAAATATTTTTATAAGATGTAGCTTAAGACACCCTATAATGAACGTATACATTTTTCTCTGGTATCTTGTATAATAACCATTATATTGAGCTTTACCGTAGAAATACGTCACCTTGTATATATGCAAACAGATAAAAACTGAAAGTAAACCCGGATATGGATTCTAGGGGGCTAGTTTGCGCTCACTTGAAGAAATCTTTTTTCGAATTCAAAAGTCGCGGTTGCCCCATTAACGAATTTTTTCTACGAAAATTAGCTAAAAATTATAGACCGTTAAACCATAAACTTAACTAAACTTACAGCCAAAGCGCCAACATAACTAAACCCACAGCTAAAGCATCATAAATGAATTTTCTGTCGGTTGAAACTGAAACTTAAGGGTTCGCAGAACACCCTTCTTGAAACATTTTCTTTTCATAATCCGTATTTGGTTCTGGTTCTTGTCCTAAATATTGCCAATTTTGACGTTTCAAATCGCGACTTTGGCGTTTTGAGGAAAACTCCAATTTTTTTTTCTTTAACTGCGAATAACTTTTTTGTCTTTAAACTTAGAGACCTAATTTTGGTACATGATTCACTGTTTATAAAACAAACAGGCGTACCAAATTTGGTTGCCCTTACTTTGTTATTTCCGGAGATATAGGTTTTTTCCGAAAGAAAACACAAATTTTTTCAGGAAAACCTGCGCTGATTTTCCTGGCTAACCAACTTATTCAAGTGCTTACAAAGGGAAGGTACTCAGAAAATTTGATCAAAATCGGACCATTATTTTTTGAGTTATCGGTGAGATATATATATATATATATATATATATATATATATATATATATATATATATATATATATATATATATATATATATAAATTGAAACTGACCCTGGATATGGGTTCTAGGGGGCCTACTTCGCGCTCATTTAAAGAATTGTTTTCAAAATTCAAAAGCCGGGATCTTCTTTTTAGAGATTTTTTTTAGAAAGTTCACTAAAAGCCGTCGGCTTTAAAGTGTAGGTAGGATCATTTATAGTTTCTTTCAAGTCTTTCCGATTTACCTGAAACAAACAAAAATGTCACGTTATATCAATTTTTATCTCGCATAGAAAATGCATGTAAAAATAGTTTTTGTAATTGAAGAACATATTAAATATTCTTTTCTGTAATATGAGATGTTGGGCACATTAAATATTTGACGAATCTCACACAGGGAAAAGAGAATGCAATGCGCACCAAACAGTTAATATCAATACTCAAACTTTTTCTATAATTCGTGGTTTATTCTTGAGATCTTAGATTTTATACTTTCTGGTTTCTTTTGTATTCCTCACAGTGTGTTCCGTATACTTTTTTCTTCATACCTCACTTTGTGTTATCTTTAATTCATGCTTTATAATTTTTATTAACTGCAATTCATATTTAATACTTTATGCTTCGTTGTTTGTACTTTGTTGTCCTAGTGGTATTACAATACGACGTTTTAATAATTTTTTTCGCAGAAAACCTGACAGTCTGGAAAAATGCCGAACCGACAAAAGCAACTAAGGCAAAGGACTTAGTTATTAGTAATAACAATCTGCATACAATTTCAAACAAGGTTGACATGTTCAGGCACTATCTGAACAGACATAAGATTGACATATCATGCATCACAGAACATTGAGTGCCGCATGAGTTTCTCAAGTGTCTGAACCTGGGAGGCTATAAAGTCGCAGCATCGTACTCCAGAGACAGTGGGCGGCATTGCGGAGTGACTATCATTGTGCATAATGGTATACATTATTTGAAGACTTCTGAGTTGGAGCGGTTCACTGTCGAGAGACAGGTGGAAATAACTGCTGTTTCATTGCCGGGAACAAATATGACTGTGTTGGCTGTGTAGAGACCACCATCTGGTGATGTTGGGACTTGTATTGAAAGTTTGTCAAATTGTCTGGGAGGGCTGTCTGCCTTGCCCTATACACAAATATATGGAGTAGATGATTTCAACGTCGATATACTAAAATCAAGCCGGTTAACTCACAAACCTGCATTGACAACATATTTACAAACTTGAGTACAATAAATTTTGGCAAGGAATGTTTCGTCCTCATATGTCAGGTCACTATGCGCACAAACTAAAAGTAATAAGTGATAGGTCCATGAATCCTAGACGTCTGGTTCAGAGACCAGTGATAACAGGTGACACGTTGCCCTATCGTCTCATCTGGAGGGGAGGCACTCCTGCGTCTGACTGGACTGGAGCTACAGGTGTTTCGGTGTTGCTTTTCACAACTGCTTCACCATCTGCTTCCCTACGAGGTTGGTTCAATATGGCTCACGAGTTCAGAAGAATCTGAGGAAATACAGAAACTTAGAAGCGCAATGCAGCCAGCACAGACTATCCATCAACAAGAAGTGAAAATTCCAAAAACATTTTAGGGTCCTTGCAATCACGTCAACGTGATAGCTGTACAAACCATTCTGTACATCAGAATGTACAGGCTATTGCGAATGCCGTGAACAAGAAGAAGGAATTTGGGGTGTGATATAAATAGGTAGTCGGGGAAGGTGACGACAAACTGCGCCAATAACAGTTAATTAGAAGCGGAAGACCTGACCAAATTTTTCCGCGACGTCATCGACTGCACAGCGGGGGAGGGTCAAGTTCGTCGGTCAAGATACTGCAGGGGAAGAGAGCTAGAAATATCCACTAAATCTTCATGGAACCAAATACTTCTCAAGAATTATGTGATATAGTAAATTCCCTAAAAAGCAAGTTATCTGTGGATATGTATGGGATGACGACGTGTTTAATGAAGAGAATTTTGCCTGTAACTGCTGAAATTCTGACTATATGTTTCAACAGATGTTTACAGGAGGGCGTATTTCCTGAGGCTTTGAAGCAGGCCAAGATTATTCATATACATAAGTCACATAACTTGGATGATTGCAATAATTACTGACCGATATCTACCCTACCGGTATTCTCAAAGAACTGATAAGAAGAAGGTTATTTTTTTTTGTGAGACAATACAGCAACCTTCATGAACGACAGCACGGATTCCAGGTCGGTAGGTCAACAACAACGGCACTAGAGAGTTTGATGAATGCCGTTGCGAAAGCTTTTGACGATTGGCATGAAGCAGAGGTAATTACGTGCGACTTAAGCAAGACATTTGACTGTCCACTTTGACATACTTCTGGAGACATTAAGCTACTATGAAGTAAGAGGTATAGCTCTGAATATAATATAGTCCTTTTTTAATGACCGGGTTCAGTCAGTGCTATGGAAGGCTCAACTCTCGGACAGTTGACCTGGAATATGTGGAGTGCCACAGGGCTTGATTTTGGGACCCTTGCTCTTCCTTGTGTACATCAATGACCTACCTTCCAATATTCCTGCTGATGTTACAAGTCTATACGCTGATGACATGACATTCCTAAATGTTGCACCAGATGCTGTGAAGCTCAAAGACCCTGGCGATGACACATTTGTAAGGGCATATGCTTGGTTTAGCACCAATGGACTCAAGCTGTACTTCGAAAAAATCCACAGATTCCTATTTAGTACAAACAAGAGGAATCGGGGCTCTTCCAAGTTTCTTGGGATGAGTTTTGAGGGTTTCGGTGCTGGAAGCTCGTTCGATGGAGATGATAAAGAAACTTTCTATCGCCGTTTTCATTATGCGAAGAATAAGAACCGTGGCGGATGAGGAAGCGTGCAGAATGACATATTATGCCAATTTTCCTTCTGTACATATAATGTATAAACATATATATATATATATATATATATATATATATATATATATATATATATATATATATATATATATATATATATATAAAGTCTGAAACTGACGTCGGACGTGGGTTCCAAAAGCTCTAAGTCGCGCTCATTTAAAGAAAATTTGAAAGTTGTAACCTCTCTAAAATAAAAATTTTCGTTGTGAAAATTCGCTAAAATGTTACACACTTTTACCCACTTTTTTATTTTTTATTGTGAATTTCGAGGGTTTTTTTTTCTTTAAGTGAAAGCCATGATGTTGTTTGTAAGCTTACAACTTATTTAGAAATTTAAATTTTTTACAGATCTCTCAAGAGAATTTCCACCCTTTTTAGCATTATCGTCGTATTGAATGTAACTTTTGTATTGCTGTTCACTTTTAAAGTTCTAGCTAACTATATAAAGGCAAGTTGAAAAGAATGCGCCGAAGTTGATGAAAGAGCGAACTTCGCTGAAATATGTTCCACTCGTGTTTGTAACAAAGCAAAAGATTCATGAATTTCACGTAGTAGAATTTGCAAGTAATAAACGTTTTATCTCATAGAAAAGAATGCTCAGCTCGTTGTTAAATTTTAAACATTCTTTGACTGAGAACCTTACAAACTTAACGAGAATTTTATTTAAGTATCCGTGTAATTATATCATTAAATTACCATCATTTTGTTGGCCACATAAGATCTGTGGATTATTCGTTAGTTTTGCATCTTTTGAGCTTCTATTATACCCAGATTCATCCATAAATAAAAACTTTCTATTCTGTTTATTCCTTATTTTAATATACGGACTTTCCAAAAAAAAAAAACTAAAATCCAGTGAGGGTCGGCCATAATCACCTCCGGACTAGGAACACTCAGAAATAGAGGCGCCTTACAGGCGGGCATCTAGAGTAGACTGGACAGTCGCTAAAGAGGTGGTTACCTGGAGCAAAATTAGATGGGCCATTAACAGCTTTAATCCATTCAAATCCCCGGGATGAGATGGAATAATGCCCATCATACTTCAACAGTGTATAGACATACTGGCGCCGGCGCTTACTCTCATAATAATGGCCACCCTGGCTCTGAGGTATATTCCGAAGGCATCGAGACTGGCCAGGGTCGTATTTATTCCTAAACCTGGGCATCCAACAGACCAGGCAAAATCCCTGAGGCCAATAAGTCTCATGTCCTTTTTGCTAAAAACAATGGGAAAACTGCTCGACCGCCACATTAGGGGCGGTCTACTGGAAGCATATCCCCTACACTGCGGACAATATGCATACAGAGCAGGAGTCTCAACAGAAACGGCACTGCACCAACTGGAGAATACGCTGCAGAACAGGGAGGGGGCGCTGCGGGCCTTCCTAGACATACAGGGGGGCCTTCAGCAACACCTCATACGGATCGGTGCTGGCAGCTGTCAGGGAGCAACGAATAGAGGAGACGTGCTGGAGGTGGTTCGGCTCCATGCTCAGGGGCAGGGCGGTGGTCACCTTACTCGCGGGAGGGACTCTGCTGGCGGGGTGTCCGCAGGGAAGCGTTCTGTTTCCCCTCCTCTGCTGCCTAGTCTCGGAAGGCCTGCTAGGGAGGATCTCTGGAGGAGGATACATGGTACGGGGCTATGCCGACGACATTGTCATCATAATCCGAGGAAAGGTTACACAGTCAGTGTGGGAGCGCACGCAGACCGCACTGAAAGTGGTCGAAACGTGGACGGTTGACCAAGGGCTCAAGGTGGCCCCGAGAAAGCAACCGTCATACCGTTTACGAGGAGAAGGAAGTGGGAGAGCCACAGAACTCTCATTCTATACGGTAGAAACATCCCAATGGCCAGGGAGGTAAAATATCTTGGGGTCGTATTGGACTCTAAGCTAACCTGGAATGGTCACGTTAAAAAAATGCTGCGTAAGACAATTATGACCTTAGCCGTCACTAGGCGGCTATATGGAAAAACGTGGTGACTAAGACCCTATGGCCCACTGGCTGTACACAAGGGTGGTCAGACCATCGCTAATATCCAGTGTCACACAAAAACTAGGCAAGAATCAAAGGATGGCCTGCCTCGGCATCACAGCGGCCATGAATTTAACCCCAACAGCCGCCGTGGAGAAGTTGCTGGATCGGACCCCTCCCTACACTTAGTTATCATGAGAAAGGTCAGACTAGGACTATACAGACTAGCCTGCAATGATAGACTGAAGGTCATCCCAGGCTGCAGGGGCCACTGCAAAATTCAGGAGATCGTGAAGGAGACCATGCTTGAAATGAGGTCAGGCTGCAGGGAAAACAAGTTTACAGTGGTATTCCCCAACCGCGAGGCATGACGGAGGGGGGGAGACGCCGGGGCATACCATGGGACACGCTCGTCTGGTTCACGGACGGATCCGGCGGGGAGCGTGGGACGGGGGTAGGCGTTTATTCGGAAGGACCGAATGTAAGTCACAGTATTTCCCTCGGAGCTCATGCAACGGTCTTTCCGGCCGAAATTTACGCCATCTTGCACTGCGTGCGAGAGAACAAGAGGACAAAGGTGACAAAGGAAAGGAGGTCGGCAGTTGATCTGCGCTGCGGGAATCTATACTGCATGTCGTGGATTAGACTATGTTTTCCAAGAAAACTCGGTGTTTATTTACTTTTCCATCACTTTAGAGGCGACTGAAATGAGAGAAATAGGCATGTAGTTGTTAGGAGGCGCTTTGGATCCTTTCTTGGAGACGGGTTGTACTCGAGCAGTTTTCCAGTTACTAGGGAATATGCCTCTATTGTAAGATGTCTGAAACAGACGAGTCAGGACAGGGGCAAGTTCTGGTGCGAATTTTGTGAGAACAATTGCTGGGATCTCGTCAAAGCCAGAGGCTTTTCTGGTATTATGAGAAGAGAGCATATTTCGTCATTTTATGCGCGACATTGGTGGGTGAACATTTGGAGGTGGGTTGAGAGTAGAATTGCCGGCGAACAACGAGGCAAAAAGTTCAGCCTTGCCCAGGACGGTAGAAACAATTTCATCCCCTGAAACAAGAGGTGGGAACGTGCTCTTGCAGAAATTATTCCCAATAGATTTAGCAAGAGTCCAGAAGGGGTTGCTGCCGTTGGAGCTTGCGAGAACTTTGCTTTGGATGTGGTTATTAAACGAGTTTTTTGTCTCAGAAAGAATGCGGACATAACGGTTTCTTGCGTCGTTAAATGCTTGACGGTTTTCTTGACTGGGATTTTTTAGACGAGTTTTGTGAGCTTTGACCTTTTCAAGTTTGGCCTTGTCACAGGATTTAGAGAACCAGTGCTTTTGAGGGGCTGAAGAGGTTTTCTGTGTACGTGGAATAAATAACTCCATACCAGTTTACATAATTTAAATGACGTTTTGCGAGATATCAGAGGGGTCAGGATGAGAGAAGCAGACAAACGCCAATGGAAATGAGGAAAAGTAATCCCACATTTCGTCCCAGTTTGCGGAGTTAACTCGGGTTGCATTGCGCAGGAAGCAGTGACCATGCCGTGGTGTGAGCGACCAAGTGGGGCGGTGACTGATGTCTTATAACATTCAGGTTTTTTATTAAGAAGGAGATCCAAGGGATTTGAGCTGTGTGTTGGGTTTCGAGGAAAGTAAGTAGGTTGCTGAACCATATTGGCTAAAGAATTGCTGACTGCAAAGGCCTCCGCTGCTCTCCCTTGTGGATCGGTTTTGGACGATCCTAGCCATTCCTTATTATGGACATTGAAGTCACTAAGAACAGTGACCTCGGACGAAGGATATTCAGAAATCAGATGGTCGGTTTTTTCAGAAAGGTAGTCGAAGAGCTGGACAAAGTTGTTGTCAGAAAGTGACAGGTTAATGCAACAGATGAGTTTAGTTACAGCCCTGAGCAAGAGAGAGAGAGAGAGAGTTTCATCCAAAGTATGTCTTTTCTTCCAGCTTCTAAATTGGGGAGTCTGGTGCGGGGTTGATTGCTACGGACGTATGCGCACACACCTCCATGCAATCCAAATGAAGTAGGGAGGTCATACCCCGGAAAATTAAGGTGATTAGTGGCTGTTTTGACACTGATTTGGGTTTCGGTGAGTAAGAGGGGTTGAGGCCTATTAGCCTGGAGAAAATGGTGGACGGAGTTCAGGTTAGAATTTAGGCCACCTTTATTCGAGAAGGATATGTTAAATCTTGATGGCGGCGACCCCTGCACACCCCTCTCCCGAAGATCCGAATGTAGGGGTATTTTATCTCCGGAATCTTTTGTACGAGGAGGAGCCATCATCATTTTTGTTTATAAGGGAAACCGACTCATACACCAGAACCGGAAACATCCGTTGGGACTTCACCGGTCCCTTGATTTAAGGGGTGGTAACTCATCGGGCGTATAAAAATCCTTTACTATCACGTAAAGGAAAAGTCCACTACCACCTGCCAAATAGATAGATATATCACCACGTAGATAAAGACAACCGAAAATTAATCAAAAATGTTAGACAACTAGGACAATTGAACGCTTTCGAAAGTATGTATACCACTAAGTATTGCAATAATAAAAGTTGTATGAATTTAGCACGGACAGCCGTTGTTATGGCAACAAGGCGACATCGCCTTTAAATTGTGATGATGAATCAATGTCGTTGATTGTGTTTCACCGTACATATAAGTATGTGGAACTTCTGCCAGATATAGCGAGGTTAGTTCAGTCTCCATACCCTCATGTTACGTATCCTATCCACATAACTGGATGCTGTGACCCTTTTCAAACTTCCTCGCCCTTTCAATGCTAAAACGGACAAGTTTAAAACTGCTCACCATTCGAATCAAGAATTCATGTAATTCAGTGGTATAGACAGATGTGATATGAACATCCCCGTTTTAATCTGAGATTGGCACTTGTACTAATTACAGCGGGTTTTAGACATAGATTAACAAACCAGAGGTTGCACGCGCACAAAGCAGCGGACCCAACCGCACGCTGGATTGTTACACAAACGGCACATTCATTTTCCAATCGTGACATTCATTTGGTCGGGCTTCAGCTTATTGGTTGGATGCATATTATTTGGTAAACAGTGCGAACAATGCCAACACGACGCTATTTGCTTCAGTAATTTGCTTTCAATTTGATTGTGTGTTTCATTCACATTACCGCACGCACATGCACATACACACATGGAGGATTACCGGGCTCTATGTGTACTAGAAATTGCAACTAGATTTGCACGCTGCCATTTTAGGTAAAATTAGATATATTCAGCAGTTAGTGTCAAAATTCATTCTTAAAAGAAATTCACTAATGAGGATCGTGACCTTTGAATCTTGGAAAAAATTCTTTGAATGAGCGCTAACTAGGACCCCTAGAATCTTTAAAACCGGGGTCAGTTTCAATTTATTTATATAGTTATATATATATATATATATATATATATATATATATATATATATATATATATATATATATATATATATATATATGGTGATTCCGGAGGCATGTGGAGTATTTCAGGGGTAGATTCAAGGGTCAAAATAAGTAAAATTAACACATAAGTTATAGTTCGAATGTCAACCATTCTTAAAATCATTAATTTAAAAAAACTTGGTGAAACAAACTTTTTTTTAAATCAAACCTTTTTCTCTTTTTTTAACAAACAATCACATGTCACCTAGGTGATATGTGCAAATCAATTTTGCATGATTTGTCAGAATTAGTTATCTGTCAGTTTGACATCGACTGGTTTACTCACGAATTCCTAAAATACCTCAAATATTCACATGTCACCTAGGTGATATGTGTAAATCAATTTTGAGTGATTTGTCAGTTATATATATATATCAAAAAATTGTGGGAACGCCGTCAGTTGTAGAATAAAACTCTTTATTATAGGCCGAGCTTTCGGAAAAATTTATTCCTTTATCAAGGATATAACATGAGTTCTACTAAACTAATTATCTAATAACAAACATAAAAAGAAATCTGTGTTTGTGTGTGCATATATATATATATATATATATATATATATATATATATATATATATATATATATATATATATATATATATATATATATATATATATATAAGTAGGTAATGCGGCACTTTGAGCAGACAGTGACGTCACAGGAAGTGACGTCACGGCGCCGGCGCCACGCCCTGGCGCCGGCGCCACGCCCTGGCGCCTGCCCTGGCGCCGGCGCCACGCCCTGGCGCCGGCGCCACGCCCTGGCGCCGGCGCCACGCCCTGGCGCCTGCCCTGGCGCCGGCGCCTGCCCTGGCGCCTGCCCCAGCGCCTGCCCCGGCGCCTGCCCCGGCGCCTGCCCCGGCCCCGGCGCCTAGCCACGCCCCGGCGCCAAGCCCCGGCGCCGGCGCCCAGCCACGCCCTGGGCCAGACAGTCACATCCGTGTTATTCCTAAGGTCATTGACCTGTCTTTGGCCAGACAGTGACGTCACATGACTTGTGCCAGACAATCACATCCAGACAGTCACATTTACATTTAGCCGTGTTATTCCTAAGGCCATTGACCTGTCTAGGAAACTGTGACGTCACACGACTTGGGCCAGACAGTCACATGCAAACATTCCAAAGTGTCTAACCTATTACTTCAAATTATTATATTTTGAAAAAAACCATTTGGAGCAGGTGAGTTTCGAACCCGGGGCATTCAGATGGGAGGCAACGATGCTACCCGTTGAGCTAAGCAGACGCTTATTAATTTATTGTTTTAGGTTGGTATATATATATACGACTACAAACAAACAATACATGTAACATAATTAAAGTTTATTATTAGACAAATGGATGATTTACAAAATAATGTTTAATATTAGAGGCTGCTGAACCAAAACGGAGGAAAATGGCGGAATGAAAGATGGAAGCCTGTGATACCTTACAAACCATACATGTAACATAATTAAAGTTTATTATTAGACAAATGGATGATTTACAAAATAATGTTTAATATTAGAGGCGGAACCAAAACGGAGGAACCAAAATGGCGGAAAATGGCGGAATGAAAGATGGAAGCCTGTGATACCTTAAGCTGACATCCCTGACATTATAAAAATGGCGGCTTTCGCTGATAAAGAATGGCGGCTTTCGTTCTTAAAGATGGTGCGCTGATAAAGATGGTTGAAGACTCCATTATTTAAAGATACGTCACCCCAACCTAGCCGACAAATGAGAGTGAGGTTGATAAGCGAGAATAATGGTATTGCCGACAAATGAGAGTGAAGGTTGATAAGCGAGAATAATGGTATTGGTCGAAGACTCGGAAGATCCGTGAGATGTACGCTGGAACCAACACATGCACGGTGTTAAGGAGGCCAAATCAAATTGGAATATACAATAAAATGGCCACTTCCGGTCTAAACTTTAAATCCTTGTATCTTTTCAACGACAAGTGATAGAAATGAACCGACTTTAAAAATATATCGTTTCGTAACAAGGTCTACAAGAAAATGAGATAAAAAACTTTAAACCCTTATCGCGGAAGATCCGTGAGATGTACGAGAGAACCAATACATGCACGGTGTTAAGGAGGCCAAATCAAATTGGAATATACAATAAAATGGCCACTTCCGGTCTAAACTTTAAATCCTTGTATCTTTTCAACGACAAGTGATAGAAATGAACCGACTTTAAAAATATATCGTTTCGTAACAAGGTCTACAAGAAAATGAGATAAAAAACTTTAAACCCTTATCGCGGAAGATCCGTGAGATGTACGCTGGAACCAACACATGCACGGTGTTAAGGAGGCCAAATCAAATTGGAATATACAATAAAATGGCCACTTCCGGTCTAAACTTTAAATCCTTGTATCTTTTCAGCGGAAAGTGATAGAAATGAACTAACTTCAAAAATGTATGTTTCATAACAAGCTCTACAAGAAAATGAGATAAAAAACTTTAAACCCTTATCGCGGAAGATCCGTGAGATGTACGAGAGAATCAACACATGCACGGTGTTAAGGAGGCCAAATCAAATTGGAATATACAATAAAATGGCCACTTCCGGTCTAAACTTTAAATCCTTGTATCTTTTCAACGACAAGTGATAGAAATGAACTGACTTTAAAAATATATCGTTTCGTAACAAGGTCTACAAGAAAATGAGATAAAAAACTTTAAACCCTTATCGCGGAAGATCCGTGAGATGTACGAGAGAATCAACACATGCACGGTGTTAAGGAGGCCAAATCAAATTGGAATATACAATAAAATGGCCACTTCCGGTCTAAACTTTAAATCCTTGTATCTTTTCAACGACAAGTGATAGAAATGAACTGACTTCAAAAATGTATCGTTTCGTAACAAGCTCTACAAGAAAATGAGATAAAAAAACTTTAAACCCTTATCGTGGAAGATCCGTGAGATGTACGCTGGAACCAACACATGCACGGTGTTAAGGAGGCCAAATCAAATTGGAATATACAATAAAATGACCACTTCCGGTCTAAACTTTAAATCCTTGTATCTTTTCAATGGAAAGTGATAGAAATGAACTGACTTTAAAAATATATCGTTTCGTAACAAGCTCTACAAGAAAATGAGATAAAATGATTTAAAGTTACGTCCCCCATTAAAACAAACCATTCATAAAGCTTTTGTTATTAGACATAAGACATAATAATTAATATGTTTAATATTAGACTATTAGATTTCGCATGAAGTTCAGAAACATACTGTAGGGGGCCCCTTGATGGGTAAATGGTATTCGTGTTTGAGCTTGTCTAGAATACAGCCGTTAGAAGTATGACATCATCCACAAACCTGTTCCACAAACCTGTTTGAGCTTTGTCTGTACGGTCGTTATCTAGTGTAATTTCCGTTGAATGACATCACCCCATTATTTGTGTTTGAACTTGTCTGTGTATCTGTTTAATATACGCAAGAGAGAGGCCCGCTTAGGGTAAATAACGTGTCAGTTGATGACCTTGGTGAATGTTATCTTGTGTTATATCTGTTCAATCACCCCCATTACTCGTGTTTGAGCTTGTCTAGTACAAACCGAAAGGATGACATCATCCATGTATTTTAGCTTATTATATAAATAAGTGAGCAAGTTCGGTTATCTTATTAGTTGTTGTACCATGTCGTTTAACAGTGTCTTATGGTATGGACACAAAAATAGATTGTTTGAAGAAGACTGTGAATTTGAATTAAAACAGTTGGTGTTAAAGATACAAGAAGAAGCCTTTATCGACGAACGTGATTCTGAAGGAGAAAATTATGAAGCCGGACATATAGTCGAGTTGTGTGACATATATTTAAGTGGGTTCTGCTCTACACAATTTTTTGCTTTGGCACTCATTCGATACCAACCGGGGGCCCCGTTAAGTGAACCGTTTTTCAAGTATTTACCCGAAGAAGCAAAACATCAATACATACGTTATTACGATAAACAAACCGTCCACACAGAGGCTATTTAGTTTATACAAAAGCCCAGTGGTATACAGATGAAACAAGAATGAATAGTGAGAACGACACCACAAAAGTTAGACTGTTAGTGTTACAGATACAAAAACAAGCTTATCGAGACGGGCGTAAGTCCGAAGCCGAAGAATATGAAAATAGACATATGGTAGAGTTGTGTGACTTATATTTAAGTGGATTTTGTTCAACACAATATTTTGCTGTGGCACTCATTCAACACCAACCGGGGGCCCTGTTAAGTGAACCATTTTTTAAATATTTACCCGAAGAAGCAAAAAATCAATACAAATATTATTATGATGCTGATGAGGTCACACTCGAAACAACGAACATTGAAATTGAACCGCCCTGCGAGGAAGAACTCAAACAAGAAACACTCGAAACGATGAGAGAAGGGTTTAATAAAGAATTTGAGTTTTCAAGCTGTGATGACATCCACAAGGTTGCAGACCACCTAAACGATATATTAAAGCACAGTTCTAATTTAAATGATGATGATGCTGAACGTACTAAATCCATTAATTTTCTAACACGAAAACTTCACCGTACAGACGTCACCGACATGTTATATACAATTTGTAACGAATATTTCGACAGTCTTCCAACCAATGCTGATTGGGATAGATATGAGAACAAAGATTGTGTTGTTGTAGACAAGTTTGTTAAAGTCTGGCAGAAATATCTGGATGATCATGCAGTGTAGCACGAAATATGTTAAAGTATTTAGTGATCGCAATAGATTTGTAAAATTTACCAGGAAACCACTCAGAACCATTCAACCGACGTTTGTGGTGGAGGGAACAACATCCGGCATCAGTGCAAGAAACGACTTTGCAAATGTTGTGAAATTTGTCAATCCGTTGGCGTTGAATGAAGAAAACCAATATTTGGCATTGGAAGAGTGGGATTTTTACGATTTCCTAGACAACATACGTGAGCTGTATAGGAAATATCTTAAAGGTGAAGACGAGCCAAAATAGCTTTATAGTGCATCATCTTAATTACTGTCACATAACCTATTCAAAGGTGCTAAGTGAAAAAAAAAAGCCTTGTGTATCGATCACGGTTTCACATCTATGCATCTATTCTTAAACGAAGATCACCATTTAAATGACGTGTGTAAATATGGCGGCTAGAGCATGCGTACAAGTAATTTGTTTATTAAAGTCCTACGTGTTTGGTATTAAATGAATCGTCTTGATTCACATAGTAAGTTAAAAGCAATAAAACTCAACACGGCAACAAAGCTCAGCTGTAAGAGTAATAATAATAATTAGATAAGTATAAAAGTTGATAATTTCAAACGGAGCATTTAGTTGAAAACTGAAGCAGACCGAGTATAATATGGTGAACAACGGTAGAAAACGAAAATCTGCTAAAGCAGAAAATAGTGGTGGTAAAAAACTTAAAGTGCTACAAGACGTCTTACTGGGTGATGCAATAGAAAGTATTATTCCAAAAGAAGAACCAAAAACGTTGGAAAACATGATAAGTGAACTTTGTACATTATATCCAACAGCAGAAGTTGATGAGCAGCAGAATCAGGCTATAGAAAATATAATTAATGCAGCATATCCAACAAACCTACAAACACCCTATCAGCCTACGCAAGAAGATATTTTCAATCAGAAGCTGGTGGAAATCAATAATAAAAACATCGAGAAAAAATTGAAAACAGAAGACTGTGAACTGATGTGTCAAACAACTTTTTCTCTTACGTCGAACGGCGAGAAGCTGCTTAGCATTGGCGTTAATCCAGTTTTAAATTTTTTGCCGTTAATTAAATTATCTCAGAAAAACTCTAATATACCTGTGTTTTTTGATGTGTGGACATTTGAAGAATTTTTAAACGTATTACCTACGATAATTTACAATTTGGAAAACAAATCTATAGAAACTAGTGAAACATATACTTTAACCAATTATCTTGTTAAATCACAAAGAAAAACTGTAAGTTTTAAGCTGAAACTCTGTGGTAAGGAATATGTAATTAATTTTAACTTGTCAATTCAATCACTTAAAATACTAGAAGATATCGGATGTGTAGCTAAGGATTTATTGTTAGAACTAAGCTGTAAAAGTTTCTTTAATTTGAAGATGTTTGCTAATGATTTAAGGACCGAATTAGCTAAATTTAGAGACATTTCCCTAATTAGATGTGCCTTTTTCGTAGCTAGAGAAAGATATAGTGATACTTTAAGCATGGTATGTGAATTTGTTACAAAATACCAACACGTACTTAATGATATTGTAAACTATCGCAAATTTTAAATGTATAAATTGTAATAAAGAAATTGTAAAAAATATATTCGTTTTATTGAATAATTTTTACAAGGATATGTGTCAACACTGTTTAAAAATAAAAAAATCTGAGAACACTATCTACATCCTCCGGAAAACACATTAGAACCAGATGTTTCCGGCGACTAATTAACCGCTATCTACATCCTCCGGAAACTCTATAGGATGTTTCCAACAACTAATTAACCACTATCTACATCCTACAGAGTTTCCGGAGGATGTAGATAGTGGTTAACGGTTAATTTCACAAAAACTTGCGTCAGCTATGAGGTTTCATACACAGATCGTGAAAAAGTAACGAGGACTACTTTTTTTTTTTACGATCTAAAATATTTATCCAGCTCGCCAATACCTGTAAAAAATCCAATTCGTCTTCATAAGGCAGCTCATTTAGGTTAGGCTTATTTATTTACTTCTTTATGTACTTATCTATATAGTTATTTATTTACTTCTTTATGTACTTATCTAGTCAAACGTTCCTAATATTAGTTTCTATACTCTTTCAAGATTTCCTTGTGAAAATATTTAGTTTAAAGACGTGTTATAACGTCTAAAGTGATTGTAGAAATTGAAAATCAATTGTAATACTGCTTATATTTAAGCGACTTGTCATAAATTTGCTAATAACGAAAACTTTACGTTTAGCTTTGTGTTGAGTAGGTTGTTGAAATAAAAAAAAAAACACATATTTTACAATGTTTATTTTAATAAAAGCATATATTTTACAACGTTTGTTTTATTATAAAGTATTGTAATACAAATTATTTTATATCTTTGCTAGTTATCCATGAGTTATGAGATTTATCAAAACCAAGCCATTTCACATACGACTTGGCGCCTTTCTTTCTGATTACTCTTTCAACTAAATAATAATCAGGGGTTGCAGTCTTTTGTAGCTCCTCTTCATAAAATCCACCACTGATTGGTTTGCCTTGCATGTCTTCTATTAAATAGGTGGTTGGATTAGTGCAGTGAACTTTAGTGATTTTAAACAGCTCCGTTGACCAACGCGGTGTATAACCTTTCTCAAATAATGTTTTAGCTTTACTTAGACGTACAACATCACCCACTTTAAATTTATTTTTGTTAAACACTTTCAGATTCGAGTAAACTTGTTTCAGGATAGCTTCTTCATTTTTCTTGTTAACATCTTGAGGTTTTACACCAGTTGTTCGATGAACAGTAGCGTTGTAAGTAGCAGTGACATCAGGTAGTGTATTAACCCACTTGTAGGAGCCAATCAAGTTGAAATTTTTATATATCTTCTCTTTTAAGGTACGTATGACTCTTTCCACTATTGCAGCCTTCTTCACGCTATAAGTGCTGTAGTGATTAATGTTGTATTTTTTCATTAAGGCGTTAAATTTAGCGTTATAGAACTCGCGACCAAGATCAGACTGGATGTTAGAGGGCGCTGTACTAGTAGATAAAATATCAGCCATAGCTTTAGTCACCTCTCCAGCAGTTTTAGATTTAAGAGGGCGAGTCCACACGTACTTTGAAAAACAATTAATAACCACTAAAATATACTTGTAACCAGAGTTGTCTTTGTAGTAGTCTGTAAATTCTGCTAAATCAATCTGCCACAAATCATTTAAACCTTTGATTATTGTACGTCTACGTTTAAAATTGATTCTTGCCGGTTTATATAACTCATCAATAATTTGTTTTTTGGTATCAGATGGTTCAACTGTTTTGCGTCTCATGGCGATGTTGGATTTAAAAGTATCCACTTATCATGTAAATCTTTTAGTTTGCTGTCTATCTCACCTAGCTTCTTTTTCAACTTGTTATTCTTTAACACATCAATATCTTTTAAAACTTGAGCAGCTATCGTCTTGTCTAAATTTTTCAATTTGTTTTCAAACTCGCTTTTAAGAGCAGCTAGTTCTGATTTATGTACAGCTTCAAGGGTTATAGCGACAAGACTCTGTGATACTTCATTTTTATTCTTCTTATACTCATCTGCCCACACATCGACAAATTTTCTATTCACACCATCAGCAGGCTCGATAGGATCACCTACGTTACATAATTTATGGTTTTGCACATCAAAATCACCACTTGTAGTTTTCGGAAATGTTTCTCTGTGCACAATTTTGTTTAAGAAGCTGGGAGTCTTTGTAGAACGTCCGAACTTATCGATAGACATTTTTACACTGAACTTATTTTATTTGATTCCAACTAAACTCCATTTTTGATATCCGTTTATCCACCATAACCCAAACTGCTGCCACTGCTTCCTGAACTAAATTTCTATTTATCCCTTCGATAGCACCATCGATATACTCCTTAGTCACAAACGTTTTTTTAAGTTTATTTTCAATCGTAATCACTGCTTGATTTAAATCGTCTTTAGTAGCAAACGTATTTTTCAAGTCAGCTTCAAGTTTTGAAACTGCTAGATCTATATAATCTTTTTGAAGTTTAGATATAGCGGTATCAGCCATAGCAGTAAACGTTTTATGGAGAGGAGACACTGTTTGATGTATGTACTCCTTGATATCCTCTTTAAGACTAATTAATGTTTCATCAATGTTAGTTTTAAGCGGAAACGAGCTGTAGGCTTCATGTTTAAGATCCATATAATTTTTCATTAATTGCTCTTGCAGCTTTTGTAGTGATTGATCAACACCAGTCTTAAGTGGAAATGAGTTATAGACTTCACGTTTAAAATCATCATAGTTTTTAAATTTATGTTCAAAGTCTTTTTTTAAAGCTTCCAACTCCGGCTTATGTACAGCGTCAAGCAGTATAGCAATTTGAAGTGCTACAGCATCTTTGCTCACCTTATAATCAGTTTTAGTTTTCTGATAGTCAACTTTAGTTTTCTGATAGTCGTCTATCCATACATCGACAAATTTTTTACTTACACCATCTGTAGGTTCAACAGGGTCACCCACGTTACACAGCTTATGGTTTTGCACATCAAAATCACCACTTGTAGTTTTCGGAAATGTTTCTCTGTGAATAATTCTGTTTAGATGTTTTAAATTCTTTGCAGAACGTCCGAATTTATCGATCGGCATTTTGAAAATGGTGAAAAACACACAAGTCTGTTTATATAACACCCACTTCCTTCAGTTCTTCAATAATAGACTGAATTTCGTTGTTGTGTGCGTTATTACCAGCTGCTTGAGAAGCTACTAACAGTCTAAGTCTATCAACCAACTCGTTTATATCATCCCAGTATACATACTCTTTCTGTTTTTTGGTATGTAGCATGTATGGCATACCACGGCCTAAAGTTACCGAGGAAGATCGCGCTCTAGCACCTTCTTGTTTTTCTAAAATTGGTTTTATTACATGTTGATATTTGGTAGAGGTGTTTCGTAGACCGTCTTCTTTAGGATTGTTCTCTTTTCTGTGAAGACTAGTAGTTGCCATTATGTCTGCGTAGTCACGTAAAGCTTCCCGATTGTTCAAAGCACTCATACCAGGTTTTCTCAAAAATATCAATTCCAACAGATGATTAGTACCGTAATATCTTCTGTCACCAACCACAATTTGAAAGGTTTCTCTATTTTTAAAATCTACGTTAGTAACAACAAATTTAATAGGTTTGTTTCCAAGCATCCAAGTGTTGGTAGCTTTATCATAAGTAACACCATATGTTTGATCACAGGAATGATTATCTGTAAAATATTTATCAACATAATATCTAACAACTATTGGATAGGAACTTAACATTCGTTCGTACACTGCTTTTGGTGTATTTGCAGCAGCATCTAATTTTCTATAAGCTTTAGTAGCCCATAATTCAGGTTCTGGTGCCTCCGCCTCCAATTCAAACGTTTCATCATCACTAAGGAATGGAATTTCCTCTTTTGCTGCTGTTGGTTTGACATCAACTTCAGTTTTAGTCGGTTTCTGTTCAGTTGTTTGAGTAGTAGCCAATAATGTAGCAGGTTTCTGTTGAGTAGTAGCTAATGATGTGGTAGTTTTAGTCGGCTGGTGTTGAACAGTAGCCAATGCTGTGTTTTTCGATATATCACTCAAAGGTTTTAAGATGGGTTTATATAAACGATGTAATGTTTCATCTGTCTCTGTTTTGCCAAGCTTCAAAGCTAAATATTTCTTTCGAATTATCTTTGATAGATCAGCTATTTTACGTTGTATATTTGGTGGTGCTACTATTTTACGGTGACGAGCAGCTTTAGATTTTTTCGACATGTTTACTCTATGTCGAACAACTTAATACTAGCGTTTTCCAGTCAACTGAGATATATAAAGTGATCAAACCCTTTGCGGTATCTTCCTTGTGTTAAATCAGAATCTTTAACGACAACCACCATATCATGTTTGTTTTGCCAGCATTCACCACAAAGGAGCTTGAACTTTTCAAAACTCATATCGGTAGTTACATGATCATCATACACATGTTTAAGATTAGTTTCATCTTGTTTAAATAAAACTATAATGTTAGCATTATCACGCACCAATTGCTTCGGAACTTTGCTATATGTCTGACATAAGTAGAAACTATCAATATTTTTATGTCTACCCATACAAAAATACGATTTTATTTTATCTTGCTTATCACAAGCTACATCATCAAATATAAAAATTGAATTACTCTTTGCATCTGCAGGATCTAATATCTCCTCGTTTTCACTATATGGATAGTATCCAACACCTTTCGTAGCATCCAACACCTCCTTCAACATACTGTATTTAGGTTGATATAAAGACTTTGAGTATACGTATACGTTTTGAAATTTTAAACCGTTGGGTTCAAACAACAAACTTAGCATAACATTTGTTTTACCACATCCACTTGGACCACATATCAAACATCTAACTGTGTTTGGTAAAAGAAGTCCATGTCTTTGCTGTTTAGGTGATGGAATGGTAACAACATCATCTATGTTTGTGACTGGTAGGGTAGCTTTTGCGTGTTTAACAATACGCATCGTTAACTAAACTAAAACTTTTACGAGTGCAATCATCTATATAAATACTTAGATTTATCATACCTCATTAGCAGTATAAATGTTGGTGTGCCAAGGTGAAGGTCTTGTTAACACTACCATCAACAAATTACCTGTTGAGCTGCATGTTCCTGGTTATCAATTTTGTGGCCCGGGTACTAAACTTAAAGAACGTTTAGCAAGAGGTGATCAAGGTATCAATCCTTTAGATCGTGCTTGTCGAGATCACGATATCGCATACTCTCAATCAAAACAGTTGAGTGATAGACATCGAGCTGACGAGGTGCTGGAGAACCGAGCTTGGGAGAGAGTAAAGTCGAAGGACGCAAGTTTTGGTGAAAAGTTAGCTGCTTGGGGTGTTACAAACACTATGAAAGTTAAAAGAAAGCTTGGTATGGGTTTAACCCCAAAGACGGCAACCAAACGTAAACGTAGCAGTAAAAAAGTAAAATGTGGCGGTAAAATACCATTTAAAAACATAATAAATTTAATGAAAGGTGCCATAGCTGTGGGTGCGGAAGTTCCATCTGTAAAAAATTTACTACATGTAGCGAGAAAAGTAATTAAAAATGCTGGCGGTCGTAAGAAAGTCAAGACACCCAGAGTTATTCCAGTACCGAAAAGTGGCGGTTTCCTTCCACTACTACCTTTAATTTTTGGTGGTCTATCAGCGCTGGGAGCTCTAGGTGGTGGTGCTGCGGGTATTGCTAAAGCCGTGAACGATGCTAAATCAGCCAAACAAAAATTGGAAGAAGCAAAACGTCATAACCAAACGATGGAGGCTATTGCTGTTGGTCACCGAGGTAGTGGCTTGTATATGAAGAAACAGCGAAGCGGTTTCGGTTTATATTTACATAAACCAAAAAACGTGTAAAGTGTTTACCAGCAAGACCTCTAACAAATATAGATCTTGTGAAATTTGCTGGTAAAATGAAAATTCCATATTTTAGAGGTGTATACATGCGAGATACTTTACCATCGAATGGATCACGCAAGAATGAATCATTTATCATGAATTTGCAAACAAACAAAGAGCCAGGTAGTCATTGGGTTGCAGTTAAGAAACGTGGTGACACGGCCGTGTACTTTGACTCATATGGAAACTTGAAGCCGCCAACTGAACTGTTGTATTATCTGAAAAACTGTACTATATTGTATAATCATGATGTATATCAAAAGTATAATACTTATAATTGTGGTCACTTATGTTTAAAATTTTTAAATAAAAGACTTAAACAGTAGTATCTGTGTTTCAGTCATGGCGCGTACGTTTGCTTTGAAGGGTTCTTCGTCCTCTTTATCGATGGAAATATTTCCACCGTTAGTATTAAAACCACACTTTGAGTATTCGCTCGCGCTTGCAAACTTTCATACATATAACACTATACCAAACATAGAACGTGGGTGTAATAAGTTTCATTATTTTTCTGCTGTGAGTGGTAGAAAGATTCGACAAGAAATAAGTATTCCAGATGGTTCATATGAAATCAGTGATATCGAGAAATACATTCAGAATGAGTTGTTACGACGTTATATTAAAGATAAACATCTGGATCCTGCAGTAGAACACAACATCGATGTGGTAAAACTGTTTTCGCTAAAAGCCAACAACAACACTTTGAAATGTGAGATTACATGTCAGTATGATATAGACTTTTCTACCGACGCTTCGATAGCACCAATATTGGGATTTTCTAAACAACGTCTTGCTACAGGTAAACTTTACGTTTCCAATTTACCCGTAGAAATTGTACGAGTAAAGACGATTCGTTTGGAATGCAACATAGTAGATGGTTCTTACCACGATGGAAAACCTACACATACAGTATATGAGTTTGCTCCTATGGTAGACCCTGGTTATGCGATTGATATAAAACCATATAGTAAGGTTTTTATGCCTCTTACCACACGTATCATTTCGCATATAAATGTAAACATTATCGATCAGAATTCAGTACCTGTGAACTTTCAAGGTGAGGAGATCATTGTGATATTGGAGTTGAAAGAGACACCAACATATTATGCTGATTATAAATAGTAGTAATCAAACCGCTCCAGCTTCAGTATCTTCGCTACCTGAGTCGAAAGCGGTTCTATCTTGGGAGAACATACAGTTTCTACAATCATTGGGTTACGATGTTAAGCAAACTACATATATTCGCAGACCCTGTGCACGACGAGTCAATCAGAGGGGAAGAAATACACACATACGCTCCTCAAACCAGATCGTTTGACCATAATGATACCTGTGAGTTTGCAATCAATCAACAAGATATTTTTTACGATTGGTCTTCATCTGTTCTACTGATAAATGGTAGTATCGAGACGAGTGGTACGATTGGAACTGTAGAAGTAACGTCTAATGCAGCAGCTCATTTGTTTTCCTCTATTGCGGTTGAAATGTGTAATCAGATTATTGAACATGTTAGAAATCCTGGTATAGTTACATCAATTAGAACACTTTTGGAAGCAAACAGTGATGAAGCAAGAGCTCTGATTCCAGCGGGATGGCATCCAACCGAAAACAATGTGATGTTAAAAAATGAACGTTTTTGCTACTGCATACCTCTTAGCTACTTGTGTAATATTTTCAAAGACTATAAAAGAGTGCTTTTCAGTAAATTGCTTCTACGTCTCACTAGAGCTCAGAATGATAGAAATTGCTTTATTTTGGTTGGTGCCGCAGATGCAGATAAAGCATTAAAGTTTAACATTGAGTATATGGCTCTGCAGGTGAAACATATCCACCCTAGTGAAGTTATACAGCAGCAATTATTAAAGTCGATTGCTCTAGATAAGAAAATCCTTATACCATATAGAAAATGGGAGATGTATGAATTACCAAATCTAAATAATTCAACGAAAGACTTGTGGTCTATTAAGACATCCTCAAACACTGAACGACCCAGATTTGTTATTGTGATATTCCAAACAGATCGATACAGTAACGTTAGAAAAGACATCAACGAGTTTGATCATGTGGGTATTCGAGATATAAGACTTCACTTAAATTCGAAACAAATCCCCACAGAGGGTATGAACCTGAACTTTAACCAAGCAAATTACGTCGAGGCATATAAAAACATGATTGAATTTCAACGTTCGTATGTTGGCAGAGAACCACAGCCTACCTTGGATTACAAGTCTTTCCTAAAATATCCCATGTTTGTATTTGATTGCTCCAAGTATAGCGACTCTATAAAACCTTCTACTGTGGATATCAAATTGGAAATGGAAAGTACTACCAACTTTCCCAATCACACAAAATGTTTTTGTGTAATTATACATGATTGCGTCATCGAGTATGCCCCACTCTCCAACATCGTACGCTATATAATGTAGCTGCAAGGATGTTGCAATCACTTTCACGATGAGGTTCGTGGTCGTTGATACTCAGGGTTTTTGTCTGCCTGAATTTACACCTAAAGAGTTTGTGATTTATAATGGTTTCCAAACAGTGCATTGTGTTTTTAAACCGCATACACCATTACGTTTACTGTCTGCAGACATAATCAAGCAAGTGAAGTTTCTACAAACACAACACCATTGCCTTGACTATAATTGTGGTGATATCAATTTAGAAGAATTACCAAACATAATAGCAAAACATATTATAGCCCAACGTGTTGACAGAATTTATGTTAAAGGTGAAAACAAGCAAAGGTTTTTGTTACATTTACTATCAACCTGTGGTTATCAAGTGGATGTTATCAACCTGGAAACCAGTGAACGCTGTCCAAAGTTAGTGCCTGATACTCCTTTGTGTATGGATCATACTTTAGGATATAATAGAAAATGTATCTGTAGCATAAATAACTGTATATCATTATTTACTTATATTGTAAGCTTAATGCCATAATAAAACAAACGTTGTAAAATATATCTGTTTTTTTATTTTAATCTACTTTTAAATACATTTATTAATATTAATTTCCAACCACATTAGTCTTTCCAACATCCATCCGCTATCACCTTTCAGCAAACTCTAAAGCTTTTGTGTAAACCTCCTCAGTAAAATTCTTGATATATATTTTCAAAGTTAGTTGCCACTGTGATATTTTTATTTTTAGTATTAAATGACTTCATTTCTTTTTTTTTTTTATTTCGACTTTGGAGCACATACAAACCAAACAATTCTAGATTCATTTTAACTGTATCGTGTTTGGCTAAAGCAGCCTCCATCAAATGAAACAATTTCTGCTTCACACTTTCCATGGCAAGTCGTATATCACTACCATCCATACTAATACGATAGGTAGCCATTCTGTTTTTAAAAGCTTGAGTTAACATATAAACTTGTTCAACTTCCCACGGTTCACACACTTTAGATTTGTGAATTTCACTACGTAAAGCACTCTTTTTTCACTTGTAACGAGCACGATTCACTGTATCTCATCTTAACTATAGGTGCTTAACTAATGAATAAAACACAGACATCTTCAGTTATATATTTTTATTAACAAATATGTTTACGATAAATATCTTTAAGTACAGTGTAATATTTAAAACCAAAATACATGAGCATAAATATGGCAAGACACATAAGAAAACCAGTTGATATAAACATAGAAATATAATTTGAAGTGAACAGGTAAGAATCATTTAACACAAGAGTTCTCCAGTCAGCTGTCTCACCTCGGGTGCCATGATCAAACAAAAACATAAGTTTATAATGTACTATATCAGTTTTAATATTGGACATGTTGTATGTTGAAACTTCAATCGCTTCATCGTTGTGCAGATATGTTCTTGTTAGTCCAGACCATTTGGTGCAGTCATCGAAACAGATTCGCACTTCTTTCACATTTGGTGGTTTGTAGACGTAAAACACATTTTGACACAATGCTGTCAGGATGACGAAGCTTGCTTTAAGAGGTGGTGCCATTGATGAGGTTATTGATGTCGGTTAGCACTTGTTCTTGAGCGTAATGCAAACACTCTGACATGTAATACTTGAATGTTGGAGACATGTTGTTGAGTAGGGTTTTTATCACTCGGATGGTTTGCGCGGCACTCACATCTGAATTACCCAGCTCTGTTAATGTTTGAACGATGTCGCGAAGAAAACAGTCATATATCCAAGCAAACTGTGTTTCTCTTACATACTCAAATCTTTCCTTAATGATTTCCTCATGCTCCACCAGCTTTTCTACAGTGTCTTCATTTAGATACATAACCATATGTGTAAAACAATTATTAACACATAAAACTTTTTCACCTAGTATCGTTGCAGAAGAGATTCGACAGTAGCTCGTCTGAGTTACAGCATGAGTTTGTTCATTATCTTTAAACCACTTTGCAGATAATGCATGTATGTTATCCATAAAATCGTAAAACTGCCACTCTTCCAATGCTAGATATTGATTTTCTTCATCTAGAGCCAAAGGGTTAACAAATTTCACAAGTATTGTGAACTCATTTCTTGCACTAACACCAGTTACTAATTTTACAGATCTTCTGATGTTGAAAGTTGTTTCCATTAGCATCCTAGTATCATCTTGATATTTGTTAAACAATAACTTTTTCCTATGATGTTCACGGAAATCAGGACCATCGTTTTCGTCACACATTGTTTCAGCACAACAATTCCAAGCAGCTTTCATAGCTAGAACTTTTAAACTAAACTTGCTATCGTAAACTCTGATGTTAAATAGGTTTTCCCCCCTCTACTTTAATTGGTTGTATTCTTCTGGTTGGTTGACTGTTAAAAATCTGAGAACACTATCTACATCCTTCGGAAAACACATTAGGACCAGATGTTTCCAACGATTAATTAACCGCTATCTACATCCTCCGGAAACTCTATAGGATGTTTCCATTCGATAATTAGGTGAAAGTCTCCAAATAAACCATACCATACCATACCATCTATACCTACTACACAAGAGAGTGTGTGTTGGTTTTAGGTGTAAGTATGTAGCGGTTGTAGGTGTTAGTTGAGATGTTGCTTCCAGCACATCTAGGGGGCCGGAATTCCGGCCCCCTAGATGTGACTCTAAGTGGACACCTTCGGTTGAAATATTAAGGGTATCGGTATTGATTGGTACATAGACTGTTTCTTTAGCTGACCGTTGTAATAGATAATCAACTCTTTTAGTTTTCTTATTTTCCAGCCAATGTCTGAATCTTTTCTCACCATTTTTACACAGCTTAGTCGCATTAAAATAACCAGTGTTCTTATCGATAATTAGGTGAAAGTCTCCAAATAAACCATACCATACCATACCATCTATACCTACTACACAAGAGAGAGTGTGTTGGTTTTAGGTGTTAACACAGCTTGTTCTGACTTACTTAAATATTATATTTCTTCTGTTCAACAAGACGATTATTTTGATGTGTCACACATGTATGTAGCTCTAAGAATAGCTATACCGGAAGTGTCTACCCGGAAGTAACATTTTTTATTGAATATGTTTTATAGAGTTTGCTTTGCTGAACAGCGTGCATGTGTTGGTTCCAGCGTACATCTCACGGATCTTCCGCGATAAGGGTTTAAAGTTTTTTTATCTCATTTTCTTGTAGAGCTTGTTACGAAACGATACATTTTTAAAGTCAGTTCATTTCTATCACTTTCCATTGAAAAGATACAAGGATTTAAAGTTTAGACCGGAAGTGGTCATTTTATTGTATATTCCAATTTGATTTGGCCTCCTTAACACCGTGCATGTGTTGGTTCCAGCGTACATCTCACGGATCTTCCGCGATAAGGGTTTAAAGTTTTTTATCTCATTTTCTTGTAGACCTTGTTACGAAACGATATATTTTTAAAGTCAGTTCATTTCTATCACTTGTCGTTGAAAAGATACAAGGATTTAAAGTTTAGACCGGAAGTGGCCATTTTATTGTATATTCCAATTTGATTTGGCCTCCTTAACACCGTGCATGTGTTGGTTCCAGCGTACATCTCACGGATCTTCCGCGATAAGGGTTTAAAGTTTTTTATCTCATTTTCTTGTAGACCTTGTTATGAAACATACATTTTTGAAGTTAGTTCATTTCTATCACTTGTCGTTGAAAAGATACAAGGATTTAAAGTTTAGACCGGAAGTGGCCATTTTATTGTATATTCCAATTTGATTTGGCCTCCTTAACACCGTGCATGTATTGGTTCTCTCGTACATCTCACGGATCTTCCGCGATAAGGGTTTAAAGTTTTTTATCTCATTTTCTTGTAGACCTTGTTACGAAACGATATATTTTTAAAGTCGGTTCATTTCTATCACTTGTCGTTGAAAAGATACAAGGATTTAAAGTTTAGACCGGAAGTGGCCATTTTATTGTATATTCCAATTTGATTTGGCCTCCTTAACACCGTGCATGTGTTGGTTCCAGCGTACATCTCACGGTTGAACCTGTTGTCTATTTTGTTTCTGAACTTCCTTCTTTTGTTTTGCCAGCGACCTCTGTGTGTTATTTTTAGAACCTACCCATATAACAATTGTGACGTTCTAGTCTGTCTAATATTAAACATATTAATTATTATGTCTTATGTCTACACTCTCATTTGTCGGCTAGGTTGGAGTGACGTATCTTTAAATAAGTCTTCATCCATCCTTGCACCATCTTTATCAACGAAAGCCCGCCATTTTTATAATGTCAGCTTAAGGTATCACAGGCTTCCATCTTTCATTCCGCCATTTTCCTCCGTTTTGGTTCAGCCTCTAATATTAAACATTATTTTGTAAATCATCCATTTGTCTAATAATAAACTTTAATTATGTTACATGTATGGTTTGTTTGTAGTCGTATATATATACCAACCTAAAACAATAAATTAATAAGCGTCTGCTTAGCTCAACGGGTAGCATCGTTGCCTCCCATCTGAATGCCCCGGGTTCGAAACTCACCTGCTCCAAATGGTTTTTTTCAAAATATAATAATTTGAAGTAATAGGTTAGACACTTTTGAAATGTTTGCATGTGACTGTCTGGCCCAAGTCGTGTGACGTCACAGTTTCCTAGACAGGTCAATGACCTTAGGAATAACACGGATGTGACTGTCTGGCCCAGGGCGTGGCTGGGCGCCGGCGCCGGGGCTTGGCGCCGGGGCGTGGCTAGGCGCCGGGGCCGGGGCAGGCGCCGGGGCAGGCGCCGGGGCAGGCGCTGGGGCAGGCGCCAGGGCAGGCGCCGGCGCCAGGGCAGGCGCCAGGGCGTGGCGCCAGGGCGTGGCGCCAGGGCGTGGCGCCGGCGCCAGGGCAGGCGCCAGGGCGTGGCGCCGGCGCCGTGACGTCACTTCCTGTGACGTCACTGTCTGCTCAAAGTGCCGCATTACCTACTTATATATATATATATATATATATATATATACAGTGCGACCCATTTGTTTGCGAGTCCCCCTGTAAAATCTGTATTTATAGTACGATTTTAAACGGATTTCTTGCTTCTTTCTTGCTAAACTTTATTTTTGGAGCAATAAGCGCTATATTTCTACAAAATCCAATGCCTACTTCGTCAAGTTCCAGGAGTAAAATTTGAGGAATCCTTATTAACGATTTTTTATCAGAAATTTGTTCACGCCATTCGATTCAACAGCCCTTTAAAGGGCCCTGTACTAAATTTCATTAAAAAAATCGAGTGGATTAGTAGGATTAGTAGAAGTGACAAACATATTATTCCTAAGAATTTTGTGAATTTGCTATTTTTTTGGTGTTGCTTTTAGGTTTCTATTATTTGTCAAAACTATGCATGGGAATATTTAGACCATGTTACTATCAGTTTAATCTTATATCAATGTTTTTCATGGATAACTTGGCAGAATAAATTTATGAAAGTTATAGATTATGCATTATTAATTTGACTACAAAATCGTTCCTACGCGGAATTTTTAGATAGAATTTAGTACAGGACCGTTTTGGAATATGGTGAATCCAGTGGTGTGAACAGATTTCTTATAAAAATTTCTACTAAGGTTTCTTTAAATTTTACTCCCGAAAACTGACGAAGTAGGCCTTGGATATTGTAGAAATCTGGCGCTTATTGCTCCAAAAATACAGTTCATCAAGTTATACACTTTAAAGAAAATCCAGTTAAAATCGCACTGTAAATAAAGATTTTACAGGGTGACTCGCAAACAAATGGGTTACATTTTTTAAACATACATACATATATATATATATATATATATATATATATATATATATATATATATATATATATATATATATATATATATTTATATTATATATATATATATATATATATATATATATATATATATATATATATATATATATATATATATATATATATATATATATATATATACACCGATAACTCAAAAATAATATACTGATTTTGATCAAATTTGGTGAGTACCTTCCTTTTGAAAATGGCTTGTATAAGTTCGTTAGCCAGGAAAATCTGCCCATTTTTTTTCCGGAAAGTTGTGTTTTCTTTCGGAAAATTATCTCTCGGAAATAACAAGGTTAAGGCAACCAAATTTTGTACGCAGGTTTACACCATAAAGGTCAACTATATACCAAAATTTATATCTGTAAGTTAAAAGGAAAAAAATGATTTTCGCATCTGATGCCTTGTTTAAATGTTGTCTTGTTTTAGATATAAAGCAACAAACACATACTTCTACGCTGATGCTATAATTAGGTTGTTATTGTTCTTGTAGCAAATTGTTACTTTTGTTACTTTTATGTAATGAGCCGATAGGTTTCTAGCCTCAGCTTTTCTTTGTTTTAAATCAAGAAATAAACAGTAACGAAAAAATTGACAAAAGGTGGTCTGGGTTAAGTTGTTTGCAAAAAATTGTTTCATCATCTTAACCTTAATAATAAGCCTTTTTATCTTAGCTCTTGGTTAAAATATTTTCTAGATACCTTATTTTATTTGTTATCCCTTTTAGTGAATTTTCTTTAAAAAAATTCCCTAATGAGGAGATCCCGACTTTTGAATTTTGAAAAAACAAATCAAATGAGCGCTAATTAGGCCTCTTAGAACACATATCCGAGGTCAGTTTCGATTTTTATATGTTCATATATATATATATATATATATATATATATATATATATATATATATATATATATATATATATATATATATATATATATATATATATATATCACACCGATAACTCCAAAAATAATGGGCGGATTTTGACCAAATTTGGTGAATACCTTCCTTTTGCAAGTGGCTTGGATATGTTCGTTAGCCAGGAAAATCGTCCGAGGTTTTCCCGGAAAATTTTGTGTTTTCTTTCGAAAAAAATTATATCTCCGGAAATAACAAAGTAAGGGCAACCATATTAGGTATTAGGAGTTATATCGATTTAGGTAAGTTACCTACCAAAACTTAGCGCTGTAGGTCAAAAGACAAAAAAGTTATGGGCATTTAAAGAAAAATAAATTGGGGTTTTCCTCAAAACGTCAAAGTGACAATTTAAAACGTCAAAATTCGCAACATTTAGGCAAAGAACTTGAATCTAATATGGGCTATGAAAAGAAATTGTCTCAAGAAGAATGTTTTACAAACTCTAAAGTCTTAGTTTCGACTGTCATTGTCCTTCATTTTACTAAAATGTTTCCAGAAAATTCATTTCAAATAGACCCTTTCTCTGATGCTTGGCAGTAGTCTTATCTATAGAGTTTATCGTTTAATGGTATATAACTTTTGTCGAATTTTCGTAACAAATCAATAAAGTTCAATATATCCTTTATTCTACAAGATATGAAAAAATTTGTATACATTAATTATAGGATGTCTTGAGCTACATCTTAAAAAAAATATTTCTACAATTACGGGCTGGCCCATAAGTCGTTGGTAATACATTTTTTTTTAGTCGAAAACGCCTTATATTTTTGCATTTTCCATCGAAATATAATGCATGTTTGTAAGTTAACAAATTCTGGATGCAGCAAGTGCGTTATGGTAGCGAATTTTTATGAAATGCTTCATATTTGAAAAGCTCAATTTGCTATTAACCTATAAGGTTGACCCAGAAACGGATTTTTTCGGTAACACTTTAGTTTACTTTCGGAAAGTTTTGTACGTTGTCAAAGAATAAAGTTATTTTGATGAAACATGGCACATTGGTTTTACTATATATGTTATACTGGTAATCAAATTTGATGCCTGCTTTCTGGAAAAAAACACACATATTTGCTATTAAAAACATTTTAATGAAAATTCACTACCATAACGCACTTGCTGCGTCCCGAAATTTTATTACTTAAAATTCCAGCACGAGCTTGTTTTGCTACTTGCAGAATGTCGATATTAACTAATTTGCAACCAGAAATTTGATTTAGTGTATTCTGTAAACCGTATTCAAAGTAGATAATAATGTTGATTATAATAATCAAATTAGTTCATTTGCTTATTTGCTTGCAGGGATTAGATGTTAATGAACAAGGGTATTTTGCTACTCTAATTAAATAATAAAGTAACGCAAAGATAGTAGCTGGTATTAGGGTAGGTAAGTAATTAAAGTGAAGACAACATACTAAAACCAGCACAAGTGTTTAGGATGGCATCGTATTTTCACGTAAACACCGTGAAAGTGAGAAATGCTGAACAGTTTATGAGCAAATCCAGCGGTTTTACTCCATTCCCTCTGACTATTAAATACTCAGTGTTACCAAGCTTTTTGCCAATTCGGCATTATAAAACTTTATCGTAACACAATTGAGAGACAAAAAGTTTGAAAGTATTTGTAAAATACAATTTTAACTGTAAACGAATATTTAAATATTTATTTAAGAAATGCGTTTGCAACAGAGTCCCACAAAAATGTTTAACTGTAGTAGCGGTGGAAGACCAGTGGCAGCGTGTGAGTGATCACTGCTAGTACACTGAACCGCATGCTATTCCAGATATATAAGTGCTATCAATTTACATAAGTTATGTATCATAAATGGAATAAGGGTTATTATTATTGTTTACGCAGTCAAAGGCTTTAGAGAAGTCCATAAAAACTCCTAAAGCGACCTATTTTTTTGTCAGTCTGCTCGACAATTTGCTTCACGAATTCAACAATTGCAGTTTCAATTCTTCCTGCTTGCCGAAAACCATGGTGGTATGACGAAAGAAGTTTATTGTCAGCAAAGTAAGTTTTCAGCTTGTTATACTCAGTAAGTGGTGGACGTGCCGCCACCTAGTTGCGGAACCAAGTAGTATGCTGCCCGCCAGCTCCAAATAACACAAAGTGTTAAAAAAATAGAGACTGGATACAACTAACTAACAATTTAGAAAATTGTCAGCCCTTGCCCATTTCTACCCCAATATAGGGACAAAGTATGTAAGACTCGATGCATTTTCGCAAAAATTAGAACCGTAGACCGGTTTCGCTCTCACTAGAGCTCTTCAGTACGGCATACTAATTGTAGCAAAAATGCACCAAAAATAATACGGCTATCGTCTCTATTTTTTTAACGCTTTGTGTTATTTGGAGCTGGCGTGACAGCATACTACTTGGTTCCGCAACTAGGTGGCGGCACGTCCACCACTTACTGAGTATTTTAAGACTGGCTATACGATAGCCGTATTATTTTTGGTGCATTTTTGCTACAATTAGTATGCCGTACTGAAGAGATCTAATGAGATAGAAACCGGTCTACGGTTCTAATTGTTGCGAAAATGCATTGAGTCTTACTTTCAGCTTGTTATTAACAATTTTTTTTCAAACGTTTTTGCAGAAGTGGGCGTTAGGCCGATTTGTGTGTACGTTATTCGTGGGATTACCTTTCTATATGTGGGTTATATAAGTGCATAACGTGCTTTTATTCAATTAACATAAGATAAAACATCAAAAATATTTAATTTTCAGAACCGTAAAGTATTTTGCCGACTTATACCACATTACTTACTTATATGTCAAATATTTTTTATACAACTAACTAAAAATAGCGACGCTTATATACGACGTGGAATGTTATAATTTAGAATAGATATGTACCAGGTGTACCAACCACCAACCAAGATGCAAAGTTGGATAACTCCTTTGTTTTTATAGATATCAAAGAAGTTTCCAAACAAAAGTGGTAGAGGGAGTAACAGCGCCTGTACATTACTTAAAATTCAGAAAGCCCACATTTTCGTAATTCTTTTAATATAGGGTTTAAATACATTATACAGGGTATTTCAAAAGATATGGATTGTTTTGTGTTAAAATTCTACGTATCTCAACGATCTCTAGAACAATACACTTTGTAGAAAAGAATTATCTGTTGGCCAGTTGAGTTTCAGAATATGATCTAGTATCGTTACTTACCGTTATTAAAATGCGGTTTGTATACTGGGTAACTCAAAAGTAGGATGTTTCATTTTCTTTCTTAGATCAAATGGAACAGCCTGTCATCTATATCACTAATAACGTCCTCTAATATGATTTTGAATTTTTGTTAGGGGTTCGTTATACCTAAAGTTAGTAGTTATAGGGATATTTTCAGATATTTAATTAAATGTAGACAGATAAGTTCGGTGTTTATCAGTAAATATCAGACAGTCGTTGAATCTGACATCTCAATCTGACCGATGATACTATGTTTTTTTTTTAATTTCAACAACACACCACGAGGGCTTACAGCCTAAATACTATCGTACCGTGGGTGTTGACAAGGAGGAAAGAGGCAGCTTGTTAATTCTGGACTTGAAGGTTTGGAGGTTCGGAGGAGAAGGAAAAACATGTGCCGGCAAGGAATTCCACAACTTGGAAGTCCTCGGGACAAAAGAGCGGGCATAACAAGATGTTCTAAGTCTGGTGACCTGGACAGTAAAAGAGTGCATTCGCTCTGTTCCCCTGGTAGATCTGTTGGGGGCAGCAGGTGGGGGAACTATGGAGGAAAGCTCCTCTGAGCAGTGCCCGTGCAGATATCTATAAAAGAGAGAGAGGTCACCAACGGCACGTCGGTGGGCAAGAGATGGCAGCTTTTGGGTGAGGGTAGGGTCACCGATGAGACGTATAGGTCTCTTTTGAATGGAGTCCAGGATAGCGAGTGTAAAAGCGGCAGCGGCACCCCAGATGTGGGAGCAGTATTCGAGGTTTGGCCTTATTTGTGAAGTATATAAGGTATAGAGATTAGCTGGTGAAAAGTATTTGCGAGCCCGAAAGAGGAAACCTAATTTCATAGCAGCCGCTTCTGCAATTGATGTGACATGTTGGTGCCAATTGAGATTTCGATCCACAGAAATGCCAACAAGAGAAAAGGACTCATTACTTTGAATAACTTGGTTGTTCATTGTGATGGGTCTAGGGCTGGTGTATATCTTGTGAGAAAGAAAGCAAGACTTAGTTTTGGTGGGGTTGAATTGTACAAGATTTCTACTTCCCCAGTCTACTATTTTTTGGACATCCACGGAGACAGAACCCTCCATGAGTGTGCGATCCTCGTCTAATTGGGCTAAAGAGACAGGCTTAAAATATTGTATATTTGATTGGAGGGTGCTGTCGTCCACGTAGCTGTGAACAGGGTTGGATGTGCTAGAGAGGAGGTCATTGATGTGGAGAAGAAACAAAGTAGGGGCTAAAGCTGAACCTTGAGGAACTCCTACATTAATTGGATACAGTTTAGAGGAATGGCCATCCACAACAACAGATATGGTCCTGTTGGAGAGGAAATTTGCTGTCCAGGTACAAAGTTTTGGTGGTCGGCCATAGGCCTGAAGTTTATTAAGCAGCGCTGCGTGCCAGACCTGTTCGAATGCTTTGGATATGTCTAGAGCAACAATCTGGGATTCACCGTGTTGTTCCATAGACTTGTTCCAAGAATGGGTGACAAAGGAAAGGAGGTCGGCAGTCGATCTGCGCTGACGGAATCCATACTGCCTGTCGTGGATTAGACTGTGTTTTTCAAGAAATTTTAGTAATTCTGTGTTTATATACTTTTCCATCACTTTAGAGACGACTGAAAGGAGAGAAATAGGCCTGTAGTTGCTAGGAAGCGCTTTGGATCCTTTCTTGGGGATGGGTTGTACTCGAGCAGTTTTCCAGTTACTAGGGAATATGCCTTTATTATAAGATATCTGAAATAGACGAGTCAGGACAGGAGCAAGCTCTGGTGCGCATTTTTTGAGAACAATTGCTGGGATCTCGTCAAGGCCGGAGGCTTTCCTGGTATTAAGAGAAGAGAGCATCTTTCGTACCTTTTTAGTTTTGAAAATGATATCCGTCATTTTATGCGTGACTGTTGCTGGGGACTGTTGGTGGTTGAACATTTGGAGGTGGGTTGAGAGTAGAATTGGCGGCGAACAACAAAGCAAAAAGTTCAGCCTTGCCCAGGGTGGTAGAAACAATTTCATCTCCTGAGACAAGTGGTGGCAACGTGCTTTTGCAGAAATTATTCCCCATAGATTTAGCAATAGTCCAGAAGGGTTTACTGCCGTTGGAGCTTAAGAGGACTTTGTTTTTGATGTGGTTATTAAACGAGTTTTTTGCCTCAGAAAGAATGCGGACATAGCGGTTTCTTGCGTCGTTAAATGCTTGACGGTTTTCTTAACTGCGATTGTGTAGAAGCGTTTTGTGAGCTTTGACCTTTTCAAGTCTGGCCTTGTCACAGGATTTAGAGAACCAGGGCTTTTGAGTGGCTGGAGAGGTTTTCTGTGTACGTGGGATAAATAATTGCATGCCAGCTTGGATAATTTCGGTGACGTTTTGTGAGATATCAGAGGGGTCAGGATGAGAGAAGCAGACAGACGCCCATGGAAATGAGGAAAAGTAATCCCACATTTCGTCCCAGTTTGCGGAGTTGTAGTATAGTGTGGCTTAGGTATTTGTTTTGTTTATTTTTGTTAGCCTTGCATAGTTAAAGTATAAATTAGGTACAAGATGAATGGTGAATAATTTTCCCATTGTAAAATGACTGACATGATTAGGATAATAGCTGAATGCACCAAGAACTGTTTACTGGATTCAAGAGTATATCATTGAAGATTTCCAGAACTAAAGCACCCAAGTAAAACTACTTTAGAAAACTTAATAGACCGTTTTGATCGTTACGGATTTGTAGCTTATGGAAAAAGTAAAGTACCAAAACATGCTGTCACCGAAGACAACCAAATGAAAATATTGCTGAGCGTTACTGAGGATCCGCATACCAGTTACGCAAGATTTCCTCACAATAAGACAATAGCCACGGTATTTTCCTACAAAGTATGTTGTTTTACAGAGCGTCGATATACTTAACAACACAAAACAATTAATCAATCAGGGGTTCACTGTTACGGTGGATAAGGTCATATGTATCCGATAAAATGATCCGGGTACGTGTGGACGCTAAACTTTCAACGTAGTATCACATTGGGCTGGGCGTCCCTCAGGGTTCTATTTTGTCACCACTGCTCTTTTTGGCCTACGTCAATGATATGCCAACTCATATGAAAGGGTTGATGTCACCATGTATGCGGACGATATTTCGGTGGTCGTTGCTGGGAGTAATTTTGGAGACTTTGAGATCCGTACATTGAAAGTACTCCAAGACTTCAGGTTGTGGTGTCGATCCAATCTATTGGTACTTAACATCGACAAAACGGCCGTAGTTAATTCCGTAAGGAAAAAAATCCACCTGAAACTTTAATAAAAAGTTTGACGTCTGGTGGGTTGAGCGTCGCTAGCTCTGTGTCGCTTTTGCGAACGATTGTGCAAGGTAACTTGTGCTGGGACGCCCAGATGAGTTCAGCTTGTAAGAAACTAAATAGTTCATTTTTTGCCTTAAATCGACTTAAAACTCTATTAGATGCAAAAACACTGTTCTCTGTTTATTACTCCATGGTCCATTCAATATGAAATTATAATATACTTGCCTGAGGTGACACCTCGGAGACGCAGCGAGTCTTTATTATTCAGTATTCAGAAGAGAATAATCCAGCTCCTATTCGGTTTGGGACCTAGATGCTCATGCCGCCAGTATTTTCGTGACTCTGATATTCTGACTGTCTATTCTGTTTACATTTTAAGGGCAGTATGCTTTGTCAGGTCTTACTCAAAGATTTTCGGTTCGGACGATGAAGCTGGTCACTCACAAATCCTGCGGGACAGATACACTGTCCCAATCTCTAGACATCGTTCGCCTGGCTACGAGCGGTCCTCGGGACAAAGAGCGGGCATAACAAGATATTCTATGTCTGGTGACCTGGTCAGTAAAAGGGTTCATTCGCTCTGTTCCCCTGGTAAATCTGTTGGGGGCAGCAGGTGGAGGAACTATGGAAGAAAGCCCCTCTGAGCACTGCCTGTGCAGATATCTATAAAAGAGAGAGAGGTCACCAACGGCACGTCGGTGGGCAAGGGATGGCAGCCTTTGGGTGAGGTTAGGGTCACCGATGAGACGTATAGCTCTCTTCTGAATAGAGTCCAAGATAGCGAGTGTATAAGCGGTAGCAGCACCCCAGATGTGGGAGCAGTATTCGAGGTTTGGCCTTTGTGAAGTATATAAGGTATAGAGATTAGCTGGTGAAAAGTATTTGCGAGCCCGGAAGAGGAAACCTAATTTCTTAGCAGCCGCTTCTGCAATTGATGTGACATGTTGATGCCAATTCAAATTCCGATCCACAGAAATGCCAACAAGCGAAAAGGACTTATTACTTTGAATAACTTGGTTGTTCATTGTGATGGGTATAGGGCTTGTGTATCTCTTTTGAGAAAAAAAGCAAGACTGTGATTTGATGAGGTTGAATTCTACAAGATTTCTACTAATATTTTTTGGAGATCCACGGAGATAGAACCCTCCACACTACGCGTTATCTCCAGCAAAAATGTTTTTACTCACTTCAAGAATTTTTAGCGGAATAAAGGAGTTTTTCTTGTCTGTGATTTGATTTTAGGATTTTACGAAGTTTAATAATTTATTTTTTTATGTATTATTTGTGCAACCTGTGCGCGCTTGTTGCCTATTGGCGCGTAGTCTGTTTAGTATGTGACAACCTTGCATTTGCATTTTTTATCTGTTGTTTTTGTGTTTTTTTGTGTCTGTTGCAGATGTTTTGTAATGTTTTGCACACATATTTTATGTTTTTGTGTTGGCGTATTTTTTTATGTAGAACACATATGCCTTTATACAGCAACTAAGTGGAATAAAGACTATCTATCTATCTATATATCTATCTTTTAAATATCCTGTATAATGTACTTAAAGCCAATATTAAAAGAATTAGAAAAATGTAGGCTTTCCGAATTTCAAGTAATATACAGGTGTTCCAATTTAAAAAAAACATAGCTTCGCTTCTCACCTGAATTACGAAAATGCCTATATAATCTAAAATAATTTTAAATTATGCGCCGTTACTACCTCTACCACTTTTGTTTAAAACTTGTTTAATATCTATGAAAACAAAGGAGTTATCAAACTTTGCGTCTTGGTTGGTACATTCTGTAGACAAAACTCAACAACTTGTGTTTGCTAGGGATTTTCTAAATATATGTAATAATTAAATGGCATCTGGCAACACTGTGTGCCAGATCATTATCTCTAAGCCAAATATCACAAACTCATGCGCAGTATCATCCCCATGTAAATTGCTGTTTGCATTTTGTTTATTTTAGTTTGGCACAGAACGGATCGACGTAAGTAGTTTAGAGCTAACAATTTGTTGGTATTTCGATAGCATTATCTAAAGGATTCGGTCTAAGTAAACAAATCATTTCAGTTGAACTGGCAACGCGGAGGGTTCCATTCAAGAGAAAAGGGTTGGTTAGAGAACGAAGGGTTCCCTGACCAGAAGCCAATTATCCTTATTTGATAAGTGACCGTTGGGGAATATTTTGTTCTCAGGTCAACACATGATGCCCGAATTCTCCTGGTTCGATAAAACATACTCACACATTGCAAACATAAATTCCCTCGCTAATGTAAATTTGAATATAGGGCTTGTTCATTTTCAAATCAGTCCCTTAATATTCTATTAAGTTATTATTAAAAAGTTCGGGACGCAGCAAGTGCGTTATGGTAGCGAATTTTCTTTAAAATATGTTAAATGGCAAATGTATTTCTTTGCTGAAAGCAGGCATCAAACTTGGTTGCCTATATAGTAGAAACAAGGTACCATATTTAATCGAAATAACTTTATTGTTTGAAAATATAAACATTTTTCAAAAGTCTGGATGCAGCAAGTGTGTTATGGAAGTGAATTTCCATATAAATGTTTTTAAAAGCAAATGCGAGCAGGCATCAATCTGATTACCGGTATAGCCTATGTAGTAGAAACAATGTACTATATTTTATCAAAATTACAAAATATACACAAATTTTCCGAAAATAAACTTGAATGTTGGTTTCCTAACCAACAAAGCTTACGTTAATAGCGAATTGAGTTATAGAAATTTGAACGATTTAATGAAAATTCGATAAATTTGCAGATTGGCTCCCAAACGCTTTTAAAAACATTGTTTTCCGAAACATTACTAGGACCCCACCTGGATGCACAAACCACAAGAAAAATGTCTTGTTCACACCCCCCAAGGAAGTTACGGGACTGGGAGTGAATAGGGGTGCTGGGCGGGATAGGTAGTAAAAAGAAAATATGAGCAGAAAATGCAAAGAAAACTGCTTGAAAGCTGTCTATTGGAAGCCCTACCCCGCACAGCACCCCTATTTGCACCAGGTCACATAACTTGTGGCTATGAACAAGATGTTTTTCTTGTGGTTTGTGCAACGAGGGTGGTTGTATGCACACGAGGGGGGAGGAAAATGTCTACGACAAAGCCACCCCCTCTCCGTTCGACTTGTGGCAGGGGTGGGGTTTGGGGTGGTGTCTGCTTCGTCGTAAGGATTTTGCTTCCCCCTCGCGTGCATACAACCACCCTCGCTGCATAAACCACAAGAGACATGTCTTGTTCCTACCCACTGAGGAAGTTACGGCACCTGGGGGAATAGGGGTGCTGTGCGGGGTAGGTAGGTTTTAAGGGATATATGGGTTCAAGAGGTGAAAAAGATAGCTTTCAAGCCCGTTTTATTCGAATTTTCTGCTCCTATTTTCTTTCTACTACCTACCCCGTCCAGCACCCATACTCACTCCTGGTCCCGTAACTTCCTTGGGGGGGTGTGAACAAGACATTTTTCTTGGGGTTGTGGATCCACAGGGGGCCATAGGCAGGTAAAGTGCAAATTTAACCGAAAATTCGCTACTAAAACGCACTTGCTGCGTCCAGATTTTTTCTTACAAACGCATCATATTTCGATAAACAATCAAAAAAATGCAATAACGAAATTGTTCTACGAAAATTAGCTAAAAAAATTATACACCCCTACTCACTCCTGGTCCCGTAACTTCCTTGGGGAGTGTGAACAAGAAATTTTTCTTGGGGTTTGTGGATCCAGGGTGGGCCCTAGGCAGGTTTCTGTAAACAGTTTTTTGAAAAGAGTTCGGGAGCTAAACTGCAAATTTACCGAAAATTCGCTACCAAAACGCACTTACTGCGTCCAGATTTTTTTCTTACAAACACATCGCCCGAATCATATTTCCATAAAAAATGCAAAAACGCATTAACGAATTCGTTCTGCGAAAATTAGTTAAAAAAATATATAGACCGTTAAACCATAAACTTCACTAAACCTACAGCGAAAGCATCAACTTAAATAAACCGACAGCCAAAGCATCAGAGAAAGGATCTATTTGAAATGAATTTTCTGTAAATATTTTAGTAAAATGAAGGGCAATGACGGTTGAATCTGAAACTTAAGGGTTTGCAGAACACTCTTCTTGTAACATTTTCTTTTCACAAACGGTATTTGTTTCACATTCTTTGCCTAAACCTTGCCAATTTTGACGTTTAAAATTGCGAGTTTGACTTTTTGAGGAAAATTCCAAAATTTGTTTCTTTAGCTGCCCGTAACTTTTTTGTCTTTAAAGCTAGAGACATAAATTTTGGTACAGAGTTCACTCTTTATAATACAAATACGTGTACCCTTTACTTTGTTTTTTCCGGGGATATGAATTTTTTTAGAAAGAAAACACTAAATTTTCTTGAAAAACCTGGTCCGATTTTCCTGGCTAACGAACTTATCCAAGCCACTTGCAAAAGGAAAGTACTCACCAAATTTGATCAAGATTGGTCCATTATTTTTTGATTTATCGGTCGGATATATATATATATATATATATATATATATATATATATATATATATATATATATATATATATATATATATATATATATATATATATATCACAGATCTACACATTAGTGAATCTTCATGAAAATTGTACACTATTATTATACGGCATATTAGTAAAGTTAATACTTTAAACTTACACATACCTTGAAGATCGATTTTAGAGGTCCAGGTACGCGCAGATTTGAAGAATTCTTTTGAAAGTGTTACCATCGATATCTCTCTATTATCAAAAAATCTTGCGTTCTAACTCCTTTTGAGAAAAATGTACAAAACTCCATTTTATATGAAGCTAAAGAACTATATTTTGCTATATCTGTAGATAGTGTAAGTATCTTTAAAATATACTTGTATTACAAATTTCATTAAAATTATACAGAAGATTTCCAGAAGGAAACTTAATTCATATTTAGAAAAATGAAGTATCTGCCAAATTATAAACCTAGCAATTATTTTTCCTTATTAATCGCCAGTAAGATTTCGTTTTAGTCAACCTAATCAAACCGGTTTTTTCAATATCAACAATAACAGAATTATAATTTCAGGCTCAAAGGTGACAAACTTATTTAGGCGTTTTAAACAAAAATGAGATCTTGTTCAAAATGTATGAAATCTGTGCACTATTGTTTCTCCAAATGTCAAAATAAAATATAAAAAAATACATTCATCGAGCTGGATTCGATCGCGTCACCTTCTGCTTAAGAGGCAAGCGCGATGCCCCCTGCGCCATCTAGGCACACGTCAACTAACATTTTATTTGCGTGATACTTTAGATCCGCTTCATGCCATTACATTCAAAATATACGTAACAATTCATTACAGTAAATTAGTAGAAATACAAATGAAACTCATCCCAAGACTGTTTCGTTCTTATATGACGTCTTATGTTTAAGTTTAAAGACAAAAGAAACCATTTTAGAATCATTTTTATGGAGACTTGGCTTGATTTTGTTTACATTTCTACTATATAGCCTATATTATGCGACAGCATAATATATCTATGCTGCGCTAAAACTTTTAATAATTGATTGAATTCCCCTATTAAATAACAATCACTTGGCAAATTTTGAATTTCATGTCGTCTGTCATTTTCCATAATTGCGGCCAAGATTTCACGATTGTTGGTTCGGGTAGTATGTTTTCTGCCTGGTATATATTTAGTTTGGTTACCGTTGATGTATGGTTTATACCTGTTGTATGAATTAATCTACGCGTGGCAGTTAACTACTCTGTCTGTCAGGCATTGGACTTTAACCACTAAGTCGTTTCAGCGCATGACTTTGAGATTGTATTTTTAATTTGGAAAAAACTCTAAATATTGTGTACCAAATTACTTAAAATTAACTCTAAATATTGTGTACCAAATTACTTAAAATTCACAACATAGGTTTATTTACACTATTTCTAGCCACTTGTAAAGTCTCATTCCAGTTACTCTGATACTTACACAAATATAGCGTTTACAAACAGTTTTTCCCGACCTTCCACCGGAAAAGTTTGAGCATAAAGGCTGATTAACGACGTCGGTTTTCGCCCAAACAAGTTTTTTGCCATGTTTGATTAAAATCAGTATAGTATTTTTTGAGTTATCGCTCGGATACATACATATATGTCCGTTAAGATTTGTATATATTTATATATATATATATATATATATATATATATATATATATATATATATATATATATATATATATATATATATATATATATATATATATGAAAATATGGGTTGTTTGGAAGGAATAGCAGTTAGAAAGACATTATGGAATAGCAGAGATTTATGGTAAATGAAGGTGGTGGTTGACGTGTTAGAAAGTGCGAAATAGAAGAGCCAAAAGAATTTAAATTTGGTACGTCAAAATTTGAAGTTTATTGAATTTGGTGTAGTACTGTGAAGCTATTTAGGAATCAACCTTCTAAATTGTGTTATATGATACAGCACAAGTCGCATAAGACTTATTGGATTAACATAATGTATAATTTTTGACAATAAACAACAATATATATATATATATATATATATATATATATATATATATATATATATATATATATAATCATATGAAAATCTGAACTGACCCAAATTCGCGCTCACCTGAAGAAATTTTTTCGAAAGCTTTTCATCGTGACCTCTTTTATTAGCGAATTTTGCTTACTGAAAATTCGCTAATATTCAGACCAAAAGGCAAAGTTTTGGGAACCCTGCACCAATTACTGAAGTGCAGAAGCGACAATGAAATGAAGATAGATAATCATGGTTGCGACTAGAAGGCGATATCTCATTTACATTGTGATTATGATATAATTAGAATCGTGTATTGAAAGACAGCAACCTAACTAATTAGTAAGCTTTTCAAAAGACTTTTCTGAAATATTATTTAAAGGAGAGGTGAAGAAAATTAGGCGATGATGATGCAGCTTTGTGTCTTTATTTTTAATTTTAAGACTGTTATTTTAATTCTATGCTCGTAAGGTAAAGTTAATTGTTCCACTTCGATGTTTTACTTTAGCTAAGACGGTGTAGAATGTGCAAATGCCGTTGTCCGGATGGCTTATTGCTCGCTCATAGCACACGCAAACAAATACACGTACATGCACACACCCGCAATTCCACATGTAGTGAGTTAATGAGCCCCCATTACAAGGGAAACAGGTGTGTGCCGTCTATGTCTCACTTATTCAACAATTTTCCACCATTTAGCTGTAGAGGAAGAGAAAGAGGAGGTTATTTGAATTTTAGCATCGCTCCAAAATGTTAAAAACACCTGCGTTCCCTTTTACTACTCGTTCATGCTGTTACGAGAAACGGACCCTCCAAAACATGGGCTTATGAAGGGTGCATGAAACATATGAAGAAAACATTTGGACGCAGCAAGTGCCTTATGGTAGTGAGTTTTAATACAAATAGTTTTATTAAAAGAATAGTTCAACAGTTATCAAGTTTAAAAGGATAAAAAAATCTTATTAGCTATCAGTAAGCCGTGTTAAAAATCCTGTTAAAATAGTATGACTCCTGGGCTCCGGATGCTCACGCAGGTGATATTTTTTATATATATATATATATATATATATATATATATATATATATATATATATATATATATATATATATATATATCAACAACACACCACGAGGGCTCACAGCCTAAATACTATCGTACTGTGGGTGTCGACAAGGAGGAAAGAGGCAACTTGTTAATTCTGGACTTGGAGGTTCGGAGAAGTAGAAAAAACATGCGCCGACAAGGAATTCCACAACTTGGAAGTCCTCGGGACAAAAGAGCGGGCATAACAAGATGTTCCATGTCTGCTAACCTGGACAGTAAAAGGGTGTATTCGCCCTGTTCCCCTGGTAGATCTATTGGGGACAGCATGTGGAGGAACTATGGAAGAAAGCTCCTCTGAGCAGTGCCCGTGCAGATATCTATAAAAGAGAGAAAGAGAGGTCACCAACGGCAGGATGGTGGGCAAGGGATGGCAGCCTTTGGGTGGGGGTGAGGTCACCGATGAGACGTGGATAGCGAGTGTAGAAGCGGCAGCAGTACCCGAGATGTGGGAGCAGTATTCGAGGTTTGGCCTTATTTGTGAAGTATATAAGGTATAGAAATTAGCTGGTGAAAAGTATTTGCGAGCCCGGAAGAGGAAACCTAATTTCTTAGCAGCCGCTTCTGCAATTGATGCGACATGTTGGTGCCAATTGAGATTTCGATCCACATAAATGCCAAAAAGTGAAATGGACCCATTACTTTGAATAACTTGGCTGTTTGTTGTGATGGGTCTAGGGCTGGTGTATCTATTATGAGAAAGAAAGCAAGCCTGAGATTTGGTGGGGTTGAATTGTACAATGTATCTACTTCCCCAGTCTAATATTTTTTGGAAATCCACGGAGACAGAACCCTCCATGAGTCTGCGATCCTCATCTAATTGGGCCAAAGAGACAGGCTTAGAATATTGTATATTTGAATGGAGGGTGCTGTCGTCCGCGTAACTGTGAACTGGGTCGGATGTGCTAGAAAGGAGGTCATTGATGTGGAGAAGAAACAAAGTATGGGCTAAAGCTGAACCCTGAGGAACTCTTGCATTAATTGGATATAGTTTAGAGGAATGGCCATCCGCGACAACAGAAATGCTCCGGTTGGAGAGGAAATTTGCTGTCCAGGTACATAGTTTTGGTGGTAGGCTACAGGCCGGCAGTTTATTAAGCAGCGCTGCGTGCCAGACCTGGTCGAATGCTTTTGATATGTCTAGAGCGACAATTAGGGATTCACTGTGTAGTTCCATAGACTTGTTCCAGGAATGGGTGACAAAGGAAAGGAGGTCGGCAGTTGATCTTCGCCGACGGAATCCATACTGCCTGTCGTGGATTATACTGTGTTTTTCAAGAAATTTTAGTAATTCGGTATTTATATACATTTCCATCACTTTAGAGACGACTGTAAGGAGAGAAATAGGCCTGTAGTTGCTGGGAAGCGCTTTGGATCCTTTCTTGGGGAAGGGTTGTACTCAAGCAGTTTTCCAGTTACTAGGAAATATGCCTCTGTTGTAAGATGTCTGAAACAGACGAGTCACGACAGGAGCAAGTTCGGGTGCGCATTTTTTTAGAACAATTGCTGCGACCTCGTCAAGGCCAGAGGCTTTCCTGTTATTAAGAGAAGAGAGCATATTTCATACCTTTTTAGTTTTGCGCGACATTGGGGACTGTTGGTGGTTGAACATTTGGAGGTGGATTGAGAGTAGACATGCCGGCAAACAACAAGGCAAAAAGTTTAGCCTTGCCCAGGGAGGTAGAAACAATTTCATTCACATAGACAATAGGTGGGAACGTGCTCTTGCAGAAATTATTCCCAATAGATTTAGCAAGAGTCCAAAAGGGTTTGCTGCCCTTGGAGTTTAAGAGGACTTTGTTTTTGATGTGGTTATTAAACGAGTTTTTTGCCTTAGAAAGAATGCGGACATAGCGGTTTCTTGCGTCGTTAAATGCTTGACAGTTTTCTTGACTGGGATTGTGTAGAAGCGTTTTGTGAGCTTTGACCTTTTCAAGTCTGGCCTTGTCACAATATTTAGAGAACCGGGACTTTTGAGTGACTGAAGAGGTTTTCTGTGTACGTGGAATAAATAATTCCATGCCAGCTTGTATAATTTCGATTTCGTTTTGTGAGATATCAGAGGAGTCGGGATGAGAGAAGCAGACAGACGTCCATGGAAATAAAGAAAAGTAATCTCGCATTTCGTCCCAGTTCGCGGAGTTGTAGTGCCAAACGATACGTGGGTGTGATGACTTGTGTGACCTCGGGTTGCATTGCGAAGGAAGCGGTGACCATGCCATGGTCTGGCGACCGAGGGGGCGGTGACTGATATCTTATAGCATTCAGGTTTTGTAGTAAGAAGGAGATCCAAGGGATTTAATTAACTGACCATGGAATGGGTTCCAGAGGCCCTAATTTGCGCTTATCTAAGGAATTTTCCTAAAGTCTCACCATCGATACCTCTCTATTAGTGAATTTTCTTGATGAAAATGTACTAAAAGACAAAAAGGTATAGGCATTTAAAGAAAAAGATTCCTCAAACTTGAAACTAGCTATTAGAAACGTCAAAATTGGGAACATTTAGACAAAGAACCTAAAACTATTACGGGTTATGTAAAGAAAATGTAGCAAGAAGCGTGTTCTAGAAACCCGTAAGTTTCAGCTTCAACCGCCATTGTCCTTCATTTTACTACAATATTTCCAGAAAATTCATTTCAAATAGACCCTTTCTCTGATGCTTGGCAGTAGTCTTAGCTATAGAGTTTGTCTTTTGATGGTATATAGTTTTTAGGAATTTCCGTAAAAAAACAATAAAGCTCAATATATTCGTTATTATAGAAGATACGAAAAAAATTGTATACGTTAATTATAAGGTATCTTGAGCTACATCTTAAAAATATTTCTACAATCACAGGATGGCCCATAAGTCGTTGGTGATACAAATTTTCTTTTTTTTTTTAATCAAACACGCCTTATATTATTGCATCTTTGCATTTTCCATCGAAATATAATGCATGTTTGTAAGAAAATAAATTCGGGTCGCATCAAGTGCGTTATGGTAGCCAATTTTTATTAAGCGCTTCAAATTTGAGTAGCTCAATTTGCTATTAACCTATAAGGTTCATTTGCCAGGAAACTAGTTTTGTCGGGAACATTTTAAGTTCACTTTCGAAAAATTTCTGTACATTTTCAAACAATAAAGTTATTTTTATGAAATGTGGTACATTGTTTCTACTATATAGGGTGGCGTATTGAACACGAAACAGACCGATTTGCATCCAGCGAATTTTTTTTTCAAGAAACGCTGAAACACGTCAATTTTAATATTGAGGGGGACATGTTTTGACATAAAACTCAACTTTGTCACAGCAACCCCTTAAGGGTGGTGATAACAACCCTTATATTTTAAATAGGGAACATGGGTCGAGTGTTACATCATTTGAAAGCTCTTTCTTTTCTGAATTCAGCACACAAATTTTTTGGAAGTTTTATCGACTCGCTTAAAAAATATTCACAGTTGAAGATGCAAAAACGCATTTCACTCATTCCGATAAGAAATGTGCTGATAGTCAATGTTTTGTTGGTTTGTAAACAAAAAAATGACTATCAGAACATGTCTTATCGGAATGAGAGAAATGCGGTTTCTTATTTCAGTTTATCAGTCGGTTTGATACTTAATAGTACTACCGAAAATTAATTTCACGATGGTGTATTCTGTAGAAGAAGGAGTTGAAAAAATTACTCTTTTTTTCAAAAACGGTGACTGTGCCAACCGTACCGTAAATTTGTTTAATGAACGACATCCGAACAGACATGTTAACAGAAAATACATTTTGGAGATAGTTGCAAATTTTAGACAAAGTGGTTCAGTAGCCAACAAAAAACGGGATCTTGAACGTGAATTTCCGGTTAGGAATGAGACTGCTGAGATTGGAGTTTTAGGACAAATTGCTGCAGACCCAACTTTGAGAACGAGAAAATTGGCCACTGTTTCAAACATCAAAAGGAGAACTATTCAGCGAATATTGAAGCCTCGTAAATTTCACCCGTATAAAATTCATCTTGTACAACAACTGAATGAAGATGATTTTGATCGGCGGCTGGAGTTTTGTGAAGTTATTATTGCACAAATAGCTGATAACGGGAGCTTTCTGTTCAATATCTGTTTTTCAGACAAGTGTACGTTTTTATTAAACTCTACAGTTAATCGTCATAATTGTCGTTATTGGACAGATAATAATGCAAGAAATTTTCACGAAGTCCACACTCAAACTCGACAGAAATTGAATGTCTGTACTGGCATTTTTGGAGACCATTTATTCGGACCAATTTTTCTTGATGGCAATTTGAGTGGCGAAACGTATTTGGAGTTACTAGAAGATATCGTTTACCCTCTACTAATTGACATTGTTCAAAATGATGATCGCTATCAAAAAATCAATTAGGGTTTCAACAATATGGAACTCCTCCACATTTTTCACAACGTGTTAGGGAGTTTTTGAACAGAGAGTTTCCAGGACAATGGATTGGGCGTAGAGGTGCTATTGAGTGGCTTCCTAGATCACCGAATTTAACTCCTTTAGACTTTTTTCTATGGGGCCAACTAAAGAGTAGAATTTACGCAACAGAACCGGAGTCTCTGGAAGAATTACGACGATGCATTGTTGAAGAATGCCGTCTAATAACTCCACAAATGCTCCAGAATGTCAGAGCTCGTTTTGAACAAAATTTGTACTTTTGTATGGAAGCGGGTGGTCAACAATTTGAACACTTACTAAACTTAATAAACATTTTTGAAGGTTTGTTTTTTTCCTTTTTTTTACGAAAAATTGACTAATTAGTGCATTTCTTATCACAATTAATGAACTACGTTCTTGCAACTCCAACTGTGAATAATTTTTAAACGAGTTGATAAAACTTACAAAAAAATTTGTGTGCTGAATTCATAAAAGAAAGAGCTTTCAAATGATGTAACACTCGACCCATGTTCCCTATTTAAAATATAAGGGTTGTTATCACCACCCTTAAGAGGTTGATGTAACAAAGTTGAGTTTTATGTCAAAAAACATGTCCCACTCAATTTTAAAATAGACGTGTTTCAGCGTTTCTTAAAAAAATTCTCTGGGCGCAAATCGGTCTGTTTCGTTTTCAATGCGCCACCCTGTATAGCTTATACTGGTAACCACATTTGATGCCTGCTTTCTTTAAAAGGGAACACATATTCGCGATTGAAAAGATTTTTATGCAAATGCATTACCATAACACACTTGCTGCGTACTGACTTTTTTTCTTCGGTTTTTCATTTGAGAGTGCAGAATGATTTCTGAGTTTTATATGGTTATCATGGTTCTTTATTTCTTTGGATTAATCAAGGTTTACTTTGGTAAAAACGTAACTTATCTCAGTCAAACACACACACATGTTTTAAATCACTGAAAAAGTCGAAATATTGTTGTCTTTGACAGATTAAAAAGTTAGAATTTCAGTAAATGAATCACCATGTCGTATCAATGTTCAGGATTTATTAATTATATTTACAAAGGCCTTCTGTTTGCTTTTTGCTTGTATGTTAAGGTATTTGATATTCAGAAAACAAAGAATTTAAACGTAAAATATCTAAAATTATTTTCAAAGCATTCTAACTCTCAAGGGCACTTGACACGAAAATAGAAAGTTTGTTACAAATAAAATGATCATAAGTATTTCCTCTGTTCTTACGCGTAATACTCAAGTTAAATTACCTTATAAAATTTGTAACATTTTATTGTTGTTGCAAAAGGTCGTAAAAAGTTTCTCGAAATAGCTTGCTTTTGTTTTCCATGTTATAATACCCAACATTTAAATTCATTATACAGCACCTTAAAATACATATTTCCTTGTAAACGCTGGTAGCCATAAATGTTTCAGTTAATTTATCTTTGTGGGCATTCAACTACACGTTTTAATCTTCCTGAACCATTTTGTACTGCATAATCTGTTTATTTATTTATGCATATATCACATTTATTGTGACAATTTCATTATACAGCGTATTACACACAATAATAATAATAATAATCATCATCATTACAGTATAAAGGCGAAGTTGCGTTATCACCGCAACCATGACTCTCTGTCCGAAATTAATAGTCTCTAAGTGCCATAGGTGTCATTGAATAGGACATATAGCAAAGGAATGAACAACAAAAGACGAAGAGGAGGCCACAAGAGAAGGAAATGCGAAAATGCACAGCGATGCTATTTATGCGATGCTGAGGGACACAGAACAGAGTCTATGAACTGTCCTAAGTACAGAGAACATGTACGGGTTCTACAGAAGGAGAAGACGGAAAGATTAATAAAACTAAAATGAAGGTGCTCCAAGTAAATGTAGATAGGAGCAAAAGGGCGATGAATTTATTAATAAACAACTATAATAGGGAAGACATAACGTTAGCAATAACAGCTGAACCCAACAAACACATGGCGAAGGCAAACGCCAAATGGATAACAGACGAAAATGTAGATGCAGCAATATATGTTACAAATAGCAAAACACAAGTATACAGAATGGGAAGGGATAAAGGCTATGTATGGATTGAAATGATTGACATAGTTCTGTACTTCTGCTATGTATCACCTTCAATTGGAGAAGAAGACTTCCAAAAATGTCTAACCTTCTTAAACAGAGACATTAGGCAACATAAGAAGATATTAATTGGAGGGGACTTTAATGCAAAAGCCTATAGTTGGGGCTCGGCAAGAGAAGACAAAAAGGGAAAAGCGTTGACAGAACAAAACACAAGTATACAGAATGGGAAGGGGTAAAGGCCATGTATGGATTGAAATGATTGACATAGTTCTGTACTTCTGCTATGTATCACCTTCAATTGGAGAAGAAGACTTCCAAAAATTTCTAACCTTCTTAAACAGAGACATTAGGCAACATAAGAAGATATTAATTGGAGAGGACTTTAATGCAAAAGCCTATAGTTGGGGCTCGGCAAGAGAAGACAAAAAGGGAAAAGCGTTGACAGAACAAAACACAAGTATACAGAATGGGAAGGGGTAAAGGCCATGTATGGATTGAAATGATTGACATAGTTATGTACTTCTGCTATGTATCACTTTCAATTGGAGAAGAAGACTTCCAAAAATTTCTAACCTTCTTAAACAGAGACATTAGGCAACATAAGAAGATATTAATTGGAGGGGACTTTAATACAAAAGCCTATAGTTGGGGCTCGGCAAGAGAAGACAAAAAGGCAAAAGCGTTGACAGAACAAAACACAAGTATACAGAATGAGAAGGGGTAAATGCCATGTATGGATTCAAATGATTGACATAGTTCTGTACTCCTGCTATGTATCACCTGCAATTGGAGAAGAACACTTCCAGAAATTTCTAACCTTCTTAAACAGAGACATTAGGCAACATAAGAAGAAGATATTAATTGGAGGGGACTTTAATGCAAAAGCCTATAGTTGGGGCTCGGCAAGAGAAGACAAAAAGGGAAAAGCGTTGACAAAACAAAACATAAGTATACAGCATGGGAAGGGGTAAAGGCTATGTATGGATTGAAATGATTGACATAGTTCTGTACTCCTGCTATGTATCACCTGCAATTGGAGAAAAAGACTTCCAGAAATTTCTAACCTTCTTAAACAGAGACATTAGGCAACATAAGAAGAAGATATTAATTGGAGGGGACTTTAATGCAAAAGCCTATCGTTGGGGCTCGGCAAGAGAAGACAAAAATGGAAAAGCGTTGACAGAATGGATGTGCAAAGCGGACTATATTATATTGAATGATGGTAGACTTCCAACATTCGAAAGGAATGGAGGACCGTCATATATCGACGTAACCATGTGTTCATCAAGTCTGCAGAGATACGTGAAAGGCTCGCACGTGGAGAACCTGAGCTACCACAAAAATATCCTTTTTGAGATATCAGAGCCGATAAGTATTGCCCAGCAAACTGGAACAATCAAGGGTGGACGTATAAGGCTGAATATAAAGGAAAACTACTAGAAGAAATAGAGAGACAAACAAAGCAGAAAAGCTATGACGCCAGTGTCAAAGAACTGAATAGAGCACTAGAAAGTGCGTGTGAGGTGTGCTTGAAGAGGAAACATCAATACGGCAGACGAACAGGTGCATATTGGTGGAATGACGAGATCGCCAAAATCAGAATAGAATCTACAAAGGCGAGAAGGAAGGTCACTAGAATCAATAGGAAAAAAACATAACAAGTAGTGATAGAGAGGTAGCACAGAATCAATACAGGGAAAGCAGGAAGAAATTAAAGAGAGCAATAACAAAGGCACAGAAACAGGCATGGGACTCTCTTTGTAGAGAAATATATGATGATATTTGGGGACTAGGGTACAAGATTGTCACAGGTAAAATTGGTACAAGAACGCCAATGACAATCAATGATGACGAACAAAATAAGATAGCGCAGGAATTGTTCCCTAAACACGAAGTAAAAGAATGGCCGAGAGTGGAGGTGGAGTCGGAGGATATTCCACCTTGTACAGATGAAGAAATAAGCGAAGCAGGCCAAAGGATAAAATCTGGTTAAAGATGCTGGCCTGGATGGTATACCGATCGAGGTAGTTAAGGCAGTAGCAGAACAGAAACCGGAGATATTACAAGTTACGATAAATAAACCAATCAGTGATGGAAGTTTTCCGTCAGAATGGAAGACTGCTCGATTGGTGTTATTAGAGAAGCTACAGAAAACGGGAGGAAGGAAGTCATATAGTACTATATGCCTGGAAGATGGAATAGCAAAACTATATGAACATGTAATAAATAACAGACTAAAAAAGGAAATCGAGAGAAGAAGAGGGTTAGCAGACAATCAATTCGGCTTCCGAAATCGGCGCTCGACGATGGATGCTGTAAAGAAGGTACAGGACGTAGCAAGGAAATAAGGCAATGAAAACAGGTTTGTGGCCATGATAACATTGGACGTAAAAAACGCGTTCAATACAGCACCAGGTAGAGGCATATACGAAGTGTTAAGAAAGAGGCAGGTTGAACCATATATGCTGAAAATAGTATGTAGTTACCTGGAAAACAGACAGCTACTGATTGGACAGAAATATCGGATGCAGGTTACATGTAGCGTGCCTCAGGGGTCGGTCCTGGGACTAACACTGTGGAACTTGTATTACGATAAAGTATTTAGTCTGGAGTCTGTACACAACACGGCTATTATAGGGTATGCAGATGATTTGGCTCTGGTTGTAAGCGGAGGAAATAAGGCTGACATAGAAGAAAATATCAACTGGTCAGTGGCAAGGGTGGAAAACTGGATGGCAAAAAGTGGTATACAACTCGCGCCCCACAAAACTGAAAGTATAGTGCTAGTGGGTCGAAGAACACTGAGAACAGTAACCGTCAAGGTATGGAATGCAGAAATTCAGTCGCAGATAAGCCTGAACTACCTTGGTATACAAATAGGACATAACATGAACATGGGGGTGCACATAGAATGAGAAGTGGCAAAAGCAGACATGGATGGTCGCAAAGCTAGGGCGTCTGATGCCAAATATCGGTGGACCAAAACCAGGGAGAAGGAAAGTGCTGAGTAGTGTGGTAAACTCAGTCATACTGTACGGTGCACCAGCATGGAAGGCCGTGCTGTCAAAGACAAAGTATAAAAAAAAGATTGGGGGAGCACAGAGGAAGGAAGCCATCAGAATAGCAAGCGCATATAGAACAGTGGCAACGAAAGCAATACAGGTGATTGCGGGAACAATTCCTATACACTTATTGGCAAGAGAGGTAACTTACGAAAGTCACGAAAATAGAAGAGAAGAAAAAAAGAAGGCTAGAACCGAAACAATGCTGGAGTGGCAGCGAGATTGGGAAGAGGAAATGCCAACATCCCAGTGGACAAAGAGGCTCATCCCACACATACAGACATGGGTATCGAGACAGCATGGGGAGGTGGGTTACTATTTAACCCAATTTCTGTCAGGTCATGGACGTTTCAGGTCTTACCTGAGTAAAATGAAAATAGTCGACAAAGAGGACTGTACGTATTGTGGTGATAGAGATACACCAGAACACACCGTTTTTAAGTGCCCAAAATGGTTGCAAATTAGAGAACAAATGTATAAAGAGATTGGCAGTGATTTAACAGCAGATAATGTGGTGGAACATATGCTGGGAAGTGAAAGGGTGCGGAATACTGTGGAGAGAGGGATTGTAGAAATAATGAAGTCAAAGGAGGATGAAGACAGGATGTAGATGTTTTAAAAACAACAAGAGTTAGGGACGTGGTGAATCAATGCCAATGAGTGGTTTCAAGGGGGTGTTTAGTGGGTAGTCCCAACCTGGAGGGAAGGGGAGTCACCACAGTACCGGTTGGTGTCAGATCGCGAAAGCGCCAGCCACCAATCTCCGTGAAAAGCATTCACCTCTGCTATGAGAAAAAAACCTCTCTGTCCGGTATCTACACTACAAGGGTTGTAAATTTGTAGTTAAGTTACTCTCAAAATGCATATCAGAGTTTTAAGGCTTTATAGTATTTATTACATTTAACTTACAGTTATAGATAATACACCAAATGAAAGAGCAACTCAAACAGTTTGCGCACTGAGTTATGCCAATGAGGTGGCGCACCATCTTGCTGCCAAATAAAGTTCTATGGTACAGCTTCTTCCAATTCAGAAAAGAGCCATACTTGTGGCGCATCAAGATGAGAACCACCAGTTACAGTTTCTGCAGCAAAAAATAAAGGCATAATATATCCAGAGGTTTCGCTAGCCCTGAGAAGCTTCAGGCCCTCTCATATCCCGTTGGTTCAAGGAGCACCACAGAAGACACCATAGTTACGTACATTGTTTATGTGTTTTATTTGAATTCAATAATTTCCTTTATAACTGCTTCAATAATCACAATAACTTAACAATCAGTTTTGCTTATATAAATGCATTATTTATTAATAAATGAACTTAACCGAGGCTCGATTTTTATTTGCATGCCTGACACCACTCAAATTATAAGCCATGAACCCACATACTTTTCAGAATTGCATTAGATCTCATGTCCTGCCCCGAGTAGCCCAATAATTTTCTTTTAAATTTTAATACATTAATTTGCTATTAAATTTTATATAAAATAGCATTCACTAAATGTTCTAAATTGTTGTTTTTTTTGAGTTATACATCTCTACTATGTTGGAGGACACTGTGTTACTTTTACACGTTTTACAACTTATGTATTTCTGATACGTTCATTGGTGCATGATTACATTATTTTCGTAGCCAATGAAATTTATTATTTTCTCAGTTAATGAATTCATTATTTTCTAAGTCAATGAAATATACTATTTTCCTTTGTCTCGACAGCTGGTAGCCGTTTCAAGATGATGAGAGAAGTCTTTATAAGGCGCTGCAATCTTTCACTTGTACTATTTTTCAACAAAATTTTAACACCGTTAAAAATGTTAAAAACATATATGACCAGATAAAAGACAAATTTTGTAATATTTACACCATTTTTAACAGTCCTGATTGCATACGTACTGTTCCTGTGTAAAAGAATTTAAAATAACTTATTTTAAAGGTTAGGGTCTTGGACAACTTACTCATTTCGCAATATGATCAAACAAAGCAATGATTTAATTCACAAGCTTTTTATATACACTAAAAGTATTAATCTAAAAACAACCTATTCTCTCATTAACCTAAAATAAAAATAAATTGATATGACATATGACGCTACATAAACCCCGACATTTGCTATAAGAATGTAAATAACAGAACAAACCAATAGCAATTTAATTTCTGACCACGTGAATTGTGGTGAGAATGCATCTAGCCTTACATGCCCTGTCTCTATATTATGATATAAATGGGCCAAGGTTGACAATTTACTAAATTGTTAGTTGGTTGTATCAGTCTCTATTTTTTTTTAACATTCTGTGTTATTTGGAGCTGCCGTGACAAGATACCACTTGGTTCCGCAACGAGGTGGCAACACGTGTAAAAACGTGTCTTAGTTGTGGGAGGTTGGCTACCATAGCGTATTACTTTATAGGTGTATTTTCGCTGCAATTGGTATGCCGTACTGAGGAGCTCTAATTAGAAGGAAACCGGTCTAGGGTTCTAATTGTGGTGATATGTCGTCAGGTGTTGTGTCTTACATCCCACTTAGTGTTGGTAGGCTGGCTACCATAGCCGTATTACTTTATAGGTGTATTTTCGCTGTAATTAGTATGCCGTACTGACGAGCTCTAATTAGAGCGAAACCAGTCTACGGTTCTAATTGTGGTGAGAATGCATCTAGCCTTACAAACTTTGTCCCTATATTAGGGTAGAAATGGGCCAGAGCTGACAATTTAATAAATTGTTAATTGGTTGTATACAGTCTCTATTTTTTAACGTTCTGTGTTATTTGTAGCTGCCGTGACAACAGACTACTTGGTTCCGCAACGATGTGGCGCCACGTGCTTCGTGTGTTATATCTCACTTAGTGTTGGGAGGCTGGCTACCATAGCCGTATTACTTTATAGATGGATTTTCGTTGCAATTAGTATGCCGTACTGACGAGCTCTAATTATAGCAAAACCGGTCTACGGTTCTAATTGTGGTGAGAATGCATCTAGCCTTACAAACTTTGTCCCTATATTATGGTAGAAATTGGCCAGAGCTGATAATTTAGTAAATTGTTAATTGGTTGTATACAGTCTCTATTTTTTAACATTCTGTGTTATTTGTAGCTGCCGTGACAACAGACTACTTGGTTCCGCAACGATGTGGCGCCACGTGCTTCGTGTGTTATATCTCACTTAGTGTTGGAAGGCTGGCTACCATAGCCGTATTACTTTATAGATGGATTTTCGTTGCAATTAGTATGCCGTACTGACGAGCTCTAATTATAGCAAAACCGGTCTACGGTTCTAATTGTGGTGAGAATGCATCTAGCCGTACACCAAGAATTGTGTTGTTGGTCATTTCAGAATGCCAAATCTATAGATAATTCTCCCTAGACTAAATTCACAAAAAAATGTTATAATTGTAAAAGTTTTACTTAACTTATAAGGTTTTTATTTAGTTATTGTTTGGATCACAACTTAAAATCAGGCTTAAATTCTTTAGCTGCCGATTCTACCATATATCTTTTTGAGGGAAACTTCCCAACTTTGTGTAATAAAATTTTGAAACTAACAACCCTGGCTGTTTCAATTTATTAGGCAGATTTTGTAGCTTTCCAACGTTCAAAAAAAACTAAGACAAACACCTTAATAAACTTTTAGGAGCGTGTCGTAGCTTTTAAATTTCTTTAATTCAGGATAACTTAAATTTGTGTTGCGAGAAACGCCTCAAAATTAATATATGAGAAGATCTTTGAATGCTCTATATATGTGAAGAATCCCATGCCACTCACATAATTTTTAAAATATAGCGTTTTCAAAAAGTTTTCCACTGGAAAAACTTGAGCATAAACGCTGATTAACGAGCTCGACCTTGGTTTTCTCCCAAACAAGATTATTTATATATATATATATATATATATATATATATATATATATATATATATATATGCATTTTGTGAGTTGGGTGAGTGTTTTCGGGGCTTATAAGTATTTGGCGGACTGTGGAGAGTAAGGGAAAAATGCGAGAGAAAGATAGGGTAATGGAGCATAGGGGAGGAGGTGACAGTGTAGAGTGGGAGGATGTTAGTAAGGGAGAATGTCAAAGAAGAAGAGAAGAGAGTCGGTGGATGTGAATGTGCTGATAATATGGTGGAAAAGATGTGGTGTGAAGTTGTTCTATGGTAAGACATATGAGTATTGGACTGGAGTGTTTCAAATTGGTATCTGTTGTTTCTACATTGGACAGCGTCGGGGGGGGGGGGGGGGGGGGGGTGAAATTAACTGTGGTGTGGATGGCGTGTTTTAGTTTTGTTTGTTTTTATTTCATTTTAGTTTTGGCTGATTAAGTCGAGGAGCCTATTAGGCGGTTTTGCATTTGTTGTTCTTTAAATAAACATTAGTAGACAAGAGTAACGCAATGTAAAATAGGTAGGTTATAATGTCACGGACAAGTGTATACTTATGTGACATAGATGTATGTATCTACTTTGTAAGCCTGGTTGTTTGATGTTTGTGTTTATCACTAAGTTACTAAATGTATTTGCATATTAAATAAATAAATAAAATAAATAAATAAATATATATATATATATATATATATATATATATATATATATATATATATATATATATATACACATGTGTGTGTGTGTCTGTTAATTAATTTGGTACATAATATTTAGAGCTTTTTCCCAATTGCAAATAAAATCCGAAAGACGTGAGTTGAAACGAGGAGTTAAAGTGCAATGTCTGACAGACAGAGTAGTTAACTGACACGCGTAGATTGAATCATACAACAGGTTTAAACCACACTTCAACGGTAACTAAAGTAAATAAATACCAGGCATAGAACGTACTACCCGAACCAATAATAGTGAAATCTCGGCCAGAATTATGGAAAATGGCAGACGACATGAAATTAAACATTTGTCAAGTGACTGTTATTTATCTGGGGGATTCAATCAATTTTTAAAATGCACTATCTTTGTAGCTTGATGATCGGCCCCAAATACAGTTTTAGCGCAGCACAGACATATTATGCTGTGGTTTTAGACTAAAAATGTCGCATAATATAGTAGAAATGTAAACATAATCAAGTCAAATCTATAAAAATGATTCTAAAATAGTTTCTTTTATCTTTAAACTGAAGAACTGAAGACGTCATATACGACCGAAACAATCCTTGAATGTGTTTCAATGTCAGTTGTACTAATTCTGTAATTAACTGTTACATATACTTTTAATATACTACCCCGGGCATGAAGCCTGTGTCAGGTATCATGTAAACAAAACGTTAGTTGACGTATGATTAGATAGCTCAGTGGTAGCGTGCTGGTCTTCTGCGGAGAAGATTGCATGATCGCATCTAGCTCGATGAACGCATGTTTTTGTTCGTTTTATTTCGACATTTGGAGAAACAATAGCCATCTTGTTGCGAAACCATTCTGTGTTATTTGGAGCTGCCGTGACGACATACTACTTGGTTCCGCAACGAGATGGCGACACGTGTAAAAACGTGTCTTACATCTCACTTAGTTTTGGGAGGCTGGCTACCATAGCCGTATTACTTTATGGGTGTATTTTCGCTGTAATTAGTATGCCGTACTGACGAGCTCTAATTAGAGCGAAACCGGTCTACGGTTCTAATTGTGGTGAGAATACATCTAGCCTTACATTCTGTATGTGTTTCTCTTTCGATTAGTATATTTGCATTGTGGCAACATGCCATTGGACAACTAACCTCGGTCACCCTCAGGGTTCTTTATTTATTGTTGACTAACAAAACACGGTCTTTTAAACGGCTAGTTTATTATTGCTAGCTATTTTCTGACAATAAACACACGGACTATTATATTTCTCTACTAAAAAATGTATATAGTATTACAGTTCACTTTTCGCCTTCTGTTATCGCCTAGTTCTCAGAAACACTGATCACTTACTGACTTCTCCATTTGCCGCTCGCTTATTTATAGCGTTTATGGAAGCTTCCAGGTGATTTCACATACTTCCATAATATGTCAGTTCTCGTTCCCTTGGTTACAGTTTCTTCTCGAAATGTCATTCTAGAATCTTGGCTGCTGCCAACTCAATCTGCGAGCTTCATGTGACCACAGATGCAATAATGCTCTATGAGCTGAACTGTTATATTGATTGACTAACTTATACTCTAGAGAGAAAGAGTACTACCGATGTAGCAATATGAAAAGATGCTTAAAAGTGACCACAGATGTAATAATGCTCTATGAGCTGAACTGTTGTATTGATTGACTAACTTATACTCTAGAGAGAAAGAGTACTACCGATGTAGCAATATGAAACGATGCTAAAAAGTAATCACGGGCAGATTTAATAATACAATAATCTTCATTTCACTCCAAAGAAATGATAACAAAATAAGATGTAATTGTACTATAAACGGTTACACATGATTTGTCGCATTTTTAGTCGACTTTTATATCCTATATTAAACCCATACCTAAATTTCACCCTTAACGTAATCCTGCATGATGGGAGTCAGCTTAAGAAAACATATTTTAAAGGGGATCCATCCTGTGGGACTTAACGCTCTTTTAGTTCTAAAATATTTCAGGACACGTTTTACCGAAAGATAGGATCTCTAACCTTTTACAATTTAGTGTTGGAATTGACAGCGGATTATTACCTTTGCACCAAATTGATGAATAGAAGACAGGGTGACAAGTGAAAGTCAGCTTTTTCTTTTGGGATTTCCTTGCAATTCACGCGCGCATTCTGTTGCTAAACTTAAAACTAAACCTAAAAAGAAACATATTCAAGTTAAATTGGAAGAATTCCAGATGCAGCAAGGGCATTTATCACAGTCTAAGGGCTGTGTCGCCCTGTCGTTGCAACTACGACTCTCTGTTTCCAGCAGCTCTCTTCGTCAGTTGTGCCAGGCCTTCCAAAAGTTTTTTACTTGGTCTACCTCTTCCCCTGTTTCAGGTATATGTTCTTCAAATAATGTTGTCAGAAATTGTGTATGTCTTAGAATATAACCAATAATTTTTGCGTTCCTCCTCCCAACTTTCTTCAGCAAGTATCTTTCTCCTCTCATTTCTTTAAATAGACTTTTATTCATCTTTCTAACGGTGTGCTGTAACTCTGTTATTTTTTCCATGTCCACCTTTCAAAAACTTCCATTCTCTCCATGTCCTGACTGGTCATAGTCCAGGTTTCGGCCCCGTACGCTACCACACTCCATACTTACGGCTTGATGAACTTTTTCCTCACGTCCAAGTTAAAATGTTTATAAGTCAGTTTCTCAATTTATTAAGTCATTTGTTTATTGAATGCCTGCTTTGCCGTCGCGATCCTCCTACTCAGATCTTTGCCATATTTAGCATTAACTAAGTACAAGTGTTGGGGGCAAGTGGAGATGTATCTTAGTGAATGTTTATCAAAAAAATCACTAATAGAGATGTACCGATGGACTTTGCAAAAAAAATTTCAAATGAGCGCGAATTTGGGCCCCTAGAACCCATATCCGGGGTCAGTTTCAATTTATATATATATATATATATATATATATATATATATATATATATATATATATATATATATATATATATATATATATATATATATATATATATATAAGAAGTATTTAACCGATTTTGATGAAATTCGGCAGGTGTCTTTCTTTTATTAAAAGCTTGGATGAGTTCGTTAGCCAGGAAAATCGGACAAGATTTTCCAAGAAAATTTTGAGTTTTCTTTGAAAAAAAGTTTTTTTCTTCGAAAATAACAAAGTTGTTTTAATGAAATTTGTTGGACATGTTGCCTTGGACGGGCCTAACTATGTACCAAAATTCAGCGCTTTAGGTTTACATAAAATTGGGCTATTCAAATTTGAAACATTTATTTTTAATATGAAACAGTTTTTATTAACAACGATAAAAACTGGCTTATATATGAGATCTAGTATGACTCAGTCGTTGTTACCCTGGCAACGGAACATTTGATATCATTGCGCAGTTAAGTTACGCGCTATAACGTTTTATTAGTTAGCGTGCATTATGCGATCGTTTATCTGTTTTCAATTTCATTTTATTGCTACGACCGTTCGCTACTAAGTACCAGAGAGGTGGAACACACCACAAATCCCTCAATAAGAAGCGGAGGCCTAAGCCGAGCTCACGCATTCAGACATCTCGGGGGGTTAGGGTGTTATATAAACACTCTGAGTTTATCAAAGTCTGAGAGACTTAACTTACTAGGCGCCAGCCACTTTCCGCAACCCGTGGCCAGGTTCAAGGTGTAATTAGTACCTACGCGGGGAACTATGATGACTTGGTGACTTAGAATCAAGATCAATAATAATTCTATAATCCGCGAAACGCGAGTTAACTTTCTTGTTAACACACTTGACTTTTTAAAATAATTTATTGATTATAGTTACATAAAATACTTAGGAATAATAATAAAAAATGATAAATATAAATTATGACAATTTAAAAGAGACTCAAGCAATAACAATGTAGGAATGTCCGTCCGTGGTCTGGTAACTTCCATATATAGTCTCTGGTGGGGCGTGGACCGAGAGGCGGTTTCCACCTAAGTTGCAGTCTTGAAGGTGATCCTAGCAGGTGGCTGGTTGCTGAATTGAAGGTCTAGTTGTTTACCCATTTATGAATAGTCTATTCTTCTTATTGCGCTGCTTTTAATTAACCCATTCGTCAGCGACCTTGGGTGTTGAATCGGGATCTGTACTTCTTATATACATTGTATGAGTTGGCTATTGTTATCTCGCGAGCTCGAACAACTCAAACACAAGCAATGGTATGTTCAGCAAATAATACCACCAGAAACAATATTAACCCATATATTCACAATATAAATACAACGGTGGCATAGAATTATGCTACGATAACAGTGGGCTGTATGGCAATAGGGACCGAAATACAATAAGGTCCGCCTATTATATGGATAACTACTGGCAGATATTAATTAATCAACAGCTATTAATTGACATCAGTTGTTTAAATCTCTGGCGAATGAGCTCCCGCACCCTTCACGAAGGTAATATAACCGAAACAGATTAAAATGATCTGCGTAATGGACCTGACTAGTAAATTATTGTTCTACAGTTAGTGTTACTTATGTAACAAGTCAGTTATCCCTTCACAATAAAACTGCAAGAAGCGTGAAGCACTTCTCACAAGGTAAACACTAATTCACTTCACTGGTGGGGTGGAACTGACTTAATCAAACACTTAGGAGCGACGCCCCTTCTTGGAGTTTATATCGTGATGAGCATCCATCTCAATAAACGACCCTATAGGTCAGTAATCATCGATAATCTTAAGAAGCATAAAGTAAACGACCCGGAGGGTCAGTAATCAGGACTGATAATAACAAATAATGCCGTGAACGACCCTATAGGTCAGTGATCATAAATAATAATAACAAGTAATAAAGTTGAATGACTGGCCACAATGGCACTCGGTATATTCCTCAGTAAATTATGGTATGGTGGCGACCACTAGGTTCACCGACGGTATCGGCAGGTAATGAGGTTAACAGGCCCTAACTGTCACACAAGTTCAAATGATATTGAAGATAAGCGCAGTCACAAAAAAAGGATATCTGCACGTGGCAATGGCACATTACTTAAAACACACAATTATACTGAAATGCCACGATAAAGTGGATGTTTTGTTAATACTCGTCTGTGGCGACTGGGCAGCTACACCATCGCAACTACGACCTACAGTGGAACCAGATCCAATCAACCTGCAACTAACAGCGGCCCCTCGACAGCAGCGACTAGCGGCGCATCTACGCTAACAATTTTCTTGCTGCACTGGAATGGCCCCTAAAACATAATCACACTAGTCCGGATGGAAGCACCAGGTTGCCCGAAGAACGACGTTTTTCATCAACTTAATGTGGTGGCATTACTCTACACAAATTGACATGGCTACAATAGCACTCTTGCCCCTACGGTAGCTGAAACCAGAAGAGGGAACTCGACGGAGAAGGCTCCCGTCGTGACTCAATGCACATGCGCCCAGTCATGCCAACTTATAGACGACGGGTCGTGTCTGCGATATGTAACTGGCCGTTCACCAGACATAGAAATACAGCAGATGACCCCCAGTTCCGCTGTATTTTAATCGTAGACTTTAATAGAATTAAACGAGCAGGGCTACTGAAGGTATCACCCGCTCTATGATCATTATAGATGAACACAGACACGGTCTGTGTCATCCTTAATACTCACTCGCGTGAGAACGCATCAAATAAAAGAAAAACTTTTAAAAAATTATGAGAGATTAACAATAAAAACAAGTTACGACATCTGGGTCGTAACATTACATATTATTTATGCTGTTTGGGAATTTTCATATACAAGTGAGAATTATTGTTTACGACTTTATTAGTGTTAGTGGGTGGACTAAACAGTGTTTGTGATGTTTTGTCAACAGCTAAAAAGGATCGAAGTTTTACTCTGATGCTTTGGTGGTAGTTTTAGTTCAGTTTGTGGTTTAACGGTCTATAATATTTAGCTGATTTTCGTAGAAAATTAGTCAATGTAGAGACCGCGACTTTAGAATTTTAAAAAGATTGTTTCAAATGAGCGCAAACTAGGCCCACTATAATCCATATCCGGGTTTACATTCAGTTTTTATCTCTACTCTTTTTTTGTCAATCACTCGGCCGATCTATACAGATACTAAGCTCTACGTTTGTTTCTCGACTTAAAGACATCCTCTCGTTTTCTTTGTATCTAAAAAGTCAATATAAACACTTGTTTTTACGTAGAATAAAAATCAATATAAATACTTGTTTTTATGTAGAATTTTAGTTGAATTATTTATCCTTTCTTAAAGTTAACATTGTGACCCAAACATACGGTTTGCTTTTTAAAAAAGATGAGCGGCTGTTACTGGTCTGTTCGCCAGATGTGCTTGTCGGCGTTTTTTAGGTGCTCCAATATTCACATAGTGAAATTTCCAGATAAAAAGAACGAATAACTTCCTTAAATATCTCGGTACCTTTCATTTTAAGCCCATTATCCCCATAAATTTGTCAACCAGAAGATTAGAGTAGTTCTTCGACCTCGTCCGTTCAATATTGACACAATAGACAAACGATGGGTTGCCGACTACAATTTTTACTTCGGATTATTTCGTTACCTAGGTGCGATATAAATACATATCAGTTTTTATATGTTTACATATATACAGGGTGACGCATTTCTACGGTAAAACTCAATATAATTATCATTATACAAAAGACGAGAAAAAATTGTATAAGTTAATTATAGGGTCTCTCGAGCTGCATCTTATAAAATTATTTTGACAATCACAGGCTGGCCCATAAGTCGTTGGTGATCCCTATAATTTTTTTTCGAACACCCTTATTTTATTGCATTTCTTATCGAAATATGTTTGTAAGAAAAAAAATCGAGACGCAGTGAGTGCGTTTTGGTATCAAATTTTCATTAAGTTCTTCAAATATCAATAACTCAATTTGCTATTGACCTTGTTATTGACCTGGCTAGGAAACCAACATTTTAAGTTTATTTTCGGAAAATTTTTGTACATTTTCAAACAATAAATTATTTTTATAAAATATGGCACATTTTTTCTACTATATAGGTTATACAGTTAACCAAATTGATAACTGCTTACATTAAAGAGACTTTTTTGCTCTTAATTTTTTTTATAAAAATTCACCTCCATAACGCACTTGGTGCGTCCAGACTTTCTTGTCCTTCAATTATACAACGCATCTGACAAAGAAATATCAGCTTGGGGTTGTAAAAGACACGAAAAAAATAAAATAATACAGTCCTTGGTGATTTAATTGACGGGAAATCTTAACGCACTGACTAACACATTGATTTATAATTAATTAATAGAGTGCGTGTGTTTGACGGCTTGTCATGAAATATTTTAATTATTACTGAAATATTGCGCACGGTATAATAATTTTATTCAAAAATTATGAGATATCCAGGAACCACCGAGTAACGCAATCACATTTGTAATTAATAGTTAAATACGGTAGGCATAATTCATTACACGAAAGGAATTAATTAATTTTCACTCTAATGATGTGATTCATTTTGGGATGTTATTAATTACACGGTATGATCGGAAATATATTCAATATGAATCCATCATTTTAACGAACTAGTTGATTTTGTTTAGCGAAATGTCACAACAAGAATAAGCTGAACGAGAGGTCACGACTTTCGAACACTTTCCCATTCATTAATTTTTTGCAATACCTGTTAAGTAAGTTCACTTTTAATGACAGTTTTTTGACAATGTAAGTTGAACTTTTAAAGCATTTGTCAGTTTCCATGAGAACAGGACATTTTTCATACCTAGGTACGGTAAGACTTACCTTACCTAGGTACGGTAAGTACTGCAAACCTATAAATAGCAAATCTGAATAATGAACAAATTGTTTGAGAAGATTTATTAATTATTATAATTCATCGAAATATTGAAAGTACAATTAGTCATATGATTAACAGTAAGGATTGACGCCATGCTCTTCTTTATATTATTATCTTCAGTTTCTAGCAATGTTAAATTATCAAGACTATCTTGCGGAGTATTCGTAGAATCACCGACCTCAATAATAGGGATTTGGCGAGAGGAGCTGGCTTCTTGGTTGCTAATATGAAATATCTTCTTAGCGACTTGTACTTTATTATTCAAGGAATCCGCCACATAGCTTTCAGCTACTGCCGAGGATTTCCACCCGCCATGCCTCTTCAGTGCTAAAATGTCAACTCCGCTATTAGCCAAAAAAGTAGCGGAAGTTCGGCGAAAGGAATGCCCAGTATATTTTTCCGCATTCTCCAAATGTAGAAATTTCGCAACTTCAGAAGGAATTTTGGCAAAAATATTTCTTCCAACTGGTTGGTTAGAGCATTTCCCATTTTGATACCTCAAGAAGAATCTCTGTATTGAATTTTTTGGTCGCAGGTTCATATACTTCCTCACTAATGCCACAAAGTGAAACTTCTCATTCTCATTGTCGACAATGGTAAAACTTCTGGATTGATGATTCTTAGCGTCAAGTATTCTGACCAAAATAATGTCTCCTTTATCAATAACATTATTGATTGTTAGCTTACATAATTCATCTTTACGGCAGGCACCTGCAATTCCCATAACTACAACCACCTTCTTCATCAGGTATATTTGGTCATGTGCTTCACTTAAAAAGGTCTGAATTTCCTCGATTGTAAACACTTCACTTTTCTTTGAAACATATCCAATATTTTTCTTCTTTAAAAATGCCTTTAACTTTGCATATTTGGAAATATCAACATTGTCATTCAAAGAGATTGTCGATCGTAACATAGAGTATTCGGACCATAAGCTTGATGGTGCAGAATATTTACCTGATTTTTCCAAGAAATATGCTAGTAAAACTGTCTCACTGGTATGTATTACAACCTTTTTAGTGTGGCACCACTTTTTGAAACCCTCATAGCAACTTTCATACCTTTGCTTAGACTTTTCTGGTAAAAGTGACAAACAAGCAATACCTGCCGCTTCTTCGATGTCAGATTCTTCCATATTCAAAGTCACTTCAACACTAATTTTAATTCAAAAATCACAATTAAAATACAAATTAATGTTTAACCTGGACCTGTGCTGAACTGCAGCCAGCGTTTAGTTTTGTTTGTTTACCCGTAGCGTCCTTAGTAACCCAACACAACAACCAAGTCACAAGCTACTTGTTGTTAAGTAGTATGTTAGAATCCATCTAATTAATTCGACTGTCAGTGCTGTCAGTCTGACATCTATTCACGCAGTAATTATTAAAAAAGAATGTAAATTCAAAAAAAAAACCGTTAAAGCAGGTATTGCAAAAAATTATTACTAAACCGTAAACTGTAAGTGACTCTTCATGCCTCGAATGCTTAGAAAACCTCGGCCCTACGGGCCTCGATTTTCCAAACTGCATTCTCTGCATGAAAAGTGTCACTTACAGTTTATGGTACGTAATATACTATTTCCTAATCTAAACTTTCCAGCTACAGCACTTTCTATATACTCGCCTACTACCGTATTAAAATTTCCCATCATATAGCTACTTTTCGCCTTATGTTGGTTGCTTCTTGTAATGCGTAGTGTTGACAAATAATTGAATACTTGGCGCCGCCTTTAAAACGTGTGTGTGTGTGTGTGTGTTTTGCTTCTTTAACGTCCACCTATTTCCGCGACTATGGCCAATTGCCGACGCCAGGGAGCAGTTTCACCTCACTATCCTGGATTTTGCCTTTCTGTAAGGAGACTGGACCTACGGCTTTACGCCCCCTCCAAAGGGCGGAACGTGCAGACATTCAACTTGCTCAAATACAATGCCAGAACCTCGGTTGATGTTAATGGGATCGAACCCAGTACCCTTCGGTTCAGAGGCACCCGTTCTTGCCCCTGAACCACCGAGGCTCTTCTTTTAAGACATCTTAATACTCGTTTATGTAAAATCAATTATTATATTTTTTAAATGCGGTACGGCTTTTTGTTAGAGTATCACTTTTCAGCTTTAGGTTAGAGCCTTGGTGGTTCAGTAGTAGCACAGTCCAAGCACACTTAGAGAACCCAAACCACCACAACACATTTAAAAAACACCTGACGATCGTTTCACTAACCAAGTTAGCGTCATCAGAGTATGAATAATTCTAAATATCTTATATCCACAACTCTATTGCTATTCTTCTGCAGGTAGTCGGCCACTTAACGATTTAGGAAGGTTCAACGACACCAAAAATTAACATATTTCGTTTGGCGTATCGGACGTGCTTATGCCGGTCTTTATTTTGTAAAGTAATCTATCAATAGACTATCCATAGGCAGCGGAGCGAGATTCTTACACTTCTCATTATTACTATATTTAGGAATATATATATATATATATATATATATATATATATATATATATATATATATATATATATATATATATATATATATATATATATACTTTCAAAGGCGTTTAGCTTATTAATTTTAGATTCTCCTCATTAACGTGGTGATTGTTATCCCAAATCTATCTCGCGACGGAAGATACAGTGTGTCCCAAACTGGATGGGAATGTATTGTTATCTCCGTTATTATTAGAGATAGGGAGGCAGTTAAATTAGCAATGTTTTGTAGAATTTCATGCTCGTTCCAAATATGACCTGTATTTGGCCCTGCATCTTTTCGGTTTCGAGTTATTTTGAAAAAAAAACAAAATTTGTCGATTTCTTTTTTTTTCAATATCTAAGCAGGCGTTGATCTGACATGACTAAGACTTGCACATTATCAAGACACTTTTTACAGACTAATCTTTTTGTGCTATTCTCAAATTTGGATTGTCATTTGTTTTTGAGCTACAGGTATCAACGTTTGTTTTTATTATGGCAGCCATGTTGGATTTTGCTCATGTGATAGCCTGTTAAAAGAGTTTTCCATTGATGTACAACATGCTTGAAAAATCTTGTATTTGCACTGACAATTTTGAGAAAAACCGTTTTGAGGATAGTAGGCTATGAAATCCAATACCAGAAAACAAATGACAAAAAACCTTATTAGGTAAAAAACTGTTATTTTTATTTGTAGATTAGACAGTTAATTTTAAAAAATTCATGCAACTTCGTTGTTGGTCCGTTCTTTTTTGAAAATAATTTAACTGGGGAAAGGTATCTTAATCTATTGAGAAATGATATCTTACCAACAATTAGAAGAGTTAATGATAATTTAGACGAGATTTGGTACCAACATGACGAAATCGGTCAAGTATTTTTTGATTAGCGGTTGGATACATATATATATATATATATATATATATATATATATATATATATATATATATATATATATATATATATATAATAACATATAAAAATTGAAACTGACCCCGGATATGGGTTCTAGAGGCCCTAATTCGCGCTCATTTGAAAAAATTTTCCAAAAGTCTTACCATCGATACCTCTCTATTAGTGAATTTTCTTAATGACAATTCACTAAAACAATCTTTCTCACGCAATCGCACTGTATAATTAACATCCACCGAGGCAAAATTTCCAGGATAGTGAGGTGAAACTGCTCCCTGGCGTCGGTGATTAGCCATAGTCGCGGAAGTAGGCCGACGTTAAAGAAACAAAACACACATACACCTGCACAGTGTAAATTACATATTCAATCGCTTAGTCACGACCGGTCGAACAAAATTATCAACAGACTGCGTGACGTGACGTAATAATTTAATGTCTGTGTACTTTTATTGCAAATGTTTCGAAACTCGCTCTGGGCTTAATAGACTTTACAAAATTAATCATCTATATGAAAATCATGTCGAATTGACAAAATGAAATATTCACCTACATACACTTGGAGTGTGCTAGAGTGCCTACAAGCGAAATTTCGTAGGAAAAAAATCGTTTATGAAAAGAATACTGTCTAAAAAATTCTTAAAATGAACACGAACTAGTGCTTTCGGGACCCATGTTTAGAGTCGGTTATATATATATATATATATATATATATATATATATATATATATATATATATATATATATATATATATACATATATATATATATATATATATATATATATATATATATATATATATATATATATATATATATATATATATATATATATATATAGGGATGCGCATTGAAAACGAAACAGACCAATTTGCGTCCAGAGAAATATTTTTTTAAGAAACGCTGAAACACGTCAATTTTAATATTGAGGGGGACATGTTTTGACATAAAACTCAACTTTGTCACATCAACCCCTTAAGGGTGATGATAACATTCCTTATATTTTAAATAGGGAACATGGGTCGAGTGTTACATAATTTGAAAGCTCTTTCTTTTCTGAATTCAGCACACTATTTTTTTGGAAGTTTTATCAACTCGTTTAAAAATTATTCAAAAACGCATTTCACTCATTCCAATAAGAAATGTGCTGATAGTCAATGTTTTGTTGGTTTGTAAACAAAAAATTTACTATCAGAACATTTCTTATCGGAATGAGAGAAATGCGGTTTATTACTTCAGTTTATCGGTCGGTTTAATACTTGATAGTACTACCGAAAATTAATTTCACAATGGTGTATTCTGTAGAAGAAAGTTGAAATAATTACTGTTTTTTTTTCAAAAACGGTGACTGTGCCAACAGTACCGCAAATTTGTTTAATGAACGACATCCAAACAGACATGTTAACAGAAAATACATTTTGGAGTTGGTTGCAAAGTAGCCAACAAAAAACGGGATCCTGAACGTCAATTTCCGGTTAGAAATGAGACTACTGAGATTGAAGTTTTAGGACAAATTGCTGCAGATCCAACTTTGAACACGAGAAAATTGGCCACTGTTTCAAACATCAAAAGAAGAACTATTCAGAGCATATTGAAGCATCATAATTTTCACCCGTATAAAATTCATCTTGTACAACAACTGAATGAAGATGATTTTGATCGGCGGCTGGAGTCTTGTGAAGTTATGACTGCACGAAAAGCTGATAACGGGAACTTTCTGTTCAATATCTGTTTTTCAGGCGAGTATACGTTTTTATTAAATTCTACAGTCAATCGTCATAATTGTCGTTATTGGGCAGATGATAATCCAAGACAGGTCCACACTCAAACTCCACAGAAATTGAATGTCTGGACTGGCATTTTTAGAGACCGTTGAATCGGACCAATTTTTCTTGATGGCAATTTGAGTGGCGAAACGTATTTGGAGTTACTAGAAGATATCGTTTACCCTTTACTAATTGATATTGTTGAAAATGATGATCGCTATCAAGAAAATAAATTAGTGTTTCAACAAGATGGAGCTCCTCCGCATTTTTCACAACGTGTTAGGGAGTTCTTGAACAGAGAGTTTCCAGAGCAATGGACTGGACGTACAGGTGCTATTAAGTGGCCCCCTAGATCACCGTATTTAACTCCTTTAGACTTCTTTCTATGGGGCCATTTAAAGAGTAGAATTTTCGGAACAGAACCGAACTCTCCGGAAGAATTACGATGACGCATTGTTGAAGAATGCCGTCTAAGTACTTTACAAATGCTCCAGAATGTCAGAGCTCGTTATGAACAAAATTTGTACTTTTGTATGGAAGCTGGCGGTCAACAATTTGAACACTTACTTAACTGAATAAACATTTTTAAACGTTTGGTTTTGTTTTTTTAGTTTTTTTAACGAAAAATTGACTAATTAGTGCATTTCTTATCACAATGAATGAAATACGTTCTTGCAACTCCAACTGTGAATAATTTTTAAACGAGTTAATAAAACTTTCAAAAAATTTAGTGTGTTGAATTCAGAAAAGAAAGAGCTTTCAAATGATGTAACACTCGACCCATGTTCCCTATTTAAATATAAGGGTTGTTATCACCACTCTTAAGGGGTTGATGTGAGAAAGTTGAGTTTTATGTCAAAACATGTCCCCCTCAATATTAAAGTTGACGTGTTTTAGAGTTTCTTAAAAAACATTTTCTCTGGACGCAAATCGGTCTGTTTCGTTTTCAATGCGCCATCCTGTATGTATATATATATATATATATATATATATATATATATATATATATATATATATATATATATATATATATATATATATATATATATATATATATATATATATATATATATATATATATATTGTAAGCGTATATGTATTCTGACCAATATTGGAAACACAATAGTTTTTCTGTTACTAGACCTCATCAGTGTATCATACCAAGGATAATACACCCGAATTAATTGACATTAGGTAACCAAGGTCTGAGGCAGAACTGTGACCTGGTTTACAGTGTAGGCATCTACTGGGTACTTTGTTGTCTGAAACGGCTTCAGTGCAAATTTTCATATATAGATGCCGTCCTATAATAAACTAAACAAATCGTCAACCCTGTTACTTCATCAATTTTGTTTTTGTTTTTTTTTATTGCAGATTTAGATTCCACGTAAAAAAAATTGAAACCTTTATTCGAATCACTTTCCCGATAGATGTCACCATTAACCCTCAAAATAAATTTTAACTGTTCTTAACACAAACCAGACCCAACGACAAGGACGTAGCTCTTGTGTGTGGGGAGAAAGGATGGCCGAAAATGTAAGCATACATATATGTGCAAAGTGTCTGCCACCTTGATTCGCACATTCCTGGATCTGTTTTCGAACACTGTCGGTAACTCGCAAGATTTCTATGCCGCTCAATGACTGGCACGCTTCCCGGATTCGCACATTCATATAATCTTTTGTTGTGGGTTGAGGCCCATAAACAATATCTTTGACCCGGTCCAAAAAATTTCAGGGGTGTCAAGTCCAGAGATCGAGGCGGCCACGATACAGGCCCTTCTCTTCCGATCCACCGTCCAGGGAACAGGTTATCAATGACATTACGTGCTTCCAGCGAAAATGACTTGGACAACCATCCTACTGCATCCACATCGACTCTCGTGTATTGAGCGAGACGTCTTCCAGAAATTGTCGAGGAACTCAGCGTACATACGACCAGTTAGGGTGCCATCGGAAAAGTAGGGCCCGATGTTCTGGCACCCGATGAGGCCACACAATGTGTTGAGGCTCCACAAATGCTGCTTGTTCAATTCTCGTAGCCAGTGGGGATTTTCTTGAGACCAGTAATGGGCATTGTGGATGTTGACCTCCCCGTTGCTTTTGAATGGAGCCTCATCGGTCCAGAGGGTCGATCGATGGAACTTAAGATCTTTGGTTAATAGCCATTGGCAAAAATCGATACGTTTTTGATAATCCCTCGGTTCAGGTTAATGTGGTATGGATGATAATTGATATCTTTTAAAGTCCTACATATTGACATTTGACTCACACCCGAATCAACCGCGATCCTCCTGGTTGAAACATGGGGGTTGATAACAACAGCAGCCAAAATATCAGGTGCCATTTCGCCTCTTACCCGCTGCCTAATCTGCTGATTCTTATTGTGTTGGGGTTGAATTTGACCAATTGTCCGAACTCTATGCGTCAGGCGCCTGAAAACGTTGTGAGATTGAGGTACGCGGTCAGGGTACCTCTCTGCATACCTTCGTTCGGCTTGTCTGCAATTTTGACGACATTCGCCTAACACCATGAGCATATCGAAACCTTTTATTGTTGGCAAACATCTTAACCTTGTCAAAAATTACACTTAAGTGATTTATCGAAACAGTGACAGATGATTGATAATGTTTGACAGCAATGTATATTGCTGACATTTCCATGTTAACATCTGGTATTTGTTTGGTAGAACTTTTCTTTCGTTTTTTGAAATTTTTGAAAACCAGGAATGTGTGAATCATGGTGGCAGACACTTTAAACATTTACAAACGCTTACATTTTCTGCGATATTCTCCCCACGCACAACACGCATGTCCTTGTGTCTGGTTTGTGTTAAGAATAGTTAAAATTTATTTTGAAGGTTAATGGTGACATCTATCGGGAAAGTGGTTCGAATAAAAGTTCATTTTTTTACCTGTAATCTAAATTTATAAAAAAATGCCATGTTCCATTTAAAAAAACAAAATTTAGGTCAGAACGAGCCATTTCCGGTTTGTTCCGGAAGCTGATTCTATCACCAATCGATAGAGCGTATCCGATTTGGGTATACAAACATATCTTATTTTTTCCTTAGAGCATCCAGTAGGGTATTAAACGACTGGTTCGGGTGGTCTGATTCACCCTGTATAAAGTTAACTAAGTTATCATTTGTAACCAAAATATATGATATGGTAAGCTTTATCTATAGTTATCTACAATCTTTAAAAAAATAACACAATTAAATTACCTTTTTTTATTTCAACAACACACCACGAGGGCTTACAGCCTAAATACTATCGTACCGTGGGTGTCGACAAGGAGGAAAGAGGCAACTTGTTAATTCTGGACTTGAAAGTTTAGAGGTTCGGGGGAGAAGGAAAAACATGTACCGGTAAGGAATTCCACAACCTGGAAGTCCTCGGGACAAAAGAGCGGGCATAACAAGATGTTCTATGTCTGGTGACCTGGACAGTAAAAGGGTGCATTCGCTCTGTTCCCCTGGTGGGGCAGCAGGTGGAGAAACTATGGAAGAAGGCTCCTATGAGCAGTGCCCGTGCAGATATCTATAAAAGAGAGAGAGGTCGCCAATGGCACGTCGGTGGGCAAGGGATTGCAGCCTTTAGGTGAGGATAGGGTCACCGATGAGACCTATAGCTCTCTTCTAACTGGAGTCGAGGATAGCGAGTATAGAAGCGGCAGCAGCACCCCAGATGTGGGAGCAGTATTCGAGGTTTGGTCTTATTTGTGAAGTATATAAGGTATAGATATTAGCTGGTGAAATGTATTTGCGAGCCCGGAAGAGGAAACCTAATTTCTTAGCAGCCGCTTCTGCAATTGATGTGACATGTTGGTGCCAATTGAGATTTCGATCCACAGAAATGCCAACAAGTGAAAAGGACTCAATACTTTGAATAACTTGGTTGTTCATTGTGATGGGTCTAGGGCTGGTGTATCTCTTATGAGAAAGAAAGCAAGACTGTGATTTGGTGGGATTGAATTGTACAAGATTTCTACTTCCCCAGTCTAATATTTTTTGGAGATCCACGGAGACAGAACCCTCAATGAGTCTGCGATCCTCATCTAATTGGGCTAAAGAGACAGGCTTAGAATATTGTATAAGGAAACGGAGCTTAATTCGCTAAAAAATCATCAGAACTAATACCGAGACCAAAATTTGTTATAATTTGATCTACACAGTAAGAGTTTCGTTGTAGAGTTATAGATCAATCACGGTTTCCCAATTCCAGGCACTCTAGCTCGCGCATTTGCAACATTTTCCAATGATCGATTCGGCGATGGAGACTATCAATCAAATTTTATTTACTTCGCATCAACAAGCACACAGCAAAGCCTTGCTTCATTAATACCACCAAAATGTGAAATTAATCACTTTTTCTCAGTTTGGCGAACGCTGAATACCTTAATTAAGTTATTCAGCTCAATTTTAAGACCCCTTCTATATCGATATAGTATTGTTTGTTTTTGGGGCAAATTAATGAAGCAACAACGATCTCAGTCGAACAAGCTTGAATGAAGTTTAGATGTAAACGCTTCTAATATTTTATTAATAAGTTTTGGAACATATGAAACGGTTAATACGACTCGATCTAATAATTAAACGCGAATGTCAACTGTTCAAGTCTCAAGGCAAAAGTGAATAGTTATTAAAATTGAAGTGTCAAAGCAGGAAAACGGATTAAATACATCCACAAGTTACGGACGGGGTTGTTATAAACTTAGCGAAACCGTTTAGAATTTATATAAGTTTCAACAGCAGATAACAGATTGAAAGTATGTGAATACTACTACTACTACTGCTACCACTACTACTTTGGGGGAGCGAGAAATGGTGTGCATTGATCACTCTCGATGCGAAAAATGCTTTTAACACTACTAGCTGGGGCAAAATAATAGAATCACTGAAAAGAACAAACACCGCTGGGTAAACTGGGGCTACATGGCCACCCGTGGGCTATTTGGTCACATTGTGCAATATTTTGTAATTCTTTTTTTTTTTTCGTTTTTCGGCGTTGTAAGTATGGTGTCCTTCGTTACAGATGTCTACTAGTTAGAAAAATAGTAAGAACTTGCGAGACGACCCCTGGGTCCAAAACATACAGTGATTATAATGAACAAAATAGCTGGAAGCTATGGATTCTGTAAATGCTGGCATGGCGAAAAAACCAGCAGCCCGTGTGTAAAATGTGCCACGTACTACGCTAGTCAGAAGGCTACTTGGTAAGAATCCAGGGTCAGTTGGGCATCCTACAGTCCTCAGTTCGAATTGGGAGACCCTAACCACGGAGACCCTCGGAGTAGTAGCAAATTGGGGCTTTCCACTTTGTAAGGCTGATATCCGGGATGTTGTCAAGAAATACCTTGATAAACAAGGTAAACAGGTTCGAGTATTCAGAGACAACACCCCTGGACCAGATCTCATAGATTCCTTCATAAAAAGGAACAATTTAAGCATCAGAATGGCCTCCAATATAAAGCGCACTAGGTCATGTGTAGATAGAGAAGATATTTTAAATAATATAGATCTTGCTCTTCAAGATATCAAGAGCACAAACTTATACAACCATGATGAGACAAATATAACGAATGACCCCGATGCCAAAAACGTTGTGGTGCCTAGAAACACCAAGCGGGTAGAGAAGGTACAGGAGCATTCGCGAGCATCAATTAGCTTAATGGTGTGTAGCAACGCCAATGGCGATTTGCTACCACCTATGGTGGTATACAAGGCCATGAACTTATATGACAACTGAACACAGGGTGGTCCAGCTAGAACAAAATACGCGCATAGTCCTAGTGGATGGTTTAATATGAATCTGTTTGAGAGTTGGTTTGTTAAAATTTTATTACCACATATTGACGACACTCGGGAGGAACATGCCAAAGTGGTGGTTGTAGGGGACAACCTGGCAAACCATTTTTCTGCTAAAGTAATACAGGCATGCAAAGAGAAAAATATTTATATGACCCCATTCCCCCCGATTGCAACGCACTTGATTCAACCGCTCTATGTGGCGGTATTCGCCCCCATGAAGAAGAAATGGAGACAAATTTTAGATCAGGGGAGATATCCCGGCAGCATTCCAAAAGAACAATTTCCCAGTATGCTAGAAAGACTGTGAAATGGAATTGATGACACCGTAAGCGGAAATTTAAGATCACGTTTTAGAGCTACCGGCTTGCACCCAGTAAATCCGGGTTAAATTTTAAAACGCATACCTGGAGGCTTTAAGGACATTGTAAAAGCGCGAAGAGTTTTAGATGAAAGCTTGCTGGAGTTACTCAAAGAACATCGTGGAACAGGTGACAAACGAAAGCGCAAACGTGGAAAAAAGATTCCACCTGGTTCTGATGCCGCCTCTACACGTGACTTGCACCCTGACGTCACAACTTCGGACCAGAACACTTCTTCCACATCTGCTCTTGACCGTGGTCCCTCTATATCTACCGCTTTTTCTTCGGAAACACATATTAGAAAAGGGAAAAGAAGGCAAGAGGATATCTCGAAATGCGAAATTTGTTGCATAAATTGGAAGGACTATAAAGGCAAAATTGACTGGATCTAGTGTACAAAATTTCGCAAGTGGATTTGTGGGCCTTGCAATAAGGACAGTGAAGACCAATACTATACCTGTGAGCGTTGCGAAGATTCAGAAGAAAGTGAACCTTTTGACGACAGTGATGCAGACAGAGAGTTCGTACCTAACTACACTAAGCCACCTTTCTCCACCAAAGTGACAATTTTACTTAAGTGTGACCTCGAAACAATAATATTTACCTTTTACCATGTTTTTGTTCAGAACTTTGTTTATTTTTATATTGTTATGTGATTCAGAAAAAGTTTTACTTTATTTGTACTGTATTCCTATATATTTGTTTAGAAAGAATAAATATTACGTTTGAAAAATGATTTTTTCCTTCTCTGGGTAAAAATAAATAACCTAGTTCATAATCCTATGGTGTAACTTAAACAATCTGGGTATTTGTACTTCTTTTACAAGCACTTTTCTTAAAGTGTCCAAACATCCCGAACTACGGGACTATTTGGTCACCCAAGAAACATTTTTTTGGCTCCATGGCTAGATTTTGTACATTTTAAAACCAGCCATGGATAGCCCTAGGTATGGTCTGTACGATGCATATTTTTCATTTCCCCAACTCAAAAACTTTACGAGATATTTAGAAAAATGTGTAAAAAAGGTGTCCAAGTAGCCACAGTTGCGGGCAGCTGATAAACATCATAAGCAGGTTCTTTTCATACAGAAAGATTAGCATTGCGAGGGCAGAGACAATGGCTGTCACGACAAGAGTCCCGCAAGGATCTATCTTGGAACATATCCTCTGGAATATAATCTACGATGGAATCTGCAAGCTAAACATGGTTGAAGGAGTTACTCTGGTTGCTTATGCTGATGACCTAGCAGTCCTAGTGGAGGTATCAGAGCAAGACACACTTAGGTTTCGAGTGACCGAAACGCTAAGGAGAGTGAACAGGTGGATGACGGCCAAATAACTCCACCTGGCCCCTGCAAAGACAAAGGCAGTCATCATAAAGGATTCAAAAATCAGGGGAGACTTTTCGCTCCGCCTGAAGGACACAATGATAAAACCAGCGAAGACCCTGGTGTATCTAGGAATAACGGCGACACCAACAAGTGGATCCTCATAGCCACAGACAGCCAGGTAGCCCTTAAGGCGAGCAATAGAAAACTTCACCCTACCAATCACTGTGCAGACTAGTTCAAGGCACAGTGAGTTTGGAATGGGAGGAGTAAAAAGACTAAGGCCATGCACAATAAGCCAAAGGCTGCAGTACTATCGGGGCGGCAAAATCGCGGCCGAGCCCTGAGGGGAAAAAAGGTGAAACAGCTGCTTGGCGTCAATGATTGACCATAGTCGCTGAATAGGCTAACGATAAATAAACAAAATTACAACACAAAACCTAGTGAACCATATTTATTAAGACACTGCAAATGTAATCACTAATCGAGTTTTAAAACACTATCATTAAATTTTATATAAGAAGCAATTTCTCGTTTTTTGAAGCTTTCCTTTTTAACTTGCTAACTATGTTTTTCTTGCAGTAATCAGTCTAACAAAACTGCAATTGCAGCATTTCATATAACCGGAAATAAAGTGCAGCGATGATAATTCCTTGGAAGAGTTAACAAATCAACGATTAAGCCATTACCATTCCACTCTCTTAATGGGTTTTGAGTGATAAACTTGCCAATTTATTCTGATATACGTATATTCTGGAGGAGGTTACATTAAGGTTGCTTTCCACGTACTATACTCCTGAGTTACATATATTTCGCTGGTTAATTTGGGGCTCTCTTAAGTGTAATAACTTGCTACAACCTCGATTTTCCATTTGCTTTCTCACTCAATATATCCTCTAACATAGTCTCGGGATTTCTGCTTGAAATAATAATAATAGTAGGACATTTATTATTAATTATGCATTTTATTTTATGAATTACTGCTTGCCTTTCCAAAGACTTTAGCGAATTTTTGTATAAAAAATTCGTAAAGGGGTATGGTCATTTTACATTGGGTTTTAGGTTCACCACTTATTTTAGCGGCCACGAATAAAACTAGCAAACTTAGATAGTACCTCATACAACATATGTAACAGTTGTAAATAGAGATTTTAAAAGTGCATCGGAGCCGAGATATACAGGGTGATTCATTAGATGAGCGACATTCATATCTCAGTAACTATGGCAACTAGAGCTTCGTGGAAAAACTGTTCGAAAAGTTTTTCAAGTAAAATTCAGATGATATTTTTTTATTTTCTTATTGTTGCCACCAGATAGCGCTTTTTCGGTTGGAAGTTTTTGAAGGCTGCTATCTCAAAATATTCCTATTACAATGTTATCTTTTTTACTTTACCTGAAACCCCAAGTCTTGCTCTATATAAGTTACTAACCTCTTATACAGGTGTCCACGGGAATTGTTTAGAATAGCTATCTCCATCATTATTGGAGGTAGAATGTGACTCAAATATGGAAAATTGTTCTGCTTTTCACGAGCATCTCGATTCTGACGCAAAAAAAAACAATTGCGCATCGAATTACTAGAGAGGGGATCTGGGGGTTCTAGTGTCGTTTATTTCGAGAAATGTTTTAAAAATCTCACAAACGATATCTCGCAATTTGTAACAGCTATTTTTTAATCTTTACCGTAACTCTCTTGCTGTTAGAGCGAGAGCCTCAAAGGAAGGTCAAACAAGATCAGGTGACTTCATTATTGAACAATTCAAGTTTTAGTTTTGAAAATTTTTGTTGAACATTTGCTATTGACAATTACCATCGTAACGCTCTTACTGCCTTCCCGTTCTATACATTAAGTTAAATATTCACATATTGGAATATTTGCCTAAAGAAAATATTGTTATTTTGCGACAGTTTCGTACTGGAATATTCAGCCGGTTAAGCAATGTAAACAATAGCGTCTTTCTTAGAAATCTAAAAATATCGCTTTATACATTTAAAACCTTGTTCTCTGTGGCAAAAGCATAAGTTAGGCATGGAAATTTCCAGAAGGTCTTAAGGGGAAATGTTGTCTTGTTGCCCAGACCTGCGTCGACCTCCCCACTATCAAACGTGGCTGTAGCCGTTGGAACTTCCAAACAACGAAGATTCGACAGTTCCGCGCACGATTCTAAAGCGTCACTAGTAGAAGAAAATTTAAATGCGACGAGGCAAAAGCGGAGAAGGTATTAGGTGAGCGAACAGCGCGTAACTCGGTCGTTTTCAACTACCGTTTATCCGAAAGTATCTAGGTGGCCTCTTCGAAGGGCATAGTGCTTTGTTAGAAGCCTGTTTAATGAACCCCACTTACCGAAATCAACCTAGTGGTAAGTTCTTTGAATTTCATTGATGTATAGAGCGAATATTTGTAAGATTTTGTCTTGTTTGCTATTACAGGTCTTGGTACCTATCGTGTTTGTCTTCCATCGAGTTATCTCCTATTATTTTGCCTCTCTTTTCGTTATCTTCTTTGATCTCGTATTGTTTCTATGGGCACTCTTCTGCTCCTCTGGCATCACCGTCTACGCCGTCCACTAGCTCCTGGTGTCGCCTTTTAGTCTATCCCATCAAACTTCACGAGAATCAACCTCTGTCTAGACACCGGTTGACGGCGTCATCGTCATAGAAATACTCTGTAGGCCAGACCTATCCGTTCCCGATCCATCAAATACAGGCCTTGCTTCAAAGACCCTACTTCACCACTTAACAAAGGGATCCTCGAAAACACAAGTGAGTTTTTGCTAAACTGTTTTTATTGTGACTTAGAATTTGACTCTGATACAAACTTTTCTTCTCTACTAGTGGACTTTTATAGAAATTGAAATTAATTTAAATTCGTCTAAATTCACATTTTCTTTAAACAGTGAGGTTGTTTTAAATATTTTTATTACGAATGTAGACTATGTAAAACTCTTAATATGTTTCTCACGAGATGTAAAGTGTGTAAAACTTGAGATATTTCCTTGTAAATATGTAAATTGTAACTTTCCTTGTTGCTTTGAATTGAAAAAGATATGAATGCAGGTATATCTGCTATTTCAGACATTTTATTATTGATATAATTAATATTGACAAAGCATTAGGATTTGTGAATTATAAATGTAAGCCTTCAGCAACCTCTTTAGTTGACAATCTCATGTATAAATCTGCTCCGAATAATTTTTATCTAGAATTAATCAATTAATTAGGCTCACCTCGTGATTTGATACCCTGTTCACATGTTACACTTCACCTATCAGTGTCTGATTGAGTAATTAATTCCTTTTGACAATTCTCCTAATCGCAGTGTTAGTGTAGGGAAATTTAAATACCTTGATCTAGATCTCTCAAAATTTAGAGAAAAAGTTACTGTGTTTTAATCTGAGGAGCTCAAAATTTAAGACCCGGGATAAAGCAACATTATGATGTGGTAGGTATTTATTTATCTCTTTGTTATAAAACGGTATAGTGTATTCTTTAACCAATTAAGTCACTAATTATTACAAATCTCAAGGATAGGTAAACTGTGCTAGCGTCTGTGAGATGAATATCACTCTTAGCCTAACTATCGTGCGGATTTAGATCCATGTAAAGACCACCTCGAGATATCGACCACGGATAAACACTTTGAATAAATACACCTTCGAAAGTCATTTTGGGATCACCATTTTTTTAGCGGCCACGAATAAAACTAACATATTTTGATAGTACCTCATACAACATATGTAACAGTGGTAAAAAAGATTTCAAAAGTGCATCGGAGCTGATATAAACAGGGTGATTCATTAGATGAGCGACATTCATATCTCGGTAACTTTGGCAACTAGAGCTTCGGGGAAAAACTGTTCGAAAGGTTTTTTCAAGTATAATTCAGATGATATTTTTTATTTTCTTATTGTTGCCACTTTTTGAAGGCTACTATCTCAAAATATTCCTATTACAATGTTATCTTTTTTTACTTTTCAGGAAACCCCGTGCCTTGTTTTATATTAGTTACGAACCTCTTATGCAGGGTGTCCACGGGAATCGTTTAGAATAGATATCTCCGTCATTATTGGAGGTAGAATGTCATTCAAATATGGAAAATTGTTCTGCTTTTCACGAGCATCTCGATTCTGACGCAAAAAAAATGCGCATCGAATTGCTGAGATTGGCATATTAAGCTTATTTTTCTAAGTGGAACGCTGGGTATTTTCCCGGCTAGTTCAACTGCAAATTCGATAGTCCATTTTATGATGTTAACACGTTTTAGTCGATTCTGCATACTTGCAGAGATATCTAGATCTGGATATGCTTGTTCACGGGAATCGTTTACAATACTCATCTCCGTTACTATGGGGGCTACAATGTGGTTCAATTGGGGAAAGTTGTTTAACTTTTCACGTGTATCTCGATTATGACGTCAAAAAAGCATTTCGCAGAGAAATCTCGAAGGGGTATGGTCATTTTAGATTTGGTTTGGTATGATCACTTTTTAGTGGCCACAAATAAAACTATCATGCCTTGATAGTACCTCACACAACATATATAATACAGGTAAAAAGATATTTGAAAAGTGCATCGGAGCTGTGATATACAGAGTGATTCATTAGGTGAGCGACATTCATATCTCGGTAACTATGGCAACAAGAGCTGCGGGAAAAAACATTCAAAAGGTTTTTCCAGTGCAACGCAGGTAATATTTTTTATTGTCTTATTCTTGTCACCAGATGGCGCTTTTCCGATGAAACTTTTTGAAAGTTGTTGTTCAGGGAGCGGAGGATAATTAGGGAATAATTTTTATAACTAGGATAATATGGACATGGTAACGATGTAGTAAAATTTAATAATAAAAATAAATTAACAATTTTTTACAAACTAATTTAACCGAATGAATTTAAAATCGAAATCTGTACATAATTAAATCTTAATTACAAGTCTCGTGCATTATTTACAAACACTACTATTTATAACCTTGTATGTTCTACATAATTATCAATTTGCATCATCAGTCAGCATTCCTTATACTGTACTCTGCAATTCCAACTTGTTTATTATTTAGATAAATATGTAATATTATTTCAATGCCAATGTTTATGATATCTGTGTGACCTACTTCTGCATGAAATATTACATTAATTGTTGTAGCGACTTTTCCTATAACTAATTTTTAATTATAAATTGAATGATATTAAAAAATATATTTTCACGCCTAAGAATGCCCTCCTGCATAGCTTCCTGTTCCATGAACAGCTGTTATCACAAAATGTTTCTATTACAATGTTATCTTTTTTAACTTTCTCTGAAATTCCTAATCTTGTTCTATATTTTTGTCTGAGTTTCGACCCCCCTTATAATAAGGATGATAAAAGGGTTGAATTTTATCAAAAGTTCATGTAAGTTGGTAATATTTTACTTTAGACCCATCATATGATACATCAGTAAAATTGTGTCGACAAGTCCAACATAATGACATTTAACACTAAGTGAGTGGCGAACGTGTCGCCACCTAGTTCGGAACCAAGTACTATGTTGTCACGCCCGCTCCAAATAACACAGAGTATTAAAAATAGAGACGGTATACAACTAACTAACAATTTAAAAAAATTGTTAGCCCTGGCCCATTTCTACCCCAATATAGGGACAAAGTATGTAAGACTAGATGCATTCTCGCAACAATTAGAACCGTAGACCGGTTTCGCTCTCATTAGAGCTCTTCAGTACGGCATACTAATTGCAGCAAAAATGCACCAAAAATAACACGGCTATCGTATAGCCAGTCTTAAAACACTAAGTGAGTGGCGAACGTGTCGCCACCTAGTTCGGAACCAAGTACTATGTTGTCACGCCCGCTCCAAATAACACAGAGTATTAAAAATAGAGACGGTATACAACTAACTAACAATTTAAAAAAATTGTTAGCCCTGGCCCATTTCTACCCCAATATAGGGACAAAGTATGTAAGACTAGATGCATTCTCGCAACAATTAGAACCGTAGACCGGTTTCGCTCTCATTAGAGCTCTTCAGTACGGCATACTAATTGCAGCAAAAATGCACCAAAAATAACACGGCTATCGTATAGCCAGTCTTAAAACACTGAGTGGCGAACGTGTCGCCACCTAGTTCGGAACCAAGTACTATGTTGTCACGCCCGCTCCAAATAACACAGAGTATTAAAAATAGAGACGGTATACAACTAACTAACAATTTAAAAAAAATTTTAGCCCTGGCCCATTTCTACCCCAATATAGGAACAAAGTATGTAAGACTAAATGCATTCTCGCAACAAGTGTTTTAAGACTGGCTATACGATAGCCGTGTTATTTTTGGTGCATTTTTGCTGCAATTAGTATGCCGTACTGAAGAGCTCTAATGAGAGCGAAACCGGTCTACGGTTCTAATTGTTGCGAGAATGCATCTAATCTTACATACTTTGTCCCTATATTGGGGTAGAAATGGGTCAGGGCTAACAATTTTTTTAAATTGTTAGTTAGTTGTATACCGTTCTCTATTTTTAACACCCTGTGTTATTTGGAGCGGGCGTGACAACATAGTACTTGGTTCCGAACTAGGTGGCGACACGTTCACCACTTACTTAGTGTTTTAAGACTGGCTATACGATAGCCGTGTTATTTTTGGTGCATTTTTGCTGCAATTAGTATGCCGTACTGAAGAGCTCTAATGAGAGCGAAACCGGTCTACGGTTCTAATTGTTGCGAGAATGCATCTAGTCTTAATGACATTTAAATTAATTATACCTCACATTTGAAAAATCAAAGTTGATGATGATTCTTGAAAAACGAAACGTCAGAACTCGGTTTTAATACCATTTTCAAATACTACTGTCAAAAGTGCTTTTAGAAAGTGAAGTCCGACGTTGCATATTTTTAGAAATGAAGAGGTTGTTACTAAAATGAGAAATTCAGACAAAAACCTTTCGAATGTTTTTTCCCGAAGCTCTTGTTGTCATAGTTACCGAGATATGAATGTCGCTCACCTATGCACTTTTCAAATATTTTTTACTGCTATTACGTATGTTGTGTGAGGTACTATCAAGGCGTACTAGTTTTATTTGTGGCCACTAAAAAAGTTATCATCCCAAAACCAAATGTAAAAGGACCATACCCCTTCGAGATTTCTCTGCGAAATGCTTTTTTGACGTCAGAATCGAGATACACGTGAAAAGTTAAACAACTTTCCCCAATTGAACCACATTGTAGCTCCCATAGTAACGGAGATGACTATTGTAAACGATTTCTGCGAACAAGCATATCCAAATCCAGGTATCTCTGGAAGTATGCAGAATCGACTAAAACGTGTTAGCATCATAAAATGGACAATCGAATTTGCAGTTGAACTATCTGGGAAATACCTAGCGTTTCACTTAGAAAAATAAACTTAATATGTCAATCTCAGCAATTCGATTCGCAATTTCTTTTTGCGTCAGAATCGAGATGCTCGTGAAAACCTTAACATTTTTCCATATTTGAATCATATTGTACCTCCAATAATGACGGAGATAGCTATTCTAAACGATTCCCGTGAACACAAGAGGTTGGTACCTAATATAGAACAAGACTCTGGGTTTCAGAAAAAGTAAAAAAATTTGGGGACGCAGCAAGTGCGTTATGGTAGCGAATTTTCTTTAAAATATTTTTAATACCAAATGTCTTTCTATGATGAAGGCCGGCATCAAACTTGGTTACCTATATAGTAGAAACAATGTACCATATTTCATCGAAATAACTTTATTGTTTGAAAATATATAAACATTTTTCAAAAGTCTGGCTGCAGCAAGTGTGTTATGAAAGTGAATTTCCATAAAAATATTTTTAATAGCAAATGCGAGCAGGCATCAATCTGATTATCAGTATAGCCTATGTAGTAGAAACAATGTACTATATTTTATCAAAATTACTGATTGTTTGAAAATATACAGAAATTTTCCGAAAATAAACTCAAATGTTGGTTTCCTAACCAGCAAAGCTTACGTTAATAGCAAATTGAGTTATTGAAATTTGAAGGATTTAATGAAAATTCGGTAAATTTGCAGATAAGCTCCCGAACGCTTTTCAAAAAATTGTTTTCAGAAACGTTACTAGGACCCCACCTGGCTGCACAAACCACAAGAAAAATTTCTGGTTCACACCCCCCAATCAAGTTACGGGACTGGGAGTGAATAGGGGTGCTGAGCGGGGTAGGTAGTAAAAAGGAAATATGAGCAGAAAATGCGAAGAAAACTGCTGATTTCGATCCATAGAAATGCCAACAAGTGAACAGGACTCATTACTTTGAATAACTTGGTTGTTCATTGTGATTTGTCTAGGGCTGGTGTATATCTTATGAGATAGAAAGCAAGACTGAGATTTGGTGGAGTTGAATTGTACAAGATTTCTACTTCCCCAGTCTAATATTTTTTGCAGATCCACAGATACAGAACCCTCCATGAGTCTGCGATCATCATCTAATTGGGCTAAAGAGACAGGCTTAGAATATTGTATATTTGAGTGCAGGGTGCTGTCGTCCGCGTAACTGTGAATTGGGTTGGATGTGCTAGAGAGGAGGTCATTGATGTGGAGGAGAAACAAAGTAGGGGCTAAATTTGAACCTTGAGGAAGTCCTGCATTAATTGGATACAGTTTAGAGGAATTACATGATAATAATTCAAAATTTTTTGATTTTAAAAGTCTTTTTCTGTCCACTACATATGTTTTTAGGTATTTTCCTACATGTAATAATGTTTTATGTATGAACAACTATTAAGTAAATGTTAAATTCATTTAATGGAAAACCCAAAATGTCTATTGCTGGAGACAGCAGTCATTATATCAACAATATCGCATCTAGACTGTAATTATGTTGATTTCTGAATCCTCAAAATGCAGCACAGAAATATAGTTAGTTCAATATGTTTTAGTGGAAAATTTTACGAAAGACATAAAAATAGTTCCTTTATTACAACTAGCCACATTCTACACTCTGCATTTTCATCAATTCACTATTAGCTTCATTAATGTTTGTTTACATGCACCATGCACTCGTTCATTTTTATAGTGGAACAGAGCTGGCTTTATGTTTGCACAGTCTGTATGCGAATGTATGGAAAATGCATTCTTGAATAACAGTGATCCTGTCATATGTAGAATTATATAGTGCACATGTTTGACACTCCGCTTATGAAAAAAATGCATGCAAAGGCAGTGAGCATACAATTTTATCCAAACTTTTAAATCTGGCCAAAATTGAGATAATCATAGAGTTCCTTGAATGTAAAATTATCATGAGTATGCATTAATTTATTAAACAGGGTGTTAATTTTAAAGTTTCCCATCCTTAATCCATCTACCTACCTAGGCCAATATGTTACCAGAAACTCATAATTCTACCACAGAAGAAAGCAGGTTGGCTTTAGCGAACATGGGGAGATAATTAGCTTCACAAAATATAACAGAAGAAGAAAATTTTAAAAACATGATGGAAATTGCAGTTGTGAGTGTCAATAATTATATATCAGAAAAGTTTATTTTATTTGTGGGTAACATCAGCATTTAGCGCTTACTATAGGCGCTTAATTACCACAAGAGAGGAGTCAGTAGTTGTCGGAGACAGCTTGTCGAGGTGGCTACAACTTGAAATGTATACTCAAAGGGTGAGCTGGATAAGGGGGTAAAATTTGAATGTGAAAATAACTTGAAAGTAATAGTAATAGCAATAGTAATAGTTTATTGTGACAATAATAGTACAAAGCGCCTTACAAATAAGTATTCTACTTGTACTTGCAAACAGCGCAATTTAGTCAGTTTTCATCCAAACGTTGATATTCCAAATTTCTTGACAATGACACTTTTCTAATTTGACAGACTTCAAATTTTGATCAATAGACAATAATTCATTTTAAAGCATTCCTCCTTTCTGTCTTCAACTAAAACCAATCCATTTCCAGCACTCTCTATTACACCGTTACTCTTTCCAAAACTTAAATTTTCTATTTTATCCAAATATTGAGTTAAAATTTTATGTTTTGTTCCAGACGAAATTGACACGCCTAGCTACTATTTACATAGACGTAAACCTGAACCTGGACATATTTAGGCTTCGCTTGAAGTTCTCGCTCTGTCAGCAGGAGAGTTACGATAATGAATAAAACATAACCGTTACACATTTCCTTTGCAAGTGGCTTGGATAATAATATAATTATAATAATAAAGTTTGTTAGCCAGGAAAATTTTGGGTTTCTTTCGAAAAATGTTCATATGTCCGGAAATAACAAAGTTAGGGCAACCAAATTTGGTACGCGTGTTTAAATCATAAAATTATGACGCAGCAAGTGCGTTATGTTAGTTAATTTTTTTTTAAATGCTTTTAATAGCAAATTTGTCTTTTTTAATGAAAGCAGAAATCAAATTTGGTTAGGAGTATAACCTATATAGTAGAAAAAACTACCATATTTCATCAAAATAACTTTATTGTTTGAAAAAGTACAACATTTTTTTCGAAAATGAACTTAAAATGTTCCCGACAAAACTGGTCTGATTTGTCTGCCCAATAAAACTCTTCAAACTATTTACCCACCTACCACTATATAATTATCGACACAAAAATCTGTTCGACGAAACTTAAAAAAAAAATTATGAAAACAATATTTTAACGGAAATCCGGAATTTTTTTTTAGAATAACATATTAAACATTTATTATTAGTTACCAAAATTTCACCAATATTTTACAAAATGATTCCTATGGAAACAAGATAAATTGTATACAGCACCTCGATTTTTTCCACGAATAATATAAAGGAAGACCTCTCTGAATGCGTCATTTTTCATGGGACTCAGCTATATATTTGTAAAACGCCGTATCATAATTTTTGATATGTGCCAAAAATGTGTAACAATTTATATAACTCGAACACAATGAACGCTATACTTTTTTTACCAACATGCATTATAATTCGATAGAAAATGCAAAAATTCAATAATATAAGAAGTGTTCGATTTAAAAAAAGGAAATTTGTATCACCAACGACTTATGGACTACCAGACTGATTATCGAAATTATTTTATGTAGCTCAAGACACCCTATAATTAACGTATACAATGTTTTCTAGTATCTTGTATAATAACGGCAATATTGAGCTTTACCGTAGAAATGCGTCACCCTGTATATATGTAAACAGATTTCTTTTGAGAACTAATACGAACTAATTCAGAGAATTAAAGATGTTGAATTACGAGATAACGCGAGATTAATTTCATTTGATGTTAAAAAATTATTTCGCAGTATTCCTCCAGAAGAAACAATAAAGGTAGTAAAAAATTACAATCTAATCTTATAAATCCAATAATTCAATCACATATTCTAAACCTTTTGGAAATTTGTTTAGAACAAAATTACAAATATTCACTTTTAACAATAAAACTTAACGAAAAATAACTAAACATTAAATGCAAGACAAGAAATGTATTTAAAAATCTTTCCCGACGCGTTTCGACCAACTAAGATATCATCTTCAGGGGATAAATCTAGAATCATAACAAAGTTCTGTCAGAAAAACATGGTTTTTCTGGTACGCAATTGTGCAGGTTAGAGCTCAATGGTGACAAGACACTCTACAGAAACGTCAAAGGTTAAAATCCTAAGTCACACAGTGAACAGCTAAAACTAAGAGCGTTGCAGTGAAAAACTGACAAGGTAAACACTACAAGTGGCAGGCACAATCAAGCAGAGACCCCATGAGAACCATTAAGGTGAAGAAATTCATAAAAGATTAAATGAGAAAACAAAATGGAGACGACTTACTTTTCAATTCTTGAAAATTGAAGTTCAAACTATACAAAAGGTTCAACAGACAGAAAACTTCATCTATTGCACTAGAGGTTCAGCAACACTACATCTGAATTCGCCAGAAGTTTATCCTCCAACAAAAACTGATGAAAAAGAACGGCGATTTGAATAAACAACAGCAACAACAGGACCACAATAGGTGAAAAGTGGTGGTGGTCCTGTGTCCAACCCCATAGTCAAGGCTCTCAAATGTGACAATGTCTGATGTTCATTCAAGTCATGAACACTGTCAGCAAATTGTTCATTCACAACAAAGATAATATTCCAGACCTGAAGAAGTCAGGCGTCTATCGCTTAAGATGTGGTACCCCTGGTTGTAAAGCTGTCTATATTGGAAGACCGGGAAGATCATTGGACATCAGAGTCACGGAGCACCTCAAGATTGGAAACCAATCCGATAATGGCATGTCAGTCTTTGGTTGCCATTTGAGGGAGAGTGGTCACTGTTTTAACAAAGATACAGATGCTGAGATCTTGCACCCTTCAAGTTTTGGTGTAGAACAATTTGTCTTAGAAGAAATTGAGATTTTCAAACATTTCAACTACCAAGCCAGCGATGTTTTGAACTTATCCAACACTGGCATAACAAAGTTTCCTTCCTTCTACAACCAGTAAGTGTAATAATACTACTGAACTCTATTGTTTTCTCTGCGACCAGAAGTATGATGGAATTGAAGATTGCTGTTCTGTGGCTCTCCTTCCATTTCTGCTCGTCTTGTCATTGACATGTCGCTTCTGAAACTTGTTTCTGATTCACTCTTCTACACTTGCGCCAGTGCCTCCTACCTGTTTAAGTTGGAATAATGGCGGACCTTCATTGCTGTTGTTTATTCAAATCGCCGTTCTTTTTCATTAGTTTTTGTTTGAGGATAAACTTCTGGCGAATTCAGATGTAGTGTTGCTAAACCTCTAGTGCAATAGATAAGGTTTTCTACCTGTTGAACCTTTTGTCTAGTTTCAACCTCAATTTTTAAGAATTGAAAAGTAAGTAGTCTCCATTTTGTTTTCTCATTTAATCTCTTATGAATTTCTTCACCTTAATGGTTCTCATGGGGTCTCTGCTTGATTGTGCCTGCCAGTTGTTGTGTTAAACCTTACCAGTTTTGCTGATTGGCTTAATTAATTTCTGCAATGGACTTTAATTGTTTAATTTTTCAAATAATAGACTATTTGTACTTGTTCTGTAGCTTTCAACGCGTGTCAGTTTGCTCTGACGTTTTAGTTAATTCATTATTGACTGCATCTTTAGCTTTAACTTAGTTTTTAACTTGTGGTGTTGTAACTGCTTGTGTTTTTCACTGTAACTCTCTTAGTTTTAGCTTGACTATTAGTTAGCCTTTTACTGTGTGACTTAGGATTTTAACCATTGACGTTTCTGTAGAGATTGTCTTGTCACCATTGAGCTTTAACCTCCACAGTTGCCTACCAGAAAAACGATGGTTTTCTAACAGACGTTTTTGTTATGATTCTAGATTAATCCCCTGAAGATGACCTCTTAGTGGGTCGAAACGCGTCGAGAAAGATTTTTAAATAAGTTTGTGGTCTAGAGAGAAGCCTTTAATTTAATGTTTAGTTATGTCCATCCCAGACTGTGTGACGTTCAGAAATGAGGGCTAAGGAATAAGGGTTTATGTATGTGTAACCATCTCAGTTCCTTATTAGCCGAAATATTGATGAACAACATTGAGGAAACAAACAACTTTTTGTTTAAACCATGCTATCAAATTAGGTGGTTGCTATTTGCAATTTATTTATTTTTTCTGCCTAAATTACTAAATTAATAGAAATATCATAGGACACAGAAAGGTTTTCAAATCAAATGTACTACTTGCAACAAAAAAATCTCAAAGTCATTGGCGTACACACTTTTTTTATAAAAAAAAGTACAATCCCGTCATAAATAAGACACCTGGTACTTCAATTGAGAAACACAGTGAAATTCTGCAATACCCCAAGGAAAATAGCTGTGTCAAAATTAAAATTATAAGGTTAGCTAAATTGAGGTAAATAAAAATTTATATTTTTAAAGCCTCCCTTTTAAGGGGCTATAGCTCGTTAGGGCGCAACTTTTTGAAATAGGTAAAGTGGGGCAGATCGACTTTTTTATGCAAGGAATAAGTGGTAGTGCGTTGTACACTTATATTCGGGACACCCGTATATTAAACAAATATACAAGCATATAAAGACTGAAACTGACCCTGGATATGTGTTTTAGGGGGCACAGTTCATGCATATTTGAAGACATTTATCCAAATTTAAAATTCGCGATCTCCTCGTTAGTGAATTTCTCTTACGAAAATTCACTGAAAGTGTTACAAGAGAATATTGTGCAAATAGTTTTTTTTTTGCAAATTTAAGTGCATGCCAAAGCTGTTGGCAAACAGAAAGGCTTAACTTCAATAAATAATGTTCATCGATGAAATGAAAGAGCTTCACAATGGAAAATCCATTAACGGAGGCAGGAAAATCTGGTAACGATCCCCGATTTATTGATATAAAAATATTATGACAGCGAGATTCTTACCAGTAAAATCAACATTCAGTGCTTGAATGTAAGCGTCGAAAATGAGAACGTTACATAAAATTATTTCAAGAGAAGTTCCGGTGATATCCAACCCTCTCGCCAAGAATCTTCTTTACTAACACTTACTCCCAGATCTCTACCAAACTCAAATTTGCATTCGAATCATCTACTTGCCGAGATGTATCATCATCTTACATCTCAAAGGGAGACAGATGTTTACTTACTTACGCGATGAAAAGATAGACAGGGACTCTTAAGAAAATAGAAATTCATGTAAAGCATTTAGACTTCCAAATAGACACTTTAGAAAGTTTTATATAAGGCATTAAGTGATTCAGAAAAGCAACATATACATAAATATGTTTCGCTGGTTTTAGTGAATTTTCTTTAAACATTGCACTGATGAGGAGATCCCAAATTGTTAATTTTGAAAAAATGTCTTCAAATAATCGCAAACTAGGACCCCTGGAACCCAAGACTGAGGTCAGTTGCAGAATTTATATGTTATATATATATATATATATATATATATATATATATATATATATATATATATATATATATATACATATATATATATATATATATATATATATATATATATATATATATATATATATATATATATATATATATACATATATATATATATATATATATATATATATATATATATATATATATATATATATATATATATATAATTTATTGGTAAGCATCTGATTAAAAAAAGTTAAAACGCCAAAATTGATAATCATGGTACTCATACTAATGTGAGTGAAAAATACGACACGAGATGAATAACAAGCTCCTAGACCTGTGTCGTTATTTTCTTTCATTTCGTTAAAATATGGGCAAAAAATGCATTGTAAATAAAATTTGTTTGGTATAAATAATAAAGACGATAGAAAATTAATTATAGCGTATATACCTACTAGTAAATACATATGTCATGTCGACGGTGGTCGAGTGGGCTAAGCAGTGTGCATCAGATAATGGAGTCCTATAATAAGACGAGTTCTATTCCTAGTTAGTGACTTCACTTTTTAACACTCAGTGAGTGGTGGACGTGCCGTTACCTAGTTGCGGAACCAAGTAGTATGTTGTCACGCCAGCTCCAAATAACACAAAGTGTTAAGAAATAGAGACTGTATACAACCAACTAACAATTTAGTAAATTGTTGGCCCTGGCCCATTTCTACCCTAATATAGGGACAAAGTATGTAAGGCTAGATGCATTCTCGCAGCAATTAGAACCGTAGACCGGTTTCGCTCTCATTAGAGCTCTTCAGTACGGCATACTAGCTGCAGCGAAAATACATCTATAAAGTTATACAACTATAGTAGCCAGCCTTTCAACACTCAGTGAGTGGTGGACGTGCCGCCACCTAGTTGCGGAACCAAGTTGTATGTTGTCACGCCAGCTCAAAATAACACGAAGTGTTAAGAAATAGAGACTGTATACAGCCAACTAACAATTTAGTAAATTGTCAGCCCTGGCCCATTTCTACCCTAATATAGGGACAAAGTATTTTATTAATTTTCTTGTTTAGTCTTTCATTTCATTTTACCGTTATCTGATCAGATTGTTGTTATTATTCGATGAATTTTGTAGAGAGTTTTTGTATAAAGAATCACTTAATAAAGAGGAGATGAAAACTTTCAAGACTTAATTCAATTTGATTAGCATATCTGGTTGCTTGTTCTTGCCCTAATCATGGTACTCATACTAATGTGAGTGAAAAATACAACACGAAATGAATAAGAAGCTCCTAGATCTTTGTCGTTATTTTCTTGCATTTCGTTAAAATATGAGAAAAAAAACCATTGTAAATAAAAATTGCTTGGTATAAATAATAAAGACGATAGAAAATTAACATACTAGCGTATATACCTACTAGTAAATACATGTCATGTCGACGGTGGTCGAGTGGGCTAAGCAGTGTGCATCAGATAATGGAGTCCAATAATAAGACGAGTTCTATTCCTAGTTAGTGACTTAACTTTTTATTAATTTTCTTGTTTAGTCTTTCATTTCATTTTACTGCTATCTGATCAGATTGTTGTTATTCCGATGATTTTGTAGAGAGTTTTTGTATAAAGAATAACTTAATAAAGAGGGGATAAAAACTTTTAAGACTCAATTCAATTTGATTAGCATATCTGGTTGGTTGTTCTTGCCCTAGCTTAGTGAATTAAATACAGTCGGAGACTTCCCGTGGCTTCACAAGTGCTTTTTATTACCGATTTAAATTTATAGTGAATGTACCTCCAAAAATTCACTAATAAGGAGATCGCGACGTATAGGCCCCCTAGAACACATAACTGGGGCCAGTTTCAATTTTTATACGTCTATATATATATATATATATATATATATATATATATATATATATATATATATATATATATATATATATATATATATATATATAAACATATAAATAAAATAATGGTGAGTCCCTTCCTTTTGCAGGTGTTTCGTTAGCCAAGAAAATCAGCTAGTTTTTCCCAGAAAATTTTGTTTTCTTTCGAAAAAAAATTTATATCTCTGGAAATAACAAAGCTATTGCAATAAAATGTTTAGGGGATGCCTTGGGCGTTCTGCAAGTCATTTGTTGCCAGGTTACAGTCTTTGTCAAATCTGACATTACTTTAATTAATAAGTTTTACAATAATTATTGTCTTGTGTTTTAGTGAATTTTACTTTTAAAAAATTCACTAATAGAGAGGTATCGATGGTGAGACTTTGCAAAAATTTTTTCAAATGAGCGCGAACTAGGACCCCTAGAACCCATATCCGGGGTCAGTTTCAATTTTTATGTGTTTATATATATATATATATATATATATATATATATATATATATATATATATATATATATATATATATATATATATATATATATTTTATTTATTTATTTATTTATTATAAAGTTATACAATGCATCTCACAAATAAGCTCTGCTTGTGCTTGCGATGATACAATTTTGTTAAACATCCTCTTTCCAAATTTCTTCTGTCCAAATAATTTTAATGAATGTCACTTTTTAATTTCGCTTCTTCTGCTATTTATACTCCCACCAACGCTTCTGCAGTAGCCATGAAGATTAATATTCACTTCTATTTAAACATTAACATTAATTTTAACTATATATATATATATATATATATATATATATATATATATATATATATATATATATGTATGTATGTATGTATGTATCCGTCTGATAACTCAAAAAATAATTAACCGATTTTAATGAAACTTGGCAGGTGCCTTTCTCTAATTAGTGGCTTGAATGAGTTCGTTAGCCAGGAAAATCGGACAGGGTTTTCAAAAAAAAAATAACAAAGCTGTTTTAATGAAATTTTCTATATATGTTTCCTTGGGAGAGACCTTACCAAGTACCAAAATTCAACTTTCTCAGTTTATAGAAAATTGAGTTATTTGAATTTTAATTATTTTTTTTTTCCAAAAATTACAAAGTTATTTTAATTAAATTTGGTGGATATGTTTCCCTAGGAAAGGTCTTATTACGTACCAAAATTAAACTTTCTAAGTTTATAGAAACCTGAGTTATTCAAATTTGAAGCATTTAATAAAAATTCACTACCATAACGCACTTGCTGAGTCCAGAGTTTTTTTTTGGTTTTCTTTTATAATAATAAATGTCTGAAAAATTTTCGGCTAATGAACAAGTTGACAGGCTTATGGTATTAGGGTTTTGCGTGGGTAATACTTTGCTTTCTCACATTTTTATTCCATGATATTTGGATTTTGTATTTATTTACTGTTTACCTCTCCATTGCTACTATGTCCCCATGTATTTACGTTCTTGTATTACTTTTCGTGTTTATGTTGTTATCCACAGTTTCCTCGGTTCTAATTTTTCTTGTCCAGTACTGTTTCTACACCTATATTTAAATTGCTTTTTATGGTCTACTTATGCACGCATTTCGTCGTTTACATGTTAGTTTCTTCTTTCAACTTTTCCAGTTTCTTTGCATCTTTAACTTTGTAGTCATTATATTATCTAGATTTTTCAGGCGTAAGAGAATTGATTAAATGTCCCTAAACCGGACTATCGTAGTTTATTAGCGATGACACTGTTTGTATAATGGCTTAATGCATGTTTAGTACACCTGAATACTGGGAATGTGGGTAATGTATGTTGTCACCTAACATGTGGGTGGGCGGCACTGTGTTGTAACAATATTAATTAGGTAATGGGCTCACCCTAGGATGCATTACTTCTCTCTACTGCGGAATCAAATAGTGCCCCGCTAATGGCATTCTAGACAATGCATCATAGGTCAATAGTCCTTATACCCCATCTACATTATCACAGATAACTACATCCTCGTAGAGTAATGCACGGACAGATAATAAATACCATATGGTGATGATGCAATGTAATGTGAAAAAAGGTTAACTCATTGTAATCCTGCGATTAGAAAATATATAGAGTTCGTTTCAATAGTAAGGTTATTAGTAATTTTTGAGAGAATGTCTGACAGGGTTAAACTATTTTTTTTTTAAATATCACCTTATAAGTGAAAATCTCTACCCATTCCGACCCTCTTTTTCTAAGATAACAACCCCCACAAAGTTTTTAAATGGAAAATGGGTTCGTATAACACCTCTTCTAAAGCAATTTTTTGTTCATTCAGCACTATAAAAATGTTCAATTTTGCTAAACGGTAGTATAAAAAATGGTTTTTCAAAAGCTAGGTATAAATAATAAAATAAATAAACTTTCTACTGTCGTGGCTCGTCTGTTTGAGACATCTTACAATAGAGGTGTATTCCCTAGTAACTGGAAAACTGCTCAAGTACAACCCGTCCCCGATAAAAGATCCAAAGCGCGTCCTAGAAACTACAGGCCTACTTCTCGCCCTTCAGTCGTCTCTAAAGTGATGTAAAAGTATCTTCAAATAACGCCCTATACGAGAAAAAGGTTCTTCAAGATTTGCTGGTATTGATTAAATTAAACACCGAATTACTCAAATTTCTTGAAAAACGCAGTCTAATCCACGACAGGCAATATGGATTCCGTCAGCGCAGATCAACTGCCGACGTCCTTACCTTTGTCACCAATTCTTGGAACAAGTCTATGGAACTACACGGTGAATCCCAGATTGTCGCTCTAGACATATCCAAAGCATTCGACTAGGTCTGACACGCAGCGCTACTTAATAAAGTTCCGGCGTATGGCCTACCACCAAAACTCTGTACCTGGACAGCAAATTTCCTCTCCAACCGGAGCATTTCTGTTGTCGTGGATGGCCATTCCTCTAAACTGTATCCAATTAATGCAGGAGTCCATCAAGGTTCAGCTTTAGCCCCTACTTTGATTCTTCTCCACATCACTGACCTCCTCTCTAGCACATCTAACTCAATTCACAGTTACGCGGACGAGAGCACCCTCCACTCAAATATACAATATTCTAAGCCTGTCTCTTTAGCCCAATTAGATGAGGATCGCAGACTCATGGAGGGTTTTGTCTCTGTGGATTTCCAAAAAATATTGAACAGGGGAAGTAGAAATTTGTACAATTCAACTCCTCCAAATGTCAGTCTTGCCTTCTATCTCATAAGAGATACACCAGCCCTAGACCCATTACAATGAACAACCAAGTTATTCAAAGTAATGAGTCCTTTTCATTCACTTCAAAATCTCAATTGGCACCAACCTGTCGCATGAATTGCAGAAGCGGCTGCTAAGAAATTAGGTTTCCTCTTCCGGGCTCGCAAATACTTTGCACCAGCTAATCTCTATACCTTATATACTTCACAAATAAGGCCAAACCTCGAATACTGCTCCCACATCTGGGGTGCCGCTGCCGCTTCTACACTGGCTATCCTGGACTCCATTCAGAAGAGAGCTATACGTATCATCGGTGACCCTACCCTCTTCCAAAGGCTGCCATCCCTTGCCCATCGACGTGCCGTTGGTTATCTCTCTCTCTTTTATAGATATCTGCACGGGTACTGCTCGGAGGAGCTTTCTTCCATAGTTCATTCAACTGCTGTCCCCAACAGATCTACCAGGAGAACAGAGCGAATGCACCCTTTTACTGTACAGGTCACCAGACAGAGAACATCTTGTCATGCCCGCTCTTTTGTCCCGAAGACTTCCAAGTTGTGGAATTCTTTACCGGAACATGGTTTTCCTTCTCCTCCGAACCTCCAAACCTTCAAGTCCAGAATTAACAAGTTGCCTCTTTCCTCCTTGTCGACACCCACGATAGGATAGTATGTAAGCTGTGAGCCCTCGTGGTGTGTTGCTGAAATTAAAAAAAAAAATCGATCATAATTAAGTTTCTTGGACGGATTTAAAATACACGAAATCATGTGCTCGAAATGAGCTCCATTATTTTGTTTACAATGTACATCTCGATCGACAAATGCTCGTAGCACATTATTAATGACTTGTGGAAGTGAAGCAAGTAATTCTTGTTGATTTTTCTTTCATTCAAATGGTCTACATTGTTTCTGGTGTTCCTGTAAAATTTGCATTAAAAAGAAATCCATATACAGGTGATATCAGGAGGCTATATACATCATCTCCTTCCAATCCACCTGTTTGGAAACCCTCACGCAGGGGCTGCATAGTGTGGGGTGTTCTACCCTGCTAGAAAAGAAGTGGTAATCTGGAAGACGGGGTTGTCATTGGTCTAGGTATATGGCTGCCAGAATTAAGTCCACATAAGACAACTTAAATATATTTCGCTTATTAGAGTGAAAAAAACAGTAAGGGTCTATAATTATTATTATTATTATTATTTTATTATTATCATTATTATTTTTGTTGTTATTATTATTAATAATAAATGTGTCAATTTACGCGTTCACCAGTTTCGCTGAGTTTCTGCTTGAACTCGACAGTTGCTGATTTGTCTAGGCGGAATGACAGACAAATCTCAAAATATAGTGTTTGATATCAACAGTGCGTTCATCACTCTCCAACCGCTCAAACGTATCTATAGTCAGCAGATGAGCGTTTAAACTCAGCGGCTGGCGCCTTGTGAACTTATCCAAAGTTGGGAGAAATCGTTAACAGTTAAGTTCGAGCTGAAAATCTGCGGTGCTGGTACACATACGGTGACTCAACTATTTGACTGTTAGCGGCTGGTGAACGTAGCCAATGTCTTTTTTTTAAATAAATTTATAATAACTATTATGTTTAGTAGTGAATTTTCTTAAAAAAATGTGTAACGAGGCCTTGATTCACGGTGTAAATTATTTAGTGGAACAGATCAGCGAATTTACGGGAACGGTCTCGGGCGCCAGATTTTGAAAGGGTTTACTCTCTGCGAGGATGTCTGCGACCTCGTCACAAGGCTCTGGTCACGGTTATGGTCACTGTGCCTGGATAGCTCTGTGGAGAGGGTCCGGTAGCCTATGATATAACAGGCCATGTAGATACCTCCGAGGTTGCGGGCTTCAATCGCTCCCCCGGTATTTCCCTGACCTGAAAGTCGGTATGGGTGTAGCAGATTTATTTGCTGTTATAATATAGACTGAATATACTTTCCAGACTATTTATTGCCTAATGATACGTTACAATTCACTGATATTTTTAAAATCTGAATGGTACTTATTACGTTAATTTATCCTAATACAAATTATATCACTGATGACAAGCCAACAAAATTAATTATTCCCCACGGAGAAGAAATACTGAAGACCCGTGGATGGAAACTCAGAGTACTGTGGTTTACGACTCGTGGATGCAGCTGTTAACTGGGTCGATTGAAGAGAAGCTCCTCAAATAACTAAATGACGTCTATCCGTCGAAGCCGGTCTCGCGAGATCAAGTGCCTCGACGTCGGGGCGTCGATAAGAAACGGGAAGGATTATAGGAGAACACCCTGTGGAAGGACATTGCCGCGTACTGACTCGACCTAAGCCATTGTACTTACAGCGTCCAGACCAGAGTCGAATCAGAACGGTCGTACGTAATGCACTCGAAAAATCTGTGTTAGCTACAGCATCACCTTCCGAATGTTTTACGAAACCCCAACAACAATAGGGTATGGGGGCGGAAGGAGATTACTCTCGATCCCACGATCTCGACATCACCGGAGATACACACGGATCTGAGAAAATGTCCGAAAATTCGCTATATGTAAATACAATAAAAGAAACTTAAAAGGTTCTTACCTAGACTATATTCGGAAAAATTACTAGAGTTAAAATTGTTCTATACAACAACGGTACGGGCGGAACTGTATCCTAATACTTTGTTATGATTTGAACAAGCTGACTTTTAATTCGCTGATGCGGAACTCAAGCTATAAACTTAAGCTCGCTACGGCAAACGGTGAGCTCTTTCTGCCACTATCGTTCTTGTGTCTCCAGTCACCGGCTGAAAAATCCTAATCGGTGGTAGATACCTTATCCTTATCTTCTGCAGATATGTTTTTACTCTGCCGCGATAATTCTAAATGCATACTTATTAAGAAATATTAATGATAAAATAATTATTTTAACTGCGTAGAATTTTTACCCGTGTGATTTATATTATGTTTATTTTCGAACAGTCGCTTTTAATATCTACAGCTGTTCTGAAAATATCTACTTCGTTACAAATGGGGAGATCCCGACTTTTCAATTTTGAAAAAGTTTGTTCAACTGAACGCGAACTAGAACCCTAAAACCCATATACGGGGTCAGCTTCTATATATATATATATTACCAGGCCGAATAGCTCAGTTTCCGAGGTGAGTAACCTCTAGAATCGGACTAGGAGGTGGCGGGTTCAAGTCCCATATTCGGTCAGTCCGTCTTTTTCACTCGAATGTGGATAGGCCGGCTTCTGATGAGTTATGGGTGGTGTCCTTTGTCTACTGTGGTGTTATTATATATATATATATATATATATATATATATATATATATATATATATATATATATATATATATATATATATATATATATATATATATATATATATATATATATATATATATATATATATATATATATATATATACCGATAACTCAAAAATAATGGGCCGATGTGGCGAAAGTTTGGCACGCGCTTTCCTTTTGTAATTGGCTTGGATAAGTTCGTTATCCAGGAAAATCTAACCAGGTTTTCCGGGAAAATTTTGGCTTTTCTTTCGGAAAAAAATTATATCTCCAAAAATAAAAAAGCTATGGCTAGGATCTTCAAAAACCGATCCACAAGGGAGAGCAGCGGAGACCTTTGCAGGCAGCAATTCTTTAGCCAATATGGTTCCGCAACCTACTTACTTTCCTCGCATCCCAACACACAGCTCAAATCCCTTGGATCGCCTTCTTACTACAAAACCTGAATGCTATAAAATATCAGTCACCGCCCCCCTTGGTCGCTCAGACCACGGCATGGTCACTGTTTCCTGCGCAATGCAACCCGAGGTCACACAGTCATCACACCCACGTATCGTTTGGCACTACAACTCCGCGAACTGGGACTAAATGTGGCATTACTTTGCCTCATTTCCATGGGCGTCTGTCTGCTTCTCTCTTTGTGACCCCTCTGATATCTCACAAAAGGTCACCGAAATTATCCAAGCTGGCATGGAATTATTTATTCCACATACACAGAAAACCTCTTCAGCCACTCAAAAGCCCTGGTTCTCTAAATCCTGTGACAAGGCCAGACTTGAAAAGGTCAAAACTCACAAAACGCTTCTACACAATCCCAGTCAAGAAAACCGTCAAGCATTAAGTACGCAAGAAACCGCTATGTCTGCATTCTTTCTGAGGCAAAAAACTCGTTTAATAACCACATCAAAAACAAGGTCCTCAAACTCCAACGCCAGCAAACCCTACTGGACTCTTGTTAAACCTATTGGGAATAATTTCTGCAAGAGCACGTTCTCACCTCTTGTTTCAGGGAATGAAATTGTTTCTATCGCCCTGGGCAACGCTGAACTTTTTGCCTCGTTGTTCTCCGGCAATTCTACTCCCAACCCACCTCCAAATGTTCAACCACCCAGTTCCCAATGTCGCGCATAAAATGACGAATAACATTTTCAAAACTAAAAAGGTACGAAAGATGCTCTCTTCTCTTAATACCAGGAAAGCCCCTGGCATTGACGAGATCCCAGCAATTGTTCTAAAAAAAAATGCGCACTAGAACTTGCTCCTGTCCTGATTCGTCTGTTTTAGACATCTTACAATAGAGGCATAGTCCCTAGTAACTGTAAAACTGCTCGAGTACAACCCGTCCCCAAGAAAGGATCCAAAGCGCTTCCTAGTAACTTCATGCCTATTTCTCTCCTTTCTGTTGTCTCTAAAGTGATTGAAAAGTATATATATATATATATATATATATATATATATATATATATATATATATATATATATATATATATATATATATATATATATATATATATATATATATATATTGTTACGACCCAGATGTCGTAACTTATTTTTTTATTGTTAATCCGTCATCATTTTTTAAATTTGTTTCTAAAAACGTAACAATATATATATATATATATATATATATATATATATATATATATATATATATATATGCATATAAAAATTGAAATTGACGCCTGATATGGGTTCTAAAGGCCATAATTTACGCTAATTTTCAAAATTAAAAACTCGGGATCTCCCCATTAGTGAATTCGTTTTACGAAAAATTACTAATAACAACTTTACAGATGGCTGGTTACGAAAACATGAAGCTGCCCTTCTATTTCGCAATCTAGGGTTGGATCTAAAAGATCGGCTTGTAGGTAACGTCCGATAAGAACACAACCAACACGTGGAAAATGCACGCCTATAACTGAACCGAAACATTTGGAGAATTACATCCTCTCCAATTGGTACACGAACAGTTAAATTGTAAACATTGTTTCCCTTGTAGAACAAATGTACTGATATACAAGTTGAAGCATACTTCGAGCTTGTAAATATGACCATAACGATTCCAGAGCGGAGACAGACAATATGGAGTTGTATTACTTAACAGAAGGGGGACATAGTTCCCAACTTATATCCCATTGTCGCGCGAGAATGTTTCTAGGAAATATAACTCGGTCACTCGGAAAGGTCAGTAAAGTCGTTTTGATAGCTAGACCATGATAAGCTACCACATTCGGGCTTGTCACATAACATCTGTACAATTCTCGTTTAAGTATATAATCAATGCTGTTTTGTTGGGAAATATCAATGCCGGCTTGTATTGTAGGAAAACGGTCCTTATAAACTATAAAACGTCTGCGCGCAACAAGTTCGTTATGGTAGTGAATTTTCAAAGAAATGATCTGGCGCCAAATATTTTTATAACTTATTTTTCTTGCAACATGGAAATATAAATTTTTGGAATATTCGTACCTTCCTTTTAATATCATAAAATTATGTACTAAGTTTGGTTACCATAGCTTTTTTATTTTTGGAGATATAATTTTTTTCCGAAAGAAAAGCCAAAATTTTCCCGGAAAACCTGGTTAGATTTTCCTGGATAACGAACTTATCCAAGCCAATTACAAAAGGAAAGCGCGTGCCAAACTTTCGCCACATCGGCCCATTATTTTTGAGTTATCGGTATATATATATATATATATATATATATATATATATATATATATATATATATATATATATATATATATATATATATATATATATATATATATATATACATATATATATACCGATATATATATATACCGATAACTCAAAAATAATGGGCCGATGTGGCGAAAGTTTGGCACGCGCTTTCCTTTTGTAATTGGCTTGGATAAGTTCGTTATCCAGGAAAATCTAACCAGGTTTTCCGGGAAAATTTTGGCTTTTCTTTCGGAAAAAAATTATATCTCCAAAAATAAAAAAGCTATGGTAACCAAACTTAGTACATAATTTTATGATATTAAAAGGAAGGTACGAATATTCCAAAAATTTATATTTCCATGTTGCAAGAAAAATAAGTTATAAAAATATTTGGCGCCAGATCATTTCTTTGAAAATTCACTACCATAACGAACTTGTTGCGCGCAGACGTTTTATAGTTTATAAGGACCGTTTTCCTACAATACAAGCCGGCATTGATATTTCCCAACAAAACAGCATTGATTATATACTTAAACGAGAATTGTACAGATGTTATGTGACAAGCCCGAATGTGGTAGCTTATCATGGTCTAGCTATCAAAACGACTTTACTGACCTTTCCGAGTGACCGAGTTATATTTCCTAGAAACATTCTCGCGCGACAATGGGATATAAGTTGGGAACTATGTCCCCCTTCTGTTAAGTAATACAACTCCATATTGTCTGTCTCCGCTCTGGAATCGTTATGGTCATATTTACAAGCTCGAAGTATGCTTCAACTTGTATATCAGTACATTTGTTCTACAAGGGAAACAATGTTTACAATTTAACTGTTCGTGTACCAATTGGAGAGGATGTAATTCTCCAAATGTTTCGGTTCAGTTATAGGCGTGCATTTTCCACGTGTTGGTTGTGTTCTTATCGGACGTTACCTACAAGCCGATCTTTTAGATCCAACCCTAGATTGCGAAATAGAAGGGCAGCTTCATGTTTTCGTAACCAGCCATCTGTAAAGTTGTTATTAGTAATTTTTCGTAAAACGAATTCACTAATGGGGAGATCCCGAGTTTTTAATTTTGAAAATTAGCGTAAATTATGGCCTTTAGAACCCATATCAGGCGTCAATTTCAATTTTTATATGCATATATATATATATATATATATATATATATATATATATATATATATATATATATATATATATATATATATATATATATATATATATTGTTACGACCCAGATGTCGTAACTTGTTTTTAGAAACAAATTTAAAAAATGATGACGGATTAACAATAAAAAAATAAGTTACGACATCTGGGTCGTAACAATATATATATATATATATATATATATATATATATATATATATATATATATATATATATATATATATATATATATATATATATATATATATATATATATACTTTTCAATCACTTTAGAGACAACAGAAAGGAGAGAAATAGGCATGAAGTTACTAGGAAGCGCTTTGTATCCTTTCTTGGGGACGGGTTGTACTCGAGCAGTTTTACAGTTACTAGGGACTATGCCTCTATTGTAAGATGTCTAAAACAGACGAATCAGGACAGGAGCAAGTTCTAGTGCGCATTTTTTTTTAGAACAATTGCTGGGATCTCGTCAATGCCAGGGGCTTTCCTGGTATTAAGAGAAGAGAGCATCTTTCGTACCTTTTTAGTTTTGAAAATGTTATTCGTCATTTTATGCGCGACATTGGGAACTGGGTGGTTGAACATTTGGAGGTGGGTTGGGAGTAGAATTGCCGGAGAACAAGGAGGCAAAAAGTTCAGCGTTGCCCAGGGCGATAGAAACAATTTCATTCCCTGAAACAAGAGGTGAGAACGTGCTCTTGCAGAAATTATTCCCAATAGGTTTAACAAGAGTCCAGTAGGGTTTGCTGGCGTTGGAGTTTGAGGACCTTGTTTTTGATGTGGTTATTAAACGAGTTTTTTGCCTCAGAAAGAATGCAGACATAGCGGTTTCTTGCGTACTTAATGCTTGACGGTTTTCTTGACTGGGATTGTGTAGAAGCGTTTTGTGAGTTTTGACCTTTTCAAGTCTGGCCTTGTCACAGGATTTAGAGAACCAGGGCTTTTGAGTGGCTGAAGAGGTTTTCTGTGTATGTGGAATAAATAATTCCATGCCAGCTTGGATAATTTCGGTGACCTGTTGTGAGATATCAGAGGGGTCACAAAGAGAGAAGCAGACAGACGCCCATGGAAATGAGGCAAAGTAATGCCACATTTAGTCCCAGTTCGCGGAGTTGTAGTGCCAAACGATACGTGGGTGTGATGACTGTGTGACCTCGGGTTGCATTGCGCAGGAAACAGTGACCATGCCGTGGTCTGAGCGACCAAGGGGGGCGGTGACTGATATTTTATAGCATTCAGGTTTTGTAGTAAGAAGGCGATCCAAGGGATTTGAGCTGTGTGTTGGGATGCGAGGAAAGTAAGTAGGTTGCGGAACCATATTGGCTAAAGAATTGCTGCCTGCAAAGGTCTCCGCTGCTCTCCCTTGTGGATCGGTTTTTGAAGATCCTAGCCATTCCTTATTATGGACATTGGACAAGTCACCAAGAATAGTGACCTCGGTGGAAGGATATTCAGAAATCAGATGGTCGCTTTTTTCAGAGAGGTAGTCGAAGAGCTGGACAAAGTTGTTGTCAGAATTTAATGCGTTCTCACGCGAGTGGGTATTTATGATAACACAGACCGTGTCTGTGTTCGTCCATAATAATCATCGAGCGGGTGATACCTTCAGTATCCCTGCTCGTATAATTTTATTAAGTCTATGATAAAAATACAGCGGTGCTGGGGGTCATCTGCTGTCTTTCTATGTTATGTGAACGGTTAGTTAAATAGCGCAAAAAGATCCAATGTTTATGGGTTGGCACGGCTGAATTGTAGCTCATGTGCATTTATAAACGACGGAGTCCGCTCCGTGGAGTTGTCCTCGTCTGATTTCGACTGTTGCAGTGGCAAGTGTACTATGGTAGCCGTGGCCATTTTGTGTGGAATTAATATCACCACGTTCGGCCGATAAAATAACGTCGTCCCTCAGAGGAGACTGTTGCTTACAGCCAGAGTAATATTGTTCATGTTTTAGGGTCACTGCCATTCCATCGTAAGGGAGAATTGAGAGCGTAAACAGTCGCTGCAGTGGGTAGGTTGCTATTATTGGGATGGACCTGGTCACGTTACCGGCCTGAGTTACGCTGGTGGAGCTGCTTCCCGGTCTCACACAAATGGGTGTTAACAACAACCACCTCATCGAGGCATTTCAGTTTAATTTTGTGAATTAAGTATTGTGCCATTGCCTACGGGCAGATATCCTTTTTGTGTGCGCTATATCTTAAATGTCATTTGAACTTGCGTAACATATGGCGACTGTTAACGTCATTGCCTGCCGGTGCAGTCGGTGGACCTCGTGGTCGTTACCATGCCATAATTACTGAGTGAATACACTGTGTGCCATTGTTGCCAGTCATTCAACTTCATGAATTGTTATTATTATTTATGATCACTGACCTATAAGGTCGTTCACTCCATTATTGATTATTATTTATGATTATTGACCTATAGGGTCGTTTACTTTATTATTTGTTATTCTTATTTAGATTACTGACCTTTAGTGTCGTGTAACTGTGATTGTTGGCCATAACGACATAAAGTCCACGGAAAGGCGTCACCTTCAAGTGTTTAATTAAGTCAGTCTTACCCCGCCAGTGAAGTGCATTACTGTTTACCTTGTGAGAAACGCTTCACGCTTCTTACAATTTTATTCTGAAGGGATGGCTGACTTGTTACATAAGTAACATTAACTTTGGAACATTGAAATATGGAACATTAATTTATTGTTCAGGCCCATCAGGCAGACCATGTGAACCTGTTTAGGTTATGATACCATTTGTAAAAGGTAAGTGAGCTCACGTACCAGTGATTAAACAGCTGATGTCAATTAATGGCTGGTGATATTAACTACCAGTGGTTACCCATATAGTAGGTGGACCTTACTGTATTTATATTAGTCCCTATTACCATAACGCATATTGTTTTATCGTAGCATAATTCTATGCTCACGTTTTGCTGATTACAGAAGTATTATTGATCTTGATTCTCCAAGCCATCATAGTTCCCCTCGTAGGTACTAGTGACATCTTGAACCTGGTTACGGGTTACGGAAAGTGGCTGGCACCTATTACATTGGGTCTCTAGGACTTTGTTAAACTCAGAGTGTTAATTTAACATACGAGCCCCTCTGAGATGTGTCTATTAGCAAGCTTTGCTTAGGCCTCCGCAACTTATTGAGGGAATTGTGGTGTGTTCCACTTTTCTGGTACTTATTAGCGAGTTGTCGTAGCAATATATATATATATATATATATATATATATATATATATATATATATATATATATATATATATATATATATATATATATATATATATATATACATATCACTGATTATATATAACAAGATTTTTAACACAGCATTTCATTGCCTCTGTGGCGATTTTGGTTGTTGCCTTTGAATTGAGGGTCTTCCGAATGTTGCTGTAAATGTGCACTGGTTGCCTGTTGTGACTCCGTGTATTTTTGGTTCTTCATCCAGAGTGTTCCCATCATAACCTTGCTATACCGTACTGATGATAGCTAATAAGCTTGAAACACGTGTATACGGTTGTCTCCTTGCGGCCTTGCCCTGAACCTTTTTCCTTGTATAGTATATATATATATATATATATATATATATATATATATATATATATATATATATATATATATATATATATATATATATGTATATATATATATATATATATATATATAGTATGGTCCAAATTTTACGAGTAGCAGATTCAACGAGCAAATTTTGATGATTTGAACTCAAAAAATAATGGGCCGATTTTGATCACATTTTTTGAACACCTTCCTTTTGCAAGTGGTTTGAATAAGTTCATTAGCAAGGAAAATCGGCCCAGGCTTTCCCCGAAAAATGTTGTGTTGTCTTTCGGAAAAAAATTATATATAATAATTGGCAACATTTAGGCAAAGAATCTGAAACAAAAACGAATTACGTAAAGACAATGTCGCAAGAAGAGTGTTCTTAAGTTTTAGCTTCAACCGTTATTGTCCTTCATTTTACTAAAATATTTCGAGAAATTTCATTTCAAATAGACCCTTTCTCTGATGCGTAGTTTTAGTTAAGTTTATGGTTTAACGGTCTATAATTTTTAGCTCATTTTCGTAGAAAAAATTCGTACATGAAGAGACTGCGACTTTCGAATTTTAAAATAATTTCTTCAAATGAGTGCAAACTAGACCCCCTAGAATCCATATCCGGGCTTAGTTTCAATTCTTATCTGTTTAAATATATAAGGATGACGCATTTCTACGGTAAAGCTAAATATAATTGTTGTTATACAAGCCACGAGAAAAAATTGTATACGTTAATTATGGGGTGTCTTGAGCTGCATCGTATACAATTATTTTGACAATCACAAGATGGCTCATATCGTTGGTGACTCCCACAATTTTCTTTCGAACAGCCCTTATATAATTGGATTTTTGCATTTTTTATCGAAATATGATGCATGTTTGTAATTAAAAAAATCGAGACGCAGTAAGTGCGTTTTGGTATCGAATTTTCATTAAATGCTTCAAATGTTTATAACTCAATTTGCTACAAAACCAGTTTTCTCGGAAACATTTAAAGTTTATTTTCGGAAAATTTTTGTATATTTTCAAACAATGAGTTATTTTGATAAAATATGGTACATGGTTTGTACTATATAGGTTATACTGGATACCAGATTGATTCCTGCTTGCATTAAAGAGACATATTTGCTATTAAAAATATTTTTATGAAAATTCACTTCCATAGTCAACTTGCTGCGTCCAGACTTTTTGTATCATATTTGTGATTTAACGGTGATAAGGTGTGAGACTATTTGTATTTGTGTGCATATTCCAAATAAAAATTTTACTTATTGATTCTAATGTTTTTTGTAATTTGTTGGCGTATTTATCAGAAACATTTATCAGCTGATGACAAACAAATGTATCTATCCATCTATCGACTAACATAGATCAAATTTGTTTCAGTGAAATACCTCCGTGAAGTGACTCCATACTTCAGGAAAGCCAGTATCATATCAGAAGTGGGATGGGAACTTCAGCGGGGCTTCCTGTCGGGAGCGCCACCTGCCGTCAGATCGCCGCAACGTGCAGACACGCGCTACCTGCCCCTGCAGCTCTGTCATCTTGCGAGGAGCTTCAGGTACCCGGATCCAGGTAATGGGATAAATCATCCACTAATATTGGTTGACTTTGATTAGCACGTCATATACACCCACTAATTATATTTGCAGCGTTTAATTAGTGACATCGATCACTTCAAACCAACTTAACCGTTAATATATTACAAATAGTTACTGCTGCTGTTCGAAAACTATTTAACCTCCATCGATATTGCAAGTTTGTTGGTTAGCTAATAGAGCGGTCGGTTCAAACACTCGAATTACAAAGTTGAACAATTAGTATAATTCTTTAAACACAATAATTAATACTGACCTAATTTGTATTATTTCACGTTTATCGTAATACCTTTACAAACTAGATGCAGTTATTTTTAAATTAACAATCACTGAGTGGTGGGCTTTTACCTGTTTCAGTCAACTTTTGTAGAAAAGATCCGTAAGGACTGTTCCTATCTATATAAATAAAAATTTAATGGTGTTCGTTGGTAAGCACATCACATGCGAACGGCTGCGAATTATTTTATTTTAAAAAAGTTCGTAATAGTCCAAATAAGGTTTTTGGGTAAAGAAAAATTGGAAATGTTGCCTGGCAAATTGGAAAATTCTGTGTAACTGAAAATGCTTTTTTCTCCGATTTATTTCCCTACTTACGCAAATGTCGTTTGACATATTGATATTTGGCTAAGTACACTTGGAGAACCCAAATCACCACAACACATATTTCAAAGACCTTACAATCGTTTCGTTGACAATGTCAATGTCGTCAGAGATTGAAAAATTATAAAATTAAACTCAACAGTTACAGTGTATTTATATCGCGTCTAGGTATGGAACTAGTCCGAACTAAAATTAGGAGTGTTTAACTGGTCACATGCAAAAAGAAAATGAAAGGCCTGAAATTAAAGGTGCCGCACGATTCAATGAAATTTTGTTCTTAATAGACCTTGATGTATAAATACTTTCTAAGGAATCAAGGTCGATTAAGAAGAAAACTTCATTGAATCGTGCGGCACCTTTAATTTCAAGCCCTTTATTTTCACTTTGCATTTGACCAGTTAAACACTTCTAATTTGTCTGGCAGAATAAACAAGTATTGCCAGTAGCTCGGTCTGTCTATACAGATACTAATCTCTACGTTTGTCTCGACTTAAAGGCCCCCCTTTCGTTTTCTTTGTATCTAAGAAGTCAATATAAATACTTGTTTTTTTACATAGAAAAAGCAATTTGAACATTGTTTTTGTGTAGAATTTAGTTGAAATATTTATCCTAAGTTAAAGTAAACATTGTGAGCCAAAGACTCGGTTTGTTTTTTATAAAAAAATAGGAACGGCTGTTATGGTGTTTGTTTCGCCAGATGTGCCTGTCGGCTTGCTCCAATATTCACATAGTAAATTTCTAGATCAAAAGGAACGTGTAGCTTCCTTAAATAACTCGGTACCTTTTTTTTAATTCCATTATCCTTACATTTGATAAAATCTTATAAATTTGCCAACCAGAAGATTAAAGCAGGTCTTCGACCTCGTAGGTTCACTACACAATAGACAAACGATTGGTCGTCGACGACAATTTTTCTTCGGACTAGTTCGTTACCTAGATGCGATATAAATACACGGTAGCTGTTGAGTTTAATTTTAGAATTTTTCATCCTCTGATGACGTTGACATTGTCAACAAAACGATCGTAAGGTCTGTGAAATATGTGTTGTGGTGATTTGGGTTCTCCAAGTGTACTTATCAGTGCTCATCACAGGTTCCAGTTTTCACATATTGAACATGACAACGTCTGTCGGGTCGGCTAGTATAAAAAAATTTATTGTTTAATGATAAGAATTCAAATCCTTCTAAAGTGGGAATGTGTCATTGTCAAAAAGTTTGGAATTGTCAACATTTGAAAGAATGCCGACTAAAAAGCCTCACTAAATGGCGTTGTTAGCAAGCAGAAGTAGAAAATTTATATATATATATATATATATATATATATATATATATATATATATATATATATATATATATATATATATATATATATATATATATATACAGGTCTGGCACGCAGCGCTGCCTAATAAACTTGCGGCCTATGGCCTACCACCAAAACTCTGTACCTGGACAGCAAATTTTCTCTCCAACCGGAGCATTTCTGTTGTCCTGAATGGCCATTCCTCTAAAATGTATCCAAGTAATGTAGGAGTCCCTCAAGGTTCAGCTTTAGCCCCTACTTTGTTTCTTCTCCACATCAATGACCTCCTCTCTAGCACATCCAACCCAGTTCACAGTTACGCGGACGACTGCACCCTCCACTCAAATATGCAATATTCTAAGCCTGTCTCATGGAGAATTCTGTCTCTGTGGATCTCCAAAAAAGATTAGACTGGGGAAGTAGAAATCTTGTACAATTCAACTCCACCAAATCTCAGTCTTGCTTTCTATCTCATAAGAGATACACCAGCCCTAGACCCATCACAATGAACAACCAAGTTATTCAAAGTAATGAGTCCTTTTCACTTGTTGGCATTTATGTGAATCGAAATCTCAATTTGCACCAACATGTCACATCAATTGCAGAAGCGGCTGCTAAGAAATTAGGTTTCCACTTCCGGGCTCGCAAATACTTTCCACCAGCTAATCTCTATACCTTATGTACTTCACAAATAGGGCCAAACCTCGAATACTGCTCCCACATCTGTGGTGCCGCTGCCGCTTCTACACTGGCTATCCTGGACTCCATTAAGAAGAGAGCTATACGCCTCATCGGTGACCCTACCCTCACCCCAAGGCTGCCATCCCTTGCCCACCGACGTGCCGTTGGTGACCTATCTCTCTCTTTTATAGATATCTACACGGCCACTGCTCAGAGGAGCTTTTTTCCATAGTTCCTCCACCTGCTGCCCCCAACAGATCTACCAAGGGAACAGAGCAAATGCACCCTTTTACTGTCCAGGTCACCAGGCATAGAACATCTTGTTATGCCTGCTATTTTGTCCCGAGGACTGCCAAGTTGTGGAATTCCTTGCCGGCACATGCTTTTCCTTCTCCTCCGAACCTCCAAACTTCAAGTGCACAATTAACAAGTCGCCTCTTTCCTCTTTGTCGACACCCACGGTACGATAGTATTTAGGCTGTAAGCCCTCGTAGTGTGTTGTTGAAATAAAAAATAAAAAAAACAGCTATTTTATTCGACTTACCCTATATAGGCATATTGCTTCCTCTTTAGCCCATTATTATATTGACCATCTTAATTTTTAAAATGATTTTCAGGAAGAGGACTTCATTAAAGACGGTAGGGTTTATGGAGACTTCTTATCTAAGGCATGAACATAAACGACGGCCGAATTAATTAGTTGCTATCGGGAGCCCGAAGAGACTAGCTATATTTCCATGGCCTGGCTTTGAGGAGATGTTAAAGTTCATCGAGTAACAAGGAGATATTTCATTGACTATGATCCTGGTAAATCTATTCGATGGTTATGACGTCAGCTTATGTTGGCAACGTCTCTTCAGTAAACAAATATTATAATGATGTATTAATGAACTCTATAGCTTGGGCAAGGTTGTAAAACGTGTAATATGTTACAACCTGATATTAATTTACACATTGCCTGCTTTTTCCTTTTCATACAATAATATTTCTTTTGCAAATGGTGACGAAGACAACAGGAATTCACCGCATTACAACCCTTTCCCAAATCAGCAGTCGTGACAAACCATGCCCAAGGAGAGGCCAAAAAAAACATTCTTGTTATTGTGAGCAATACCGATTTTGCTTATCAAATTTACGTCATCAAAACCAAAGGTAAATTTCCTTTTGGTAACTGAATTTTCAATGACACAATATAAGTAAATTCACAAAAACAACATAATAGTGAGGGTTGTAAATTAACAAAATTTTAAACAATAATAGCACTCATCCGTGCAGATTTATATTCTATTCTCTGTTAGACGTGCCTTGGGCTCGATTCGGAAGTAACGCATAACAAGCCCTAATGTGACATTTTTATTGCATTCTCCTTTCAGAATTAGTGGCAACATTTTGCAGGCGCGTTTTCCCGCTATAAGGGCATTGTTATATGTCAAGAGGAGCTCGCCAAAAGGGTGGGCTCGTGTAGCGGGAAAGTGAATTAGAGGGAATTCGTGAAGGCCCGACACACAAACCATGTTCACCTACACGATGTTTATTTAACAGGTCACATCACACGATACAAATGTTGAATTTCAAGGGACAATGAACAATTTGATGCCCGCCTTTGTTGTGTCGTCTCCACCGCTATGCTACACTGCAACAGATGGAACACGTTCTATCTGTATTCGTTCGGTTGGGTCCGGGCTATGAAGAATCTAATAACGTATTCTCCCTCTACGATATAACACAGACAAGTATTGAATAAAATGTTAAAATGTACCACAATGCAGAGCATCATGTGATTACGGCATTGTGGTACGAAGACTAGGAATATAATTGGTGTATCCTTGATTGTTTCTTACTACGACATTGATAAAATTTAAAATACATTAACCTTTAACATTTGCATCAATGTAAACCACCTAGTCGGGTCATATAGTGACCCCACTCTATCGACAGGCTCATTTTTTTATTTTTTATTTCAACAACACACCACGAGGGCTTACAGCCTAAATACTATCGTACCGTGGGTGTCGACAAAGAGGAAAGAGGCAACTTGTTAATTCTGGACTTGAAGGTTTGGAGGTTCGGGGGAGAAGGAAAAACATGTGCCGGCAAGGAATTCCACAACTTGGAAGTCCTCGGGACAAAAGAGTGGGCATAACAAGATGTTCTATGTCTGGTGACCTGGACAGTAAAAGGGTTCATTCGCTCTGTTCCCCTGGTAGATCTGTTGGTGGCAGCAGGTGGAGGAACTATGGAAGAAAGCTCCTCTGAGCAGTGCCCGTGCAGATATCTATAAGAGAGAGAGAGAGAGAGAGAGAGAGAGAGAGAGAGAGAGAGGTCACCAACGGCACGTCGATGAGCAAGGGATGGCAGTCTTTGGGGGAGGGTAGGGGCACCGATGAGACGTATAGCTCTCTTCTGAATGGAGTCCAGGATAGCGAGTGTAGAAGCGGAAGCAGCACCCCAGATGTGGGAGCAGTATTCAAAGTTTGGTCTTATTTGTGAAGTATATAAGGTAAGGAAATCTAATTTCTTAGCAGCCGCTTCTGCAATTGACGTGACATGTTGGTGCCAATTGAAATTTCGATCCACAGAAATGCCAACAAGTGAAAAGGACTCATTACTTTGAATAACTTGGTTGTTCATTGTGATGGGTATAGGGCTGGTGTATCTCTTATGAGAAAGAAAGCAAGACTGTGATTTGGTGGGGTTGAATTGTACAAGATTTCTACTTCCCCAGTCTAATATTTTTTGAAGATGCACGGAGACAGAACCCTCCATGACTCTGCGATCCTCATCTAATTGGGCTAAAGAAACAGGCTTAGAATATTGTATATTTGAGTGGAGGGTGCTGTCGTCCGCGTAGCTGTGAACTGGGTTGGATGTGCTAGAGAGGAGGTCATTGATGTGGAGAAGAAACAAAGTAGGGGCTAAAGCTGAACCTTGAGGGATTCCTGCATTAATTGGGTACAGTTTAGAGGAATGGCCATCCACGACAACAGTAATTCTCCAGTTGGAGAGGAAATTTGCTGTCCAGGTACAGAGTTTTAGTGGTAGGCCATAGACCGGAAGTTTATTAAGCAGCGCTGCGTGCCAGGCCTGGTCGAATGCTTTGGATATGTCTAGAGCGACAATCAGGGATTCGCCGTGTAGTTCCATAGACTTGTTCCACGAATGAGTGACAAAGGAAAGGAGGTCGGCAGTTGATCTGCGCTGACGGAATCCATACTGCCTGTCGTGGATTAGACTGTGTTTTTCAAGAAATTTTAGTAATTCGGTGTTTATATACTTTTCTATCACTTTAGATACGACTGAAAGGAGAGAAATATGCCTGTAGTTGCTAGGAAGCGCTTTGGATCCTTTCTTGGGGACAGGTTGTACTCGAGCAGTTTTCCAAGAGGTGGAAACGGATTCTTGCAGAAATTATTCCCAATAGATTTAGCAAGAGTTCAGAAGGGTTTGCTGCCGCTGGAGCTTAAAAGGACTTTGTCTTTGATGTGGTTATTAAAAGAGTTTTTTGGCTTAGAAAGAATGCGGATATATCGGTTTCTTGCGTCGTTAAATGCTTGACGGTTTTATTGACTGGGATTGTGTAGAAGTGTTTTGTGAGCTTTGACTTTTCAAGTCTGACCTTGTCACAGGATTTAGTGAACCAGGGCTCTTGAGTGGCTGCAGAGGTTTTCTGTGTACGTGGAATAAATAATTCAATGCCAGCTTGGGTAATTTCGGTGACGTTTTGTGAGATATCAGGGGGGGGGGGTCAGGATGAGAGAAGCAGACAGACGCCCATGGAAATGAGGAAAAGTAATCTCGCATTTCGTCCAAGTTCGCGGAGTTGTAGTGCCAAACGATACGTGGGTGTGATGACTGTGTGACCTCGGGTTGCATTGCGCAGGAAGCAGTGACCATGCCGTGGTCTGAGCGTTCAAGGGGGCGGTGACTGATATCTTATAGCAGTCAGGATTTGTAGTAAGAAAGAGATCCAAGGGATTTGAGCTGTGTGTTGGGATGCGAGGAAAGTAAGTAGGTTGCTGAACCATATTGGCTAAAGAATTGCTGACTGCGAAGGCATCCACTGCCCTTTCTTGTGGATCGGTTTTTGAAGATCCTAGCCATTCCTTATTATGAACATTGAAGTCACCAAGAATAGTGACCTTGGAGGAAGGATATTCAGAAATCAGGTGGTCGGTTTTTTCGGAAATGTAGTCAAAGAGCTGGACAAAGTTGTTGTCAGAAGGTGACCGGTAAATGCAACAGATGAATTTAGTTGCAGCCCTGAGAGAGAGTTTCATTCAAAGTATGTCTTTTCTTCCAGCTTCTAAATTGGGGATCTGGTGCAGGATAGATTGCTATGGACGTACGCTCACACGTCTTCATGCAATCTAAATCAATTAAACAGCTTATACCCCGGAAAATTAAGGTGATTAGTGGCTGTTTTGGCACTGATTTGTGTTTCGGTGAGAAAGAGGAGTTGGGGCTTATTAGCCTGGAGGAAATGGTGGACGGAGTTCAGGTTAGAATATTATCAGAAACGTCAGATGAACGCATAAAAAGGTTGAATAGAGAATTATTGGTTAGATAGACGACGCATGTTTGAATTTACAAACACAAAAATACAAAAATCTAACATTTACAAAAAAATCAACAAATAATTTTTTTTGACAGTTTACTCATCAATGGCGCAATTTTCACTGCATCGAATTAATTTTTCTACCCGGAGATGTCTAGTACAAATATGTTTTTTGCACTTGTATGAAGTTTTGTGGTCCTTTTTACTGTCACAAAGATAGCAGCTTTCTCTTTTTTGGTCTTCACCTGGTGATGTTGGAATTTCTTCATTCCTGTGTACTCCACATGCAATCAGAGCCCTCAGATCGGATTTGCCCAGTTTTGGAGGCATATGTACTCTTGTTTTTATATTTATGAAACCTAATGATTTCCCAAATCCAATAGATACTTACGTCGCGTTCTGATTTTGCCACAATTCCAGTTTGGATTCTGGTGAGTCCAGATAACATACTTATTTGTCGTTGCCATGTCCACCATAGTAAGGAATAGCCTGAGAGGTCATCTGGAAGTTCTTCTAGAACGTGTATACTCTCTCGCCAATTTGTCTGCACCATGAACGGCGGATTGTCGAATTGTAATCTAAAATAATAATAATAATAATAATAATAATAATAATAATAATAATAATAATAATAATAATAATAATAATAATAATAATAATAATAATAATAATAATAATAATAATAATAATAATAATAATAATCATAATAAAGTAATAATAATAAGATATATTTACCAAAGACAACATACATTGTATAGGACTAGTCAAAAGAAACAAATTACAAAAATTTACTAACTAAACATAAACAATCACATCATAAAAAACAAACTTATCACTACATATGTTGTCCAGATATAAATTCTTCTAAACTATAAAAGCATTTAGCCAATAAATTTTTTTAAAGTTTATAATTTTTCATCCTCTAATGACGCTAACTTTGTTGGTGAAACGATCGTCATGTCTTTAAAAAGATGTTTGTGATTTGGATTTTCCAAGTGTACTTATCAGTGCTCATCACAGGCTGAAATCTTCACTTAGCACACTTTTCCTTTTCTCCGCCATGACAGCTTTAACATGTAACTAGGTACAGTGCATACAAAAGATGTTGCTACGCGAACATTTGACTGAAAAATAATAAAATGGTTGAAAAGGAAGAGAAGACCTTTTACGAAATTAAATGTGTCTCTCAATCTTACCATTAATGTGCCATATAAGCAAAGAAGACCCGCAAGTTAAAAAGTATATTGGTTATATAAGCATTTATAGGTTGTCAGATTGTTAATTGAAAAGTGTTGGTCGTTAACTATTTCATATTTAATTCATATAGTTATTTACATTGACACATTTTAAAATGCTAATCTTAGCGAGTTTTCGTTAAAAAAAAAATCGTTTTTAAGAAGATCTTAACCTTGGAATTTAGAAAATTTTCTTCAAAAGAGCACGAAATTGGCCGCTATAACCCATATTCGAGTGTTTAAGAATATGGAGATGTGAATGGAGTGAAGCTGATTTGGATATGGTGTTTATTAATTAGCAGAAGACATGTTTACTAACAACTTATTTTAATAAAAAGGAACTCGATAAATTTTACAACTATACAATATATGCAGGATCTATGTAGGTCAATAATTACGCACATCAAAACACAGTGATTGCATTATTTCTTAGGTTTCTATAACATCAAGATAAACAAAAGTTTATATGCTCCGGAGAAATTTGCAATCTAATACGTATCAACGTACTTATGTAATTTAAAACTGCAAGCTAGAACCTCGGTGGTTCAGGGGTAATAACGTGTGCCTCTGAACCGAAGGGTACTGGGTTCGATCCCAGGGTACTCCTTTCACTTTTTCAGTACAAACTGTAACACTAACATCAAGCGAGGTTCTGTCATTGTATTTGAGCAAGTTGAATGTCTGCTCGTTCCGCCCTTCGGAGGGGGCGTAAAGCCGTCGGTCCCGTGTCCTTTCGATGTTGGGTACGTTAAAGATCTCTACCCTTCTTACAGAAAGGCAGGGGTTCGGCAAATTTTCCAGGATAGTGAGATGAAACTGCTCCCTAGCGTCGGTGATTGGCCATAGTCGCGGAAATAGGCCGACGTTAAAGAAACAAAACACAAACAAACAACAACAACTGCAAGCTAGCAGTTATGATACATTGCGACGAGTGACCTTTCGGGAAGGTTTACACACATAATTAATATCCTACCTAGGTCAATTATGTCAATTTAAAATTAACTGTTTTTTCTCCCAAATGATATTATAATCTTAGGATGGCCTTTTTTGGTAAGGTATTGTTCCTGAAGACCAGGGTCAGTTTACTACTAATTTTTGCTCGGAAGTGCAGCAAAAACTGTATTAAATTATCGAAGTGAAGGGAAAACAATTTGATATTTTGTCTTATTTTTTAATTGATGATTTAATTGCCATACCCAAACCAAAATAAAAAAATCGTATGTTGTCGTGAGCAGAATTGAAAAAGCTTTGACGTGAGATGTCACTCAACATAGGGTGCTATTTAAAATTTAAGAATACGCCCCTGCCTAAGGGGTAGCTTCCAAGCCACCAAAACTTATCGCCATCATCTGTCCCCGTTGAAAACAAAGTCGACGTGTCTGGGCTTTTTTCTTTTTTTTTACAATTTCGATATTTTTTGGGTGGGACGTTTTATTTGACACACCGTGTATTTGAAATTAGTACTGATTATTTAACATTATTGTCCATTTAAAGGTAATAATACTGATCCAAAACTTATTGTCGTTGCTTGTCGGATCTGTCAAATTCTATGTAATATCGCTTTGTTCGCATCTTTGTCCTTATTAAATACCACAGATTTATGAGCGGATTCCGTGATTTTGTCGCTGAAAACCGTACATTTACATGTAAACAGCCAACTGTGAATCGCTTGATCTGAAATTGATAAGAAATGTTTAGTGAAGTGTCTCTGTCATCCAAAAGCACCTGTGGTCCCACCAGGATTTAAGCTAATTGCCGCGTATATTTCACCCTGTCCTCACTTTTTAAGGGTTTGCTGTTTCAAATTTAAAACTGTCGGACTCTATTTACACCTATTAACTAACTAACGTTTTAGTGTGTGGATGTGTTCTTTAATTAAAAACAAAATTGTAGATGTACACTCCTGTGAATAAATATAGATTATAAATTTAATACCATTTGAAAATATGTTTTGTCGTTTAATTGATGTATAAAGCCGGAAAAACTTTGCATATTACTATAGGCGTACATACTCATTGAGCGAAGATGGGAACCTTTGAAGAGCACTGGCACACACAATTTGGACAACCCAATTCGTCACAATACAGTTGCACACCTGACGATCGTTTCGCTAACACTGAACATTTTTATTGGAATTCCTAACGATATATATATATATATATATATATATATATATATATATATATATATATATATATATATATATATATATATATAGTGTTAAATGCACTTATGGAATAAAATTCATTATTCAGCAAAAAATAGTTTTTGTGGAAAACGCTAAGACAAGTGAAGTTTAATTTGTCGAACATTATTTTATAATCACAAATAAAAAAAACTTCCATTTTACCCCTACCACTTTGACCATTTTTTTTTCAATAGCGACCCTACATTTTTTTGATCAGAATTCGATGGATCACATTTTTCTGAATGAGGAGATATCCCATATGTATGGTCTGATATTACAGTTTTCAATACAGGGTATAAATTTAATTGAGCCGGTTGCGTTTTATACACTCTGTTTTTAAGGTATACCCATTAAAAGAAATCAAGAGGTGTAAGATCTGGTGATCTAGCGGGTCATTCTACGGAACCCCTTCGTCCAGTCCATCTTTGTGGAAAGACTTCGTGTAAATACTCCCGTACTTGAATTGCAAAGTGGTGCGGTGCACCGTCTTGTTGAAACCATATCCTTTCATGGGGAATATTAGGTTCCATTACATTTGGATACAATTCTGCTAACATTGGGACAACCTATTCTCTTAGCATTTCTAAATATCTTGGACCGTTTAGATTTTCTATAAAAACAGGTCCAACTACGTCATCATCAATGATACCAGCCCAAATGTTCAACTTCTGAGGACGCTGAGTGTGTGTTTGTCGCATCCAGTGGGGATGTTCGGCAGCCCAGTATCTGAAATTTTGCCTGTTTATATCGCCATTCAAAAGAAATGTTGCTTCATCGGAAAACAGAACGTCAGCAGAAGAAATAACATTTCTATGTAACATGTCCCCAGCATTTGTTCACAAAATTGCAGTCTTTTATCAGAATCACCGTCAATCAACTCTCGAAGGTGTTGTAGTTAATAGGGATGCATTTTTTCGTTTTTGAGACACCTTAAAACTGTTGATTGACTAACATTATTTTCACGTGCAACTTGACGGGTAGAAGTTGTTGGTTCTTCTTGAAAAGCCAATAAAATATTTAGTTTTACATCTTCTTCAACAAACTTGGGTCTCCTAGGCAGTGGTTTAACGTGTCCATAATCACGAAACTGTGAATGTATCTTAGACACAATTCCCTGGGTTAGTAGGGGCAAATCTGGATGTTTTTTTATTAAATAGGTTAACAACTTGTGCCTGTGTTCTACAATATCACCATACCCAATCATCATTAATTTTTCTGTTTGCAGAGTTTCGGTTAAGTATCGCATTATTAGACCAAAATTAATTAAAATTATCGGAACAAAGTTACAACCAATTTATTAGGAGAATGTGCATTCAACAGAATACACCACAAAATAAAACAGGACTGTTAAATGTCACCTTTCACACTGCAAAAATTGGTAGTAAACAAGAAACGATTAATGATACCAAGTACGTTTTAGATCAAAGACAATATAAGAAATTTAAGATAATTTAAGTGAAGAATTCCAGAGCAGATTATTTCGTTGTTTGCAAGTAAATGGAGAACATTTTGAACATTTGTTATAAGAAAGGGACGTTTTTATCAAGTTTATTTTTGAATTTCAGGGTAAACTGTTACATTAAATTAGTAAGCAAAGTAAAGTAAACATTAAATAACAAAATTAGGCGATTGAGAGTGGAACGTAGTGGCCGCCGCGTATAAAGAGTTAAATAAAGCTTTGATTTATAGCCATAAGGGCGGTTACACATATACATCAGTATCGTAAAATATACATTCATTAGCAGGCATACCACTAAAAATGTGACAGCCACTTAAAAAGTGTATTTTTAAAACCATTTTCTCATTAAAATTAACCTCAAGGACTGAATGTAATGATATAAATAGACAATAAAACATAAACGTTTCAAAAACCATTTAGAATTAAATAATATAATATGGCAAACCCGTAAATATTGCAGATAAACGCATTCAAAAAATTACTACGTAAGCAGAATTGAAATGAATTATCTTGACATAACTCCTTAAATTATAGTGGGTATATTATGTACAGAAAACTGAGTTTAATTACCACCTCAGTAATAATCACTTGATAAATAATTACGCTCACACAAACAGATAGTACTTAACTTGTAAAAACCATAACAATAATATGACGTTTGCCAGATGAAATGTGAGCGTCAAGCAACAATTATTGTAAATTGTGCCGACTTTAAATATAGGTGAAAGGGTTCGATTTAAAAACGGTTTTTTATTAACAAATTCAACGAATTGACCCAATCTGTGGATAAAAACGTAATCTCTAACAATCAATCGAGGTTAATTGGGCAATATATTAATTCCAGGCGTAACGTACACGTCGTGATTAGAGAGCAAAGTGTCGCCAATTTTGACGTTTGAGCAAATAATTTTTAAACCCTCTCTGTCAAAAATTTCACTGACGTGATTTATTCAAGGTAGACTAATTTCACGCAAAACCACATACTCTCCAGAAAGTTCTTCAACTTTGATGTTTAATAAAAAATTTCCGGTAGACCGCGAGAGAATAAAAACTGGCGTACTCGATGTAAAATTTTCTGGAGATTTCGTTTTTGGTAATAATAATAATAATAATAATAAAATAGCCTTTATTCACACAGTATATAATACAATACTCAAGTGCACAATTACAAAGAACAAAAAAAATACAACAATACGACGTTGTTTACAAAAACACAGTTCCATGTACATAATTAAAAGAAAATTAATAAGAAACTGTGTGAATTGGGCGAAGTTCAGGCGGATGAATAATCATCCCCTGCTCTCCCACTTACGCCCATATGCAAAACTGGTAGTCAACAGCTAGCCCGGCAACCTGCTTAAACACCACGCATAATCAGCAACAGTTTCTTTTTGAAGGAACGCACAGAACAGCTCTTAACACTCTCATCAAGACCATTGTATATAGCGTATATCTGATAGGTAAAAGACCGTTTAAACAGTGTTAGCCTGTACTTAGGTGGTGAAATTAAGCCCTTCGACCGTATGTTAATGCTGTGAACATCAGTTCTGTGCGTTACCTTTCTATACAAGTATGTTGGGACTCTAGACACAATAATAGAATGGAACAATGTTGCTGCTCTCAGAGTAAAACGATTACGCATATTAAGCCACTTCGCTTCATTTAGTTTATGCGAGATATGTTCGAATTTTCTAATACCATACGCGAACCTCAGACAGGAATTTTGCAGTCTCTGTATCCGATTATAATCGCAACCATCCAAGCATGGCGAATATAATTCCGAGCAATAGGCAAACTGCGAGAGGACTAAGGTATTCCCAAGCATTAGCTTAACACCAGTCGGAAGATAAGTCCTTTGCGGGTACAGCAGACGCAGGTTGTTGTAGGCCCGCTGAAGGCAGGCACCAACATGCCGCTTATATCTAAACTTGTTATCCATTATCACACCCAAGTTTCGCACCTCATCCAAAAGCTCCAGAGGCTCCCCATTGATCATGACCCTCACATTTACCTTTCAGCGCTCTACAAGAATCTGACTCCCAAACAAAATAGCAGCCGACTTCTTCGCATTTAGACACAGCGATTGGTCTTTGGACACTTTGTACAATAAATCCAGATCGGAATTCACCTTTCCCAGTGCATCCGAAAGCTCCGCGGCATTGAAGGAAATGTATATCTGAATGTCGTCAGCGTACATCTGTACTTTAGAATACTGAATGACCCTAGGGAAATGATTTACGTAAATAGCGAAAAGCAGGGGCCCAAGGACCGAGCCCTGCGGCACACCACACTCCACAAGACGAGCATCCGACTCGCAGCTGCCAACTCTCACAATAAGGTAGCGTTCCCTCAAGTAATTTCTGATCAACGCCAGAGCTTCCGAGCCCATCCCAACCGCTCTCAATATTTTCAGCAATATATTATGATTTATGGTGTCGAAGGCCTTGGAAAAATCCAACAGCACCAGTAGTGTCAGCATACCCTGGTCCGTGGCCCGCAAAATGTCGTCTCTAACCCTTAGCAGTGCAGTGGCACAGCTATGATTAGCCCGGAATCCAGACTGAAAGTCAGATAAAATGTTCTTATCACTCAAGTAAGTCCTAAGCTGCGAGTCCAGCACCCTTTCCAGCAACTTTGATAATATGGGCAATATACTGATTATCCGCAGTTGATTCAGCTTCGCAGGATCCGCCACCTTCGGAAACGGCAGCCCGATAGCACATTTCCAGATTTTTTGAAAATAGCCTTCCAGAATACACGAGTTGATTATGTGTGTTATGAAGCCAACTATATACCTGCTACAAAGCTTAATCATAGTAATGCTCAATCCATCACGTCCTGTTGCATTGGTCTTGATCGCATTTATGTGCCGGAGCACCGTCGGATCATCGACCAAACAAAACTGAAATCCTTCCCCACCACTAATCGCCCCGAAAAATGCAGACCCATTGATGCTGCTTCCCATGGGATCCTGACTTAAGCTATTGTTCATAAACTGATCAGCGACTTTATGGAGATCCCTGAGAGCTTCAGATAATGTTTTCTTTCTCTTGGTGCCTATATTTAGATGTTCCAGTTCTTTGTAAACAGTCTTTATATCCCCAGATTTAAATTTTTCGGATAGGTAGGCTTTCTTCTCCGTTTTGACTGTTACAGTTGCCGCATTCCGCAATCCCTTATAATCGTCCCAGGTCGCTTGACACGGATCTTTTTTAAACCTTGCCTTTGCTCTGTCTCTAAATTTCATCAGTAGGCGGGTGTTATCTGAGATCCAAGGGCTGTAAGGCTTGGTTACTCTGTATGTTCTGATAGGTGCATGTTTGTCGTATAAATCGCACAGCGTATGATTAAAAATAGCGACTTTTCCATCTATATCTGTGATATAATACATACATTCCATATTTGATGCACGCAAATCCTCCACAAACCCATCCACATCAAACGCTCTAAAATCTCTGCTCGTAATGCAGATAGGCTCTAGCCTAGGCTTCCTGACATTCAGAATCGCATAGATGATGTCATGATCTGATATACTACAAGACATAACCCCAGCATCCATTATGATGGCTTCATTGGATGCCACAATGTGATCCAGCAAGGCATTACGTCGAGTTGGTTCCACTATCAGCTGACTCACACTGAGCTCATCCAACCTCCGCCTATATGCTATTGTCTTTATGTCAGTTTCATTCAGCAAGTTTATATTTATGTCACCAAGTATAATCAACTTATTAGACACACCGAGTGTACTGCAAACAGTACCCTCCAGCTCGTCCAAGAAGTCGTTATGATTCATGTCGTGGTTCCGATACATAATGCACGCCAAGAATGTTTGAGAGTTTATGCTAAGTTTCACGCACAACTGCTCGACTCTGTCCGAGGTAGGTACAATCATATACTTTATTTCATTTCTCACGTAAATAGCTATTCCCGACCCCCGGCCACGATAGTCCCTTCGAACCAATGCGTAACCGTCCACACTAAAATTCGTTGTGCTATCAGCAGTGCTTAGCCACGTTTCTGTCAGTCCAAAAATATCGAATGATTCCTGCAACACTACCTCACACACCTCCGCAAAGTGAGCCCTAAGTGATCGTACATTTAAGTGACCAACTTTTAGTTTCTTCATTCTTGAATGCTTATTCCCAATTCCTACAATACTATAACACTACACTAAGCCTATACACAAAACACAAACAGAAACTACAAATTACAAGAAAAGAAAAAAGAAATATATATATATATATATATATATATATATATATATATATATATATATATATATATATAAAAATTCATAAGATGGCGCGCTTCGTAGTGCCATATCTTCAGAGAAGATAGACCCCTAATCGGAGCACCTTTTTAGGTCAAAAATCCAGTTTTTGCTCTTGTTTCTCCCATTTCTTTCACCCCAACATCCTCAAAAAACTTTTTCCTTCATCATATATGTCGCTCATTTACGTTCCGGGCGGGCCATTTTCTTCTGCAGCTCTCCGTTCGCTTCCGGTGACGTTCTAGAAAACGGCTCTTTCTGGCCCTCTTGTCGTTCCTCCCCCGCTTTAATGCCTGCGTCCATCACGTCCACCTCGCCCACTTTTCAAACCATCAAAATCCAACAATTTGAACGACATTATCGGCATTCGGTTGTTTTCTTTTAAAATATGATGCTTTGTTTTTCTTGCTGATTTAGTAAGATAGATAAAAATTCTTCTTTCTGTTGTTTTATATTCTAAGATAAAAATGATGAATAATAACGCGAGCGCGACAACGGTGACTACGACAAGGCGACAGAGCCTTTAGTCTGTGATAATAATCTCAAATATGATACAAGTGGGAAAATGTATATGATTAAGACGTACCAAGTATCTTTATTATTGTAGCTACTTCCATTGCGTTTAATTCAAGTGAGAAATTAATTGATTGCAAGAAATTCAGAATCGCAATAATATTCTGAATGACATAAAAAATTACTGGCTTAACACAAATTAGACGCCATCTTCGAAGCTATTTAACTAATTACTTAATAAGTCCTGATGAATTGAAACAGTCCTGTCCTCCTAATGATGTTTAGGAATTCCAAAGTGGTAACTGTATAATTAGGTCATTATCTGTCATACTCTGAAGTGTCATTCAGTCTTCTAGAGTTTTCTTTTCGGCAATTTGGAGCGCTGGTCGAGCAGCCGACGGCACAAAAAATAATGATAATTCCCAAATCCCTTGAAGTGTGAAGTATACTTATTATGGAGTTCTTATATTTCCATTTATGACACAGTTAAATTCAGCTTCTTTTTCATGAAATTATTCCGAGATGGGGATCTTGAAAAATGAGTTTTCAGCCCAAAGCAACCAAATACAGCCGACAACAGCATAATGTTTGTTGAGAAGAAAAGATGTAAAATGTTTTTTATCGCGTTTTTGTTTCTCAAGGTAATAATTTGTTAGACTAATTGGAAATGTAATATCTTGTATCTGTTTTATTTACATTATTAAATTAGAAACAATGCTGAATAATTATAAGGGGTACGGTTTTCAGAATACGATATTTTAAGGAGCAAAATAAATATCCACGGAAAGTAAAACGTTTTAAACTTTCTATCTACCAACAACTTATAATTTAAAAAGTCTGGACGCAGCAAGTGCGTTATGGAAGTGAGTTTTCTTAACATGTTTTTAATAGAAAATATGTCTCTTTAATGCAAGCAGGAATCAATTTGGTCACCGGTATAACCTATATAGTAGGAACAATGTACCATATTTTACCAACATAACTTGTTTGAAAATGTACAACAATTTTCCGAAAATAAACTTAAAACATTTCCGAGAAAACTCGTTTCCTAGCTGACGAACCTTAGGTTAATAGCAAATTGCGTTATTGAATTTTGAAGCGTTTAATGAAAATTCGCTTCTAAAACGCACTTACTGCGTCTCGATTTTTTTTACAAACATGCATCATATTTCGATGAAAAATACAAAAATGCAATAAGGAATATTCAAAAAAAAAAAAGTTGGTATCACCAACGACTTATGGGCTATCCTGTGATTGTCAAAATAATTTTGTAAGATGCAGCTCAAAACACCCTATAAGCAACGTATACAATGTTTTCTCGTATCTTGCATAATAACAATTATATTGAGCTTTACCGTAGAAATGCGTCACACTGTATATATGTAAACAGAAAGTAAACCCGGATATGGATTCTAGGGGGCCTAGTTTGCGCTCATTTGAAGAAATCTTTTTAGAATTCAAAAGCCGCGGTCTCCTCGTTAACGAATTTTTTCTATGAAAATTAGCTAAAAATTATAGACCGTTAAACGATAAATTTAACTAAAACTACTTCCAAAGCATCAGAGAAAGTGTCTATTTGAAATGGATTTTCTGGAAATATTTTATTAAAATGAAGGGCAATGATGGTTTAAACTAAAACTTAAGGGTTTTCAGAACACTATTTACATAATCCGTATTTCTGTCAGGTTCTTTGCCTAAACGTTGCTAATTTTGACGTTTCAAATCGCGACTTTTAAAGTTTTGAGGAAAACCCCAATTTTTTTTCTTTTAATGCCTCTAACTTTTTTTCGTCTTTAAACTTACAGGCCTAAGTTTTGGTAAATTGTTCACCCTTCATATATATATATATATATATATATATATATATATATATATATATATATATATATATATATATATATATATATATATATATATATATATATTGAAACTGACCCTGGATATGGGTTCTAGGGGGCCTAGTTCGCGCTCATTTGAAGAAATTTTTTCTAAATTCAAAAGTCGGGATCTTCTCGTTAGTGATTTTTTTAGGAAAATTTACTAAAACAAGCACTTGTGAAGCCACGGTGAAAGTGTAGGACTGTATTAAATATGGAACGGTTTCACTAAGTTAGGGCAAGAACAAGTAACCAGATATGCTATTCAAATTGTATTAGTCTTAAAACTTTCATCTCCTCTTTGTCTAATTATTTTTGGTACAAAAACTCGCTAAAAAATTCATCCGAATAACAACAATCTGGTTAGATAACGGTAAAGTGAAATGAGACTAAAAAAAAAATTGAAAAAAGTAAAGTGACTAACTAGGATTCGAACTCGTCATGCAGGAGTCATTTGAATTTGATTATCCGATGTACAGGGACTTAGGCCACTGAGCTATCCTCTACAATGTTTTAAAATTTACACAAAACCATTTCGATTTACAATAGATTTTTTGCTCATATTATTATTTATTATTATTACTTTATTGATATTAATTTTACAGTGCATCATTTAACAAATAAATAAGTTTTAAACTTGTGCTTGTCCAGGATGCAATTTTCATAGGTTGTGTCCAAACAGTATTAGCAAAACTTCCAGGACATTGACAAATTAAATTTTGACATGATAAAAACCTTGATTTTTATTCCGCCACTTACTCACTCCATCTTCAATTCTTACCATTACTATTACATCCAGACAAACACACAACTTTAACAACCATTATTCACTCAAACGTTTTTATTTCTTAGAATATTTGTTAAAATAAACCATAAAATACAGACTGATAATTTGAAACAAAACAGACGTCAAAATATTATAACTAATTTAAGGAAACTAACGACTTAGACACATATCCAGGAGCTCGTTTGTCATTTCTTGTAGTATTTTTCACTCCCATTCGTACTCAATCAATTTTGCCGCTTTAACTTTCTTGAATCAGATTTAATTAATTAAAAATTAATTTACCTCTAACTTTTTTGTCTTTTAAGATAGAGATCTGAATTTTGGTACACAGGAGTCAGCCTAAAAATGCTATTTTAGATACGTAAGAATATATAACAACTGTAAACAACAAGAAGCGGCATAATGAATGGATGACTCAAGAGATATTAGAGTTAATGGACCAACGGCGGAAATTCAAAAACACGCAAAAAGAAAAATACAAAGAAGCTCAGGCACTTGTCAGGACTAAAATTAGAAATGCCAAAGAAGCATGGATGATGGAGAGAAGTAAGTAAATAGAGGAGATATATCAAAAACATGATCTACTTAATATCCACAAAAGAGTTAAGGAAATTACAGGAAACCGTAAATCCCCAACATATACAAAAAAATAGTAAATCAACACAGCAAGACAGTCTTAGACACACAAGAACTGCAAGAAGTGTGGACAAATTATATTTCTGATCTTTTCGACGACAAAGGTAACCAACGTCAAACAGAACTGTGACCAAATATAATGACTGCAGAAATAGAGAAGGCTTTGAACGGAATAAAAAACGGTAAAGCAGCTGGACCAGACAACATTTGTCCAGAATCCCTGAAACTTATAAATGAAGAAAACTTAAAAATCCTGACCAAACTATTTAATACCATCTATAACAATGGATAGATACCTCAAGACTGGTTAAAATCTACATTTGTCCCTATTCGTAAAAAAAAAACAGGCGCAAAAAGATGTGATGTGTTTCGACTAATTAGCTTAATGAATAACATATTAAAGTTGTTTCTAAAGGTCCTACATAATTGAATACATAGGAAATGCGAGCAGGATCTGAGCGAACTGCAGATGGGGTTTCGAGAGGGATTGGGACCTAGAGAGGCTTTGTTTGCGCTATCGGTCCTGCTGCAGAAGTGTCGAGATCAGCGAAAGAAAGTATACCGGTGTTTCATAGATTATGCTAAAGCATTTGATGGTGTCAAACACAGCACGCTGCTGAACATACTAGAAAGTAAAGGTTTAGACTCCCAAGATCTAAAAATCATTCAGTACCTCTATGAACACCACGTGGCGACAGTGCAGGTTGAAAACACCCAAACATAAACTGTACCAATTAAACGTGGAGTCAGACAAGGCTGTGTACTGAGCCCTATGCTTTTTAACATGTACTCCAAAATTGTATTCCAAAACGCACTTGAAGGTGCAGAAGATGGCTTAAAAGTGAATGGACCCTTGATAAATAATCTACGATATGCCGACGACACAGTTATAATCGCAGTCAGTCCTGAGGACTTGCAGCGGCTACTTAACAAGATATCAGCCGAAGGAGATCTATTAAAATCAACACCGCAAAAACAAAGATATTGGCGGTAAACCGAAACCCAATAAACCAATACATATAAACGTATGCGGGACACAGATAACCAAGGTATCTAAGTTTAAATACTTGGGCAGATGGATCGGCGAAGATCTGAATCCTGATTTGGAAATCAGAGCTCGGACTGAAATGACTAGGGCAAATTTCTTAAAAATTCGAAGCCTGTTAAGCGATAGGTCACTTGATATACAAATTAGATACAATTTTGTGAAGTGCTACATATATTCCACGCTTCTGTATGGGGTTGAGGCGTGGAAGCTAAAGGCTGGCGGTCTAAACAGACTCGAGGCATTCGAAATGTGGGTGTATCGACGAATGTTGCGAGTTCCTTGGACTGCTCACACCACAAATTTGGAGGTTTTGCATCGTATGGGCAGAGAACGGGAACTCATCGAAATCATAAATAAGCGAAAAACTGCACATCTCGGTCATGTAATGAGACACAATAGATATGAATTTCTACAACTCATGATAGAGGGTAAGATCGAAGGTAGACGCGGACCGGGACGCAGGCAGTGCTCCTGGCTTAAGAACATATGAGATTGGACAGGTTTGTGTTCAAACACTTTGCTGAAAAGGGCCCAAGACAGAGAAGAATTCGCCAAAATTGTTGCCGATCTTTGATAGGAGAAGGCACTCGAATAAGAAGAAGGATACACTTTATGACAGAAACCAGCTTGCTAAATTTGGTTTCCCTTACTTTGTTATTTCCGGAGATATAATTTTTTTTCGAAAGAAAACACAAAATTTTCCGGGAAAACCTGGGCCGATTTTTCTGACTAACGAACTTGGCGAATCCACTTTCAAAAGGAAGGTATGAGCCAAATTTGATCAAAATCGGATCATTATTGTTTGAGTTATCGGTGTGATACATATATATATATATATATATATATATATATATATATATATATATATATATATATATATATATATATATATATATTTATAACAGGATTTTTAACACGGCATCTATGTATACTATACAAGGAGAAAGGTTAAGGGCAAGGCCGTAAGGAGACAACCGCATACACGTGTTTCAAGTTTATTAGCTATGATCAGTACGGTATAGCCAGGTGATGATGGGAACACTTTGGATGAAGAAGCAAAAATAGACGAAGTCACAACAGGCAACCAGTTTACATTTGAGGGTCTTCCGAATGATGCTGCAAATGTGCACTGGTTGCTTATTGTGAGCCCGGCTATTTTTGCCTGTTCATCCAGAGTGTTCCCATCATCACCTCGCTATACCGTACTGGTAATAGCTAATAAGCTTGGAACACGTGTAGGTGGTTGTCTCCTTGCGGCCTTGCTCTTAACCTTTCTCCTTATGTATATATATATATATATATATATATATATATATATATATATATATATATATATATATATATATATATATATATATATATATAAATTGAAACTGATCCTGGATGTGGGTTCTAGGGGGCTTAGTTCGCGGTCAATTGAAGAAATTTTTTCAAAATTCAAAAGTCGGGATATCATTTTTTAAAGAAAATTCACCAATAGGTTTTGAGCGGATCTTCGATTGCAGTGATATCTAATTAGCCTGTTAACTTTTCAGTAAACAAAACTGAATTTAGTCGCTAACAATTTTTAAGGCCGGTAACGTTAGACGGGGTGAGACGCGAGAGGAGGGCACTACGTCATGTGCATGCCAGGTGCGAATAACTCCTATAAGTTACGGATTGCGTTTTGGTGTTTTAAATAACATTTTTAGAAATTTGTATAACTTTTAATGTGTTTGCATGCTATCAGTTACAGATTTATTTTAGTGTTTATTTTGTACGAAATAGCAGTTAACTCACAACTCTTATTTTAAAGGCATTTAAAAATTTTTGAGTATATATATATATATATATATATATATATATATATATATATATATATATATATATATATATATATATATATATATATATATATATATATATATATATATATATATATATATATATATATATATATATATATATATATATATATATATATATATATATATATATATATATATACAGGGTGGCCCACAACATACGCCACGGGCTCTCACGTCTATATTTTTCGTTATTGCAATTCCTTGCCGGCATATGTTTTTCCTTCACCTCCGAACCTACAAACCTTCAAGTCCAGAATTAACAAGTTGTCGACACCCACGGTACGATAGTATTTAGGCTGTGAGCCCTCGTGGTGTGTTGTTGAAATAAAAATTTAAAAAATTAATTAAAAAAAAGATAACGTTAAAATGTAATCAAAGACGAAAAAAAGTTTAAAGAGAAATTCAGTCAACGGTGAGATTTGAACCCACGTCCCTGCGCTGATCAGGCAGGCGTCCTAACCATTACATCACGTAGGGCTTCTGGAAAACTGCAATGAAGAAGGTAGATAACCGATAATGTTCTTAAGTTATTTATTTGTAATATGCAAGGTCTTTAAAGGGAGATTTTGCAGTTATTTTAACAAATGAGAAGAGTGGCATAAATCTAGAACATTCTAATAGACATTTTATGCAATATTCTCCATTCATAAACCGCGATAGTTGTACTAATTTTCACGTTTCACATCTCCAGTTTGACATTTACAGGAGAAAAATTATAAAATTATCAAAGTAATCTTTCTGGTACTTGTTGAACTTTTTGTGCCATGGAAAGATAAACGTGGTCTGTAATATTTAATAGATTTTGTTTAACACATACAATATTTTGGTATTGCGTTTTCTCTGACTTTTAGTGGTACTAAAATTTTGCTTCATTAACCTATAACTTTTTTTTCTTTAAAATTAGAGACCTAAATTTTGGTGCAGAGTTTAGTTTTTACAACATAAACCCGCCTGTCAAATGTGGTTGCCATAGCTTTGTTATTTCCGGAGATATGAAATTTTTCCAGAAGAAAAACTATAATTTTCCCGGAAAAACTGGTCAGATTTTCCTGGCTAACGAACCCATCGAAGCCATTTGCAAAAAGAATTTACTCACCAAATTTTATCAAAATCGGACCCTTATTTTTTGAATTAACGGTTTGTTACACACATATAATATATATATATATATATATATATATATATATATATATATATATATATATATATATATATATATATATATATATATATATATTGAAACTGACCCCGGATGTGTTCTAGGGGATCTAGTTCGCGCTCATTTGAAGAAATTTTTTCCAAATTCAAAAGTAGAGATCTCCTCCTTAGCGATTTTTTTTACGAAAATTCACTAAAAATTAAAAATGATCATACGAATATCAATTAGTGTTCCTTTGTATCGGGATATGCCGATAGATTCTGCATATATTTTAGTTGCAAAATCTGCATAGACGGCGACAGCATTAACCAATTAGACTACCTGCTTTGCATCTCTATGGTTTCAATGCAATTTTATGCATCATATAGAAGATAGATTCTAGTATCGAGAGCGTAATGGATATTACCTTCAACGCTGCATCTCGGATTACAGCAACAAATTAGAAATTCCAACAGCGAACTGGTGGTTTAGTATCACATATACCACTTATCTTATTTTACCGATCCGTTTTGTGAATTTACACACAAACAATTAATGCGATATTGTGGTATAAATTAGGTGAATTGTACTTGTTTTTTGTGTGCAGAGATAACCATTATCTTCGAGATAAATCTGAATGTTCCATGTATGGTAATTCGGGATACAATACTCGAAGTTATTTGGAATATTGGTCAAAATTCAGCGGTGATTTAAGCCGACCGCAGCCCACATTTAATCTCGATTATAAATCTATTAAAGAGGACGTACTACAATATAGAATAGGGGCCTTTTATAGTGAATTATTTATGTCACTGTGCATGTACTTAAGCTAATTACAAACTCATTATTATTATTATTATTATTATTATTATTATTATTATTATTATTATTATTATTATTATTATTATTATTATTATTATTATTATTATTATTATTATTATTATTATTATTATTATTATCACAGACTAAAGGCAATGTCGCCCTGTCGTCGCAACCATGAGTCGCTGTCTCCAGCAATTCTTTTAATTTTCTTGTACAGGGTGAGTCAAAGATTGCACAAAGTAAATTTCTCGTTTGCGTGAACTTTTTATCTGATCGGATTGTTGTTATACTGATGAATTTTTTACCGACTTTTTGTACAAAAGCTGCTTTTGGTTGCCACCTCAGAGAGACTGGTCATGTCTTTAATAAAGAAAACAATGTTAAAATCCTTCACCCATCCACTTTTGGAACTCAACAGTTCGTCTTTGAAGAGATGAAAATCTACAGATACACCTACAACTTCAACAACACTGTTCTAAATGTTTCTAATACCAGTGAGATTAACTTTCCACCAATTTATAGAAATATACTGAATTAGTGCCATCTACAGTGAAAAACCTGAGTATTCTTTGGAGTCAAGGAGCCCGGAAATGTTACGTGTTCTGTGCTGCTCGGCACGGCCGGGTAGATGTCAATGTCACTTGTCTGTCACTTGTCACTTCTAGCTAAAAGTCGTAGTTCATTTGTTTGCCCCCTTCCCGTTCAATTCAGATATTCGGCTTTTAACTGTCCTCCATTTCAAATGCGAAATTTTTATTTGTATTGCCGTTTGTCCATTGCTGTGATTTGAGGTTTTAATGCTTCTAATTCTGCCTTCACCCATATAGTGCAAGGAAACAAAAGCGACAGTCGATGAAAACAGCCACTATGATAGATTTCTTGTAAAGTTTAGTTCCTGTTATATAAAAAACAGAACGTAAGTATGTTTGGCCATTTTGGTTTCATTCTTTATAGGTATCATAGGTTTAACTCAGTGTTTTCTCTGAAAGTTCTGCCCTGGTTATGCAGCCTGCCTTGGCAGCTTCTTTATCTATTCGTTTAGAGACCTTAGATTGTGGTGTGTCAGTGCACTTTAAACTTAATTTACAGGGGTTTCTACCTGTTTTTTTTTAATGTTACTGCTTTTTCATTGTTGTTTTGCTGCATTGAGGTGCCTCGACCAAACTTTGGACATTTTAATGTTTTTAATTTCTCAACCTTTAGCTTTTAGCTTTGATTTTATTAATGTAACTGTGGTAGAGCATGTTAGCTTTGACTTTAGTTTCTGTTTAGACTTTGCTTATAAGACTGTTTAGAATTTTGTAACGGCTTGTGTCGTGTGATACTTGCCGACCTACCAGAAACTTTGTTTCTGACACAACCACCTTTTGTAAGGTTTCAGGAAGCCCCTGAAGATGGCCAGAGATATGGGCCGAAAGGCGTGGGGCTTTTACTAAATAAATTCAGTCTGGAGTATAGCCTTGTTCTGTTCTTTTTTACCTTGCATTTTTTTTCTGCAACCGATTTCAATGTTTAGTGAATTTTCTTCTGAATTTTATAAGACTCGTCAAATGATCGCGTATGGGCCTGTTGGAACACATATCCGGGCCAGTTTAAATTTTTAAACATCTATATATATATATATATATATATATATATATATATATATATATATATATATATATATATATATATATATATATATATATATATATATATATATATATATATATATATATATATGTATATATAGTACTAGTAATATACTTCGTGTGACTCTATATATGTGTTGAAAGATATATTTTTTTAGTATTTCATAAAATTTTGATTGCGCACAAGTCTTTCTCTCGAATAGCTGTATTATTATTATTTAATAGTTAGTTTTTGGTTTATAGAAGACACGACTTCTTTTATCTACCGCCACCTAGGACCAATGTTAGGCTTAACTCACCGATTTACAGATCGTGCTCCATTTATAACAGCGTGCATCAGTCAATAGACATATTGTGTTGTGGTGGGTCCGAGATGAGACACGTTGCATCGCTGCTTGGTAATTAGTAGAACTTTACTATGTTAATTTTTATAGTGTATGATATGTACTGTATTCATACTCTTAATTTGGGATAATTCCCGTTGAGTATTTGTAGTAAATAAATAAATAAATAAATAAATAAATAAATAAATAAATAGTAGTGTGACACATACTTATGAAATAAAATTCATTAATCAGCAAAAATAGTTTTTGTGGTAAACGCTGAGACTCGTGAAGTTTAATTTGTCGAACATTATCTTATAATCATGATTAAAAAATTAAACTCCCACCATTTTACCCCAACCAGTTTTTTCATTTTTTCATCACAATTCCATGGATCACATTTTTCTGAATGCGGAGATACCCCATATGTATGGTCTAATATTACTGTTTTCAATACATGGTGGAAATTTAATACCAGAATATTAAGACTAAACAGTTTACCCTGAAATTCAAATTACGAAAATAACCTTGATAAAAACGTCCATTTCTTATAATAAATGTTCAAAATGTTCTCCATTCACTTGCACACAACGAAATAATCTGCTCTGAATTTTTTCACTGACTCTTATCTTAAATTTCTTATCTCGTCTTTGATCTAAAATGTACTTGGTATCATTAATCGTTTCTTATTAACTACCAATTTTTGCAGTGTGAAAGATGAAATTTAAAAGTTCTGTTTTATTTTGTGGTGTATTGTGTTGAATGCACGGTATCCTATTAAGTTGGTCGTAATTTTGTTCCGATAATTTCAATTAATGTTTGGTCTAATAATGCGATACTTATCTGAAACTCTGCGAACAGAAATATTAATGATGATTAGGTTTGCCCCCACTAACCCAGGGAACTGTGTCTAAAATATATTCACAGTTTCGTGATTATGGACACGTTAAACCACTGCCTAGGAGACACACGTTTGTTGAAAAAGATGTAAAACTCAATATTTTATTGACTTTTCAAGAAAAACCAACAACTTCTACCCGTCAAGTTGCACTTTAAAATGATGTTAGTCAACCAACATGTTACATGGAAATGTTATTTCTTCTGCTGACGTTCTGTCTTCTGATGAAGCAACATTGTTGAATGGCAATGTAAACAGGCAAAATTGCAGATAATGGTCTGTCGAAAACCCCCACTGGATGCGACCAGCACACACTCAGCGTCCTCAGAAGTTGAACGTTTTGGCTGGTATCATTGGTGATCACGTAATTGAACCTGTTTTTATAGATAATTTAAACGGTCCAAGATATTTAGAAATGCTAAGAGAACAGGTTGTCCCAATGTTAACAGCATTGTATCCACATGTAATGGAAGCTAATATTCGCCATTCGCGAACCCGCGAATCTGCAGGGAAACTAACTTTACAGTGTAAATCTCCGACCGCGAGGCATGGCTAGAGGAGACGCCGGGCATACCACGGGACGCGTTCGTGTGGTTCACGGACGGATCCGGCGGGGAGCGTGGGACGGGGCAGGTGTTTACTCGGAAGGACCAAGGATAAATCATAGTATTTCCCTCGGAGCCCATGCAACGGTGTTTCAGTCCGAAATGTACGCCATCTTGCACTGTGTGCGGGAGAACAAGAGGAAGAGCTACACCAACAAGCGGATCCTCATAGCCACAGACAGCCAGGCAGCCCTTAAGGCACTAAGTAGCCCACGAGTAAATTCCTGGCTGGTGAGTGTGTGCCGAGACGAGACAAGCGACCTGGCTGGGCAGAATGAGGTGAACCTCATCTGGGTGCCGGGTCATTCGGGGGTCAAAGGCAATGAAGAAACTAACAGTCTCGCGAAGAGAGGGTCAGCAGAACCATTTATGGGACCAGAACCGGCTCTGGGCGTAACAAAGAGCAATGCCAGGGGAGCCATTAAGTCTTGGGTCAGAAACCAACATAAGGTGTACTGAGCAGACTGTCTAGGGCTCAGACATGGGAAGTCAATAATTGACGAACCCAGTTCAAAGAGAGCTAAATCACCAGATCTTACACCTCTTGATTTATTTTTATGGGGATACCTTAAAAAAAGAGTGTATAAAACTCAACCTGCTGATTTAGATGATTTGAAAATAAAAATAGCAACAGAGATTAGGAACGTAACGCCTGACGTGTTGAACAGAGTTAGGGAAGAATTCCAGAGCAGATTATTTCGTTGTGTGGAAGTGAATGGAGAACATTTTAAACATTTATTTTAAGCAACGGACGTTTTTATTAAGTTTATTTTCGAAATTTGAATTTCAGGGTAAACTGTTTAGTTTTAATATTCCGGTATTAAATTTCCACCCTGTATTGAAAACTGTAATATTAGACCATACCTATGAGGTATCTCTGCATTTAGAAAAATGTGATCCATCGAATTGTGATGAAAAAATGTAGGGTTACCCTTTTAAAAAAATGGATAAAGTGCTGGAGGTAAAATTGTGGGAGTTTAATTTTTTTTAACCATGATTATAAGATAATGTTCGACAAATTAAACTACTCGTGTCTCAGCGTTTTCCACAAAAACTATTTTTTGCTGATATATATATATATATATATATATATATATATATATATATATATATATATATATATATATATACATATATATATATATATATATATATATATATATATAATGTATATAATGATTTTATTCACACAAAAAAATACAAAAATAATATAATATAATTCTTACATAAAAGTTGAATAAAATCCATAGAACCCACAAAAGTCAGAGACTTGTGCGTGGGTATTCTAAAGTATATAACTAATAAATGTACATTCCTACAAAGCACAATGTTAGGATAGGAATTCTTGTAAAAAAAAAATCCATAATCTAGTAGAGTGAAACATGAACAACACACACACAGACAGATTCATATTCATATACACACATACACATACAGGCGTGCATACACACATATACACATATACACATACACACATGTACCCACATGTACCCACACATACATACACACACATATATACACACATACATCCAGATATACTTACATTCCCACATACTCATCACAAAAGAACACAACATCTTTAGAAAATATTAGCTGATCGTTTCATGTATTAATCTACGTGCGCTTGTGCGTGACCATCTCAAAATCCAACTCTTGAGCTTTTTTTTTTAAAGACTCTTTCATTGTCTGTGAATTTTATTTCCGCGGGAAGACAATTGAAAAGTCTCGGGCTCAGCTGAAGGTGAGAACGACGAGTTAGTACTTTGTGGAATCTTGACACAACATTGGCTGATACAGTAGAGCGTGTACTGTAGTTGTGGACTTTGCTGAATATGATCGTGTTATCTTAGGAGATACTTTGCTTGCAGGTTGTGAAGAAGATGGTACCTTTGATCTTGCAAGATTTTTACTGGACCTATCGGAGCGTTCCGTTTTCTTGACCTCACACACTTGTGCGTCGTTTTCTTCTAAGCCAAGTTCTTCTAGTAATACTTTTGCCTTCTCCGAGGATTGGGAGTAGATGGTGCACTATTTACTAGCCCTACCTGTTGAATCTCAGAATCTTCACTATCTGTTTTAACAAGATCTTCCACTCTGTATAATTCACCATTTACTACAAGTTTTTGGCCTCTTATATGTGCCTGATAACCTTTTTCTCTTGCACTCTTTAAATGCTTATTTAGTATCTTGTTTACTTGTCTATCTTCAAGGCAACGGTCGTGAGTAATCGTAATTTTTTTTCCTTTGAGTTTATGGCAGTTTTTGAGAATTGATAGCTTTTTCCGATAAGATACAAACTTTACTAATATGGGAGATTTGATATTGCTTTTGCCTATCTTATAAATGTCGCTGATATCTGCATCCACTACAGCAACATTAAGTTCATGATTAAATAAATCTAAGACTGTTTCCAGTAATTCATTCTCATTTATATCGGCGTCAAAAATTACTATATTATTTTTTCTTGTATTTCTTTGTAATCTTATCACCTGTTCTTGAAGGTTACGATTTTTATCTTCCAACTCCTTTACTTTCAGTCTATATGTTGCTATTGACTGGTTTATTTCAGCTTTAAAATTTTCTATCTGTGTAGTGAGATGATTTTTGATATCTGCTGTCTTTTCTTCAAATTGTTCTCTTAGACTTACAAACAAACTTTTCATGTATTCCTTTTGTGAGTTACTAAATTCTGTCATTATTTTGGATCAGACCATATATAAACAATAAAATAAAATAAGTGCCTGAGCGTATCACTTTAGTCCTATATCTACTATATTGATAAGATATGTATTCTTGACTGAGATAAAAACCTCATGTATTTCATAAAATTTACTCTATTTTCTCTATTTCTTTTGCCTTTAGAGACACTTGTTTTCTTAGAAAATATAATAGGCTGATTACTTACAGTTACTAGTGCCTTTCTATCATATTTTTAAAATTTATTTTGCTCCAAAAACTGGCATTTTCTGACCATTTAAAGCACTCACTTGAAAACGTATTTACACTTCGCACATGTACTCTTCTGTATATATATATATATATATATATATATATATATATATATATATATATATATATATATATATATATATATATATATATATATATATATATATATATATATATATATATATATATATATATATATATATATATATATATATATATATACACTGATAACTCAAAAACAATGGGCCGAGTTTGATCAAATTTGGTGATTACCTTCCTAAGTGAAGATTGGAACCTGTGATGAGCACTGATAACTACACTAGAAGGACCCAAATCACCATAACACATATTTTTAAAGACCTGAGGATCGTTTCACTAACAAAGTTAGCGAGCGTCATCAGAGGGTGAAAAATTCTGAGTACCTTTCTTTTGGATGTGGTTCGTCAGCCAAGAAAATCAGATAGTTTTTCCCTGAAAATTTTGTGTTTTCTATGGAAAAAATTGTATATCTCCGGAAATAACAAAGTTATCGCAAGCAAATTTTGTACACCGGTTTGCGTCATAACAAGTAAATTACTTATCGAAATTTAGATCTGTAGCTTTAAAAACAGGAAAGTTATAGGCACTTAAAAAAATCGAATTTTCCCTTAAAACGCCAAAGGCGCGATTGTAAACGTCAAAATTGGCAACATTTAGGTAAAGATCGTGAAACGAATACGGGTTATGTAGAGAAAATGTATCAAGAAGAGTGGTTTGCAAACCTTTAAGTTTCAGCTTCAACCGTAATTGTCCTTTTTACTAAAATATTTGCAGAAAATTCATTTCATATAGACCCTTTCTTTGATGCTTTGTCAGTAGCTTCGATTATAGTGTTTATCGTCTAATGGCCTATAATTTTTCGCGAATGTTTGTAGAAAAAATTTGTTAATGAGGAGATCACCAGTTTTGAATTTTGAAAAGATTTCTTCAAACGAGCGCGAACTAGGCTCCTTAGAACACATATCCGGTGTTACTTTCAGTTTTTATCTGTTTTCGTATATACAGGGTGACGCATTTCTACGGTAAAGCTCAATATAGCCGTTATTATACAAGCTACGAGAAAAATTGGATATGTTAGTTATAGGCTGTCTTGAGCTGCATCCTATAAAATTAGTTTTACAATCATACGTGGCCCATAAGTTGTTGGTGATCAAAATTTTCTTCTTTTACTGAATTTTCTTTAAAAAATTCACTAATGAGGACATTCTGACTTTTGAATTTTTTAAAAATTTCTTTAAATAAGCGCTAATTAGGCCCCGCAGAACACATATCCGGAGTCAGTTTCAATTTTTATATGTTTATATATATATATATATATATATATATATATATATATATATATATATATATATATATATATATATATATATATATATATATATACAGGGTCGCTGATAAGTCTGGAAACGGTCGATTATCCGGGAAAATATACAAGGTGTCGAAAAAAGTTTTATACAAAAGTTTTTGGGTTCTTCAATGTCTACTAGGCGGTGATAATTTCATTTATACAGGGTTGGTCATACAGGCGTGGCACACCAATATTAATTATTTTTTAATGGAACACCCTATATATTATTCGATATTTCAATCCTTCTCTTAATTTTGAGCAACATTTATTAGAAGCATGATGTACATAAACTCAATCGTTTCCGGGTAAAAAAATAAATAAAAATAAACGCTATTGTTTTTAAAATCTATTGGATGAAGAACAAAAATAAATGAAAAGTAGAATATCTCTTGAAAACAATCTGTGAGTGTGAAAAGAACCGGTTGCGATGTTTTTAACATTGTTTGAAATCCTATTTTATAAGATGTTCAAAGTGTTCTCCATTGACCTCCTGACAATAATGAATTCGCTTAACAAAACATTGCACTGCATTTACAAGAGCGTTTTGAGGAATGTTATTAATTTCATGCACAATCCTTGCTTGCAACTCTTCAATATTCTGCGGTCTATTTTGGTAAATTAAATTTTTTACATGACCCCACAAAAAAAGTCAAGCGGCGTCATGTCGGGAGACCTAGCTGGCCATTCAATAGTTCCCCTGCGCCCTATCCATCTGCCAGGAAAGGTTTGATTCAGATATTCCCGTACTTCAATTCCAAAATGAGGGGGTGCCCCATCCTGCTGAAACCATATTTCTTCCGCTGGTAGATTTGGGTCGTTATTGTTCGGAAATAATCGACTAACGTCTGGAACAATTGATTCTTGCAAAAGTGTCAAATATCGAGCAGAGTTCAAATTACCGTGTATAAAATAAGGTCCTATGATATGTCCACCAATAATAGCACACCAAACATTTACTTTTTGCGGTCTTTGGGTGTGAATTTGTTCCATCCAATGTGGGTTTTCGTCTGACCAGTACCTACAGTTGTGTCGGTTGACTTGTCCATTCAAACAAAATGTAGATTCGTCGGAAAACAAAATGTGGTTGGCAAAGTTAAAATTTTGGCGTAACTTCTCCATAATAAGTTCACAGAACTCGATTCTGCGATCAAAATCGTCTTCACTCAGTTCTTGCAATAAATGAATTTTATATGGACGGAACTTTTCCCGCTTCGTAATCTTTTGAATTGAATATCGACTCATATTGTGATTTAAAGCCAATTGTTTTCAAGAGATATTCTACTTTTCATTTATTTTTGTTCTTCATCCAATAGATTTTAAAAACAGTAGCGTTTATTTTTATTTATTTTTTTACCCGAAAACGATTGAGTTTAGGTACATTATGCTTCTCATAAATGTTGCTCAAAATTAAGAGAAGGATTGAAATATCGAATAATATATAGGGTGTTCCATTAAAAAAAAAAATATTGGTGTGCCACGCCTGTATGGCCAACCCTGTATATAAATAAAATTATCACCGCCTAGTAGACATTGAAGAACCCAAAAACTTTTGTATAAAACTTTTTTCGACACCTTGTATATTTTCCCGGATAATCGACCGTTTCCAGACTTATCAGCGACCCTGTATATATATATATATATATATATATATATATATATATATATATATATATATATATATATATATATATATATATATATATATATATATATTTGTGTGTGTGTGCATCACACCGATAACTCAAAAAATAATAGGCCGATTTTCATTAAATTTGGCGAATACCTTCCTTTTGCAAATAGCTTGGATAAGTTCGTTAGCCAGGAAAATCGGCCTAGGTTTTCCCGGAAAATTTTGTGTTTTCTTTCCAAAAAAAATTATATCTCCGGAATTAACAAATTAAGGGCAACCAAATTTGGTACGCGGGTTTATGTCCTTATAGGTAAGTTACCTACCAAAATTTAGCTCCGTGTGTCAAAAGACAAAAAAGTTATAGGCATTTAAAGAAAAATAAATTGGGGTTTTCCTCAAAACGTCAAAGTTGCGATTTGAAACGTCAAAATTGGCAACATTTAGAACTTAAATTTAATACGGGCTATGGAAATAAAATGTCTTAAGAAGAATATTTTACAAACCCTAAAGTCTTAGTTTCAACCGTCATTGTCCTTCATTTTACTAAAATATTTCCAGAAAATTCATTTCAAATAGACCCTTTCTCTGATGCTTGGCAGTTGCCTTAGCTATAGAGTTTATCGTTTAATGGTATATAATTTTTGTCAAATTTTCGTAAAAAATCAATAAATCTCAATATATCCGTTATTATACAAGATATGAAAACAAATTGTATATATTAATTATAGGGTGTCTTGAGCTACATCTTAAAAAATATTTCTACAATCACAAGCTGGCCCATAAGTCGTTGGTTTTCTTTTTTTGTATCAAACACGTCTTATGTTATTGCATCTTTGCATTTTCCATCGAAATATAATGCATGTTTGTACGAAAATAAATTCTGGACGCAGCAAGTGCGTTATGGTAGAGACTTTTGATCAAATGCTTCATATTTGAGTAACTCAATTTGCTATTAACCTATAAGGTTGACCAAAAAACGAGTTTTTCAGGGAACACTTTAAGTTTACTTTCGGAAATTTTTGTACATTTTCAAACAGCAAAGTTATTTTAATGAAACATGGCACATTGTTTTTACTATATATATATATATATATATATATATATATATATATATATATATATATATATATATATATATATATATATATATATATATATATATATATATATATATATATTAACTGGCAACCAAATTTGATGCCTGCTTTCTTAAAAAAACACACACATAGTTGCTATTAAAAATAGTTTTATGAAAATTCACTACCATAACGCACTTGCTGCGTCCAGAATTTTTTTTTTTTTTTAATCGAACACACCTTATATTATTACATTTTTACATTTTCCATCTAAATATAATTCATGTTTTTGATATAAGAAACTGAGGACGCCGCATGTGCGTTATGGTAGCGAATTTTAGTGAATTTTCTTTAAAAAAATTCACTAATGAGGAGATCCCGACTTTTGAATTTTGAAAAAATTTCTTCAAATGAGCGCTAATTAGGCCCCCCTGAACACATATCCGGGGTCGGTTTAAATTTTTATATGTTTGTATATATATATATATATATATATATATATATATATATATATATATATATATATATATATATATATATATATATATATATATATATATATATATATATATATATATATATATATATGTATCACACCGATAACTCAAAAAATGATGGGCCGATTTTGATTAAATTTGGTGAATAAATTCCTTTTGCAAATGGCTTGGATTAGTTCGTTAGCCAGGAAAATCGGTCCAGGTTTTCCCGGAAAATTTTGTGTTTTCTTTCGAAAAAAAATTATATCTCCGGAATTAACAAAGTAAGGGCAACCAAATTTCATATGCGGATTTATATCATTATACGCAAGTTACATACCAAAATTTAGCTCCGTAGGTTAAAGGATAAAAAAGTTACAGGCATTCAAAGAAAAATAAATTTGGATTTTCCTCAAAACGTCAAAATTGCGATTTTAAACGTCAAAATTGGTGAGTACATTCCTTTCGCAAGTCGCTTGGATAATTTTGTTAGCCAGGAAAATCCGCCGAGGTTTTCCCGGAAAAATTTGTGTTTTCTTTCGCAAAATATTTATATCTCCAAAATTAACAAATTAAGGGCAACCAAATTTGGTAAGCTGGTTTATATCGTTATAGGTGTGCCACCTACCAAAATTTAGCTCTGTAGGTCAAAAGACAAAAAAGTTATGGGCATTTAAAGAAAAATAAATTGGGGGTTTCCTCAAAACGTCGACAATTTAAAACGTCGAAATTCGCAACATTTAGGCAAAGAACTTGAATCTAATAGGGGCTCTGGAAAGAAAATGTCTTAAGAAGAATGTTTTACAAACCCTGAAGTCTTAGTTTCAACCGTCATCGTCCTTCATTTTACTAAAATATTTCCAGAAAATTCATTTGAAATAGACCCTTTCTCTGATGTTTGGCAGTAGCCTTAGCTATAGAGTTTATCGTTTAATGGTATATAATTTTTGTAGAATTTTCGTAAAAAATCAATAAAGCTCAATATCTCCGTTATTATACAAGATATGAAAAAATATTGTATACATTAATTATACGGTGTCTTGAGCTACACCTTAAAAAATTATTGCTACCATCACAGGCTGGCCCATAAGTCGTTGGCGATACAAATAATATTTTTTTAGTGGAAAACGCCTTATGTTTTTGCATTTTCCATCGAAATATAATGCATGTTTGTAAGTTAAGAAATTCTGGACGCAGCAAGTGCGTTATAGTATCGAATTTTGATTAAATGCTTCATATTTGAAAAGCTCAATTTGCTATTAACCTATAAGGTTGACCAAGAAACGGATTTATTCGGTTACATTTTAAGTTTACTTTCGGAAATTTCTGTACGTTTTCAAACAATAAAGTTATTTTGATGAAACATGGCACATTGTTTTTACTATATAGGTTATACTGGTAACCAAATTTGATGCCTGCTTTCTGAAAAAAAAAACACATATTTGCTATTAAAAACATTTTTATGAAAATTCACTACCATAACGCACTTGCTGCGTCCAGAGTTTTTTATTAAATGTTTCAAATTTCAATAGCTCAATTTACTACTAACTGAACGTTCGTTGGCTAGGACACAGTTTTTCCGGGAACAGTTTGAGTTTATTTACGAAAATTTTTTTACATTTCCAAACAATAAAGTTATTTAGATGAAATATGGTACATTGTGTCTACTATATAGGTTATACTGGTAACCAAATTTCAAGCCTGCTTTCCACAAAAGAAGACATATTTGACATTAAAAACATTTTAGTGAAAATTCATTGCCATAGCGCACTTGCTGCGTCCAGACTTTTTAGCGAATTTTTTTAAAAAAAATTCGCTTATGGGGAAATCTGTGTTTATATATATATATATATATATATATATATATATATATATATATATATATATATATATATATATATATATATATATATATATATATTTATATATATATATATATATATATATATATATATATATATATATATATATATATATATATATATATATATATATATATATATATATATATATATATATATATATATATAATATATATATATATATATATATATATATATATATATATATATATATATATATATATCCAAACAATAAAGTTATTTAGATGAAATATGGTACATTGTGTCTACTATATAGGTTATACTGGTAACCAAATTTCAAGCCTGCTTTCCACAAAAGAAGACATATTTGACATTAAAAACATTTTAGTGAAAATTCATTGCCATAGCGCACTTGCTGCGTCCAGACTTTTTAGCGAATTTTTTTAAAAAAAATTCGCTTATGGGGAAATCTGTGTTTATATATATATATATATATATATATATATATATATATATATATATATTTATATATATATATATATATATATATATATATATATATATAGATATATATATATATATATATATATATATATATATATATATATATATATATATATATATATATATATATATATATATATATCCGACCGATAACTCAAAAAATAATGGACCGATCTTGATAAAATTTGCAGAGTACCTTCCTTTTGCAAGTGGCTTGGATAAGTTCGTTAGCCAGGAAAATCTGACCAGATTTTCCCGGAAAATTTTGTGTTTTCTTTATAAAAAAATTCATATCTCCGGAAATAACAAAGTAAGGGCAACCAAATTTGGTACGCGTGTTTGTATTATAAAGTGAACTCTGTACCAAAATTTAAGTCCATAGCTTTAAAGACAAAGAAGTTATAGGCAGTTAAAGCAATAAATGTAAGAGTTTTCCTCAAAACGTCAAACTCGCAATATTAAACGTCAAAATTGGCAATGTTTAGGCAAAGAATGTAAAACAAATACCATTTGTGAAAAGAAAATGTTGCAAGAAGAGTATTCTGCAAACCCTTAAGTTTCAGATTCAACCGTCATTGCCCTTCATTTTACTAAAACGTTTACAGGAAATCCATTTCAAATAGACCCTTTCTCTGTTGCTTTGGCTGTCAGTTTAGTTAAGTTTGGTAGCTGTTTGGATATTTATTTGTAGGTTTAGTGAAATTTATGGTTTAACGGCCTATAATTTTTTTAGCTAATTATCGTGGAACAAATTTGTTAATGCATTTTTGCATTTGTTATCGAAATATGATGCGTGTATAAGAAAAAAAAGTGGACGCAGTAAATGCGTTTTGGTAGCGAATTTTCGGTAAATTTGCAGTTAAGCTCCCGAACGCTTTTCAAAACACTGTTTTCAGAAACCTGCCTAGAGCCCCCCTGGATCCACAAACCCCAAGAAAAATTTGTTGTTCACACTCCCCAAGGAAGTTACGGGACCAGGAGTGAGTAGGGGTGCATAATTTTTTTAGCTAATTTTTTTAGAACAAATTCGTTAATGTAATTTTGCATTTTTATCGAAATATGATGCGTTTATAAGAAAAAAATCTTGACGCAGTAAGTGCGTTTTGGTAGCGAATTTTCGATAAATTTGCAGTTTAGCTCCCGAACGCTTTTCAAAACACTGTTTTCAGAAACCTGCCTAGAGCCCCCCTGGATCCACAAACCCCAAGAAAAATTTGTTGTTCACACTCCCCAAGGAAGTTACGGGACCAGGAGTGAGTAGGGGTGCATAATTTTTTTAGCTAATTTTTGTAGAACAAATTCGTGAATGCATTTTTCCATTTTTTGTCGAAATATGATGCGTTTTCAAGAAAAAAATCTGGACGCAGTAAGTGCGTTTTGGTAGCAAATTTTCGGTAAATTTGCAGTTTAGCTCCCGAACGTTTTTCAAAAACCTGCAGGTGAGGTCCTAGTAATGTCTCTGAAAACAATTTGTTGAAAAGCGTTCGGGCGCTAATCTGCAAATTTACCAAAGTTTCATTAAATCCTTCAAATTTCAATAACTCAATTTGCTATTAACGTAAGCTTTGTTGGATAGAAAACCATAAGTAATTTTGATAAAATATAGTACATTGTTTCTACTACAAAGGCTATACCGGTAATCAGATTGATGCCTGCTCGCATTTGCTATTAAAAACATTTTTATGGAAAATCACTTCCATAACACATTTGCTGCATCTAGACTTTTGAAAAATGTTTATATATTTTCAAACAATAAATTTGTTTCAATGAAATATGATACATTGTTTCTACTATATAGGCAACCAAGTTTGATGCCTGCTTTCATCAAAGAAAGACATTTGCTATTAAAAATATTTTAAAGAAAATTCGCTACCATAACGTCCCGTGCTGCGTCCCGAGATTTTTTTCGAGGGGTCAAGGTTAACTCAATACAGCATCGTATTAACACCACCCAAAAATAACATTATTAACCCTACGTAAGGCTTATGGTGGTTTCGGAAGGGTTCTTCAATATGTATTCTGATTCTCACTTACTGTAGCTGAGCTCCTCATATTTTAACAAAATGGCCAATGTTGCAAATATTATTTGGAGGAATCCCATCTTTGATTACATGCGGGATCGGCAAATACGGAAACGGAAATATGGAAATTCTGCATAACATTTCTCCAAGTTATTAGGAATATTGGTCAGACAGCGACATAAGCTTGTGAAATCCCGAAGTTCTCGTAGTTATCTGTAACCCAAGATAAACACGGTGCTGATTGGAACGTATGCGAGGTGATCGAATCTGCAAATCCCGCTTTGCGTGATGCATCCTTTTTCTCTTACACCCGTACTTTCATCTCGGTTTAATAATGGTTTTATTGTGATTTTCAACAGCAGAAACGCCAGAATTGATTGAATGGTCGGCCAATAAAGGCCTATGTTACCCTTCAAAGGAACTGTATTTGTTCGACCGTTTTATCCCGACTTTGCTTATATTATACATTATTTGCATGTGAGTCCTATGCCATACATTTCGACCGAATGGGCCTTTGAATACTTTAGATGGTTTCTTTTCTAATTTTCTCATAATAATCTTTGATTTTTCGGCTTTAAAAAGCTCATTTTCTTATGTATATATTTTCTGGAATCTCTCTTTTACATTACTCAAAGCAGTACCTCTTTTATAGCAAATTTAATTTAATTTAAATGCCCTTCAGTGAGCCTGTGTATTTTCAACGTATAGATTAGAATTTGTTTTCCCCTTTTTCTTTCTAGAGATCCTTGTTAAGTAAATTAAAAATTGCACATTGAAAGGAAAATATGTGGCAATAGATACTCGATAAAATAAATGTAGTTGAAGCAGCGGATGTGTTACGGTTATACACTTTTAGTGGCCAAAACTATCATTATAAGCAGCTAACCCATACAAAAAGTAAACGTAGTTTGGAATAAATGTCGTTAAAGGTCTGAAAGAGAAACACTGGTTCGAATCTGATAGATCTTTTGGAAATGTAGGCGTCCATCTACATTATATATGTATATATATATATATATATATATATATATATATATATATATATATATATATATATATATATATATATATATATATCCAGGGTGGCGCATTGAAAACGAAACAGACCGATTTGCGCCCAGAGAATTTTTTTAAAAAAACGCTGAAACACGTCAATTTTAATAATGAGGGGGACATGTTTTGACATAAAACTCAACTTTGTCACATCAAGCCCTTAAGGGTGGTGATAACAACCCTTATATTTAAAATAGGGAATATGGGTCGAGTGTTACATCATTTGAAAGCTCTTTCTTTTCTGAATTCAGCACACTATTTTTTTTTAAGCTTTATCAACTCGTTTAAAATTTATTCACACTTGAAGATGCAAAAACGCATTTCACTCATTCCGATAAGAAACGTGCTGATAGCCAATGTTTTGTCGGTTTGTAAACAAAAAATTGACTATCAGAACATTTCTTATCGGAATGAGAGAAATGCGGTTTATTATTTCAGTTTATCGCTCGGTTTGATATTTGATAGTACTACCGAAAATTAATTTCACAATGGTGTATTCTGTAGAAGAAATAGTTTAAATAATTACACTTTTTTTTTTTAAACGATGACTGTGCCAACCGTACCGCAAATTTGTTTAATGAACAACATCCGAACAGACATGTTAACAGAAAGTACATTTTGGAGTTAGTTGCAAAGTTTCGACAAAGTGGTTCAGTAGCCAACAAAAAACGGGATCCTGAACGTGAATTTCCGGTTAGAAATGAGACTACTGAAATTGAAGTTTTAGTACAAATTGCTGCAGACCCAACTTTGAGCACGAGAAAATTGGCCAATGTTTCAAACATCAAAAGAAGAACTATTCAGCGAATATTGAAGCATAATAAATTTCACCCGTATAAAATTTATTTTGTACAACAACTGAATGAAGATGATTCTGATCGGCCGCTGGAGTTTTGTGAAGTTATGACTGCACGAATAGCGGATAACGGGAACTTTCTGTTCAATATATGTTTTTCAGACGAGTGTACGTTTTTATTACACTCAACAGTCAATCGTCATAATTGTCGTTATTGGGAAGATAATATTCCAAAAAATTTTCTCGAAGTCCACACTCAAACTCCACAGAAATTTAATGTCTGGACTGGCATTTTTGGAGACCGTTTAATCGGACCAATTTTTCTTGATGGCAATTTGAGTGGCGAAACGTATTTCGAGTTACCAGAAGATATCGTTTACCCTCTACTAATTGACATTGTTGAAAATGATGATCGCTATCAAGAAAATCATTTAGTGTTTCAACAGGATGGAGCTTCTCCGCATTTTCCAAAACGTGAGTTTTTGAATAGAGAAATTCCAGAGCAATGGATTGGGCGTAGAGGTGCTATTGCGTGGCCCCCTAGATCACCGAATTTAACTCCTTTAGACTTCTTTCCATGGGGCCATTTAAAGAGTAAAATTTTCGCAACAGAACCGGAGTCTCTGGAAAAATTTCGACGACGCATTGTTGAAGAATGCCCTCTAATAACTCCACAAATGCTCCAGAATGTCAGAGCTCGTTTTAAACAAAATTTGTACTTTTGTATGGAAACTGGTGGTCAACACTTGTTTAACTGAATAAACATTTTTAAACGTTTGGTTTTGTTTTTTAGTTTTTTTTTAACGAAAAAGTGACTAATTAGTGCATTTCTTATCACAATGAATGAAATACGTTCTTGCAACTCCAACTGTGAATAATTTTTAAACGAGTTGATAAAACTTTTAAAAAAATCAGTGTGCTGAATTCAGAAAAGAAAGAAGTTTCAAATGATGTAACACACTACCCATGTGTCTGACGTGTCTCAGCGTTTATTTTAAAAAAATCTCTGGAGGCAAATCGGTCTGGTTCGTTTTCAATGCGCCACCCTGTATATATATATATATATATATATATATATATATATATATATATATATATATATATATATATATATATATATATATATATATATATATATATATATATATATATTGTTAATTATTGATGTACCAACAGTAAGAAAAAAATGTAAGAAAACAATATAAACCAGGAAAAAAAAGTAAAGTTGAAGGGCAAGGATAGAAATGTACTATTAGAACAGAAAGAGATTGTTAAGCACTGGGAAGCCTATCTTTAAAAGTTATGTCACTAAAAGTAAATGAATTGTGCAAGAGCTTATAAACCTAATTATAAAGGAGCGAAACGTACAAAAAACTATATATAATAAAATACATAGAAAAGAAACAAAAGCAAAAATCAAAGTTAAAATCCTAGATTGTATAACAGCCTGACGAAAATTAACAAACTAACAAACCACACAATCACAAACCAAAAACGGTCTAAATATTATTCTTCGTAGCACAAAATATGTCAAGCTTTGCTTATAGATCATTACATACACTGAGTTCGCATAGAATGGAAGAAATTTCGTAAAATTATTAGGGAACAAACAAACAAAATCGCTGAGGCATCTCAAACATAAGATTTGAATGTACACATTTCGACATCATTTTTTTTGGTGACGTCATCGGTTTCAGAGAGATGACGTCATTGTCAATTTTTTTAAATGGTTACCCCTCTTTTTGATAGTTCTATTGGAATTAGTAGTACACATCACCAAAGTTCAGGATATGTTTTGAAGGCTTAATTAAACAAAGTAAAACAAACAAGGCATGAGACAATATTAAATTAAATCTTAAAATTGTCGGCCATTAACTTCTTAACAATGAGCAAGACGATTCTCAAATACCTGGATTACTTATTTTATCGCTTGTGATTTGCCGTATTTTCATGGTTATCCTTTTTTGCAGTTCTGCGATATTTCGGTGGATCAAGCTAAACTGTTAATTTTATGTAACCCAAAAAAAAACTAGGGGAGTTAGGTCCGGAGATGTAACTGGCCATTCAATAAATACTCTTCTACCGATTCATCTATTCGGGAAAAGTGTGTTGAGGTAATCACATATTGTTCGCGAGTAGCGTGGAGGAGCTCCAACCTGCAGAAACCAAATTGAATCAGCAGATTATTATGGTGTGCTTCATTTGGATAAGGCAAAGTTAGATTAGGAATTAGCCAAGCACATCCAAATAATTATTAGCATTAAGTGTAGCGGAACCGGGGGAATGGTGGCCTCCGGGGTAATAGGAGCCATCCCAAATATCAGGATATAATTTTTACTTCACAACAGGACATACTGGCGCCATCTCTTTATGGGTAGCTTAATTAGTTAATCAAGAACAACCGGCGATTCCTTAAGTTAAAGCGGCCAGCATGCCATTTCATAAGTACACTTTGAGAAACCCCGATCACCACAACATGTATTTTAAAGACCTAACGATATTTCATCCTCTGATTAAGCAATATTTGTTAGCGAAACAAACGTTAGGTCTTTGAAAGGATGTGTTGTGGTGATTTGGGTTTCTCGAAGTGTACTTATCAGTGCTCATCACAATCTTCACCCAATGGCCAGCCACTGTGGGGTAATGGGAGCCGGCCACCATTACTCCATCTGTATTGAAAACATCAATTTTTCATTGGAAAATAAAAAAGTCAATATTTAAAAAATGTTGAAGGATACGTTGAGATAGCTAATACGTTTTTCAGATTCCAAGGACCTATCGCAGCAAACTGAAAAAGAGACTTGGAAATGTGACCAGTTAAAGGCAGCCATCACCGCGGTTGGAAACGGTAGGAGTGTTAGGGAGGTATCCAGAGCTTTCAACATTTCCAGAAGTAGCCTGCAAAAGCGATTGAAACGAAACAGCGATGTTGGGCCTTCTCTAGGACGCAAACCGATATTTTTAGTAGATGAAGAAATTCTTTAGCACAGCATGTTATTCATCTTTCGAAACTTTTCTTCGAAATTTCCAGACAAGCAATCAAAAAATATGCTTACGAATATGCTGTAAGAAATAAGGAAATGATTGAAATCGGTCATCTTCCACTTAAATCTTTATTCAAAAGTAAACAAAATGTAAAACTTGTTTTACAAGAAAAAAAGGAAAACCCTATATGGCTATCCCATTACCCCAACTAGTTGTAACGTCAGGTATCTATGAGGTTGTAAAGATTGTAATCTTAAATGCGTTGGGCAGACTAAGGGAACCATTGAGACTGGACTTCGTGAACATCTGGCACAGCTGAGATACGGTAGTGTAGACAAGTCATGCGTGGCACAACATATTTCGTATAATAACCACCACATTGATAAAGCAAATCTGAAACTTATCAGAAATGTTACACAACCAGCGAAGCTAGACGCGTACGAAAGTATTTATATTTCTAGGGCACTAAAAAAACAACAATTCTATAAACCGAGGCCCGCCACTGGTTTGTAGTCCACTGTTTGCTCTCTGTCTTTGATGCAGATAAACATTCCGAAACCTGTCAGGTAAAGTGATAAAGGAAGTTCAAAAACCTCGTCCGGCAATTAAAATACAATACACAGAAATTTTGCCTGCGATTTAATCTCCCTCTCGGTATCGTTCTTCACCTAAGACTCAGTATAAAAGGTGATATTTTGTTAGTAAGTAGTTAGAATTTTTCATCCTCTCATGACGCCAGTTTTGTTAGTGAAACGATCGTCAGGTCTTTAAAAAGATGTGTTGTGGTGATTTGGGTTCTCCGACTGTACTTATAAACAGCTGGGTTTGATCTAAATTTTCAACTCGGTGCAGACAAATTACTTTCATATATTTTATGACGTTAAGTAAAATAGCTGTATCCTTTCTTTTAGAGTTCCACATCTCGCGTAGAAATAGAACGAGATATGAGCTTCTCCCATTATACATTTTAAAATATATATTCATATGAGAGGATATTCATAAGTCGACTACATAAATCCCTGTGGAGATGTCGCTCTCAAGTTTCAATATTTAATGTGTTCCAGAGCGAGACGAGTGAAAAAAAGCGTTGATGAGGTCGTAAGTAATTGCTTCCAACTTTATCCTTTTTGTCAATGTGAATATGAAGCGGTATGAAATACTGTGTCAAGTACAAAGACCAGCCTTTCTCCGGTTTTTATTACATGTAGTATAAATCACCGGGAGCACAGAGCACTGCACTGCTGAAACCAGGCTGAAACAATGCCAGAGTGGTGGCCGTCCTCGTCAGAACTCGGAATTTGAACTTACACAATGGTGTCTTCCTCTCCGGACCGGTTTTTTTGTTTCCCTAACAGCATTAATCATTCTTTTTAGCCCACCGTATCATCCTTGCCGGCACTTCTGATGTGTTCAGGAAATCGAATTTTCTGTATTTTTATACCACCGCCCGTGTTAACATTCATAAGTTGTTTGCCCGTCCAACGTGCGGTTCTGAATCCTGTTATCAGTGTGTCATATTTATTTATGAAAAACCATTCTGATCTTGATATATCCGGTCTTCTGAATACGACATGTATACACTCCACTGTGAAGGGGACTTTTGCGTTTTCCATGCCTTCAGATTAGGGAGATCTTTATCGGAAATTCAATTTGTACGCCTTCAATCGCAGTCAGTTCCGTATTTTCGTATAAAAAGAACCTCGGCTGACTGCAAAAACGGCCGGCATTAATGGCATTAGATTAAACGCTTTACGAATGTGACAAGCCTTCTTTGTTCGTTTCGATGTTTTGATTGCATCATTGGAAAGCTGTTTTAAATAACTCCCCTTTGATACGATACATATCAGTAGAAAAAGATTTAGTTTTAGTAGCACCAATATAAAAAAAGCTTGTATGTGGAATAGTTTGTGAAAGGCGAAGCGAAACATCATAAACTTGATTGTATTGCAATCAAGGAAGGAAGCCAGTGTCACATAAATGACATCGATATGTCCATGTACATCATCCATTAAAAATTTAAAAAAAGTCCGGACGCAACAAGTGCCTTATTGTAGCAAATATGTGTTTTTTTTTTAAAGAAAGCAGGCATCAAATTTGGTTTCCAGTATGACCTATATAGTAAAAACAATGTACCATATATCATCAAAATAACTGTATTGTTTGAAAACGTACAAAAATATTTCGAAGATAAACTAGGTTAATAGCAATTGAGCTATTCTAATTTGAAGCATTTAATAAAAAATCGCTACCATAACGCAATTGCTGCGTCCCTAATTTATTTGCTTACAAACATGCATTATAATTACATGGTCGATATTCGTTACATTAAAGATAAGCTCAGCACTGGCACAGGCCGGGAGAATCCGACTATCTAATTAAAGCAAAGCATTGTTTAATCTATTTAAGACTGAACAGATTCTAATAAAAATTCGCTATTATAACGCACTCCCTGCGTCCAGAATGTCTTTTCTTACAAACATGCATTATCATTGCCTGGTCGAAATTAGATACACTAATGGTCAGCTCAGAACTGGCACGGGCCGGGAAAACGACTATCTAATTAAAACACAGCATTGTTTAATCTATTTGAACGGACCAGATTTTAATAAAAATTCGCTACCATAACGCACTTGCTGCGTCCCGAATATATTTTCTTACAAACTGGCATTATCATTACCTGATCTAAATTAGATACACTAATGGTCAGCTCAGAACTGGCACGGACCGGGAAACCGACTTACTAATTAAAACAACGCATTCTTTTATCTATTTGAACTGAGCAGATTTTAATAAAATCTCTGGACACAGTATGTGCGTTATGGTAGCGAATTTTCTTTAAAATATTTTTTATAGCAAATGTCTTTCTTTGATGAAAGCAGGCATCAAACTTGGTTGCCTATATAGTAGAAACAGTGTACCATATTTCATCGAAATAAATTTATTGTTTAAAAATATATAAACATTTTTCAAAAGTCTGGATGCAGCAAATGTGTTATGGAAGTGAATTTCTATAAAAATGTTTTTAATAGCAAATGCGAGCAGCCATCAATCTGATTATCGGTATAGCCTAGAAGAATTTAAATTTTTGGAGAGATATAGTTGTAGAAAAGTAATTATTTTTATACCAAAGTAAATTTAAATATAAAATGATACAGTAGGTATATTGGTGAGATTTGGGATTGATGGGGAGAGAAGTTCAGAGGAAATTTGGAAAGTGACAGGAGAAAACCGTTTGACAGTTTGATTTTTTTGGAAGAAGTTTAAAATTATGTCATTTGCAAGCAGAAGCTAAGCTTTTTTGTGAGACATGCTGTATAATTAAGATAACAATAAATAAGTATAAGTATAAGTAGAAACAATGTACTATATTTTATCAAAATTGCTTATGGTTTAAAAATATACAAAAATTTTCCGAAAATAAACTTAAATGTTGGTTTCCTAACCAACAAAGCTTACGTTAATAGCAAATTGAGTTATTGAAATTTGAAGGATTTAATGAAAATTCGGTAAATTTGCATATTAGCTCCCAAACGCTTTTCAAATAATTGTTTTCAGCAATATTACTAGGACCCCACCTGGATGCACAAACCACAAGAAAAATTTCTGTTTCATACCCCCCAAGGAAGTTACGGGACTGGGAGTGAATAGGGATGCTGTGCGGGGAAGGTAGAAAAAAGGAAATATGAGCAGAAAAAGCGAAGAAAACTGCTTAAAAGCTCTCTGAAGCCATATCCCCATGAAACCCCGCCTACACGAGGGGGGAAGGAAAATGCCTACGACGAAGCAGCCCACTCCCGATTCGACTTGCGGTAGGGTTGGGGGTGGCTGCTTCGTCGTGGGGATTTTCCCTCTCCCCTCGCGTGCATACAACCACCCTCGTTGCATAAACCACAAGAATTTTTCTTATAAACGCATCATATTTCGATAAAAAATGAAAAAATGCATTAACGAATTTGTTCTACGAAAATTAGCTAAAAAGATTATAGACCGTTAAACCATAAACTTCACGAAACCTACAAATAAATATCAAAAAAAGCATCAACTAAACTAAACTGACAGCCAAATCATCAAAGAAAGGGTCTATTTGAAATGAATATTTTGTAAACATTTTAGTAAAATGAAGGGCAATGACGGTTGAATATGAAACTTAAGGGTTTGCAGAACACTCTTCTTGCAACATTTTCTTTTCACAATCGGTTGTTTCACGTTCTTTGCCTAAACATTGCCAATTTTGACGTTTTGAGGAAAAGTCCAAAATTTGTTTAGCTGCTGATAACTTCGTTGTCTTTAAAGCTAAAGACATAAATTTTGGTACAGAGTTCACTCTTTATAATACAAACACGCGTACCATGGTTGGACCTTACTTTGTTATTTACGGAGATGTGAATTTTTTTAGAAAGAAAACACAAACTTTTCCGGGAAACCTCGTCCGATGTTCCTGGATAACGAACTTATCCAAGCCACTTGCAAAAGGAAGGTACTCACCAAATTTGATCAAAATCGGTCCATTATTTTTTGTGTTATCGGTCGGATATATATATATATATATATATATATATATATATATATATATATATATATATATATATATATATATATATATATATATATATATATATATATATATATATTCGTGGTTTGTTTTTTTCGTAAAGAGTTATGTTATAATTTATTGGGTTAAAAATTCGTGGAAACTTCTTCATTTTTAAACAAAAACTAAAACAACATTTGTGTTTTTGATTTTACGACGTTTCGCCGCCTCATGCGCGGCTTCTTCAGGTTATTTATTTAGTTTATTTTATATTAATTTACTACCATTGCACTTTTACGGTTGGGAGCAGTAAACATTGAAAAGGCATTTTTAGAGGGTAGGTTCCCTTGAAATCATTGCAATCTATGTTTTTTTACAAATTATTTAGATTTATATCTTACCTGTCTGTTACACCATCACTCAATTGTACTTGCCGGGAAATATACCTTAGTTGTTATGGTTTATTGTATTCTAATCTTTGTTGATTAGAACGGTGATTGAATACTATTGCAATAAAAGTGTCCATTGAAAGTTTATATAAAATCAGTGTGTCGAGGATTTGGCTTCGTAGGACGCATAAATAATAGTAGAATGACAAGTAGAATATAAAGAAAGCATATAGATGGTATAAGAGATATTGTGGAAGGCCTACCGTAGCGCACTGCTGCGTAAAAATATTTTCATTATATCTGTCAAAGCATACTTTTCGTAAACTAAGAGTTTGTTTGGTTTCTCAACATTTACCTGAAATAATGTTAAATGCAGTAAATAACTGGAGAGTGTTGTTTTTTGTTTATTTATTTTCCACTTAATTATTGTTCGATTAGACAATAGAAAAGAGTAAAGTGTTTTCTCAACAAATTACAATTTGAGTGAGTTTTCCAGGGCTTAAATGGGATTTTGTAAGTAAAAGTGAATTTAGCATTAAGAACAAAAAGCTGTTTTCGGCTATTTTCTCTTGACACAACAAACATTCTATAGCTGTTGTTTGTAAAACACTTATCAACATCAATCATTCCCTATTATGTGTAATATAAATCCTAGATAATTCAAAACCACTCAGTGCTTTTTGTACCTATGTTTTCAAAGCTCTTTTATAATCGATTCAGAAAACATAATGTTAAACTTTCCTTGAACACAGGCCATTAAAAGCTTATATATTCGACGTGTATACGAGGAATGTTCATTTTGTTACATTTGAAGTATCGGATATCCTCAACCAAATGCGTTCGCAGATTCTGAAACTCAAAACAAAACCCTACAGAGAGAATGGATCAGGTATTTTGTATACATTGTAGGGTACCCAGCGACCTGAAAACCCTAGAACACTGGAAAAAATCAGAGAATTGGAAATACCCCCTAAAATGCCAGGGCAATCTCAGGGCAATTTGTGATTTTGCTTAAATGCCATGAAAATTATTCAGTAGACCTGGAAATTAAATATTTATAAAATTCCGTCACCAGCAGATTCATTGTTATTTTGATTTCATATATATTATATTAATTTCTTTCGCGTAAATATTTTTCTGCTACGGCAGTTGTTTGGTATATAATTAAAACCGCCAATGAACGTCACATGCACCGATATGATCTTTGGTTTATTTGGTTTTTTGTTTTGTTCTTTTTTATGTAAATTTTGTTTGTATGCATATTATATCCTGACCTGTGTAATGCACCATTGTGTAAAGACACCAATAAACAAGTATTATTATTATCGACTTTAGCCTGAAAGGCTTTCACACTCCCTCAAGGGGCAACATTCACTCATCCCAGGTATCTCAGATACCAAAGGGACTGAGCACAGATGAAGCCCTTTCCAAGTTATCGAGCCCTGACGCGACACATCCTCATTTCACAGGAATCTCCGCACGGTGTGGGCAGTTCCAAGTATTACCGCCTTCTGCATAACCTTATAAAGATGCTCTCCAATGCCCAGTCTCTTAATGTTCTTTCGAAGATTATTTAGAATCACAGCAGTTGATGACATGACTATTGAAACCACTCGGACACTATCTGCCCTCCACTGTCTCTTTACTTGTATCTCGAGGTCTCTGTACTTAATGATCTTCTCGTTGTACTTTATCTCTAGATTATTAATATTTGGAATGGCGACATCAATCAGCGTCACTTGGTTGCAGGACTTATCCAATATTATTAGATCTGGCCTGTTGTGTTGTGTGCAACTCGTTGATATGTGAGCACCGTCCGATCCCAGTTGTAACGATCGCAATTTTAACAGTCATTTATATTACTCAGCGGCAGCAGGAGGCAAGTCAATGGTATACTGTGTCAATGATAGTTGAGTCGATAGTGTATTGAATCAATGATATAGACTTGCCTAACATTGACATGGAATTCGAAGGTAACCGGGGTAACCCTAGATGTTTTGAAAAAAAAAACGAAGGAAGGGAGAAAAACATATTTTTTTGACAGAGAGAAAAAGAAAAGCGACTTCTTTTGATTCCATATAAGAGGGTAGTTGTAATTGCATTTGTGCTGACCACCAGTGGTTGTTTTTGCTGATTCCTATTTGTTCCCACTTGAGAAGATTCAGTTTTGTTTATGCTCTGGAAAAACCAGGAGCTGTATAAGTGGTTTGAAATTTTTCTTTGCTGACCTCTTGATGCTGTTTGGCTGACCAGCCAGTGAGTCACCTGCTGCCTGCCTGTGTGCTACCTGTCTGCTGCTACTGTTGCTGTTGAGTATAGCTGATAGCTGTATTTTTTTGTGGTAGATACTACAAAAATAAGGTAGTAAAACTTTTTAATTTACTTTTATGCAAGCCAGTGCCTGAAAGATAAGGGTGCGTTAAGACTATTTAAAAGTTCCAAATTTGATATAGACATTTTAAGTTAATAATTAAATCATTTTCTTTTCTATAACCCCCACTGTAAGGGTCATTGCCGGCAAGGTCTTAAATAAATAAGTGTATATATAATTTCTATAATTTTTATATAAAATATAAGACGTTAATTTTTTTATTACATTTTTATTGGTTTCAATTATTCTATTAAGTGAATGTACCTCTTTCTCGTTCAGGTACAGTTTTGAGGAACGAGGTGGCATCCCAACATATCTTGGAGAATAATTAACTAAAAAAAATTTGTACTGGGTAACTTGGTATTCAAGAATTTGATGAATACTGATAAACCCTGACTTCGATATATAAACGGAGGAACGGTGCACAGTACAACCTGTATCCCAAGTTCTCCAGAACAGGCTCAGGACTATATCTATAGTAGGGCACCTTACTAAGATTTAAAAGTCCCAGTTTCAGAGCCAGTTCATGATGAAGTATTTTAGCAACTGCGTCGTGCCTCTCTTTATACTCTGTTGCAACGCCGTGCTGGATAGTCTCTGATGACTGACACCCAAATCTACATTTGTCATCTTGGACCGAATTATCTCCAACTCTATACTTCAAGTAGTTTCTTGTCGGGATGACCTGATCTTGTATGGCCAGCAAAAACCCCTCTGCCTCCGAAAACATCTGTCCGAACACCAACCAGTAGTTCGACGCCAATTTGTCGACATGTACCTGGGAAGTCTCACTCAGATGTCACCCATGGAGAGGCTTCCGCCGCCAAGATTGCAGCTTCTCCTGATCAGTCCGATGGTTTTTATTCAGTTACTTTTAATTGTAGCGGTGCTGAATCATCTGCCTCGCATATGGCACGGTGTCGTTCAGAGGCAAACGCCTGCTGATGAAAATATGTACGCAGCTTCACTATCTGCTGGTCCAACTGTTTACCAATATCCAACACTCCTCTTCCACCTTGATGTCTGGGTAGGGTTACTCGCTCGGTAGCACTACGGGGTGATGCTTTTTGGATTTTTTTAGGAGTGTTCGCACCTTCATTGTATATTTTCGATGTCCGTTTTACTCCACTTCACAATTCCAAATGAGTAGCTAAGTGCAGAGCATGCATATGTATTCAGAGCTTTAGTCAGGTTATTGCTATTAGTATGTGATCGCACCACCTGATTTACTCGTTTCGTAAACTAATTAGTCGGATAGTGGTTTATTTTCCTCGCTTGCTGTATTCCCGGGTATTTGTAACACTCTTTTACATCCTTTGAGGCAACTTGCTGGCCGTTCTGTTTTTCATATACACCTAGTTGTATTTTCCCTCTGACTACACATAAGGTGCGACATTTGTCGAGCCGAAACTGCATGTCAATTTCTCTGGAAAACCATTCGACGATTTTAAGGAGTTGTTCCAGGTGGTTCTTTGTGGCGGCCCTCAGCTTAAGATCATCCATATACAGCAGATGATTTGACCTCATTTTCTCCCTGCCGTTGCTTCTGATACTGAAGCCATATCTGGTGGAGTTCAGGCTGTTTGATAGTGGATTCAGTGCGAGGCAGAACCACAATGGGCTAGCGAGTCGCCTTAAAATATACCTCCTCTAATTGGTATCGTGCTGGTTACGATGTTGTCACCCGTTTGTACCCGTAACTGAATCTTTGTTCTCCAGGTAGACATTGTGTGTTCAAGGAACCTCAGGATGTAAGTATGGGTCTTATACATCTTCAACACACTTATGAGCCATTCGTGTGGAACTGAATCAAACGCCTTTTAGTGAATTTTCGTAGAAAAAATTCACTAATGGGGAGATCCCGACTTTTGAATTTTGAAAAAATTTTATATACATATATATATATATATATATATATATGTATCACACCGATAACTCAAAAAATAATGGGCCGATTATGATAAAATTTGGCATGTACCTTTCTTTTGTAAATGGCTTGGATAAGTTCGTTAGTCAGGAAAATCGGACGAGGTTTTCCGGGAAAATTTTGAGTTTTCATTCGAAAAAAATTCTTATCTCAAAAAGTAATAAGCCGATTTTAATAAAATTTGGCATGTACCTTCCTTTTGTAAATCGCGACAAGTTTGGTAGTCAGGAAAATCGGACGACGTTTTCTGGAAAAATTTTGAGTTTTCATTTGAAAAAAAATTTGTATCTCAAAGAATAATGGGCCGATTTTAATAAAATTTGGCACGTACCTTTCTTTTATAAATGCCTTTGATAAGTTCGGTAATCAGAAAAATCGGACGAGGTTTTCGGGAAAAATTTTGAGTTTTTATCTGAAAAAAATTTTTATCTTAAAAAATAATAAATCTATGATAACCAAATTTGGTAGGTAGGTTTAGGATATAAAAAGTAAACTTGACACCAAAATTTAGATTTCTATGTTACAAGAAAAAAAAGTTATAATAAAATATTTTGTGCCAGATCATTTCTATGAAAATTCACTACCATAACGCACTTGCTGCGTCCGGAGTTTTTATTTATAATCCACGTAGGCAGCAAAAATATTTCTTCGTCCATTGTAAGCTTGATTGCACACAACCGAATCAATTATTAGGTGTTGTTGCACCCCATAGATCCTCTGGCACACCTTTTTTGCTGCCTCGCAATTATGTTGTTTCGTTCGCAGTGCGCATATATATGCGTTTCTTAAGGCAGGATGTGATCAACTTATATAGGGTCGAAAGACAAGTTATTGCTCGGTATCTGCCGGGGTCTGCAGAACAATGCTGGTCCTTTGGCAGAAGATACGTGTCTCCTTGTGTGAAAAACAATGACATCTTCTTTGGGTCAAGTATAACATAATTTATTAACACCGCCAATAGATGAGGTGTACACCCAAATTTCTTCAGCCAGAAGTTTTGGACGCCATCAGGCCCGGGTGCCTTCCAATTGTGAAGCTCCGTAATAACCTCGGAGACTTCATCTGTGGTAAACGGCTCATTATTATTATTATTATTATTATTATTATTATTATTATTATTATTATTATTATTATTATTATTATTATTATTATTATTATTATTATTATTATTATTATTATTATTATTATTATTATTATTATTATTATTATTATTATTATTATTATTATTATTATTATTATTATTATTATTATTATTATTATTATTATTATTATTATTATTATTATTATTATTATTATTTGATATAAGCGTTACACTTTCTAAGTATTACTACTGGAAACCTTTTGACCGACCCCCGCGCACGACGTTGGGGCTCGGCTTGGTGGATGGGGATGAAATTCATCATATCCCGTTATGCCGATATTATCAATAGAGTCTGACTTCCGGGCTCCAACACAGCAGACGTTTTTGAGGTCGCCACTTAACTGAGGAATTTTCGGACTATGTGGCATGTTTGCAGCAGAACCGCCCTCTGCCCCACGTTAAGGATGCTATTTGGTAGTCCGAGTTCCTTTAGATTTCCCATGAAATTTTTGGTGACTATTCCTTCCGCCGACATTACGAAGGGACATATAGCCACCTTCTGGAGTTCCCATATGTTTTTTATTTCATATGCCAAGTTTTCATACTTGGTGATCTTTTCAATTTCAGTTTTCTGAATGTTATGAGACAGCGGTACAGCAATATCTATGATCACAGCAAGCCTCTTCTGTTTGTTTATCAGGACAATGGCTGGCCTATTGAAGTCCACAGTGCGGTCCGTTATCATGAGTCGGTCCCAGTACAGGAGAAAGTCCGCCGACTCCAGCACCCGCTCCGGAGAATACTTGTAGTAGGCTGGTGTTGTTGACGGGTTCAGGAAGCTGTATTTCAAAGTAATTTGTTGGAGGATGATCTTGGCGAGCTGGTTATGCCTGCCTAAGTCAGCTGAGTCTGAGAGGGCAGGACATGCTGCCATAACGTGTTCAATGGTCTCTCCAACAGCTGCGCATTCTCGACATTTACCCACCACTTCTAATTTTAGGCAATGCTTCTCGTAGTTGTTAGTTTTTATAACCCTATCCTGAATGGCCATCGCAAAACCCTCCGTCTCCGGGTAGAGTTGCCCCCCAACCAACCACATAAGCGAAGAGGTTTTATCAATATTATTTGCCTGCAGGTGTTTGGGGTACCTTCCATGGTCACTCCACTGGACTATACTGCCCTGGTCAACTGGGAAGTCCAACTCATAGTTGCGCTGACCCAGCCTAAGTGGAGTATAATCTTTATCCTCGGACACGACCAACTTCATCAGTTCATCATGCGATACAAGAAAACGTTGTCGCATGTTTCGTTCCTGCTTAAAACAGAGGTTCTTTATATGGATTAATCCTCTGCCGCCTTCTTTCCGAGGTGTGTAAAGTCTTCTAACAGATGAGTTGGTGTGAAGGCACCGGAATTTCGTAAGAAGCCTTTTCTTGGGTCTGTCCTGTTCAGTCAACTATGTTCTGCTCCGTTAAGTTTAACTCCGGATGTCTTCTCGTGAATTCAGTGTGGAGAGAGTGTTTCCATCCAGGAAGTGGGTCTTCGTTGCACTGATTAGCGTAGTAGAACGTGCGACGTACTTCTATGTTCATTTCACGTGTCTATCCTATTCGTTTAGTGCGTTATCTCCTGCAAACAGCCCTCCTAACTGGGGGCGAGCGAGCAAGCAAAGTGGTGTTCGGTTCTTAGACACCTTCTGTTGGTTCCACTCCACGGTTGTTATTTTGGCCTATACCTTGTTGGTTGACAGGGGCTCGCCTTCTCAGCCTCCTACCGCTGGTGTCCCGCATACTGTCATGCCCAGCACCAGCCCCAGGCATGCCCTGGCGCTCCCCAGGCAGCGACCTTTTTCCGAGGCTTTCATTGTTCTCCATATTCATGGGATGTCTCCCTTTGTTCTTTTTTTGAGTGAGCGGCTAGAACAAGGGAAGGCAAAAAAAGAAACCTCTGGTTGGGATGCGGATTTAGGATGTTGGTGGATGGGGAAAGGTAATAGGGATGGAAGGTGCCTGTAATCCTGGCCAGGAGTCCTTACAGGGTGCTCTCGTCCGGGCCAGACAACCCTGTTTTATTCACGTGGTTGTTACTCCACCCCCTCCTCCTTTCTCATCCGGGCTTCGGACCGGCCATGGCGGATTTATTGTAATTTTTTTAATTATAATTATTATCGTTAGTAATATAAAAACAGATAATAAAGTACTAATATGAAAAGAGAAAGACACAATTCAGGTGATTTGGAGGGGGGGGGGGATGCAGAAAGAGAGGAGGGAAGGGAGAAAAAAGAGGGTGAAAATATTTGTAAAGGACGTTTAAGCCATTTTTGTCTCTTTTTTAGACGGTTCTATATTTGCTACAACACTGAAATTATAAAATTGTGGTCAATGGAATTATATTGATATCTTCCGAAGCCATACCATATCCATCGTATGTACTTACAAAGAGAAGACACTGAGTTTTTAAAACATTTAATAGCAGGTTGTTGGATGAGAAGTACCCACCAAGTGCACTACAAACAGACCCCATCTTCGAAGAGATCACTTCCAATGTATCCCTACTGAAAATGAATGTGGTGTCATCAGCATACAACACAGTCATCTCCCCAGTGACATCTGGCAGCTCGTTTGTATACAAGATATAAAGCAAAGAGTCGAGAATAGGCCCCTGGGGTACACCCCTTATAAAACTTACTTTATTTAAGAGAACCGTCCTGCGAAGACAATCAAACTCCACCACCTGCTGAGCTCTACCCTTCAGGTATGATGACAGCAAACCCAAAGCAACACACCTAACACCATACACTTCAAGCCTCTCAAGCAATTTCTTATGATCTACGCTGTTAAAGGCCTTAGAAAGATCCAAACACATGCCCCATGCTTGTTTTTTGTTGTTAAGTGAGTCTAAAATTTTAATCATAGCTTGATATATGGCACGTACTGTCGACTTGCCCCTTCTAAAGCCATTTTGACTATTTGATATTACAGAGTGATTTTGCAGTAAGTTCACGAGTCTACTATAAAGAATATTTTCCAAGACTTTGCTTATGTTAGGGAACAGTGAGATAGGTCTATAATTTCTTTCATCATCCATTTCACCCTTCTTATGTATTTCCTTGATATACGCATTTTCTAATTTTTCTGGGAAACATCCAATTGGGATACATAAGTTCAAAATAAATGATATGGGTTTTGCAATAATGTAGGCCGTTTTCTTAAGGAACGATATTGGGATCCGATCATCACCTAGTGCCTTTTTATTTTTGAGTTTTCTTATGGTCTTAATTACTTCTTCAGAGTCGCTCGGTAGCAGGTAGATAGAAGTACCAGCCTAGTCGCCACGCCTTGATAATTAGGCGTTTGAGTCATAGAGACTTCACTAGGACATGAATCTACGAAATAATTGTTCAGTGTGTTTACAATTTTAAGGGAATCCTTGTATTTATTTAAGAAGTTTTCAATAATTGTACTATCTTTAGTAGATCTGTCCGTGACATTTCTCACCAGGTACCTATTAATCACTGTGCTTATCACTGTAGTCTACTCATGTATGGCGAATTTGTATTCCCATACTACTATTCTCAGTAATAGAATTAATTCATTTTCAACTGGAAAAAATTGTGTACAAATAATTTCTATTTTCAGGCAGGTTTTACTCTTACTTGTTCACGAAAATTTAGGTAACATCCTCGTACGAGAGGATATGCGTTGCTTTTAATTCACACAATGGAAGAATATAATTAAACAGCCGACGGGTGAGTCGATAGGACATCGGGATTCGAATATCCTGATCCCTCTGCTTGACTAAAACCAATGGACAAATTGGTCACACTGGCATTGGACACATGTCACACTGAAAGTGTCACGTATCATATTAACTATTCGACAAAAGCTTGCGGAATTACGGGGACATTTGTCGAATTATTTGAAAACAAGTTTGAGATGTTTTGTGTATAATACAATTTGTTAATTAACGCCATCCTATATTATATTTTTTTCATTTAAACCCAATAATTCTCCTAGAATACTTTTCTGAGAGAGTAATTCAGTATTTTTGCGTTCTTTCTTATAGGAGTATAATGTAACTATAAAACAGTAATATGTACAGGGTGAGCGAAACTCGATATCCCCGCTCTATTGTAAGAAAAGGAAAAGCAATAGAAAAAATCTGAAAAGAGGTTCTTAAATGCGATTGAGTAAGGTCGATTTTAAGCCAAATTTGCATATTTTTGGATATTTGGAAACTCAAGTAATGACGTCATCGATTTTTTTCACAGAAACGTCCCTATATTTTGGAATATCTAAAGAGAACTATTTTTCTGGACAAATTATGTGAAGAAAAAAATTGCTATCTTTTTCCGTTAAGAAGTTATTTAATAATTAAAGGGGTCAGTGCAAAAAGTAGTTCAGTCACATTTTCACATTGCAGAGACTTAAACATTTCAATATACTCCCACATCTGATTTGTATTTCCTAAAACATCAGATTTTTCATATTACGTGCTTATTTTTAGGTACAATGAGAAGTCATACTGAAAGTTTAAAATTTCAGTTCGGTTAAAAGAAAAAAAAAATTTTCTTTTGGGACTTAGCTACGTTTTGCACGCACTTTGAACTAACTAATAGGTATTAAAACAAAACAAAAAATTAATTTAAATTGCTTTATATGACATATAATAATGTTTATCATTTACTGAAATATAAGGAATTGCATAAACCAAGGGAAGGAATAACTATTATTGTTAAAATTTGTGGAAATACAAAAATATTCATCGAGTTTCGAAATCCTTATAACTAGGAAAATTATTTGAAAAACAAAAACCTAAAAAGTGTCATCTTTCACGAATATTCTATTATTATTATTCTAAATAACTGACGCAGGTGAATAATATACTATTCGTAAATATCAGTATCACTTCCTATGTCATTATCTTCAGCTAGTCCTGTATCTTTACGACTGGGTACGGCAATATTGACAGTATTAAGGAGGGTCGTTCTGTAAAATTCAATATCACCTGTAGTAACTAACTTTAGCAGTTTCATCATACATTTAAATTTATTATCCTTAATTTTCAAGTAGCTTCCTCCATAGGCCAACATGGGTTCATTAGATATGTTTCTGTTCATACCTACCTTATAAAGCGGCATTTCTGAGAAGAGACCCGTCATGGTTTCCCTGGCTTGTGCAGGCTTTCCAGTTTCAAACACTACACCTATAGTTTTAGATATACGTGGTACAGAAGACCTCGAAAAGGGTACAATCCAGCTTTTAGAATCTTGCACTTTTATTATCCTATCTCCTTGCTTCACTAGACCATTTTTAAAGCTATGTTGGACAAATGCCACATCAAAAATGTTTTTCTTTCTGCAGGACTTAATAAGTTCGATGTAACTCTCAGGGTTGTTAACGTTCTCAATTTTTAACCTTTTTTTCTCAATGGTAGCCAAGTCTGTGTCAACAGGCATCATTGAGTGCCCAGGCACTGGGTAAACTATTTTAATGCGATTAAATACATTCTTCTTGCATAACTGGTCCAAGAATGTAAAGAGATATCTGTCTTTATTTTGGCTAAAAGCATTGTCTCAAAATATCTTGAGCCGGTTTTGTTCAAGACTTTTGTGGGATTTTATGTAATCAGATAAACAAGTAATCGCTTCGTTGGGCCCTTTTAAGGCAAAGTTTTCAGTATATACATACATAGTTGCTTTCCTAGTTTGCAGGTCATGTATGCCGAATACATGTAGCCACAGTTGACTTACATAATACTCATCTTGAGCGTTAGTCACCGGTAAGGGAAGATTCTTTTCAAAATCAAAACATATCGTCATTTATTACTTATCAAGATTTGATTTTTTTTTGAGTTTCTGTTAGAGCATTCTTAAATGCCTCCGCTCGTTTAATATGTAGTTTTCTTTTACACTTAATATTTCTCAAAACATTGTCATTACAATCCAACTGAGCCTGCCTCATCTCAACGATTAATTTGGTGCAAACATTGCAGATATTTTTTCTAGGGTAGCCAAAAGAAATATTAAACTCTTCATTGAAAAGCTTACCAAACATTCCGTAAGACACTTTGTTGTCAGGATGTTTATGAGAAAAAAATTTATGCAACGCAGCAATCAAAGATTGGCATCTAGGTATTTTGGTTGCTACTATCGGACCGAGTGTAATGTGACTCGCGCGCTGGTAATTCCGAAATGAACTTGCGTGCTAAGTCTAGAGATTATTTTGGGGTTTTATTAGGTCTAGTTGAGTGGCATCCCCTACTATCCTTTGGTTGCGCTCCGGTATGCACTTTTCTCTCTAATCGTGACTTGAAGATTCCATGAACGGATAAAAAAGCCTTTTGGCAAAGAACACCAGTAGAAAACATCTTTTCAGTAAAATTTCAATAAAAACTATATAAACAGTCTGAAAACAGCTATATACCAACAAGCAGCCAAAGCTAACACTGTCTGAGAACTTCACCTGCAGATCAACAAGTAATTAAGTCCATGGACATAACTGCTTTTTGCAACTTAGCGACTTCTTGTACTGCATTTACAGAGCACTGAAATTTACACATATTAGTTTTGACGTACTTTACGACATCTTGCTATTAAACAAACTGTACCAACTGATAGAAGGGGTAAATTTGTGTAGATGGCAGCACCTAACTCAATACCACACAAAATTGGACTTAACTACTTTTTGCACTGACCCCTTCAATTTAACATTATAAAATACATTATATGTTACTACTTTTACCACAGCAATAAACAAAGTATGTAGGCAATCATTGCAATAAATTTTCAATGTGACCACCTCCTACTTCTAAATACTTATCCAATATCCGCCCTACTTCTCGCACTGAAGCCTTATCAAACATTTCTCTGATAGTTCATCGCAAGCATTTCTGATTTTTTCTTTTAAATGTTCCAAGTTAACAGATGGTGTTCTGTAAATTTTAGTTTTCAAAGCTCCCCACAAGAAGAAGTCTAGTGGGGCCAATTCCGGTGATTTAGGCGGCCACTGTATCGGTCCATTTATAGCTATCCATTTTTCTCCGTAAGTTTCATTTAAATATTGTTGGACAATTCTTGCTTTATGCGGTGGAGCTCCGTCATGTTGGAAACACATGTTTGCTCGCAGCTGTCATTGGAACATTTTCACGCAGCACAGGAAGTTGTTCTTGGCGAAATTGCAATTATCGCTCACTATGTAAAATTCCTTCGTAAAAATATAGACCAATCAAATGCCCGTTAATAATACCACACCAAACGTTAATTCCGAAGTGTCCTTGATTTTCAATCGGATTGGAAAAATGTGGATTTTCAGTAGCCCAAATATGCTCATTTTTTTATTGGGCTTACCGCTACTAACAAAACGGCTTTCGTCCGTCCACAACACATGCTGAAAAAAACGATTGTCATTGATCAAGTTTGCCATCACTTGGGCAATATAATTAATTCTTCGTTGTTGATGTTGATCTGACAAGTGTTCTAAGTTATGAAGTTTATAAGCGTGATAACCATTTTCTTTCAAAACTTTTCGTACCGAACTATATTTTAAATTCAACTCGCGACAAGCTTTCCGAATCGAGTTCCTCGAATGGTCTTCAAAATACTGAAATTTTTCTTCCCTTTCGAGAAGAAAATGCCTCGTTATTTGCACGTAAATTGCGTTCTAATCTTGCAAATATTTTTAGGCTTGGAATAACACGTTCAGGGTACCTCTGGGCGTATAACAGAAGTGCTCTTCTAGGCACTAAGTGAGTGGTAAGACACGAAGCAACGTGCTGCCACCTAGTTGCGGAACCAAGTAGTATGTTGTCACGCCAGCTCTAAATAACACAAAGTGTTAAAAAATGGAGACTGTATACAACCAACTAACAATTTAGTAAATTGTCAGCCCTGGCCCGTTTCTACCCTAATATATGGACAAAGTATCTAAGGCTAGATGCATTCTCAGCACAATTAGAACCGTAGACCGGTTTCGCTCTAATTAGAGCTCGTCAGTACGGCATACTAATTGTAGCGAAAATACACCTATAAACAACATACTACTTGGTTCCGCAACTAGATGGCGGCACGTTGCTTCGTGTCTTACCACTCACTTAGTGTTAGGCTGGCTACCATAGCCGTATTACTTTATAGGTGTATTTTCGCTGCAATTATTATGCCGTACTGACGAGCTCTAATTAGAGCGAAACCGGTCTACGGTTCTAATTGTGATGAGAATGCATCTAGCCTTACATGCTCTTCTAGGGTTCTTTTGAGATTCACCATAAACTAATAACATATCGACTTTTTCGTTGTGCGTAATCATTTTTTAAAGTGAAATGACAACAAAACAATATTTGTAAACCATTAGTTTAATTATTGACAGATAAAACGTTGCTACGACAGATAAAACTTTGATATTTGTTTCCAAAGGTTTCTTGTTTAAATCGTGATGGCTGCGCGAATTTTTTTAATCCTTTTTTCTACAAATTTGATCATAACTTTTTAACGGACAAAGATAGCAATTTTTTTTCTTTGCATAATTTGTTCAGAAAAATAGTTTTTTTTAGATATGCCAAAATATAGGTATGTTTTTGGGAAAAAAATCGATGACTCTATTACTTCAGTTTCCAAATATCAAAAAATATGCAAATTTGTCTTAAAATGGACCTTACTCAATCCCACTTAAGAAGCTCTTTTCAGTTGTTTTTTTCTATCGCTTTTGCTTTTTTTACAATAGAGCCGGGACGTCGTGTTTCGCTCGCTCTGTACAGGCTGTACCAGCGAAATTGTCGCGTTGGGGGACACTGACACCTATCGATTTAACTCCCATGTATATTATGCGATTTTTTCTAGTTTTTGAGATGATTTGACTTCCAGGTCGTGAATACGTGTGAAAGTATGGCATTAGCGACAAAAATATAAAACATTTTGTTTCGCTTAAACGTCGTAAAAATTATCAAAAAATCATATCAGAAGACATTATTTGGAAACGGAATTTTGTTGTCTGTATGTTTGTCTGTTAGTAGTCACGATAACTTTAGAACGAATTGAGCTATAGTTTTCAAATTTGATATACAGTTAGCACCCGACAGACGAACGGTTCGAATTGTTTTTGAGTAAAATCGCTCTAGACGGTAGAGGATGAATGAGGGGTGATTTGGTGAAAATCGACATTTTTTCTTTACAACTCGAGTAATATAACGTTTTAGGATTTGTTTATAAGAAAGCTTTCAATTTTATCAAACATCTGGTATTCCGTGCTGAAATTAAATTAGAGGATGAATATGTGTGGGGGAAATATTGGTGACAGAAATTTAAAAAACATTTGCTCAAACGGAGTAAAAAGTCTCAAAACATATAGAAGACTGGATTTTGGAACGATTTTTTTTGTCTGTTGGTCTGTATGTCGCTGTTAGTAGCCACGATAACTTTAGAACAAATTAAAATATCGTTTTTAAATTTGATACACAGTTAGTACCCGACAAACGAACGGTTCAAATTGTTTTGGGTAAAATCGCTTTGGGGGGTAGGGGACAAATGGGGGGGGGGGTAATTTGGTGAAAATTACCATTTTTTCGTTAAAGCTCAAGTACTATAAAGTTTTAGGATGTGTTTATTATAAAACTTAAAATTTAATCAAACATCACACCAATAACGCTATTTGCTATCAACGTAAGGTTCGTCAGCTAGAAAACCAGTTTTCTCGGAAACGTTTTAAGTTTATTTTCGGAAAATTTTTGTACATTTTCAAACAAGTTATTTTGATAAAATATGGTACATTGTTTCTACTATAGAGGTTAAACCGGTACCCAAATTGATGTCTGCTTGCATTAAAGATACATATTTGCTATTAACAACATGTTTATGAAAATTCACTTTCATAACGCACTTGCTGCGTCCAGACTTTTTATAGTTTGTTCCAAGAGATACCTAACGTATTGATATTTTGTTTTTCCGTGGATACGGAAATAAGACAAAGACATATATATTTTTTTATATTTCAACAACACACCACGAGGGCTTACAGCCTAAATACTATCGTACCGTGGGTGTCGACAAGGAGGAAAGAGGCAACTTGTTAATTCTGGACTTAAAGGTTTGGAGGTTCGGAGGAGAAGGAAAAACATGTCCCGGCAAGGAATTCCACAACTTGGAAGTCCTCGGGACAAAATAGCGGGCATAACATGTTCTATGTCTGGTGACCTGGACAGTAAAAGGGTGCATTCGCTTTGTTCCCCTGGTAGATCTGTTGTGGGCAGCAGGTGGAGGAACTATGGAAGAAAGCTCCTCTGAGCAGTTTCCGTGCAGATATCTATAAAAGAGAGAGAGAGAGGTCACCAACGGCACGTCGGTGAGCAAGGGATGGCAGCCTTTGGAGGATGATAGGGTCACCGATGAGACGTGTAGCTCTCTTCTGAATGGTGTCCAGGATAGCCATTGTAGAAGCGGCAGCGGCACTCCAGATGTGGGAGCAGTATTCGAGGTTTGGCCTTATTTGTGAAGTATATAAGGTATAGAGATTAGCTGGTGAAAAGTATTTGCGAGCCCGAAAGAGGAAACCTCATTTCTTAACAGCCGCTTCTACAGTTGATGTGACATGTTGGTGCCAATTGAGATTTATATCCAGAGAAATGCCAACAAGTGAAAAGGACTCGTTACTTTGAATAACTTGGTTGTTCATCGTGATGGGTCTAGCGCTGGTTATAAGATATAAAGCAAGTCTGAGAGTTGGTGGAGTTTGATTATACAAGATTTTTACTTCCCCAGTCTAATATTTTTTGGAGATCCACAGAGACAGAACCCTCCATGAGTCTGCGATCCTCATCTAATTGGGCTAAAAAGACAGGCTTAGAATATTGTATATTTGAGTGGAGGGTGCTGTCGTCCGCGTAACTGTGAACTGGGTTGGATGTGCTAGAAAGGAGGTCATTGATGTGGAGAAAAAACAAAGTAGGGGCTAAAGCTTAACCTTGAGCAACTCCTGCATTAATTAGATACAGTTTAGAGGAATGGCCATCCACGACAACAGAAATGCTCCGGTTGGAGAGGAAATTTGCTGTCCAGGTACAAAGTTTTGGTGATAGGTCATAGGCCGGAACTTTATTAAGTATCTCTACGTGCCAGACCTGGTCGAATGCTTTGGATATGTCTCGAGCGACAATCTGAAAGTCACCGCGTAGCTCCATAGACTTGTTCCAAGAATGGGTGACAAAGGAAAGGAGGTCGGCAGTTGATCTGCGCTGACTGAATCCATACTGCCTGTCGTGGATTAGACTGTGTTTTTCAAGAAATTTTAGTAATTCGGTGTTTATATACTTTTCCATCACTTTAGAGGCGACTGAAAGGAGAGAAATAGGCCTGTAGTTGCTAGGGAGCGCTTTGGATCCTTTCTTGGGGACGGGTTGTACTCGATCAGTTTTCCAGTTACTATGGAATATGCCTCTATTGTAATATGTCTGGAACAGACGACCAAGCACAAGTTCTGGTGCGCATTTTTTGAGAACAATTGCAGGGATCTCGTCAAGGCCAGATGCTTTCCTGGTATTAAGAGAAGAGAGCATCTTTCGTACCTTTTTAGTTTTGAAAATGATATCCTTCATTTTATGCGCGACATTTGGGACTGTTGGTGGTTGAACATTTGGAGGTGGGTTGAGAGTATAATTGCCGGCGAACAACTAGGCAAAAAGTTCAGCCTTGCCCAGGGCCTTATCCCCTGAAATAAGAAGTGGGAACGTGCTCTTGCAGAAATTATTCCCAATAGATTTAGCAAGAGTCCAGAAGGGTTTGCTGCCATTGGATCTTGAGAGGACTTTGTTTATGATGTGGTTATTAAACGAGTTGTATGCCTCAGAAATTATGCGGACATAGCGGTTTCTTGCTTCGTTAAATGCTTGATGGTTTTCTTGACTGGGATTATGCAGAAGCTTGTCACAGGATTTAGAGAACCAGGTCTTTTGAGTGGCTGAAGATGATGTCTGTGTACGTGGAGTAAATAATTGCATGCCAGCTTGGATGATTTCGGTGGCGTTTTGTAAGATATCAGGGGGGTCAGGATGAGAGAAGCAGACAGACGCCCATGGAAATGAGGAAAAGTAATCCCACATTTCGTCCCAGTTCGCGGAGTTGTAGTGCCAAACGATACATGGGTGTGATGACTGTGAGACCTCGGGTTGCATTGCGCAGGAAACAGTGACCATGCCGTGGTCTGAGCAACCAAGGGGGCGGTGACTGATATCTTATAGCATTCATCCTTTTTGCGAAAATTCTCTAAAAAAGTGCTTATGTTTAGAACAACAACGTTGCAAGTATTATGGAGCAACTTGGTGTAAATTAAGAAATCCTATATAATAATGTGAATAATTTGGATGAAGGTTTTGTTCACATAACAATGGACGTCATTACATATTTGTGGTAACTAATTTTGGATATAAAATCCGATTATATAAGGAGGTAGATTTTGTTTACTGCTGGGTTATAAATTTAATAAGCTAAACATAATAAATTAATGTATATTTGTTATTTTATGATATACCTTATATTTCGCATTCGATAGCTTTTTAACCTAGAACGGTTTGTTTCATTACACAAAGGAACAAATTAATTTCCTTTCCGACAACTTCTTTCAGCTTGTTGGCTGAAAACAACGGACAGGAGACATTGGAGTTATCATTAGTTAAGTGGTATCCGAAAGAATTATTGTCTCTGTTTCTTATAACGACATGACATTCTTGAATTGTTACAATTTAATGCTATTAAGACTTATATTGCACGCGTTAGCGGCACTTAGCTCAACAAAGCCCTTTCAAAGAACAAGAATAAGTCCAACGGAAGCCAGCACCGCACCTCTTGACGGTATTAAAGCGCGGAACGCCAAAGCGATTGTGATCATTGTCTTCTAGAGCTTGTGTTCTTACCTTCTACAGAAGACCTGCGAGATGGTCTTTTGCAATTTATAAAATAAAAGAGATAGATTTAATTACATTTTCATAATCGTATTCCTAAAAACTTCGAGCCCGGGAAGGAACAAGATATGCAGTTTTACGACATACATAACAATTGCGATGAAGTTGTGATTAAGTGAGAACTGTACCGCGTGTCCACTCGCAAAGTCGAACATAGGCCTTTAACATGCATTTCTTCAAATGAGTACGAACTAGGCCCCCTAGAACCCATTGTCCCTATATTAGCGAAGAAATGGGTCAGGGCTGACAATTTACAACATTGGTTGTACACAGTCCGTATTTTATAACATTTTGTGTTATTTGGACCTGCCGTGACAACATACTGCCTGGTTCCGCTCCGAGATGGCGACCTTGCCGTACATCTCACAGTGTTCTAGGAGGCTGGCTACTATAACTGTATTACTTTAGAAGTGTGTTCTCGATGTAATTAGTATACTGTACTGATGAGCTCTAACCAGAGAGAAACCGGTCTGCGGTTCTTATTATGGTGGGAATACATCTAACCTTACATTGTCCCTATATTAGGGAATAAATTGGCCAGGGCTGACAATTTACAAAATTGTTAGTTGGTTGTATACAGTCTCTATTTCATAAAATTTGGTGCTATTTGGAGCTATCGTGACAACATACTACCTGGTTCCCTAGCGAGATGGCAACCTTGTCGTACATCTCAAAATGTTATATATATATATATATATATATATATATATATATATATATATATATATATATATATATATATATATACATTAGGGAACAAATGGGCCAGGGGTGACAATTTACAAAATGGTTAGTTGGTTGTACACCGTCTCTATTTTTTAACATTTTGTGTTATTTGGAGCTGTCGTGACAACATACTACTTGATTCCACACCGAGATGGCGCCCCTGTCGTACATCTCACAATGTTCTACAGATCCGACTTTTCCATTCTGTATTTTCTCGATAAAATATGGATCAATTATAAAAATGAAATTGTGATGAAAACTTTATTAAGTAATTCCGTGTTTTTTTTCTTGACCTGATTCGTCAATTGTGAGTAGTGATCCCACCAGCCAGGAAAACAAATAACTTGCCTGTCCATTAAATACAGGATCACAATTTTAGCTGAGTTTCCATCTCTGACAATATTCGCAAAAAAAAATTGAAGGCCAAAATTGCATTCTTCAATTTAAACACAATTGCAGTTTAAGTCGATGCAATCTAAGAATTTTCCGTCAAAGCAAATTAATTGCCAAAATGGTCACAGCTGCTTTGCGTATGTGTTTTTATTTGTGACTATAATTGTTAGTTATTTATTGCTGTTGTTATTCACTAATTGAAGATTGAAATGTGATGAGCACTGACAAGTACACTTTGAGACCACGATACATTTTAAAAAATTCGGGACGCAAAAAGTGCGTTATAATAGTGAATTTTCATAAAGATTGTACACTATTAGTAAGATATATTATTAAAACTAGTTATTTAAACTTAAATGGACCTTGGTGAAAGGTTTTAGAGTCCCAGTTAGCGATTATTTGAATACATTTATATTTTATATGCAGCTAAAAAATTAAAATATGGTCTAGATATAATATGTAAGTAATGCAAATGTCTTTAAAAAAATTATGTTACAAATTTCATTAAAGTACAAAAGTTTTTTTAGACAAAAATTAATTATTTACAAAGGTAATGTACCTGTCATTAATGAGCATAAATATGGCATGATTTTTCCTTATTAATTGTTTGGATGGTTTTGTGTTAGTCAACCAATCCAGTTTTTGCCAACAATAAACAACAAAAAAGGTTTTTTAAAACAAATTTGTAGTTATTCGCGAAACAGATTATGTTATTTTTCTTTAATTTAGTACCCACCCAAGGTCAATTTAAATTTAAAGAATTAGTTTTAATAAGATATCTTATTAATAGTGTACAATTCTTATAAAAATTCACTACTATAACTCACTTGCTGCGTCCCGAATTTTTTTATTTATAGTATACATTCGCATGCTAAAATTTAGCGCTTTTGGACGCAAACTTTGTCCCGGTATTAAGAAATAAATGATCCAAGGCTGACAATTTATGCAATTGTCAGTTGACTGTTTATTGTACACAGCTCTATCTATAAAATTTTGTGTAAACTAGAACTATCGTGACAACATACTACCTGGTCCTGCACTGAGATGGCGTCCCTGTCGTATCTCTCACAATGCTCTCACGCCTGACATCTTGCAACAACTTCCATTGCTTAGATTTTCACCTACGATTTATTTAAATAGCATAGCCGTACAAATAACTTCACCTGTCTTTGTCCAACATTGTAGATATTGCATGACAGAATCTAAAGTGATGTCGATGATTATTTTATTATTAATTTCGAATAACTTTATGTTCCTTTGGTCAAACGATTTGAAAATTGGTACACAACCACGTCTACTTATGTTCTTTTAAGTTGTAGATTTTTGTTTCAATCACTTAGACAATTTGAGAGATATTGCGTTTTAAAAAATACATTTTTTATTAGCAATAATTATTAAGATTTGATGAACGAACTCATCCAAGCCATTAGCAAAATAAGGGTAATGCCCGAATTTGATCCAAATCAGTGAAGTATATTTTGAGTTATCGGTTGGATACATACAAACTTTTTAAGTGATTGAAACAAAAATTTACAACTTAAAACAACAGAGACAGACGTGGTTGTGTACTAATTTTCGAGTCGTTTGATCAAAGGAAAATAAAGTTATTCGAATTTAATAATAAAACAATCCTCGACATCACTACAGATTCTGTAATGCAATATCTACAATTTTGGACAAAGACAGATGACATTATCTGTACTGCTATGCTATTTAAATAAATCGTAATTCAAAATGTAAACAATGGAAGTTATTGCAAAAGGTGAGACTGGAGAACATTGTGAGAGATACGACAGGGACGCCATCTCGCTGCAGGACCAGGTAAAATGTTGTCACGACAACTCTAGTTTACACAACATTTTATAGATAGAGCTGTGTAATTAACAATTTTGTAAATTGTCAGCCTTGGACCGTTTCTTTTCTAATACCGGGACAAACTGTGCGCCAAAAAGCGCTAAATATTAGCATGCGAATGTATAATAATAAATAAAAATTTAATGACAGCGATTCAATTGAAATCAGTGAAGTAGTTTTTGAGTTATCGGTTGGATACATTATATATATATATATATATATATATATATATATATATATATATATATATATATATATGTATATATATATATATATATATATATATATATATATATATATATATATATATATATATATATATATATATATATATATATATATAAACATTTGAACTGACCATGGAAATGGGTTCCAGAGGCCCTAATTCCCGCTCTATTTCAATTTTCCGAAAGTCTCACCATCGATACATCTCTATTAGTGAATTTTATTAATGCAAATTCACTAAAAAGCTAACTATCGTTGCACTAACTAAGTTAGCGTCATCATCCAATGCTGAATTATTCATCCTCTGATGACGCTAACTTGGTTAGTGAAACGATCGTCAGGGGTTTTTTATGTGTTGTGGTGATTCAGGTTCTCCAAGTGTACTTGCTTCTCTTCTTATTGAATAGCAATTTTGTTAAAACCAGCATCTTGACATAATTTTGCTCCACGGCCGTATCATCAATAATGAAACAATTTCAAGTCGGGGAAAGGTATATAACGATACTTAATTTAGCCTCTAAACACGAAGCTTTTAATGTTTTAATGTACTTTGCAACTGCTTTAATATTTAATATCGGACTTCTGAAGTTGTTCACCGTGTAATATGCTGGAATGAATCGTATATTTGAAAGCATCTCTCAGGACAGAATCTTTGAGAACTTTCCCCGAACCAATAAATCTAATGCCCAAGTTCACTGTATAAAACTCACCTAACTTTCACCAACTCCAGAATTTTTCTATGGCGCATAAGACGACAACAACAGTTAAGTTTACGAGGTGTGCCTAAAAATGTTCGTATATTTAAATTAGTATTCCATATGGTAAATCTGGAAGGTTATATTTAATTGAAGATGTCTCACAGATAAACTAAGTTTGAGTTATATATATATATATATATATATATATATATATATATATATATATATATATATATATATATATATATATACAGGGTGACTGGAAGTAGTTGCATTCCTTTGAGACAGTAATAGTACATCTCTTTTGCAACATAATAAACCATATATCACATTATACAAAGTCCTCTGGTTTTCGAGTTATTTCACTTTTAATGATTTTTCAAAAATTCATCATGTGTTGCTACTAATATTCAAATTTTAGAAGAAGTGGTAAGCACTTCCTAAATATTTTTTTTCTTTCAGATAATGTAGATATTAACTTACGCTGTGCAATCATTACTATGTTGAACAAGATAATAGTAAAAAAATGTGAGGACAAAAATTATCAGTATCGTGAAAACATTCGAATCAATTCAACGTTTCAAAGACGTTTTTTTTTTGAATATCTGATAACAAAAAATTTGTGGCTTCGACTACCTTTCTGAAAAAAACGACCTTCTGATTTCTGAATATCCTTCTTCCGAGGTCACTATTCTTGGTGACTTCAATGTCCATAATAACTTTACTTTTCCTCATTTCCATGGGCGTCTGTCTGCTTCTTTCATCCTGACCCTTCTGATATCTCACAAAACGTCACCGAAATCATCCAAGCTGGCATGGAATTAGCACGTACACAGACATCCTCTTCAGCCACTCAAAAGACCTGGTTCTCTAAATCCTGTGACAAGGCCAGACTTGGAAAGGTCGAAGCTCACAAAACGCTTCTACACAATCCCAGTCAAGAAAACCGTCAAGCATTTAACGACGCAAGAAACCACTATGTGCCCATTCTTACTGAGGCAAAAAACTCGTTTAATAACCACATCAAAAACAAAGTCCTCTCAAGCTCCAACGGCAGCGAACCCTTCTGGACTCTTCCTAAATACATTGGGAATAATATCTGCAAGAGCACGTTCCCACCTCTTGTTTCAGGGGATGAAATTGTTTCTGCCGCCCTGCGCACGGCTGAACTTTTTGCCTCTTTGTGCGCCGGCAATTCTACTATCAACCCACCTCCAAATGTTCAACCACCACCAGTCCCTAATGTCGCGAATATAATAACGGATATCATTTTCAAAGCTAAAAAGGTACGAAAGAAACTCTCTTCTCTTAATACCAGGAAAGCCTCTGGCCTTGACGAGAATCCAGCAATTTTTCACAAAAAATGCGCACCAGAACTTGCTCCTGTCCTGACTCGTCTATTTCAGACATCTTACAATAGAGGCATATTCCCACATCTGGGCAAAATCCACAATGCGTTTACATTCCATGAGCTTCTGACAGCAGAGCGGGCACGTTTACCACAAGGAGACCTTGACAATCACATTTTGTCTATGAGCAATAGATGTAGAGCTGTAATTACTCAAAGTGCAGGTCATACTTTGTATTAAACTTTTTTCGCACATGCTCGGAAGTTTTTCTTCTTAAAATGGTATATATATATATATATATATATATATATATATATATATATATATATATATATATATATATATATATAGATTGAAGGGAGGAGTAACAGTCGTTACACGTTAGCGTGCTAATATTTGTATACTTTTAAGGGCAGTTACCACCAAAAAGATGACTATATTTTAAAGAAAGTCACTCTGTACTAAAACAACTCGATATATTTCGCTCGGGGTCCCAAGCATCTTCAGGAGTATGCACTGTAACTAATTACAAAATCATCAAAACAGAGAAAAATCTGCCACAAAGACATGCAAAAAACAGCAATGCAAAAACCATCTTTAGATTGCATGTAACTCTACGCGAACATTTCCACTTTCAAAGCAAGTCATGAAAAAGTATAAAAAATGGTAATTAAGGTTAAAAAACTAAAAAAGCTTTAAAAAATTCGCGTGTAACAAAATGGACATCTAACCCCATTTTCTCAGGTCGATATTCTAACGTGGGAAAATAGGGTTATATGTCCATTTTGTTACACGCGAATTTTTTAAAGCTTTTTTAGTTTTTTAACGTTAATGACCCTTTTTTATACTTTTTCATGACTTGCTTTGAATGTTTATAAAGTGGAAATGTTCGCGTAGAGTTACATGTAATCTAAAGATGGTTTTTGCATTGCTGTTTTTTGCATGTCTTTGTGGCAGATTTTTCTCTGTTTTGATGCTTTGGCCTTGCTTTTGTAATTAGTTACAGTGCTTACTCCTGAAGATGCTTGGGACCCCGAGCGAAATATATCGTGTTGTGTTAGTACAGAGTGACTTTCTTTAAAATATAGCCCTCTTTTTGTTCGTAACTGCCCTTAAAAGTATACATATATATATATATATATATATATATATATATATATATATATATATATATATATATATATATATATATATATATATATATATATATATATATATATATATATATATTAATAATCTTCTAAGTTTTTTGAATAAAACATTTCATTTTATGTAATATTAAACACTTATACCATACATTTTTTTTTTCTTCTTAAATCATATCAAGAAAAAAATACGTGCATTTTGCAAAATATCCCTAGACTTTTCCGATGTGTATATATAAAACATGATCTGTGAATGAATTTTTTGTCTGTCGGTCTGTAGGTCTGTTGTAGCCACGGTAACTTTAAAACGAATTGAGATACCGTCTTCAAGTTTGGTATACAGTTAGCACTCGACAAACGAACGGTTCGGATTGTGTTTGGGTAAAGGTGCTTTAGGACGTCGGGGACGAATTAGGGGTGATTTGGTGAAAATTGGCATTTTTTCATTAAAATTCGAGCAATACAACATTTTAGGGTTTATTTATTAGATAACTTTTAATTTAATCAAACATCTCATATTCTGTGCTGAAATTCAATTAGGGGTTGAATGTGTGTGGGGGTGGAATCTTGTTGACAAACATTTCGAATGTTTTTTTTTTGCTGAAACGGCGTAAAAAGTCTCAAAACATATAGAAAACTTGATTCTGGAACGAAAAAAATTTTTGTCTGTCGGTTTGTTGGCATGTACGTCTATATGTTAATATAGCACGATAACTTTTTAACATATGTAGATATCATCTTTAAATGTGGTATCGAGTTAGCACCCGACAAAGGAGCGCCTCGAATTGTTTTTGGGTAAGATAGGTTCAGGGGGTAGGAGATAAATAAGGGGTTATTTGGCGAAAATTGACATTTTTTCAATAAGGCTCGAGTAATATAACGTTTCAAAAGTTGATGGGTACAGGAATACAAATATTTTCTTTGTGATCAAGTGGGAATGTCTTTCTGATAAACAATAAATTATCACAGCTATGTGGCAGTTATGATTCAATTTGCAGTACTATTTTTATACACAGTCACAATAAAATGAAGGTTGATAATATCAGCAGCAATGGGAACAAGGGGCCGCCCGAGACAAATTTCTGGCCACGTCTCTGGTTGATATATATTTTTTTTTCAACAATACACCACGATGGCTTACAGCCTAAATACTATCGTACCGTGGGTGTCGACAAGGAGGGAAGAGGCAACTTGTTAATTCTGGACTTGAAGGTTTGGAACTTCGGGGGAGAAGGAAAAACATGTGTCGGCAAGGAATTCCACAACTTGGAAGTCCTCGGGACAAAAGAGCGGGCATAACAAGATGTTCTATGTCTGGTGACCTGGACAGTAAAAGGGTGCATTCGCTCTGTTCCCCTGGTAGATCTGTTGGGGGCAGCAGGTGGAGGAGCTATGGAAGAAAGCTCCTCTGAGCAGTGCCCGTGCAGATATCTATAAAAGAGAGAGAGAGAGAGAGAGAGGTCATCAACGGCACGTCGGTGGGCAAGGGATGGCAGCCTTTGGGTGAGGGTAGGGTCACCGATGAAACGTATAGCTCTCTTCCGAATGGTGTCCAGGATAGCGAGTGTAGAAGCGGCAGCGGCACCACAGATGTGGGAGCAGTATTCGAGGTTTGGTCTTATTTGTGAAGTATATAAGGAATAGAGATTAGCTGGTGAAAAGTATTTGCCAGCCCGGAAAAGGAAACCTAATTTCTTAGCAGCCGCTTCTGCAATTGATGTGACATGTTGGTGCCAATTGAGATTTCGATCCACAGAAATGCCAACAAGTGAAAAGGACTCATTACTTTGAACTTGGAGTAAAAGATATTTTTGCAAGACTATTTTTTGATGCAAATGTTTATCGACTTACTTGTGAGTCTTTGAACCCGTTCGACTCCCCCGAACCAAAATTCTGGCTACATCCTTGGTTGATATTTAAACTTTGAGTAAAAGATATGCTTGCAAGATTAGTTTTTGATGCAACTATTAATCGACTTGTGAGTCTTCGAAAACTAATTCAAAAGTTAAGATTTTCGGCACATACCTCGTAAGCGATGAAAAACGGAGAATGTTATAAGAATATTTCATGAAGCGTAATAATTTACAAAGGTTGCTGTTGTATTGCTTTTATTTTACTTCATTAATTGTTTGTGTTTCGGTAATGAACTTTTAGTGCTACTACGAGATTTTAATTACACAACTTTCAGACATGAAAAGAAATTCATTAGAACATGGTAGAAGGATTTATGTTAAAAGTAATAAAGGCAAAATTAAAAAACTTTCTTGTAAATCTTTTGTTTTTGAAAAATTGCTGTACGTATTAGAAGAGATCTACAAAATCTGTTGTTATAGAATATTGCTGGGGAACATAGAGTTTTTTAAGTAGCGCGCCATGCTGGTCGAAAGCTCCAGAAAGTTGTTTAAAACGAGCTTGACTAAGGTAATTAATATAACTTTTTACAGAAACATATTTCTTTCTAACAGACTTTAAATAATAAAAGCGTTTAATTCGATGCTTATATTTTTTGTGTGTGTTCACAGATTATGCGGCGTTATTTTGAGATGATTGGTCCGTTAGTGTTGAGTTGTATTCTCAGTTATATTTTTGGGTTATATTATTAATTAAATGAATATTTTAATTTTCAATTGACAGGCCGAATAGCTCAGTTCCCGAGGTGAGTACCCTCTAGAATCAGACTAGGAAGTCGGGGGTTCAAGTCACGTATTCAGATAGTCGGAGATTGTCTACTGTGGTGTTATTTTTTTTTTAATTAATTATATCTTCTTCTCTGGATTCACAATTGCTTGTTTGCTTTTCTGTAACCTGTTTCGCCTTACAGCATCGTCAAACACGAAACAAAATCGAATTTCTCTATACGCATTCATGAAAACTAGAAATATAAAGCCCTTGCTACATTAGGGTATTTTGATCAAGGAATTCTTTAAAAAAAATAACAGATAGCATATTTAAAATGTCTTTGTAATGTATGGTAATATTTAAAATCGAATTTTGGCAATAATAACTGCAACAACAATCTTAATAATGAAATGACTAATTAACAATAGAAGCACGTTCTATATAACGAAAATATATAAATACATCAATTTTTAGTGAATTTTCTTTTAAAAAAATTCACTGAGGAGATCCAGACTTTTGAATTTTGAAAAAATTTCTTCAAATGAGCGCGAACTAGCCCCCCAAGAATCCATATCCGGGTTTACTTTCTGTTTAGATATATACAGGGTGACGCATTTCTACGGTAAAGCTGTTATTATGCAAGATACGAGAAAAAATTGTATACGTAACTTATAGCGTGTCTTGCGCTGCATGTTGTAAAATTATTTTGACAATCATCGGGTGGCCCATGAGTCTTTGGTGATACCTACAATTTTCTTTGAACATGTCTTATTGCATTTTTGAATTTTTTTATCTAAATATGATGCGTGTTTGTAAAAAAATCGAGACGCAGTAAGTGCGTTTTGGTAGCGAATTTTCATTAAGTGCTTCAAAATTTAATAACTCAGTTTGCTATTAACCTAAGGTTCGTCGGCTGGGAAACAAGTTTTGGTACGTTTTCAAAAAATAAGCTGTTTTGATAAAATATGGTACATTGTTTCTACTATATAGGTTATACCAGTGACCAAATTGATGCCTGCTTGCATTAAAGAGATATATTTCCTATTAGAAACACTCTTATGAAAATTCACTTCCACAACGCACTTGCTGCGTCCAACTTTTTCTAATATAGTTAGAAGTATTCTGTTTAATATATTTAATTAGAAAAATGAGGTTCCAAGAAAGGAAATCCATCAAATCAGTTTGCTCATTTAAAACTAGTCAGTTGTTCACGTCTATGTACTTCTTGTTTCTAAAGCTTCAAAAACGTCAAGTTTTTACTTGTTATTACAAAAATGTAGTGGCTCTATGTGGTTATTTACTGTGCGTATTTTGTATTATATCAAGAAAGGCAACAGCCTGATAGAACATTATTTAAAATATTGGATAAACATTTAGCTCAGTTTGGTGGTTTTGTAGAAAACAATGTTCACACAGGCGGAAAATTAATGCGTTTTATTCTCATTTCGTTGATGTACAATTTGTATAATTTGCTTTTTTCGAACCACAATTTTTTTTAACTAAAATTAATATCATCTAGTTGGAATTGACTTTATAAACATACTTACAAAATTAGTGACTTTAAAGTAAGAGTAATAAATAATACGATAATACAAACAAACGTGAAAAATGAAGCAGATAAATGAGCACTAAAACATTACAAGTGCTCAAAATGATTACCTTCCTCCTGTAGACATAAACGAACACGTCAATTTAAATTACTGACGGCTCTAACAATGTCCCTTCTTCTAATTGACCTAAATTGTTCAATTATATTTTCTCTAAGTTCTTTCACGGTGTTATAGTCTTGCTCCCTATATACTCTTTTCTTTAAAGTGCCCCACAAAAAGATATCCAGAACCGTAAGATCGGCCACTTTACGGGTCCTGAATTTCCTATCCACACGTAACTATCATATAAGTGGTTCTATCTACCAAATTTGCAAGCAATTAGTTCAGTAAAGCTTGAGTTGTAACTCAAATAAAAATAAATAATCTGCCATATGACCTGAAATTACCTCTTAATGGATGCATATAATGTTAGACAAGGTTAGGCAGATATATCAGGGTTCCGCTGCCATTGCAAAGAAAATCTCCCAATTAAGTTTCAAACGGACAGGCTACGAAAGTATGTCACAATAAACAATCAGCGGCGTTGCCATTTGCGACAATTATCATCTGAATCTGAAGATAAAAAAATGTTAGTAAATAAAAATTTACATGAAAGTAATTTAATTTGCTTAAAAGCAATCTAGAACTACGTTTTATTATGTATAAATATTAAGCTTCCTATTTTCACGGTATTTAAAAGCCATTTCCCTCCCCTAGTTTAATCTGACAACACCACTATTTGTCATTTGTTAACTGACAGCAGTCATGAGAGAAACATATGCGTTCGAAGCATAACCTCGAAACTAACAGAAGTCATTTACAAAGAAGAAGAGGAAGAAGAAGATAACCTCGAAATCGAATCCGCTAATACCTTAGTCGTACAATATAAAATAATGACCTATATTAATACAAACAGGGGTAGGTAAATAATAATCCAACTTTTAGTTTTAACCTGACTTTAACAAATGCGTTCGACGGTCGACTGTAATATAATATTATTATTCTAACATCCAATCAAACAAATAAGAAAGTGGTTGTGTATATCATATTCAGGTTGTTAATCAATGCATGTAGGTACTGTATTACTAAAGTGAAACAAAATTATTTCAAGAAGAGATATACCTACTTCAACCTAATATAAATATAATACCTAGGTATTTATGGTTTTCTGTACTCTTTATGCAGTATATGGGAAATGTAAAGCAAATGAAACTATATAATATCATAAAGCAGTTTAAATTATATAATCGCAAATTATTGAAATTTTAATTTCAAAATGTTGTATTGTTTATATTTACTTCAGTATCAAAAAGGATGCAGCCACTCAAAGCGCTGGTTTTCTAAATCCCGTGACAAGGTCAGATTCGAAAAGGTCAAAGCTCACAAAAACCTTCTACACAATCCCAGTCAAGAAAACCGTGAAGCATTTAACGACGCAAGAAACCGCTATGTCCGCATTCTTTCTGAGGCAAAAAAACTCGTTTAATAACCACATCAAAAACAAAGTCCTCTTAAGCTCCAGCGGCAGCGAACCCTTCTGGACTCTTGCTAAATCTATTAGGAATAATTTCTGCAAGAGCACGTTCCCACCTCTTGTCTCAGGGGATGAAATTGTTTCTACCGCCCTGGGCAAGGCTGAACTTTTTGCCTCGTTGTTTGCCGGCAATTCTACTCTCAACCCACCTCCAAATGTTCAACCACCAACAGTCCCCAATGTCGCGCGTAAAATGACGGATATCATTTTCAAAACTAAAAAGGTACGAAAGATGCTCTCTTCTCGTAATACCAGGAAAGCCTCTGGCCTTGACGAGATCCCAGCAATTGTTCTCAAAAAATGCGCACCAGAACTTGCTACTGTCCTGACTCGTCTGTTTCAGACATCTTACAATAGAGACATATTCCCTAGTAACTGGAAAACTGCTCGAGTACGACCCGTCCCCAAGATAGGATCCAAAGCGCTTCCTAGCAACTACAGGCCTATTTATCTCCTTTCAGTCGCCTCTAAAGTGATGGAAAAGTATATAAACACCGAATTACTAAAATTTGTTGAAAAACACAGCCTAATCCACGACAGGCAGTATGGATTCCGTCAGCACAGATCAACTGCCGACCTCCTTTCCCTTTTCACCCATTCTTGGAGCAAGTCTATGGAACTAAACCGTGAATCCCAGATTGTCGCTCTAGACATATACAAAGCATTCGACCAGGTCTGGCACGCAGCGCTGCTTAATAAACTACCGGCCTATGTCCTACCACCAAAACTCTGTACGTGGACAGCAAACTTCCTCTGCAACCGGAGCATTTATGTTGTCGTGGAAGGCCATTCCTCTAAACTGTATCCAATCAATGCAGGAGTTCCTCAAGGTTCAGCTTTAGTCCCTACTTTGTTTCTTCTCCAGATCAATGACCTCCTCTCTAGCACATCCAACCCAGTTCACTGTTACGCGGAGGACAGCACCCTCCACTCAGATATACAATATTCTAAGCCTGTTTCTTTAGCCCAATTAGATGAGGATCGCAGACACATGGAGTGTTCTGTCTCCGTGGATCTCCAAAAAATATTAGACTGGGGAAGTAGAAATCTGTACAATTCAACCCCACCAAATCACAGTCTTGCTTTCTTTCTCATAAGAGATACACCAGCCCTAGACCCATCACAATAAATAACCAAGTTATTTAAAGTAATGAGTCCTTTTCACTTGTTGGCATCTCTGTGAATCGAAATCTCAATTGGCACCAAAATGTCACATCAATCGCAGAAGCGGCTGCTAAGAAATTGAGTTTCCTCCTCCGGGCTCGCAAATACTTTTCACCAGCTAATCTCTATACCTTATATACTTCACAAATAAGACCAAACCTCGAATACTGCTCCCACGTCTGGGGTGCTGCTGCCGCTTCTACACTCGCTATCCTGGACTCCATTCAGAAGAGCACTATACGTCTCATCGGTGACCCTACCCTCACCCAAAGGCTGCCATCCCTTTCCCACCGACGTGCTGTTGGTGACCTCTTCTTCTTTTACAGATATCTGCACGAGCACTGCTCAGAGGAGCTTTATTCCATAGTTCCTCCACCTGCTCCCCCCAACAGATCTACCAGGGGGAAGAGACTAAATGCACCCTTTTGCTGTCCAGGTCACTAGACATAGAACATCTTGTTATGCCCGCTCTTTTGTCCCGATGACTTCCAAGTTGTGGAATTCCTTGCCGGCACATGTTTTTCCTTCTGCCCCGAACCTTCAAACCTTCAAGTCCAGAATTAACAAGTTGCCTCTTTCCTCATTGTCGACACCCACGGTACGATAGTGTTTAGGCTGTAAACCCTCGTGGTGTGTTGTTGAAATTAAAAAATTAAAAACCTACTAACTGACATATTTATAAAACAATTTCTGATGGAGTCACGGGCAACTAAACGAAATCATTTTCAATTAAAAATGTTATGGAGAACACCAAATTTTAACAAACATACATCAGTGAAATCGCAATAAAACACACGAATTTTCTGTGTTAAAAGCCAATATGGCGTTCATAAGAAAAAATAAAGTTGTTGATGGTGGACAAAAAACGAAACGTCGGATGACAAATATGAAAACGCCGTTGTGTAGCTGGAATGAAGTGGCAATGAAAATACTTTTTTTTTATTTTGGGCTAACTTGTTAAATCATGCCAGAAAAAAATGAATTCAAAAACCTCAATTTTCAGTTTTTTTCGGATATCTCCGGAACTACTCGGAATTTTGAAAATTTCTAAACGGCATATTGTAAGGCACACAAATTTGCAATTGCCCTAATGTTGCCAGCTTCGTAACTTCTTTAGTTTCCGATATCCCCATGGTGGTGTCAAAAGTGTATTACCCTGTATAAAAGATACGAAATATTTTCAAGTTCGCTCTCTTTGTCCCATTTTATACGTATGTGTATATATTCTATGCCATTTATTCGGATAATTTCTTATTCAACAAAATTTAATGAAACCTAGAGATTTTCATTTGGATTAAAACTTTCGAAATTGGATTTAGCCACTTCGATAGTCAACTTTAAATTAAAATCAGTTGCGGTTAAAGACAAATCGATTATCCAAAACATATTTGCTTTAACTTTAACATTCATAAAGTTAGTTAAGGGTATGTTACATACAAGACATGGAAGTATCCCGAATTGCAAGTTAGGGATTGATGGAAAGAACTGTATGAACATCATCAAACACAACATTCCTGTATCTGATAGTGTAAAGAAGGGTGGGTGCTGAAAGCAGGGTGTATTTTTAAGAGACGTGAGGCGCCATTGAATGGAACGAGTCAGGAGGTAACTTGGTGCCCCTTAAACACGCTTTGACGCCCCCTCAGCTTGCTTCACTGAATGCCAGTGAGCAGAGCCAATTTCCGCCAGCCACAATACACCTATCTCCATCTACCTTCCTGCTCTGCTATCCCGTCCTTTCACTAATTAAACACCTTCTATTTCACCTTTTCTCTTACCTAAAATTAAAGACTTTCTAACAAGTAAAAGCTCTTCTCTTTGTTACGTAAGATGATAATCAAATTTTTTTGACAATGTCTATACTTAAATAGTAAGGAAAAGTATTGCGTCAGGTAGAAAGACCGTTTATTCAGCTTTCATTACTTAAACAATCTTAATATCATCACATTGTAAGGGCGATGTCGCCGTGTTGCAACCAAGAGACTGTCTCCAGCAGTTTTTGTGAATTTTAATTGTACCTTCATCAATTGGGCCTGATTTTCCAGATTTTTTTCTCTTGGTCTGCCTTTTAGTTGTTCCTAAATGCATCTTCTAAATATTTTTGTCAGATGTTATTATCTCTAAAAATTGCCGTTCTACAAGCTTTGAAAAAACCAGAACATTTTCCAAGAAGAACAGTGTTTGGTTATTCTACGCAAAGCGTTTGAGAGGATAACAGGCGTGGCCACCAGATTCCTCGGTTCTCTTCCCACGGCATTACGCAAATCTTCCTTCGTAGGATGCCTAAAACGGAAAATGTTATTCTTTAAGTATCCCCACAAGGATTGATATAAAACTGACAAATCTGGAGACCTGGGCAGTCACCCTACAGGACCGGGGGCACCTATCCACCGATTAGAAAACAAATGATCTAAATATGGTTATTTAAGGAACTAGGAGAGATGTGGATAAAGCTAGGGAATTGTGTAAACACACTGTATATTGATAACTGGGTGACATGTTACTAACAAAAGTTGTTTACTGTATTTCGTTGCGGCCGTACAACCACAAATTGAGGTCACTACACCCGAAACAAATGAAAACATTCACGGTATGGTGGTGGCCGATCGGAGATTGAAAGTGCGGGAGATTGTGGAAGCCATAGGTATATCACATGACTCAGTGGTTTCGATTTTGCATGATCACTTGGGTATGAGAAAACTATCCGCAAGATGGATGCCGCGTTTACTCACAATCGACCACAAACGCAATCGTGTGACAACTTCGAAGGAGTGCTTGGCATTGTTCAACCGCAATAGGGACGAGATTTTTGGCCCTTTCGTAACCGTGAACGAAACATGGATTCACCACAACACACCGGAGACCAAGCAGCAGTCAAAACAGTTTCAAAAGGGAAGAACAATCAATGGCGAATATTATTGGACCGATTCAATGACGATTTGAAGAAACGGCCGCGTTTGACGAAGAAAAAAGTTATTTTCCACCAAGACAATGCAAGGGTGCACACATATCTAGTCTCCTTGGCGAAATTGCATAAATTGGGTTAAGAATTGCTCCCTCATCCACCTTGTTCTCCGGATTTAGCCCTGAGTGACTATTTCTTGTTTCCAAACTTAAAGAAATGGCTCAGTGGAAAGATATTTGACTCCAATCATGAAATCATCTCACAAACAAAGGGATAAAAAAATTGGAGAAACGTTGGACGAAGTGAATAGAGCTCAAGGGAGACTATGTTGTTGAGTTTCAGTCAAAACGTCACGGACTTATTGACTCGCCCTCGTATATATTACAGGATCCGGCAAGTTGAGAGGATCACATAATTATCTTCACAACCGCTCTGCCTAGAAATGTCAAATTTGGTATCCATGGATATGCCAGTGTTTCGCATAACCGAAAATTAGTTTCATGTATACAGAGTGATCAGCTTCCCTGTGCCACACCAAACTTGTATTTTTTTAAATCGGACACCCTTTATTTTATTTTATTTTTTGATAGAGCACTTCACGGCGAGTAAAATGATGCCCAATAATAGGGACCTTGGATCAACGGTTTAGCAGTTATTCAATTGTTTGCCCGAAATTTTATTCCGATTCAACACGACAGTGCTGCCATGTCGTCGCAAAACCTGTCAAGATCTGGTATTACCATGACTTTTGAGTCAATGTAGCATAATAAAATATGGTTATATAGCTTGCGGAAATATCCACTTATACAGGGTGTTACATTTTATAAAGCTCAATTTTTCTCGAAAATTTCAAATCTAAGCTTTCTCCCAATATCATACTTGCTACGGTTTAATTGGCTGGATCAACAGAAACTGATGGATCATTTGTAAACGTCTGGGTTTTTTTCTTACTAAAGGTGAATTATAATTTGTACATGCTTTTAATGAAAATCATAGACATGGCATATATTTTTTAAATTGTTACATCGTTTTTAGATAATTGTATAGTGAAATTTATTTTTAACTTAATTTATAAACAACAAAAATTAAATAAAAATAATAGTACCACATTAATTTAATACATAAACGAAAGATTTCAAATAATTGAAATATTCAACTAGTTTACAAAATAACAGTTTTAATAACAAGTCTAATCTTCGTATGATTTGCCTAAGGGTAGCAGCATAGATTCACATACTCAGAATAATTCCGATTTAAAATAATTATCACTGAAACGCTCAAGTTATTGCCTAGCAACAAACTACTGAACTTTTATTAAAAATAATAAAGCTATTTCACTAGTTTAAGAACAAAATAGTGAAACTACGTGTATTAGATTATTTATTTCAATACAGTAATTAATCGATGTCTGCATTCAGTATGGATTATTCAGTTCAGGAGAGAAAGGATATGTTAGAGACATATTGAATGCCAAAAAGTGGCGGCCCGTGCATCGCGAAAATACAGGTACATTTTTTTGTTCATTTACACTGAATTTCTATCAAATTGTTACAATAATTATTTAGGGATTGGTACCCAGAGCGAGAACACCCGGATTATTGATCATTTCTGCGTATTTACAATACATTTTCACAATTCGGAAGTGTAATAGGAAATCAGCCAATAACCCACGTAAAGCCAATTACCAATTAAGAATTTTCGTAAAATACTTTACATCATTTGCAAGAAAACCCAGGTTTATCAGCTACACAACTAGCTTCAGTAACCGATATTTCAAATAGAAGTGTTCGCAGAATAATGAAAATGTATAATTATAAGCCTTACCGGTGTCATTTTGTCCAAGGCCTCAGAGATGACGACTATGTGAGCCGCTTAGAGTTTTCGTATTGGGCGAATGAAGCTTCAAATTTAGATTATAAAACTTCAAGCCATATCCTTTGGACGGATGAGTCAAAGTTCACAAATAATGGTGTGTTGATTAAGCATAACAGTGTAAGATGGGCAACGGAAAATCTACACTGGTTTTTTTCGAGGAACCACCAAACTGAATATAAAACTAACGTATGGTGTGGGCTAGTAGAAAAAAGATTGATGGGGCCCGTATTTTTTAAAGAAAATTTAGACAGGACGACTTACCTCAATCACCTAAACACCCATCTGGACGATTGGTTGGACGATGTTCCACTGAATTGATTTAAGATTATTTTTCAGCACGATGGATGTTCAGCTCACAACAGCAGGATAGTTGTGGACTATTTGGACCAAGTTTTAGGCCCTAATTATATAGGTACAAATGTCCAAATACGATGACCTGCAAGGTCCCCAGATTTGACTCCCATGGACTATGTTTTTGGGGCTACATCAAGGACAAAGTCTATTCAGATTTTGGCATAGATCCTGCGGTTATCGTTCACAATCTACAACAACGGATATTAGATGCATGTCGGAATGTTGATCGGGAGATGATCCATGCTGCTACGCATAGACAAATTATGGAAAGATTAGAACTTTGCGTTCAGCAAGGGGGGAACGTGCTCGAGCATCTGATTTGAGATTTTTTATTAAAACTGTTATTTTAATACATTCTTGATTATTTCGTTTATGTGTTAAATTAATGTGGTACTATTATTTTTATTTAATTTTTGTTGTTTATAAATCAAGTTAAAAATAAATTTCACCGTGCAATAATCTAAAAATAAAATATAGGTGTCCCATTTAAAAAAATAAAAGTTTGGTGTGGCACAGGGAAACTGATCACTCTGTATATATGAAACTAATTTCCGGTTATGCGAAACACTGGCATATCCATGGATACCAAATTTGACATTTCTAGGTATAGCGGTTTTGAAGATAATTATGTGATCCTCTCAACTTGCCGGACCCTGTATATATATATATATATATATATATATATATATATATATATATATATATATATATATATATATATATATATATATATATATATATATATATACCTTATAAAAATTGAAACTAATCCTGGATATGGGTTCCAGTGGGCCTCGTGCGTAGTCATTTGAAGAAATTTTTTTCAAAATTCTACAAAAATTCACTAAAAAGATATATTTGCAATTAAAAACATTTCTATGAAAATTACCATAACGCACTTGATGCAGCAAGACGTTTTATATTATTGAATAAATGCAGTTAAAAATGGCTACGTCATACTGCCTAACTCTGTATGTTAATGGTATTTTATTGACATTTGTCAAGTTAGTATAGCTCCATAGATATAAATTGTATGGGATTAAGGTAGTATGTTAATTTCTAACATTTACAATATAATTTCCAACCACGCGAACGACACATTTACAACAGCTTGATGATAACTTTCGGTGACTTTTATCTGATGTATATCTTTGTATAATCATTTATGAAGATGCTAATGATTCGCCCTTTCTGAATATATTCCCTCTATTTTGAGAATTAATTCTGGGTATTGGCAGTGTCTATTATTTAAGCAAACCCATTATTAGAGATGTTTATTAGGATATTATTTGTTCCTCAAAAATAACGTCTGATCTGATATAAAAATAAATGCACTGGTGATTATATTCAAGCCTAATGTAGGTTATTAGTGGCGCAGGAAGCTCGGTAGCGAATTTTCATTAAAATGGACCTAATAACGAAAATATAGTCATTTGATGAAATAAGCTTTGAAAATATAAATAAAAACTATATTAAACCATATCGCCAAATCGTTGTTGCTAAAAAAGAGGTTAAGAAGTATAATGTACGTTCATTTTCTTGGCACTTATTTATTCCTGAAAAAGAATATCTTATCTGATATGAAAATAAATGCACAGGTGATTATTTTGAAGCCTAATGTAAGTTATTAGTGACGCAGAAAGCTCGGTAGCGAATTTTCATTAAAATGGACCTAATAAAGGAAATACAGTCAGTTAATAAAATAAGCTTTGAAAATATAAATAAAAACTATATTAAACCATATCGTCAAGTCGTTGTTGCTAAAAATTTCGGGACGCAGCAGGTGCGTTATGGTAGTGAATTTTCATAAGAATTGTACACTATTATTAAACGGCATGTTAGTAAAGTTATTACTTAAAACTTACACAGACTTTAAGGATCGATTTTGGAGGTCCTAGTACGCGCACATTTGAAGAATTCTTTTGAAAGTGTTACCATCGATATCTCTCTATTATCAAAAAAATCTTGCGTTCTAACTCCTTTTGAGAAAAATGTCCAAAACTCAATTTTCTATGAAGCTAAAGAATTAAATTTTGCTATATCTGTAGATAGTGTAAGTATCTTTAAAATATACTTGTATTACAAATTTCATTAAAGTTATACAGAAGATTTCCAGAAGGAAACTTAATTCATATTTAGAAAAGTGAAGTATCTGCCAAATTATAAACCTAGCAATTATTTTTTCATATTAATCGCCAGTAGGATTTCGTTTTAGTCAACCTAATCAAACCGGTTTTTTCAATGTCAACAATAACAGAATTATAATTTCAGACTCAAAGGTGGCAAACTTATTTAGGCGTTTTAAAGAAAAATGAGATTTTGTTCAAAATGTATGAAATCTGTGCACTATTGTTTCTCCAAATGTCAAAATAAAATATAAAAAAATACATTAATCGAGCTGGATTCGATCGCGTCACCTTCTGCTTAAGAGGCAAGCGCGATGCCCCCTGCGCCATCTAGGAACACGTCAACTAACATTTTATTTGCGTGATACTTTAGATCGGCTTCATGACCGGGATATTTTAATTATATTTTAATTACAGAATTAGTATAATTACCATTGAAACACATCCCACGACTGTTTCGGTCTTATATGACGTCTTATGTTTAAGTTTAAAGATAAAAACTATTTTAGAATAGAGATATTTATATAGAGACTTGTCTTGGTTTTGTTTACATTTCTGCTATATTATACGACAGCATAATATATCTATGCTGCGCTAAAACTGTATTTAGGGCCGTTAATGAACCTACAAATATAGTGTATTTTAATAATTTATTGAAACCTACAGTTAAATAACAATCACTTGGCAAATTTTTAATTTCATGTCGTCGGTCATTTTCCATAATTGTGGCTGCGATTTCACGACTGTTGTTTCGGGTAGTGTGTTTTCTGCCTGGTATATATTTAGTTTGGTTAACGTTCATGTATAGTTTATACCTGTTGTATGAATCAATCTACGCTTGGCAGTTAACTACTTTGTCTGTCAGGCATTGGACTTTAACCATTAAGTCGTTACAAGGCCTGTCTTTGGGATTTTATTTTTATTTGCAAAAAAATCTAAATATTGTGTACTAAATTACTTAAAATTCACAACATAGGTTTATTTGCACTATTTATAGCCACATGTAAAGTCTCATCCAATTACTATGATACTTACAAAAATATAAAGTTTTCCCCGATTTTTCACTGGAAAAACTTGAGCATAAAAGCTGATTAACGAACTCGACCTCGGTTTTCGCCCAAACAATATTATTGCCAAGTTTGATTAAAATCAGTTTAGTATTTTTTGAGTTATCGCTCGGATACATACATACATACACACACACACACACACATATATATATATATATATATATATATATATATATATATATATATATATATATATATATATATATATATATATATATATATAATTTTAACGGACCTTGGTTTTGGGTTCTAGGGACTCAAATTCGCGATAATCTGAAGAAATTTTTTAAACACTTTTCATCGTGACCTCTCTATTAGCGAATTTGTCTTAATGAAAATTCGCTAAAAAGAGGTCAAGAAGTATAATGTACGTTCGTTCTCTTGATGCACAGTGGCACTTATTTATTCCTGAAAAAATTGTCTTATCTGATATGAAAATAAATGCACTGGTGATTATATTGAAGCCTAAGGTAGGTTATTAGTGACGCAGAAAGCTCGGTAGCGAATTTTCATTAAAATGGACATAATATAGGAAATACAGTCATTTAATAAAATAAGCTTTAAAAGATAAATAAAAACCATATTAAACCATATCGCCTAGTCGTTGCTGCTAAAATAGAGGTTAAAAAGTACAATGTACGTTCATTTTCTTGGTACACAATGGCACTGTTTAACTCCATTTATTTTTATGCCTATAAAATATATATTCCGTCGTTATTTTCGACCCCATTCTTGCCACACGCACGTACCGGCTATGGACTACAAAATAGAGTCGGTCACCCTGAGCACGTCAAGCAATGTTGGTCAACTCGAAGATGTCACCCTGGAGATTTACCTTTTCACGCAATCAGAGCCGTGATCTGATTGGTTACACAGACCGCCTACCCCTTTTCGACCCCTAGAACCGGGTAGACTTTAAACTCAAGAACCCTTCAAAGGCCCCATTTCATCGATGATCGTGCTATAGTGCAGTTCACTCAATTAGTTCGAGTCCCTCGTTGTCCCGTGGGCATTGCGCAAACACCACGCCCGTAGCAGACACATGGATCACAGAACGAGGCTGCTTCGCGTTCATTCTAAAAATTGTTGGAAACCACGTGGTCTATAGAGGCTGTCCCTCGTTCCCATTTAAGTGCTACAAACTGCGTGTACCCGAGAATGAGTCTACTCCTTATTCTTCGTCTATTAAACATACTAACTGAAGAAGGGCTGTTCCCGAAGCACATCGAGGCTGTTTCTCGTTCGACCCATTAACTACGTCCGAGACAAGAAGTTGCAACGTGCAACTAAGGTATTTGTTATTTTGTTCGTATTTCATCGCTTCGGTTTATTATTTATTTATTAATATTCAAATTTTAGAAGAAGTGGTAAGCACTTCCTCAATTTTAGTGAATTTTCTTAAAAAAAAAATTCACTAATGAGGAGATCCCGACTTTTGAATTTTGAAAAAATTTCTTCAAATGACCGCGAACTAGGCCCCCTAGAACACATATCCGGGGTCAGTTTCAATTTTTATATGTTTATATATATATATATATATATATATATATATATATATATATATATATATATATATATATATATATATATATATATATATATATATATATATATATATATGTATCACACCGATAACTCAAAAAATAATAGGCCGATTTTGACTAAATTTGGTGGAAAAATTCCTTTTGCAAATGGTTTGGATAAGTTCGTTAGCCAGGAAAATCTGCCCAGGTTTTCCCGGAAAATTTTGTGTTTTCTTTCGAAAAAAATTTATATCTCCGGAATTAACAAAGTAAGGGCAACCAAATTTGGTACGCTAGTTAATATCCTTATAGGTAAGCTACCTACCAAAATTTAGCTATGTAGGTCAAAAGACAAAAAAGTTATAGGCATTTAAAGAAAAATAAATTGGGGTTTTCCTCAAAACGTCAAAGTTGCGATTTAAAACGTCAAAATCGGCAACATTTAGGCAAAGAACTTGAATCTAATACGGGATATGGAAATCAAATGTCTCAAGAAGGATGTTTTACAAACTCTGAAGTCTTAGTTTCAACCGTCATTGTCCTACATTTTACTAAAATGTTTCCAGAAAATTCATTTCAAATAGACCCTTTCTCTGATGCTTGGCAGTAGCCTTAGCTTTAGAGTTTATCGTTTAATGGTATATAATTTTTTTCGAATTTTCGTAAAAAATCAATAAAGGTCAATATATCCGTTATTATACAAGATATGAAGAAAATTTGTATATATTAATTATAGGCTGTCCTGAGCTACATCTTAAAAAAATATTTCTACAATCACAGGATGGCCCATAAGTCGTTGGTGATACAAATTTTCTTCTTTTTTTTTTAATCAAACACGCCTTATGTTATTGCATTTTTGAATTTTTCAGCGATGCATGTTTGTAAGAAAAGAAATTCGGGACGCAGCAAGTGCGTTATGGTAGCGAATTTTCATTAAATGCTTCAAATTTGAATAGATCAATTTGCTATTAACCTATAAGGTTGACCAAGAAACGAGTTTTTCCTGGAACACTTTAAGTTTACTTTTGGAAATTTTTGTACATTTTCACACAATAAAGTTATTTTTATGAAACATGGCACATTGTTTTTACTATATAGGTTATACTGGTAACCAAAATTGATGCCTGCTTTCTTAAAAAGGAAACACACATATTTGCAATTAAAAACATTTTTATGAAAATTCACTACCATAACGCACTTGCTGCGTCCAGATTTTTTTTTTCTTTCAGATATCGTAGACATTAACTCACGCTGTGCAATCATTACTTAGTTGAACAGAGGATAACAGTAAAGAATTGTGAGGGCAAAAATTATCAGTATCGTGAAAAAACTCAAATCAATTTAACATTTCAAAGACGTATATTTTGAAAATTTGATTTAAAAAAATTCTACAAATACTGTAAAAAACTTCGTCGGTCATCTAGCCTTCAAATGATGTATGAACTGTTAATTGTCTTCTAGTTACATAGATATCTCACATGCAATGATGCGACATAGGTACATGTTATTCATTCGCCATATAGTTTGCAAGTTATTTAAGGTTGCTATGGAAATAATAACAAAATGTCAACTATAATTTACTGAGGCATTTGTCACATTTGATTGTTAATGGGTGTGATACTTAAGTTGTGGCTTATGTGAAAAAGTTGTTCAATTTGATGATGGCAACATTTACGAATGCTGAATATGCAGACATTTTATACACTTACGATTTCTGTAATGGAAATGTGCCTGAAGCTCAACGTGAATATGTACGGCGCTTCCCAGATAGGCGCGTACCTCATTCCATAGTGTTTGGAAGAACATACAGACGGAATCATGAAACTGGCTCCGTTAACGAAATTCATCGTGAAGTTTCAACCTCGAGGCTCAATTCTAGGGTAGATGAGGAAATTTTGGACTCTTTCGAAGAAATTCCACGACAAGCACTAGGAAAGTTTCCTCTTCTCTGGGCGTCTCGCAGTGAAAAGTACTGTCAGTTCTCTATCGGGAAGGACAGCATCCTTACCATTACATGTCAGTTCAAGGATTGCAGCTAAGTGATTCAACATGAAAGGCTCCAATTTTGCCATTTCCTGTTGAACGTTGATAATGAAGATAGAAATTTCCTGTCTAGAATTCTGTGGACCGACGAGTCAAAATTCACTACAGAAGGAATATTCAATTTTCATAATTCTCATTATTGGTCTATGGAGAACCGCAGGCAACTAAGGTAACAAGTTATCAAAGACGACTCAGTGTGAATGTTTGGATTAGTGTGATTGGTAACAATCTGGTAGGTCCGCATTTCTTTCCAGACAACCTAAATGGTGAAGATTGTGAAAATTTCTTATCACATTATGTTATGGAGTTACTGGATGACGTACCACTAGCAATCAGATGTCATGTGATTTTCCAGCAAGATGGGTGTCCGGCACACTTGTGTCGCAACGTAAGATCGCTGGTTTCCAAACAAGTGGATTGGGAGGGGAAGACCAATACCGTGGCCGCCAAGGAGTCCAAATTTAACTCCAATAGATTTCTATGGATGGGGTCATATGGAACGACTCGTTTACGAAGTGGAGATTCACACACGAGAGCAACTGATTTACAGAATTCAGCAAGCAGCAGGACAAATCAAAAGCATTTTTTCTAGTAGGATTACTAAAACAGAAATTTACAAACGAGCTCGTGCGTGTATAAGAAATGGAGGTGACCATTTTGAGAATAGTTTGTGATACTTTTTTAGTAAAGTTAAGTTAAGTTTTTTACAGTATTTGTAGAAATTTTGTGTTATCAAATTTTCAAAATAAACGTCTTTGAAATTTTAAATTGATTTGATTTTTTTCACGATATTGATAATTTTTGCCCTCACATTTCTTTACTATTATCCTGTTCAACATAGTAATGATTGCACAGCGTGAGCTAATGTCTACACTATCTGAAAGAAAAAAAAGTTTGGAACGCAGCAAGTGCGTTATGGTAGTGAATTTTCATAGAAATGATCTGGCACCAAATATTTTATTAAAATTTTTGTTTCTTGTAACATAGAAATCTGAATTTTTGTGCATAGTTTATCTTTTATATCGTAAACCTACCCACCAAATTTGGTTATCATAGCTTTTTTATTTTTTGAGATAAAAATTTTTTTTGAATGAAAACTCAAAATTTTTCCGGAATACCTTGTCCGATTTTCCTGACTAACGAACCTATCCAAGCCACTTACAAAAGGAAGGTATATGCCAAATTTTATCAAAATCGGCCCTTTATTTTGGAGTTATCGGTGTGACACAAATATATAGACATGTATAAAGTATAACATATAAAGTCTGAAACTGACCTCGGATTGGGTTCCAGGGGTCCTAAATAGCGCTTATTTGAAGAAATTTTTGTATAAAAAATCAAGTTTATGACACAACAGTGCAAAGTAGAGAGGATCTTTTAAATCGTGTAATTAGAGCTTTTAGAGATTTGGATCCAAATGAAATCAAAAGATGTACTACGAGTGAGATGAACCGTAGAATTTTGCAGTGCCTTGACCAAGATGGTGGTCACATAGAACATTTATAGTGATCGTAGCATTTAAATTTGAATTAACTTTTTTTTTATTTGCCTTTGTTCAGTTTTTGTTAATTGTTAAAAAAAATATTTTAAATAATTACATATTTTTATGAAATCATATCACTTTTGTTATTTGACTGACAATCACACACATATATATATATATATATATATATATATATATATATATATATATATATATATATATATATATATATATATATATATATATATATATATAACATATAAAAATTGAAACTGACACCGGATATGGGTTCTAGGGGTCCTAGTTCGCGCTCATTTGAAAAAAAAAAATTCAAAATTCAAAAGTCGGGATCTCTCCATTAGTGAATTTTTTCTACGAAAATGCACTAAAATTGAGGAAGTGCTTACCACTTCTTCTAAAATTTGAATATTAGTAGCGACACATAATGAATTTTCAAAAATCATTAAAAGTGAAATAACTCGAAAACCAGAGGACTTTGTATAATGTGATATATGGTTTATTATGTTGCAAAAGAGATCTACTATCACTGTCTCAAAGAAATGCAACCACTTACCAGGCACCCTATATATATATATATATATATATATATATATATATATATATATATATATATATATATACATATACATATATATATATATATATATATATATATATATATATATATATATATATATATATATATATATATATATATATAAACATATAATAATTGAAACTGACCCCGGATATGGGTTCTAAGGTTCCTAGTTCGCGCACATTTAAAACATTTTCCAAAATTCAAAAGTCGGGATCTCCCCATTAGTGAATTTTTACTACGAAAATTCACTAAATAATAATAATAAAACACATTAAATAAGAAACTGTAAATTAAAATTAATAGAAAAAAAACAAATTACAAAAATGTATAATAAAAAATCAAATAGAATCATGTAAAAATAATAGACCCACATTAACGTACCCCAATTTAGTAATTACAGGTGGTTTTAACCCACTTTTAGTGAATTTTCGTAGAAAAAAATCACCAATGGGGGGATCCTGACTTCTGAATTTTGAAAATCTTTTACCAAATGAGCGCGAACTAGGATCCATTGAACCCATATCCGGGGTCAGTTTCAATTTATATATATATATATATATATATATATATATATATATATATATATATATATATATATATATATATATAATTGTCTGAAACAGACGAGTCAGGACAGGATCAAGTTCTGGTATATATATATATATATATATATATATATATATATATATATATATATATATATATATATATATATATATATATATATAATAATAAGCTACAGGCCTATTTCTCTCCTTTCAGTCGTCTCTAAAGTGATGGAAAAGTATATAAACACCGAATTACTAAAATTTCTCGAAAAACATAGTCTAATTCACGATAGACAGTATGGATTCCGTCAGCGCAGATCAACTGCCGACCTCCTTTCCTCTGTCACCCATTCTTGGTACAAGTCTATGGAACTACACGGTGAATCCCAGATTGTCGCTCTAGATATATCCAAAGCATTCGACCAGGTCTGGCACGCAGCGCTACTTAATAAACTCCCGGCCTATGGCCTACCACCAAAATTCTGTACCTGGACAGCAAATTTCCTTTCCAACCGGAGCATTTCTGTTGTCGTGGATGGCCATTCCTCTAAACTATATCCAATTAATGCAGGAGTTCCTCAAGGTTCAGCTTTAGCCCCTACTTTGTTTCTTCTCCACATCAATGACCTCCTCTCTAGCACATCCAACCCAATTCACAGTTACGCGGACGACAGCACCCTCCACTCAAATATACAATATCTTAAGCCTGTTTCTTTAGTCCAACTAGATGAGGATCGCAGACTCATGTAGGATTCTGTCTCCGTGGATCTCCAAAGAATATTAGACTGGGGAAGTAGAAATCTTGTACAATTCAACCCCACCAAAACTCAGTCTTGCTGTCTTACTCATAAGATATACACCAGCCCTAGACCCATCACAATGAACAACCAAGTTATCCAAAGTAATGAGTCCTTTTCACTTGTTGGCATTTCTGTGGATCGAGGTCTCAATTGGCACCAACATGTCACTTCAATTGCTGAATCGGCTGCTAAGAAATTAGACTTCCTCTTCCGGGCTCGCAAATACTTTTCACCAGCTAATCTCTATACCTTATATACTTCACAAATAAGGCCAAACCTCGAATACTGCTCCCACATCTGGGGTGCCGCTGCCGCTTCTACACTCGCTATCCTGGACTCCATTCAGAAGAGAGCTATACGTCTCATCGGTGACCCTACACTCACCCAAAGGCTGCCATCCCTTGCCCACCGACGTGCCGTTGGTGACCTCTCTCTCTTTTATAGATATCTGCACGGGCAGTGCTCAGAAGAGCTTTCTTCCATAGTTCCTCCACCTGCTGCCCCCAACAGATCTACCAGGGGAATAGAGCGAATGCATCCTTTTACTGTCCAGGTCTCCAGACATAGAACATCTTGTTATGCCCGCTCTTTTGTCCCGACGACTTGCAAGTTATGGAATTCTTTGCCGGCACATGTTTTTCCTTCTCCTCCGAACCTCCAAACCTTCAAGTCCCGAATTAACAAGTTGCCCCTTTCCTCCTTGTCGACACCCACGGTACGATAGTATTTAGGCAGTAAGCCCTCGTGGTGTGTTGTCGAAATTAATATATATATATATATATATTATATATATATATATATATATATATATATATATATATATATATATATATATATATATATATATATATATATATATATATATCACACCTGCCGTCATTTAATACACTGCAAATAGTTTGTAATGACCAATGTATCCAAATTGAGGCGGCACAAAAAGTTAGGTATTTGGGGATCATCATAGATCAACATCTGCGTTGGGATGAGCATGTTGGTGTGGTTGTTAAAAAGTTGAGGACCATTTTGTATAAGTTTAAATACCTAAAAACCTTTCTGACAACGGTGTGTCTTAGAATGGTCTATTCGGCATTGGTTGAACCCCTTCTTACATACGGGATTGTTGTTTGGGGTGCTGCGTTGAGTTGTCACCTGAAAAGGTTGGATATAATTCAACGTTGGTTCCTGAAACTAATTTATAATAAGTGCTACACTTACCCGTCTGAATCGTTGTACGCTGAAGCAGGAGCTAATGATATTAGGCAACTTTTTTCATTGGCTGTGTTGACGTACGTAAGAAAGTATGATCGCGTCTCTAGAATAGAGCATTCGTACATAACTAGGCTAAACGCAGCAGCGGCCGCTCAAACGAACAGAGCAATTAAGACTGTGGGCCAGCGTAGTTATACTTATATTGCACCAAGAATTTATAATACTCTTCCAGTCAATATCAGAACTGCACCAACTTTACGTTCTTATGTGAGGATGGTGAAAGCATGGGTTTCGAAATCTAGACACATCATTCATGGTTTAGTACCCAGATAGGTGTTGAGCAGGTCGTATGATATCTTTTGCGATGTTGTACCGCACAGTAATCATTTTAAATATGCACACTTTTTTTTATTACTATATACATTTGTGAGAGTGTACATTGTACATGTGAAAATGTGTGAGAGAATGTGTTTGTGTGAGTGTGCTGGTGGGTGTTTCTGGTTTTTGCGCCTGTGGGTGTGTGTGTGTGTGTGTGTGTGTTCTTGTGTTCATTACTTAGTTTTGTATACTTTGCTTGGTCTAGATGTATCCACGCACAAGTCTCTGACTTTTGTGGATCTCTCCAAGATTTATTATGTTCAGTAGATCTATGTATGTTATTGTTATTGAACTGTATTTTGAAAAAATAAATCTATTATTATTATTATTATTATATATATATATATATATATATATATATATATATATATATATATATATATATATATATATATATATATATATATTAATATAATTAATTTAAGGTGGCACTTTGAAAAACTTTTGCCGTTTTATTGGACATTCGTATTAAAATTGTATTTCTTTCTCACATGTACAATAAATGTTTTTTAGTAAAATACATCGTATGATTCATTTGCAAAATAAATATTGCTCTTACTATATCACTAAAGATTAACATTTACCACCATGCTTCTCTATCGTGACACTAAAATTTGATATATCAACAAACAATGACAAATTACATTTATAATTAAAAAGCATGCATGATTTACAAGTTCCGACAAATTAGATTTGCGTGACGCTTATCTGTCCATGTTCATTTTAAACACTGGTATCTCATTAACATTAAAATTTCAGTGTTCTTGCACCGGGCCAGTTTAATTCGGGCGTAGGGCATGCTTAACGTGAGATTCATATTAATGAACGCGCTAAAATACTGAGCATATTTAACGTCTCTTTCATTTTGTAAGCAGGGTCTGTATAGATTTTAGATAATACCTATTTAATAGCTGACATGCATACCTTTTGGAACGCAATGCCACTTAGCATCCCTCTGTTGTGTTTTGTAAATTTTATCTTCCCTGCGCTCATGAAAATTCATAGCGGCTGAAAATTATTTGCTCTCCCCCTTGTTGATAAATATGTTAAAAAGCTGGTTTTGCTCATAAATATAACAGAAAACTATATGTTCTGCTTTACGAGATTAACTTGTGGTGCATAAACAGTGAAGAAAAAAGCCTGGACGCAGCAAGTGCGTTATGGTAGTGAATTTTCATAGAAATGATCTGGCACAAAATATTTTATTATAATTTTTTTTTCTTGTAAGATAGAAATCTAAACTTTGGTGTGTAGTTTACTTTTTATATCGTAAACGTACCTACCAAATTTGGTTATCATAAATATTTTTATTTTTTAAGATAAAAAATTTTTTCAAATGGAAACTCAAAATTTTCCTGGAAAACCTCGTCCGATTTTTCTGATTAACGAACTTATGAAATCCATTTACAAAAGGAAGGTACATGCCAAATTTTATCAAAATCGGCCTATTATTATTTGAGATAAATTTTTTTTTCGAATGAAAACTCAAAATTTTCCCGGAAAACCTCGTCCGATTTTCCTGGATAACAAACTTGTCAAAGCCATTTACAAAAGGAAGGTACATGCCAAATTTTATTAAAATAGGCCCATTATTTTTTGAGATAAGAATTTTTTTTGAATGGAAACTCAAAATTTTTTCGGAAAACCTCGTCCGATTTTCCTGGCTAACAAACTTGTCAAATCCATTTACAAAAGGAAGGTACATGCCAAATTTTATTAAAATCGGCCCATTATTTTTTGAGTTATCGGTGTGATACATATATATATATATATATATATATATATATATATATATATATATATATATATATATATATATATATATATATATATATATATATATATATATATATATAAACATATAAAAATTGAAACTGACCCCGGATATGGGTTCTAGGGGTCCTAGTTCGCGCTCATTTGCAAAAATTTTTTCAAAATTCAAAAGTCGGGATCTCCCTATTAGTGAATTTTTTTACGAAAATTCACTAAAAACGTCTAGCTACAAACAGAAAAAAAAAACAATTACGTCTGCATTTTTGCATGTAAAATTTATATATGCACACGGTGAAGTACAAAATTAAATGTGTCTGTCTGTCTGTTTTGGGAGGGGCAACAAGCAATTAGCGCAGTTTAGCCGTGGCTGGTGACTACTCACTCGAAGTAGAGAACGGCACCAGATTTCACACACCAATAAAAAATCCTGGACGCAGCAAGTGCGTTATGGTAGTGAATTTTCATAGAAATGATCGGCACAAAATATTTTATTATAACTTTTTTTTCTTGTAACATAGAAATCTAAATTTTGGTGTACAGCTTACTTTTTATATCGTAAACCTACCTACCAAATTTGGTTATCATAGCTTTTTTATTTTTTGAGATAAAACTCTTTTCGAAAGAAAACTAAAAATTTTCCCGGAAAACCTCGTCCGATTTTCTTGACTAACGAACTTGTCCAAGCCATTTACAAAGGGAAGGTACACGCCAAATTTTATCAAAATCGGCTCATTATTTTTTGAGTTATCGGTGTGATATATATATATATATATATATATATATATATATATATATATATATATATATATATATATATATATATATAAAGTAAGTGGTGAACGTGTCGCCACCTAGTTGCAAAACCAAGTAGTATGTTGTCATGCCAGCTCCAAGTAACACAAAGTGTTAAAAAATAAAGACTGTATACAACCAACTGAAAATTTAATAAATTGTTAGCCCTAGCCCATTTCTACCTTAATATAGGAACAAAGTATGTAAGGCTAGATGCATTCTCACAACAATTAGAACCAGTTCTAATTGTTGTAAGAATGCATCTAGCTTTATATGTATATATATATATATATATATATATATATATATATATATATATATATATATATATATATATATATATATATATATATATATATATATATATATACCAGAACTTGATATCCTGTCCTGATTCGTCTGTTTCAGACAACTTACAATAAAGGCATGTTCCATAGTAACTGGAAAACTGCTCGAGTACAATCTGTCCCCAAGAAAGGATCCAAAACGCTTCCTAGCAACTACAGGCCTATTTCTCTCCTTTCAGTCGTCTCTAAAGTGATGGAAAAGTATATAAACACCCAATTACTAAAATTTCTTGAAAAACACAGTCTAATCCACGACAGGCAGTATGTTTGTCACCCATTCTTGGAACAAGTCTATGGAACTACACGGTCAATCCCAGATTGTCGCTCTAGACATATCCAAAGCATTCGACTAGGTCTGGCACGCAGCGCTGCTTAATAACCTTTCGGCTATTCCTCTAAACTGTATCCAATTAGTGCAGGAGTCCCTCAAAGTTCAACTTTAGCCCCTACTTTGTTTCTTCTCCACGTCAATGAACTCCTCTCTAGCACATCCAACCCAGTTCACAGTTACGCGGATGACAGCACCTTCCACTCAAATATACAATATTCTAAGCCTGTCTCTTTAGCCCAATTAGATAAGGATCGCATACTCATGGAGGGTATTGTCTCTGTGGATCTCCAAAAAATATTAGACTGGGGAAGTAGAAATCTTGTACAATTCAACTCCACCAAATCTCAGTCTTGCCTGCTATTTCATAAGAGATACACCATCCCTAGACCCATCACAATGAACAACCAAGTTATTCAAAGTAATGAGTACTTTTCACTTGTTGGCATGTCTGTGGATCGAAATCTCAATTGGCACCAACATGTCGCATCAATTGCAGAAGCGGCTACTAAGAAATTAGGTTTCCTCTTCCGAGCTCGCAAATACTTTTCACTAGCTAATCTTTATACCTTATATACTTCACAAATAAGGCCAAACCTCGAATACTGCTCCCACATCTGGGGTGCCGCTGCCGCTTCTACACTCGCTATCCTAGACTCCATTCATAAGAGAGCTATACGTGTCTTCAGTGGCCCTACCCTCACTCAAAGGCCATCCCTTGCCTACCGACGTGCCGTTGGTGACATCTCTCTCTTTTATAGATATCTGCATGGGCATTGTTCAGAGGAGCTTTCTTCCATAGTTCCTCCCGCTGCTGCCCCTAACAGATCTACCAGGGGAACAGAGCGAATGCACCATTTTACTGTACAGGTCACCAGACATAGAACATCTTGTTATGCCCGCTCTTTTGTCCCAAGGACTTCCAAGTTGTGGAATTCCTTGCCGGCACATGTTTTTCCTTCTCCCCCGAACCCCCAAACCTTCAAGTCCAGAATTAACAAGTTGCCTCTTTCCTCCTTGTCGACACCCACGGTATGATAGTATTTAGGCTGTAAGCTCTCATGGTGTGTTGTTGAAATAAATAAAAAAATGCGGAAGCTATAATGAAATATAGAGTTAGCTGGTGACAGAGACTAAAGGTTGAGACGACAAGGCGACACCGCCTTCAAACTGTGATGATAGTGTTGATGAAATTCATAGTTTTATTCCCAATCTGCATTACATGCAAGAACGCTTGTTAGAAGGTGGATTACCTTTTGCATCAGTTTATAAATTCAGCGTTGATAGAGTCAATGAAATCCCTAAGAGCTGATACAAGTCTGAACAGAAGTTTGCTTGTTTTAGGTTTAACATACACCGCATCCCATGTGTTATAAACTTAACCAGACTATGAATATTAATCAGCGCATAAACAACCTTCCAACTAATTTAACGCGAGATTATAATTCAAATTTGTAAAATTATATATTTTTCGTATAACGGGAATATTTATAATCAGCTTTTATAAGAATTTGAAGAATTTAAAGTTATAGATTATTTAAAATAGTTTTATTAACGCCAGGTTGTAAAAAATCTTTTTTTTTTGCTATATGAACATGTAATACCACTTTGTAGCAACTTTTATCGCCAATTCGATTGTGTAACAAAAAATAGGCCATTCCATTTAAATACAGAAATTTATTTTTAAAATTTTTAACACCTGCTAAAAAGTATAAATTTATCAATTATTCTCAGGCAAACAAAAATTATGTAAAAGAATACCCTAGATAAAATGATCTTTTAACTACAATCCTAGGTGGATTTTAACTTTCTGTCTAATACCAAATAGGAGTTTCAATCCATTTTGTAAACTTCAACCAGCTGTCAGAATTTCTAAAAAGAATTAGTTTATCAAAAATCATAATAGATGGACATAAAAAAGATTAAAAATTATGATTTCCATCTAAAACTGACAGTCATGATGGCGGAAAGTGAGTCAGTTTTAGTGAACGAGCTAAACAAAATGAAGAAAAATGAACTAATTGATGTTCTAGTGTCGAAAAGATTGACACAAAATTTTTGTGAAAATCGATTACTTAAAGAATTTATAAAAGATTCGGTTCTAGTAATCACGTGTGGTGATCAACCCAGGCTTCAGGGGCCATTGCAAAATTCAGGAGATCGTGAAGGAGCCCATGCTTGAAATGAGGTCAGACATCGCGAGCCCGCGAATGTGCAGGGAAAAGAATTTGTGTGCAGTGGAAATCCCCGACCGCAAGGCATGGCGGGAGGAGACGCCGGGGACGTGCTCGTCTGGTTCACGGACGGATCCGACGGGGAGCGTGAGACGGCGGCAGGTGTTTACTCGGAAGGACCGAGGGTAAGTCATAGTATTTCCCTCGGAGCCCACGCAACGGTGTTTCAGGCCGAAATGTACACCATCCTGCACTGTGTGCGGGAGAACAAGAGAAAGAGCTACACCAACAAGCGGATCGTCATAGCCACAGACAGCCAGGCAGCCCTTAAGGCACTAAGTAGCCCACGGGTAAATTCCTGGCGACGAGACGAGCGACCTTGCTGGGCAGAATGAGGTGACCCTCATCTGGGTGCCGGGTCACTCGGGGGTCAAAGGCAATGAAGAAGCTGACAGTCTCGCGAAGAGAGGGTCAGCAGAACCATCTATGGGACCAGAACCGGCTCTGGGCGTGACAAAGAGCACTGCCAGGGGAGCCATTAAGTCCTGGGTCAGGAACCAACACAAGGTGTACTGAGCGGACTGTCCAGGGCTTAGACATGGGAAGTCAATAATTGACGGACCCAGTTCAAAGAGAGCTGTGGAGCTGCTAAATCTTAGCAGAGGACAGCTCAGAAACACAACAGGTCTCTTGACGGGACACATGGCTGTCATACCTGCATAAAATGAGGCGGTTCGAAGGGGACCTCGCATGCAGACTCTGCGGCGAGGGGGGGGGGGGGGGATCAGCCCAGCACATGTTGTGCGAGTGTAAAGCTCTGGACCGCAAAAGACAACTGATCTACGGACAGCCTAGACCGGAGATAGAGCAATATAAAACTTCACCCTACCAATCACTGTGCAGACTAGTTCAAGGCACAGTGATTTTGGAATGGGTGGAGTACGACTAAGGGTATGCACAATCAACCAAAGTTTGCAGTGCTATCGGGGTGGCAAGGCCGCGGACGAGCCCTGAGGGAAAAAATCATGTGTGGTGTACAAGGTGTCGAAGAATTCCAAGATTCCGTTAACACCGTCCCAATAATGGCGATTGCAACCAACGTTCATGTATTGAAAATAAGCTAAAATGTCAGTTTGTGCAACGAGAAATCGGAGTAACATGGTAATTGATGTCACAGATTAAAAAGAGGACTCGTGATCAAGACTTAATTATTTCGTTGTTAAAAACAGAAAGTAGCAGTTCAGGTAAACTTGTGAGTAAAACCGCGCCATTAACTGAAATCAACAGCAGAACAAAGATATTCCTACAATTAAAAATACTGGCCCTATACAATAGACAGATTATAGATTCCAAAAACTAAACTCGGCTGACAGTGATAACGTCGGTGCGATGGCTGGAAAGGCGAACTCTGGTGTGAACAACGGTGAATTTCAATCGCCGATAAGAAGAAAACATCAACAGGTGATTACGGATAAAGGAGGTCACTCTGCTGCTGCCAAAATACGGGGAACGAATGAGGTTTCCTGGATATTTGTGGGTAGAGTATGGGGCGGCGTCGATGTTTTTTTCGTAAAACTGGCCGACAATAAAGTGTGAGTGCTTTAAACTTGTATCTAAAGGTAACAACAGTAGTTTTAGAGTGAGTGTCCCGAAAGAAAACAAAAGTGATATCTTCGACGAGGAAAAGTGGCCTGCTGGTGTAATTCTGAAAGATTATAGATTTTTTCAGAAAAGAACAGAGCCGCGACCAACAGAGTGGTTGTGACCTGTTACTAGATAATGAAATCACAACAGTTAGTAGCAATGTTTTTAACTTTTCTGACGCGGATAGGTTCACTTCCGGTGACCCTATTCTAAATTGTGACATTAGGCAGATAGACTTGGTGCATATAAATATGCAGTGTGTAACAAACAAAATTAACATTTTAGTTAAAAGAACGAATACACAATTTGTTTGTATCTGTGAACATTGGTGAAGCATCTGTACAGAAATGTAAACCATTGGCTTATTTAAATAGACTTTCAGTTGAGCTTGATTTTGGATGCGCTGCTATCCTATATGATAAACAGACATGTATTGTTAATATTTACAGGTCGCCTGAAGGTAACTTTGAGCTATTTTGTGACCTATTGTGTAACTCCTTAAAACTGTTTTTCAGCGATACAAATTTGTTTATGTAACAGGTGACTTCAGGATAAATGGGGATGGATCGCTTGATTATAAAATAATAGACGATTTATTTCATTCGTACAATTTAACTTCTCTTGTCAATACTCCGACAAGGGTCTTTAGATCGGGTGACATCTTTAGTAGTAGTAGCATTGATTATGTATTAACAAATATTGAGGGTGTTGTAGAAAATTTTGATCTAGGAATCTCGGAACATTACGCTCAGGCAGTTTAGTTTCCCCTAGAGAATGGAATTGGCCACTCTTCCATAGAGGCTAAAAGGTAAATTGTCTTTCGACCTCTAAATGAAATGACAATTAGCGAATTTTAAACTCGTTTTGCGATCACTTACGATTTCAATTTAAGTGAAATTGAGGATCTTGACGTGGCATTTAAAAAAAAAGTCGACACTTTTGTCTGGTGCTTTGAGGTAGCTTGTCCAAAAACTTAAAAAAATAGTTAATTCGGGTTTTGATCAAGTTTTCACCAAATCTGCAACAAAAACTTAATGACCTAAGGCTTTTAAATTCAATACGAAAACAATCGGGAGAGGGGGAAATTAACGTTATGTGTAAAGTAATGAAATCCGAGGTAAATAACCTAATTAAACAGGAAAAACAAAACTACACAGCATCTTATATTTGTAACGCCCCAAATAAACTAAAGCACGATGGCAGCTTGTTAATCTCAAGAAAAACAAACCTACTGAAGGGCGCTGCATTACGAATTTACTATATGAAAACAAAATATAACTAGTAGGGTAGAAATTGCTGAGGTACTTGCCGGATATTTTTCATGTGTTGCTGAGAGGAAGTTCATGTTGCATTTCGGGGGCCAGATGTCTGAAAGCTGTACAGCCGAAAAATATAGGCCCAAACACTTTTTATAACACCTGTAACTAAATGTGAAGTTATTAACATCAGCAATGAACTTCCTAATACAAAATCATTGCGGCTTTGATGATGCTCCAATAAAAATTATTAAGCAATGTGCTGCTGAGCTTATCGCGCCACTTACAATTATTATTAAAAAAAATTTTTTTTCAACAACACACCACGAGGGCTTACAGCCTAAATACTATCGTACCGTGGGTGTCGACAAGGAGGAAAGAGGCAACTTGTTAATTCTGAACTTGAACGTTTGGAGGTTCGGGGAGAAGGAAAAACATGTGCCGGAAAGGAATTCCACAACTTGGAAGTCCTCGGGACAAAAGAGCGGACATACATCTGTTGGGGGCAGCAGGTGGAAGACCTATGGAAGAAAGCTCCTCTAAGCAGTGCCCGTGCAGATATCTATAAAAGAGAGAGAGGTCACCAACGGCACGTCGGTGGGCAAGTGATGGCAGCCTTTGGGTGAGGGTAGGGACACCGATGAGACTTATAGCTTTCGCCTTAATGGAGTCCAGGATAGCGAGTGTAGAAACGGCAGCAGCACCCCAGATGTGGGAGCAGTATTCGAGGTTTGGTTGGATACAATTTAGAGGAATGGCCATCCACGACAACAGAAATGCTCCGGTTGGAGAGGAAATTTGCTGTCCAAGTACAGAGTTTTGGTGGTAGGCCATAGGCTGGGAGTTTATTAAGCAGCGCTGCGTGCCAGACTTGGTCGAATGCTTTGGATATGTCTAGAGCGGCAATCTGGGATTCACCGTGTAGTTCCATAGACTTGTTCCAAGCATGGGTGACAAAAGAAAGGAGGTCGGCAGTTGATCTGCGCTGATGGAATCCATACTGCCTATTGTGGATTAGACTGTGTTTTTCAAGAAATTTTAGTAATTCGGTGTTTATATACTTTTCCATCACTTTAAAGACCACTGAAAGGGGAAAAATAGGCATGTAGTTGCTAGGAAGCGCTTTGGATCTTTTCTTGGGGACGGGTTGTACTCGAGCAGTTTTCCAGTTACTAGGGAATATGCCTCTATTGTAAGATGTCTGAAACAGACGAGTCAGGACAGGAGCAAGTTCTGGTGCGCATTTTTGAGCACAATTGCTGGGATCTCGTCAAGGCCAGAGGCTTTCCTGGTATTAAGAGAAGAGAGCATCTCTCGTACCTTTTTAGTTTTGAAAATGATATCCGTCATTTTATGCGCTACATTGGGGACTGTTGGTGGTTGAACATTTGGAGGTGGGTTGAGAGTAGAATTGCCGGCGAACAACGAGGCAATGTATATGTCTGGGAAAATTCAGTGACATATTGAAACTGGCTGTAGATGTTGCTGTGTTGAAGGCGGGGGGCAGTAGCAATTTGGAGAACTATCGTCCTATCTCGATATTAAGCATTTTTTCAAAAATCATAGAAAGGGCAGTTAATAGAAGGATGGTTTTAAACGCTAACAATATAATATCACCATCACAGCACGGTTTTAGAACTGATTACTCTACGGAAACTGCCATTATCGAATACATTCAATATGTCAGCGAAAAAACGGACCTCAATTATATTCTGGTTACCTTATTTTTTGACCTGCCTTTGACACGGTAAATCTTTTTTTTTTTGTTAAGGAGAAGATGTGGACGCTGAGGATAAGAGGCACTTGCAAGGACCTTCTGCTTTCGTATCTCGCCAACAGACAGTTACTTGTAAAAGCGAATAATGTTAATTCCCCAAGATGTAGTGTAAGTATGGGCACACCTCAGGGAAGTGTCATTGGGCCACTTTTGTTTACAGTCTATATATACGATTTGCCGCAATTTATACAAGACGGAAAAGTCTTCATGTACGCCGATGACACTTCTATTGTTGTCTACGGCAAGACGATGGAGGAAACTGAATTAATTAAAATTCGTAGTACAGTCTTTTGATGAATGGTGTTATACAAACCGATTAATGCGTGTACATATTTGTTATTTGTATACAAACCTTTTAATCCCAGAGATATCAGCGCTCACTTACATGTGCAGCGATATAATTCATCAATGAGTTACTAATGCGACACAAGGACCGTGGCTATATAAATTTGGTTATCAATTCGAGGCCAACAACAATTGATTAAAAAAATCCATATATAAACATTAAAGGTTACCTGCACCTGTAAGAACTACATTATCAAGTATATAGCTTTTTTAGAGCTGGTCAGCTCTTTAATAGTTGGCTGGTGTGGTATACTTGCAATATGGTAGATGGTAGTGGAATTTTCCTTTACGTGATAGTAAAGGATTTTTTTCACGCCCGAGGAGGTACCACCCCTTACATCAAGGGACCGGTGAAGTCCCAACGGACATTTCCGCTTCTGGTGTATGAGTCGGTTTCCCTTATCAGCAAAAAGGATGATGGCTCCTCCTTGTACAAAAGATTCCGGGGGTAAAATACCCCTTCATTCGGATCTCCGGGAGAGGGGTGTACATCAAGATTTAACATATCCTACTCGAATATATGTGGCCTGAATTATAACCTGAACCCCGTCCACCATTTCCTCCACGCTAATAGGCCACAACTCCTCTTGCTCACCGAAACTCAAATCAGTGCCAAAACAGCCACTAATCACCTTAATTTCCCGGGGTGTGAGCTTCTTACTTCCTTTAGATTGCATAGAGGCGTGTGCGCGTACGTCCGTAGAAATCTACCCTGCACCAGACCCCAATTTAGAAGCTAGGAGAAAAGACGTACTATGGATAAACCTTTCTCTCTCTCTCTCTCTCTCTCTCTCTCTCTCTTTCTCAGGGCTGCAACTAAATTCATCTTTTGCATTTACCGGTCACCTTCTCACAACAACTTTGTCCAGCTATTTAACTACCTTTCTGAAAAAAACGACCATCTAATTTCTGAATATCCTTCCTCCGAGGTCACTATTCTTGGTGACTCCAATGTCCATAATAAAGAATGGCTACGATCTTCAAAAACCGATCCACAAGGAAGAGCAGCGGAGGCCTTTGCAGTCAGCAATTCTTTAGCCAATATGGTTCAGCAACTTACTTACTTTCCTCGCATCCCAAAACCCAGCTCAAATCCCTTGGATCTCCTTCTTACTACAAATCCTGACTGCTATAAGATATCAGTCACCGCCCCCCGGGGTCGCTCAGACCACGTCATGGTCACTGCTTTCTCTGTAATGCAACCCGAGGTCACACAGTCATTACACCCACGTATCGTTTGGCACTACAACTCCGCGAACTGGGACGAAATGCGAGAATACTTTTCCTCATTTCCATGGGCGTCTGACTGCTTCTCTCATCCTGACCCCTCTGATATCTCACAAAACGTCACCGAAATTATCCAAGCTGGCATGGAATTACTTATTCCACTTACACCGAAAACCTCTGCAGCCACTCAAAAGCCTTGGTTCTCTAAATCCTGTGACAAGGCCAGACTTGAAAAGGTCAAATCTCACAAAAAGTTTTTACAAAATCCCAGTCTAGAAAACCGTCAAGCATTTGACGAGGCAAGAAACCGCTATGTCCGCATTCTTTCTGAGGCGAAAAACTCGTTTAATAACGACATCAAAAACAAAGCCCTCTTAAGCTCCAGCGGCAGCAAACTCTTCTTGACTCTTGCTAAATCTATTGGGAATAATCTCTGCTGCAAGAGCACGTTTCCACCTCTTGTCTCAGGGGATGAAATTGTTTTTACCGCCCTGGGCAAGGCTGAACTTTTTGCCTCGTTGTTCGCCGGCAATTCTACTCTCCACCCACCTTCAAATGTTCAACCACCAACAGTCCCGAATGTCGGATATCACTTTCAAAACTAAAAAGGTACGAAAAATGCTCTCTTCTCTTAATACCAGGAAAGCCTCTGGCCTTGATGAGTTCCCAGCAATTGTTCTCAAAAAATGCGCACCAAAACTTGCTCTTGTCCTGACTCGTCTGTTTCAGACATCTTACAATAGAGGGATATTCCTGGAAAACTGCTCGAGTACAACCCGTCCCCAAGAAAGGATCCAAAGCGCTTCCTAGCAACTACAGGCCTATTTCTCCCCTTCCAGTCGTCTCTAAAGTGATGAAAAATTTATAAACACCGAATTACTAAAATTTCTTGAAAAACACAGTCTAATCCACAACAGGCAGTATGGATTCCGTCAGCGCAGATCAACTGCCGACCTCCTTTCCTTTGTCACCCATTCTTGGAACAAGTCTATGGAACTACACGGTGAATCCCAGATTTTCGCTTTAGACTTATCCAAAGCATTTGACCAGATCTGGCACGCAGCGCTGCTTAATAAACTACCGGCCTATGGCGTAGCACCAAAACTCTGTACGTGGACAGCAAATTTCCTCTAATCTGTATCCAATTAATGCAGGAGTTCCTCAAAGTTCAGCTTTAGCCCCTACTTTGTTTCTTCTCCACATCAGTGACCTCCTCTCTAGCACATCCAACCCAGTTCACAGTCACGCGGACGACAGCACCCTACTCTCAAATATGCAATATTCCAAGCCTGTCTCTTTAGCCCAATTAGATGAGGATCGCAGACTCATGGAGGGTTCTGTCTCCGTGGATCTCCAAAAAATATTAGACGAGAAAGTATAAATCTTGTACAATTCCACCAAATCCCAGTCTTGCTTTCTTTCTCATAAGAGATACACCAGCCCTAGACCCATCAAAATGAACAACCAAGTTATTCAAAGTAATGAGTCATTTTCACTTGTTGATATTTCTGTGGATCGAAATCTCAATTGGCACCAACATGTCACATCAACTGCAGAAGCGGCTGCTAAGTAAATTAGGTTTCCTCTTTCGGGCTCGCAAATACTTTTCACCAGCTAATCTCTATACCTTATATACTTCACAAATAAGACCAAACCTCGAATACTGCTTCCACATCTGGGGTGATGCTGCCGCTTCTACACTCGCTATCCTGGACTCCATTCATAAGAGAGCTATACGTCTCATCGGTGACCCTACCCTCACCCAAAGGCCGTTATCCCTTGTCCACCGACGTGTCGTTGGTGAACTCTCTCTCTCTCTCTCTTTTATAGATATCAGCACGGGCACTGCTCAGAGGAGCTTTCTTCCATAGTTCTCCCACCTGCTGTCCCCAGCAGATCTACCAGGGGAACATAGCGATTGCACCCTTTTACTGTCCAGGTCACCAGACATAGAACATCTTGTTATGCCCGCTCTTTTGTCCCGAGGACTTCCAAGTTGTGGAATTCCTTGCCGGCACATATTTTTCCTTCTCCCCCGAACCTCCAAACCTTCAAGTCCAGAATTAACAAGTTGCCTCTTTCCTCCTTGTCGACACCCACGGTACGATAGCTTAGGCTGTAAGCACTCGTGGCGCATTGTTGAAATAAATAAATATATATATATATATATATATATATATATATATATATATATATATATATATATATATATATATATATCAGTTGTATTGAGTTGTATTGAGTAGACGTGTTATTCGGGCTGTCTGCATTTTTATCTAAATACTCTGGTTTAGAGTCGAAGATAAATGTACTTTGTGTAGTGATTGTGAAGCAAATTTTGTGGGCGTTGTTTCTGCGTGCCATGTAAGTTGAGTTACCACATCATTTGGATAATATTTGAGTTTGAAGTATATGTTTTGGCTATATTTTACCTTAAATTTTGGAATTCATATCTGGGAAGGAATAAACTGATAAGATTATAAATAATATGTCTGTAGCGGCCGAATATACTGATTTGGAAAAAAGGATAAAACAGTTGATTGAACTACATACATTGGAAATTAAGAGAGAGATAAAGAGGGAAAATACCAATTTGCTATTGGCCCTGAAGACATTGACACAAGATATACATGACATTAAAGTGAGGTGTGATAAGATAGAGAGAAAGCAAAACTTGTTGGAAAAGAGGTTAAAGAAGAATAACATCGTGATTTTTGGACTTCGTGTGGATGGTGGTGAGGATATGATTGGGAAAACCTTGGAATTTATAAAGCGCTCTTTTGAGATACATTTAACAGAGGCTGATTTGAGTGATGTATATATGATTGGCAGGGGATTACAAAGGCCAATCATAGTAGAGTTCTTGTCTTATATTACAAAGAGATCCATCTTGTCAAGATCATATAAGTTAAAGGGAACTAAAATATTTGTGGCGCAGGACCTGACGGAGGAAGAGCAGAGGGAGGCAAAGATACTGAGAAAACATCTTAAGCTAGCTCGTAGTAAGCAGCAAAACGCGTATATTAAATCGGGGAAACTTTGTGTGAATGGTGACACGTTTAGGGCAGAAGACCTTGAGGACTTGCCAGAGTCTGAAGCGCTGGATGATATTGTACCTGAACAAAGGGCCAGCAGTGCGCCGTCGACACCTACCTTGGTGAGGTCTGAGGTGGTCTTGAACCAGGAGCCGAACAGTCCGGGGGTGGCGAAGGAAAGTGATAAGACAGGGAAGAAGACTTATCGTTCGGGTGTGACAAGTGCAAGCGGGAAACCAAACACTAGACAGGCTGAGAGGAGACAGATAACACCGGTGCCTAAGACGGGTCAGAAGTAGCGGCTGCGAAAATTGCAACTGGCTCTGCGCTTGTGTGGGAGAAACTGTGAATGGTGTCTTTTTTGTGCAAATCAGTGTATATTGCCTGATGTATGAATGACTGATAAAGTACTGGAAATTAACTAAATAGTTGACATAGATTTAGTGCTGCTTTTGATTGTTTTTTATTTGTTTTTTTTCTTTTGTTAGTTTGTAGTTTCTGTTTTGTGTATAGGCTTAAGGATCACTTTGAAAGGGGATTCATATATATGTGTATAAATTATCTTAATATGGTAGTTTTGTTTGCTTATTGAGTATTTGTGAAATCGTTCCGAGTTGTGTTGATCTGGAGGGCATTCACAGCTGAGCACTTGTGATCTGGGTTTTTTTTTTTTTTTTTTAATTTTACTTTCCGTTGATTGATACGGTAAAATATGGGAGAATTTGACAACATTATGAATATACTGCACGGCGTCGATCGGGTGGCTGAGATGAAATGTAATGATAGTGAAGAATGTCTGTCTCTCCTGGGGGCAGATAGTTATGGTGTAACCTTTATGCACTTGAATATAAGAAGCTTGAGAAAAAATTTTGATGAGTTAGTTCTGTTCTTGCATACTATTGCAGGAGCAAACATTGTGGCTATAGTATTGACTGAAACGTGGAATGTGAGTGACATATCTCAGTATGAAATAGAGGGGTTTCAGGCGCATTACAGCGAAGGTGGGTTTAATCAGAATGATGGGGTGGTTGTCTATTTGAACGATCAGGTGAAGACGGTGGAAGTGGCTAAGGTTAAGCTAACAGAAATTACATTTGTAAAGACAACCATGAAAGTCAAGGATAAAACCATAAATTTGTATGGCTTTTACAGACCCCCTTCTAGTGATTGCCAACTGTTTTTGCGAGAACTGGATACACATTTAAAGAATAATCGAAAAGGTGATATAGACTTGATCTTGGGAGACTTTAACATCGACATAGGTGAGAGTGTTCCCAGTGTATATGGGGACATTTCTACAACCTATATAAACATACTTCAATCCTATGGTTTCGCCCCGTGTATTACCTCCCCAACTAGAGTTACCGACACTACATCCAGTTGCATCGATCATATATTTGTAAGGGGTGGGGATGAAAGTGTTGAGATGAGGTCAATAAATTATTCGTGTGGTATTACTGATCACCATCCGATCTTGCTAAACATACAGTTTGGGCGGCATAAACTTTGTAAGCGTCCGAAAAATAGAATGACTGAAATAATTAACTTCGAGCGGCTGACGGAGAGGGTGAGTGGTGAAGTATGGTCGGCGGTTTATGGTGCTCAGGACCCACAGAGTATGATGGATGCATTTGCCGAGAAGTTGGAAGATCACGTGCAACATTGTAGACAGACCATTTGTAAAGAGGTCACCAAAAGAAAGGCTTGGATAACAAATGGACTCATAGCATCTATGAAGCAGAGGGACAAGTTGAAGAGAAGGTGGATAAGGACAGGGAGTAGTCTTGACAGAACTGTGTATACAAACTACAGGAATCATTTAACGCATCTCATTCGTAATGTACGAAATAACTACTACCAAAAGAGGATTCAGGATGCAGGTAGTGACTACAGAAAAATTTGGAATTCCATCAACGAAGCGATAAATAAAAGAAAGGTTAAAAAAGGGATTGAGACTGAGTTCTTCATATCGGATGATGGTTCGGAGATAAAGAATGAGGTAGAGATAGCTGACACGTTTAACAGACATTTTATTGCAATTGGGAAATATGTCTCTGGTAATGTGGGAAATAGGGTAGCCATTAGAAGCGATGCGAAGGACAGATTTCGCGATAGCTTGTTCTTACAGCCCGTTGGGGAAAACGAAATTATTGAAAATATAGGTAAGTTGAGATTACATAGCGCTCCAGGTAGGGATGGTATAACAGCTGAAATATTAAAAACCTGCCATAAATACATATCTAAGCCCCTGGCGCATTTAATTAACTGCATTTTTGAAACGGGCATTGTACCTTCCCAATTTAAGGATAGTATAGTCATTCCCATCCACAAGTCAGGGAACCCCCGGGATTTTGGTAACTATAGACCAATTAGTCTGGTCGGCAGTGTTGCCAAGGTGTTCGAAAAATGTTTGAAAAATAGACTGGCATCTTACTTAAATAAACATAACCTAATCTCTAGATATCAATATGGTTTTAGGGAAAACATGTCAGCGGAAGATGCCTTGCTGGCTTTGACTTCAGGAGTGTTGGAAAGGTTTAACTTGGGTAGGAAGACTGTTGCAGTATTCCTCGATATACGTAAGGCATTTGATACCGTATCACATACAAAATTGTTAAACAAACTGGAAGACATTGGAGTGAGAGGTACGGTTTTGGAGATCTTCCGGAGCTACTTGCATACACGTACACAAGCAGTGAAAGTGGGGAAAACAGTCGGAAAACCAATGACTGTTGAGGCTGGTGTGCCACAGGGTTCTGTGTTGGGGCCAGTTCTGTTCTCCATCTATATTAATGACCTACTAGAGAACAAAAACCTAGAGTGCTCGACTATAGCATATGCTGACGATACTGTATTGCTGTTTGAAGGGGAAAGTTGGACTGAAGTTATCGAGAAAGCTGAGAGAGGAATAAATACTATGAAATTACTTCTGGATGATAACTTGCTCTCTTTAAATGTAAGTAAGACGAAATATATGACATTTTCTCCTACCAACGCGGCATTACCTGCAGACTTAGGAGATTTAAGTGTGGTGGGGAGTGTTAACCCCATTGAAAGAATACAAAGTATTAGGTATCTTGGTGTTGTTGTTGACCAGCACCTCAAGTGGCATGATCATATTGATTACATTAACAAAAGGATGAGAAACTTAATCAGCAAATTCTACTCACTGAGGAGTGTACTTACGATAAAAAATCAACTTGTGTTATATAGAGCATTGGTTGAGTCGATATTTTTGTATGGCATATTGTCCTGGGGTGTATGTTATGAGAGTGCTCTTTCCTCCCTGCAGATCACACAAAATTTCATACTGAGGGTCATATATAAGAAAGATGTCCAATACCCGACTAAATTGCTGTACAACTGTGACAACAAAATATTGGACCTGAGAAGCTTATTTGTGCTAAAAGCACTAAAATATATGCATGTACACAGTGCAAAACAGGCAAGAATGACACATGGTTATACAACGAGGACTCGTGTAAATGATGTCTTGTCAGTTCCACTAAGAGTCAAAAATGCTTCTCAGCGATCCTTGTGGTACTACGGCCCAAAGTTTTATAACTTAATACCTGGAGAATTAAAGGGACTGATACATTACAAGTTCAAGAAAAAGGCTAAAGATTTCCTAATACAGAGAAAAGATTCATTCCTGGCGATTGTTAATGGATGATTGGGCATGTGTGAGTGAGCAAGCGAGTAAGTGAATGGCTAAGTGCTTGTGTGTAAAGATCTGTATGTGGCTGTATATGAGTGTGAGAGTGTGCCTGGGGAGTGATGGTATGGTATACAAGGACATAGATGTGGGGTGGTATATGGACGCGAGTAAGAGTGAATGGTTCGTTGTTTGTTTTCTTGTTCTTTTTTCTTTTTGTTTCTGTGAGTGAATGGTTGAGGATGAGGTGTAGAGGGGAAACCTAACGGTGCTGTGATAAATGTGCTGTGGTAAATATTTTTGCGATAACTTCAGAAGATGCTTTGGCACAGAGGGGAAGTGGGGATGTAATGTTCCATGTCTGTATCATACGGCCGCGCGATCGATGTGCTGTGTATTTTGCTTCGTGAAACTGCTTACTTTTGTATTGTTCTTCTTGGAATTTCACCTGATGCTTATAGTCGTAGAAGTGTTGAGCTTTAAGAAATAAAGGTAGTCTGTTTTGTGTGATCTTAGTTTTGTTTAAGTATTGGTGTGGAGGCTGTGATTGTTTTCAAGTTGCTCATCGGCAATAGAGAGGCATGGCTCTGAGCGTCATAAATTGTGTAACTTGTAAAAGTGTAAAAGGCATACACAAGTCAATAGACTTAGATGTCTTAGCTGATATGTAAATAGACTTGATATGTATAAGCTTGTGAATGTATGGTGTGAATAAATTTTCAAATAAATATAAAAATTTTAACGGACCTTGGTTTTGGGTTCGAGGGATCCAAATTCGCGCTCATCTGAAAATTTTTTTTTAAAGCGTTTCATCGTGACTTCTCTATTGGCGAATTTTTCTTAATGAAAAGTCGCTAAAAGACCCTGTGCTTATAAAAATAATTTTAAAAGATACAGCTCACAAGACACCTTATAATTAACGTATACAAATTTTTCTTGTAAGTACACTTGGAGAACCCAAATCACCACAAGGCATTTAAAAAAACCTAACGATCGTTTCACATACCAAGGTAGCGTCATCAAAGGATGAATAATTCTAAATATGTATTTAAAAAAAATGCTATCTAGATCCCTCATGATTTGTTGTTCAAATGACACGCAAACAAAGTTTTTTTCGGCTTTCTTTCTTCTTCTAAAAGTCGTTGATTTCGCTAACATTTTCTTTGTTTTCTGTTTGTTAGTTAATTTTTCCACTAGGCAAGCAGTGTATCCGTTATATTCGGACACGTTCTCCATATATCCTAATTCTTTGGTATATCTTTTTTATTTAAAGAGAAATTAATTAACCTGTTTACTAAACAATTCAGACTGGCCATTTTGTGTGCGTGCGTATGATGTGTCATTCGGAATGTAACTTAGAGTGGTGGTTTCCTTTCTATGGACATCAAATTCTCATGTGAAATGTTTTGCACAGTCACCACGTCGGGGCTGACGATCTGAAAATGGTTGATTAGTCGTACCCACTCTTTATCTATAACATCTAATGTTTATTAAAGCTGTTGTTGTTGAGATAATATAGTGCCTAGTAATGCACGAGATGGCGTCTCTGCAATGTTCTCTCAATGTACAATGTTCTCTAAGTTTGGCGACATTCACCTTTAGCCAAAATGTTTAGAATGTATTTTGATTGTCACTAACCTGCTGGGTGGATTAGCTTGTACACATTGTAACGCAATCTGCATCAGCCTAACTTCTACAAGTTTTAATACCAAATACAAGAAACATATATATATATATATATATATATATATATATATATATATATATATATATATATATATATATATATATTCTCAGTTCACTGTAATTACAAATAAAACATAAGGATGATGGAAAAGCTTACAAGTGCGAAAAGTATAAAAATTCACTAAGAATCGCAATTCAGATAAACATTAAAGGTTACCTGCACCTGTAAAAACTACATTAACAAGTATATTATCTCAGTTCACTGTAATTACAGTTAAAACATAAGGATGATGGAAAAGCTTAGGTCACGTTGGAAAAACCAAACAGCGTCAAGATAAGTTAAGAACATCACTTAATCTAAATTAAAAGATTTTCACAAATTGTAAAATCCGCCAAGGCGCTAATCCAAGGGAATTAAATTTCCAGCAAGTGAATTTTCCAAGCGGTTCCGTCCAGACCTGCTGCTGAATTTGTTTCTTATTTCACTTTACGAAAGTGTCCTTCAAACTCTCTTAATTTACCGTTATATCACCACCTAACAACTACTAAAATAATTAATTCAGAGAACTTTATTAATCCAATTAACGCCAGGGTCCTTCGACTACATTTCCTTTCGACTTATCCTGCAAGTAGATTCTTGTTTGTAGAACCAACCCCTCATAAATCGGTGTTTACCTCGTGATGCCCCTGTATTAGTATTGCAAGTTTAAAATAACATTATATATTGTTTCTTCATAATTTATAATATTATATAGGTGGCGCATTGAAAACGAAACAGACCGATTTGCGTCCAGAGAATTTTTTTTAAGAAACGCTGAAACACGTCAATTTTAATATTGAGGGGGACATGTTTTGACATAAAACTCAACTTTGTCACATCAACCCCTTAAGGGTGGTGATAACAACCCTCATATTTTAAATAGGGAACATGGGTCGAGTGTTAGATCATTTGAAAGCTCTTTCTTTTCTGAATTCAGCACACAAATTTATTTTTTTTTGTTGGTTTGTAAACAAAAAATTGACTATCAGAACATTTCTTATCGGAATGAGAGAAATGCGGTTTATTATTTCAGTTTGTCGGTCGTTTTGATACTTGATAGTACTACCGAAAATTTATTTCACAATGGTGTATTCTGTAGAAGAAAGAGTTGAAATAATTACTCCTTTTTTTCAAAAACGATGACTGTGCCAACCGTACCGCAAATTTGTTTAATGAACGACCTCTGAACAGACATGTTAACAGAAAATACATTTTGGAGTTAGTTGAAAAGTTTCAACAAAGTGGTTCAGTAACCAACAAAAAACGGGATCCTGAACGTGAATTTCCGGTTAGAAATGAGACTTCTGAGATCGAAGTTTTAGGACAAATAGCTGCAGACCCAACTTTGAGCACGAGAAAATTGGCCACTGTTTCAAACATCAAAAGGACTATTCAGCAAATATTTAAGCATAATCAATTTCACCCGTATAAAATTCATTTTGTACAACAACTGAATGAAGATGATTTTGATCGGCGGCTGGAGTTTTGTGAAGTTATAACTGCACGAATAGCTGATAACGGGAACTTTCTGTTCAATATCTGTTTTTCAGATGAGTGTATGTTTTTATTAAACTCTACAGTCAATCGTCATAATTGTCGTTATTGGGCAGATAATAATCCAAAAAATTTTCACTAAGTCCACACTCAAACTCCACAGAAATTGAATGTCTGGACCAGCATTTTTGGAGACCGTTAGTCGGATCAATTTTTCTTGATGGCAATTTGAGTGGTAAAACGTATTTGGAATTACTAGAAGATATCGTGTACCCTCTACTAATTGACATTGTTGAAAATGATGATCGCTATCAAGAAAATCAATGAGTGTTTCAACAAGATGAAGCTCCTCCGCATTTTTCACAACGTGTTAGGGGGTTTTTGAACAGAGAATTTCCAGGACAATGGATTGGGCGTAGATGTGCAATTGAGTGCCCCCCTAGATCACCGGATTTAACTTCTTTAGACTTCTTTCTATGGGGCCATTTAAAGAGTAGAATTTACGCAACAGAACTGGAAGATTTACGACGACGCATTATTGAATAATGCCGTCTAATAACTCCACAAATGTTCCAGAATGTCAGAGCTCATTTGAACAAAATTTGTACTTTTGTATGGAAGCTGGTCGTCAACAATTTGAACACTTACTTAACTGAATAAACATTTTTGAACGTTTGGTTTTGTTTTTTAGTTTTTTTTAACGAAAAATTGACTTATTAGTGCATTTCTTATCACAACTAATGAAATACCTTCTTGCAACTCCAAGTGTGAATACTTTTTAAACGAGGTGCTAAAACTTCCAAAAAAATTAGTGTGCTGATATCAGAAAAGAAAGAGCTTTCAAATGATGTAACACTCGATCCATGTTTCCTATTTAAAATATAAGGGTTGTTATCACCACCCTTAAGGGGTTTATGTGACAAAGTTAAGTTTTATGTCAAAACATGTCCCCCTCACTGTTAAAATTAACGTGTTTCAGCGTTTCTTAAAAAAAAATTTTCTGGACGCAAATTGGTCTGTTTCGTTATTAATGCGCCAGCCTGTATATATATATATATATATATATATATATATATATATATATATATATATATATATATATATATATATATATATATATATATATAGCGTCAAACTTTAGAAGTATTAACACGTATAACGTTTGTTATAAGTAAAATTTGGAGAACCCAGTTTATCGCAATACAATTTTTGTACCCGACGATCGTTTCGCTAACAAAGCGTCATCAAGGGGATGAGTAAACTAAAAAAACTGTTAACGATCGTCGGGTCAAAAAACTGTATTGTGATGATTGGGTTCTCCAAACTGTATTTATTAGTGCTCATCACAGGTTCCAATCTTAACTCATTTCATCAACGTTTGTTATGTGAAAAAAAAAATGTTGCTGCCAGAAAGCCCAGCCTTCTGAGTTATTAGCTGAAAAAATTGTTAATTTTCGTATTTTAAGTCGCTTCAAGGTGCGAAAGCACAAAGTGTTATAAATAATTCTAATCAGAATTTCATGCTCATTTTGATGACGTAAAAATCCCATATGGCGCTCATAAGAAAAATGAAAGTTGACTATCGTGACTAAAAATGTAGAGGGCCTAAATTTTTTTTAAATAGCAATAGATAGGTTATATCTAGTTATTCGAAAGTATAAAATTTTATTTATTTGCCTTTAATATTAAAGTAAATATAACACAAAGAAGAAAATATAATTTTTCCGGTTTTTTCAGGATATTTCAAGAACGTCTAAAGCTATCGCCGCATTCTTTAAGATTATTAATCAGCGCAACTTTTTTCCAATTTAACCGATGGCGTAGCTCCTATAGTTTACGAGATCCACATAGTAGGCATTGAAATAGTTGTAGCCCTGTATAGATACTAAATTGGGGACGTTTAGATCTTATTTAAGCTACTTTGTTCAGGGTGAAAAGAATAACAAAAAAGATAAACAGAATGCTCTTTATCACTTGTATTCCAGAGCACCTGCAATATTCATTACTTAAAAGCTCAAATCGTGTACACAGATATACACATTTTAAACGTACCAACATTTTAAAGAGCAAACGGCAATCAACATTACAATGCTAACAGGATGATATCAGATTGGATGGAATTTAGTCTCTATCTCATTTCCACCACCTCTCCCACTATTCTGGTTTCTAACAGTTAGCATGTGAAGTTGTGAGGGAATGGAAGTGAGGTTTACATAATAAGAGTGAGTAGAATGTTTGGATCGATGCTGTCGAGACGCACGGTTCTTAACTCCAGCTTCAAGTTTAGAGATTACACACTGATGTCATAAACGCGGATACTGGAAACACTATCATTAGTCTTACATTCAATATTTTTTTATTGCATGGTGGTGGCAAATATCTATAGGTCAGGATCTGGTATTCAAAACGTTTGGTAATTTTATTTATTATTGTTACCGTTCTTTCTAAATACAGTTTTTTTTTATTTCAACAATACACCACAAGAGCTTACAGCCTAAATACTATCGTACCATGGGTGTCGACAAGGAGGAAAGAGGCAACTTGCTAATTCTGGACTTGAAGGTTTGGAGGTTCGGAGGAGAAGGAAAAAATGGGCCGGCAAAGAATTCCACAACTTCGAAGTCCTCGGGACAAAAGAGCCGGCAGAACAAGATGTTCTATGTCTGGTGACTTGGACAGTAAAAGGATGCATTCGCTCTGTTCCCCGGTACATCTGTTGGGGGCAGCAGGTGGGGGAACTATGGAAGGTAGCTCCTCTGAGCAGTGTCCGTGCAGATATCTATAAAAGAGAGAGAGGTCACCAACGGCACGTCGGTGGGCAAGGGATGGCAGCCTTTGGGTGAGGGTAGGGTCACCGATGAGACTTATAGCTCCCATCTGAATGGAGTCCAGGATAGCGAGTGTAGAAGCGGCAGCGGCACCCCAGATGTGGGAGCAGTATTCGAGGTTTGGCCTTATTTGTGAAGTATATAAGGTATAGAGATTAGCTGGTGAAAAGTATTTGCGACCCCGGAAGAGGAAACCTAATTTCTTAGCAGCCGCTTCTGCAATTTATGTGACATGTTGGTGCCAATTGAGATTTCGATCCACAGAAATGCCAACTAGTGAAAAGGACTCATTACTTTGAATAACGTGGTTGTTCATTGTGATGGGTCTAGGCCTGGTTTCTTATGAGATAGAAAGCAAGACTGAAATTTGGTAAAGTTTAATCGTACAAGATTTCTACTTCCCCAATCTAAAATTTTTTGGAGATCCACAGAGACAGAACCCTCCATGCGTCTGCGATCCTCATCTAATTGGGCTAAAAAGACAGGCTAATAATATTGTATATTTGAGTGGAGGGTGCTGTTATCCGCGTAACTGGGAAGTGGGTTGGATTTGCTAGAGAGGAGGTCATTGATGTGGAGAATAAATAAGATAGGGGCTAAAGCTGAACCTTGAGGGACTCCTGCATTAATTGGATACAGTTTAAAGGAATGGCCATCCACGACAACAGAAATTCTCAGGTTGGAGAGGAAATTTGCGGTCCAGGTACAGAGTTTTGGTGGTAGGCCATAGGCCGGAAGTTTATTAAGCAGCGCTGCGTGCCAGACTTGGTGGAATGCTTTGGATATATCTAGAGCGACAATCTGGGAATCACCGTGCAGTTCCATAGACTTGTTCCAAGAATGGGTGGCAAAGGAAAGGATGTCGGCAGTTGATCTGCGCTGACGGAATCCATACTGCCTGTCGTGGATTAGACTGTGTTTTTCAAGAAATTTTAGTGATTCGGTGTTTATATACTTTTCCATCACTTTAGAGACAACTGAAAGGAGTGAAATAGGCATGTAATTGCTAGGAAGCGCTTTGGATATTTTCTTGGTGACGGGTTGTACTCGAGCAGTTTTCCAGTTACTAGGGAATATGCCTATATAAACATTTTAAGTGACCGTGGAAATGGGTTCCAGAGGCACTAATTCGCGCTCATGTGAAGAAATTTTCTGAAAGTTTCACCAGTGATAACGCTGTATTGGTAAATTATCTTAATGAAAATGCACTAATAAAACAGTTTGTCAATTTAGATCGGTTATTTAGATGCGCTCCAAGTTTGACGCTAGAAGACACATCTGTTAATAGTAAGTTTATGCGACGAAATGATGTGAACAACAATTAGTGTTTTTTTAAAAACCTTAATCCATACGAAAGGCAATCCATAAGATTAGAGTGTTGTATTGTATGTCTATTATTTTCAAAAATATTGCATGGTATTTTGAAGAGAAGAGAAAATTACTTTAATGAGATTTAATTATCAGTTGTATACTTAAATATAAATATTTTTAAACTCCTAAATAATTAATTGAAGTTTATCTCAAAGTTTTTAAAGTTTTATAGCTGCGTTCAACCGAGCGTTAAGTTGGTCTGTCGTCTTTTGCATGTTCATGCTTCTTATGTAAACATTTTTCTCATACTAAAGTGTTTCTTTTAGCGAGATGGTGATACAAAAGTAAAACATGTTATTGAAAATTGGAAGTTGTGTTTGGTTCCAACCTTCAACTGAAAAACACAGAAAACATATTTATTAGCAGAATCAGCAAAGCAAAACTTTTTAAAAAACTTAATGAATAAGGAAGCCTATTTTCATCAATAAATATCTACACAAAAAGCGTTTAATGATTTACCTTGAAGATACTCTGAAAAACATTTAACATTTGGGGAATTTTCTCAAGAACGTCATCAGTAACGAGGTGAAAAGTCTGAAACTTTACTGTCCTGGCCTTACGACGAGGCAAAGCGTCGAATTATAAGTTTTTGGAAGTTTGTGACAATCAACATTGTATTATAACTTTCGGAAATAACATAAGTGGAGACGAGCTATGTTTCCAGGACCGTACTCAAGGGAGCATTAAAAGGAATTCAGTTCTGATCTATTAGCATGTGACTTTTTTAGCAGCAGTTATTTGTCATCCCGAGCACGAAAAGCTTATCTGGATCAGACTAGTATTCTAAGCGGTTTGTCATCGAGAGGATTATGCCTTAAATCATGCATTCTACAATAGGAAAGATTCCCTGGAAGGTTGTAAAAAAGTAGGTTACACTCGAAATTTTGTTTTAGGAGCATTATTCATGTCACTTTGTTAAATTGACTGACATTTCTTTTTATGCGTGATATTATTTTTTTGTCTTATTTTAAGTGAATTCTCGTAGGAAATCTTTACTAATGAGGAGATCGCATTTTTTTTTAATGAGCGTGAACTAGGCCCCCTAGAACAAATATCCGGGGTCAGTTTCAATTTATGTATATATATATATATATATATATATATATATATATATATATATATATATATATATATATATATATATATATATATATATATATATATATATATACAGTGTGCCCCAAATTGGTGATGCATGTATAGGTATCTCAGAAACTATAAGAGATAGAGAAACGGTTAAATGGGGAACGTTGTAGGTAATTTTATTACCAATCCGAAGCTGCTTATTTGACTCCACAAACTTTTTTGGTTTTTGGGCTTTTTGAAAATAAGAAAAATGGCGCATTTCTTCAAAGTGCTATAACTTTTTTATTTATCAAAATGTTTGAATTCGGTAAAAACATCTTTTAACAACTTTTAACGTAGAATTCAATTATCTATTTAGATTTTATGTTTATTGTTAAATAGTCGCTAGGCGATTGTCAATTTTTTTATGGACGCCATATTGGATTTTGACAGTCTAAAAAAGACCATAAGTTTTGATTTTCACATAGTCACAGTATTTAATTTTCACATTACAAAAGAACGGTTAGAAATTTTAAAAAACGAAATTTTAATATCTGTGAATACATACATATGGCAACGTCGCAATCTGTGAAGTAAAAAAAAAGGAATAACATGAACTTTAAAACATTACGCGCTTGCTATTTAACGAAGACTGGATAGAATATTAATTAGTGGACCTAAATGGATAAAAATCGTCTCTAAGACTAATAAAACAAGGTGTTCCTCAGGGGTCTATATTGGGCCCTCTGTTATTCTATATATATATATATATATATATATATATATATATATATATATATATATATATATATATATATATATATATATATATATATATTAACGACCTAATGAACCAATTCCAATGCAAGAACATAATAGCTTTTGCAGATGACACTACCCTCATAGAAAGAGCTGCAGAAAGGGATGTGTTAAACAAGAAAGCATTGGCCGGCCTGGATGTTGCTGAAGCTTGGTTTGAGGCAAACAGTTTGCTTGTTAATTCTTGCAAAACCCAAAAACGATCTAACCATTCTCGAACGATTCCTGTTGCATGTGCTGGGTGGCCGTCATGCTGAAAGTATGCTGTTTGTCCATCTTCTAGTGACATGTTATGCAAATGGTCTTGAAGAATATTTTCCAGCATTTCCAGATAACTGTACTGGTTCATATTCCGCTCAAAAAAATATGGCCCAATTATCCCAGTGTAGGAAACAGCACACCACACATTTATTTTTTTTATGACATGGTCTTCTGCAATTAACTCTATAATTTGGATTCTCCATAGACCAATCTCGTGCATTTTGGGAATTTACCACCCCATTAGTGGTGAAAGTGGCTTCGTCCGAAAAAATAATACTTCTGCCAGAATTGTGATTTAGTAGATATTGCTCGCCGTACCATAAACAAAAATTTAATCGTTTTGACTCGTCATTTTCTTCCAAAGTGTGTATAAGTTTTGCTTTGAAAGATTTCACCTTGTTGGTACGATAAATTTGTTGCAAATGCGATTTGCTAATATTGCCAATTTCTAATGCCCTTCTTCTTAATGATAATTTCGGAAAACACCTAACAGAATCCATAGCTAATGCAGCTGCAGCATTGCTTTCTTCATTTAGATCGGATTTTGTCTTCTTAACATTTAAAACATTCCCAGTACGCATAAATTTTGTAGCGAATATATTGACCAGCGTTCAAGTAATTTTCTTATCACTCCCTGACAAGAATGTTCTTCACCCAAACCATAGCACTGCACAATAAACACTTTTTGTTCTGTTGTTAACATTTTTAAATACAGAAGCATGCCGTTCGTGACAAATAAAATTGACGTTTTAATTTTCCAATAAGTAGTATGCCGGGAAACGAACAACAAGGAAGAGCTCAAGTAGCCATGCAACTCGCCAGTTATTGCTTCGAATGCCTAATTATGCGTTTAGTTTACTTTTTTATTGGTTTAGATGAAAGCAAACCTACCCCAAGTTTAATTATGGTAAAGACTTTTATTAACACAGTTTCAAGTATTTTTTAAAGTACACCTAATCACAGAAGCGGTCGAACGTCATTTAAATAAAGTCGCAGCTAAAAAAATTAATAGTAGGCTGATCTATTTGAAAATTGAGAGCATGTCATAAATTTTAATTCTTAACAATTTTTGTTAATAACTTTTTGCGGTATCTTCATAATACATTTCATTACATTAGTTATAAACCATCCTGTATATTAATTGATTTTGTTCATTTTCTCAACATCTCAGTTTAACACAAAGCCGGAGCGATTCCCAGAATACCATAATCTAATTCGAAATTTTTTTGTCATTTATACCTTACCCACACTTAATCCGTGGACACACTGTGTATATATATATATATATATATATATATATATATATATATATATATATATATATATATATATATATATATATATATATGTATATATATATATATATATATATATATATATATATATATATATATATATATGTATATATTATATATATATATATATATATATATATATATATATATATATATATATATATATATATATACATGTATGTATGTATCCAACCGATTATTTAAAAAAATATGAACCGATTTTCTGGAAAGTTGACGTGGTGTTTCTTTTATTCATAGCTTGAATCAGTTTGGTAGGCAGCCCAATCGGACCAGTTTTTCAAAAGAAATTTAATTTTCCTGAAAGAATTATTGATATCTCGAAAAATAAAAAGTTATTTTCATGAAATTTGATGAACATGTCACCCTGACAGACACGTTACTTGATACGAAAATTAAAATTTCTAGGTTAATGGAAAATCTGATACATTTATTGAAAAGTCGCTATCATAACATAACTGCGCACTTCAGGAATTTTTTATGTTTTTCTTACTCCTCATATACATACTTTAGAAAGCTGCTTAACCGTTTTAAAGAATGATTGTTGGCATAATTTCGCGTCTACAAATAAGCCTGAATTGTTATTAATTTAATTTATTTGAAGTGGAAGAATCCACATAAAGCCTGTACTTGGAATTGGGGTGATTATATCACTTTATGAAACATAATGGAATATTTGTATCATTTGCATTTGAAACGAAAGAGGAAATATTACCCATTCTTGAAGTTCTTATTACAATAATGGAACGTTTCACGTTACCATACATTTCTTGAATAGAATTTATATCTGAAAGAGTGTGGGGCGAAATATTAATTTTCCACGTCAATAAATTATTCATACTTCAAAGATGAACATTCATTTTGCTTGAGGTATCAAAGAAACGCCAGCAGTATTAAGCTGAAAATATTCGACGAAATGATTTTAGATTGTTGTACTAAGGAATAATGTGTTGACATAACAGATATAAAAGTACGTAATCGATATTACCAAATTTGTGTTTGCAAAATAATACAGTGATCAGTAGCGGGTCGTGCCTTAATGCATTGGGGGTGCGCAAGAAAAAAAACGGGACGCGCAAGTGCGTCATGGTAGTGATTTTTTATTAAATGCTTCAAATTTGAATAACTCAAGTTTCTACTAACTTGGAGAGGTGAATTTTGGTGTATAGTAGGGTCTTACCCAGGGCAATATATCCACCAAATTTCATCAAAATAACTTTGTAATTTTCGGAGAAAAAATTTTTTTCAACAGAAAATTCAAAATTTGAATAACTCAGTTTTCTAAAAATGTATAAAATTGAATTTTAGTGTGTAGTAAGGTCTTTTACAAGGCAAAATATCCACCAAATTTCATTAAAATACTCTTGTAATTTTCGGATAAAAAGATTTTTTTTGAAACAAAACTCAAAATTTTCCCGGAAAACGTTATCCGATTTTCCTGACTAACGAACTCATCCAAGCAATTAATAAAATAAAAGCACTTGCCGAGTTTCATCGAATTCAGTTGCTTATTTTTCGAGTTATCGGTTAGATACATACATACATACATATATATATATATATATATATATATATATATATATATATATATATATATATATATATATATATATATATATATATATATATATATATATATATATATATATATTCCAAAAAATTGAAACTGACCCCGGATATGGGTTCTAGGGGCCCTATTTCGAGCTCATTTGAAAAAAAAATTGCAAAGTCTCTCCATCGATACCTCTTTATTAGTAATTTTTTTTTACAAAAATTCACTAAAAATAAAGGGCTCTACTATTTTTTCCCCGAAAATGTATTATAAAAAACCTACTTATCAAACTTAATAATTATTAACTACTTACCAAGTTTTCCTCTAGTTAGTTATACGTTATAGTAGTTAAAAAGTCCCTTAAAAAGTTAACCTTTAAATTTATAATATTATCCACTGAATTAATCACAATATCACAATTATTTTGTGCACTTATTAAGCAATCCGAGGTAGTGGCCATCATAATAATAATTGTCTTGTTAGAACATGTAAACAACAACGAAATGATCTAATTAAAAATCAATCCGACGCGAAAACGAAAATTACTAGGTAGTAGGTACACACGCTCTGCCAAAAGTCCACTACAAACTGGAAGTGTGTAATTTTATAGCGCACAACATATTGCTTATTCGGTCGTTTTCGACGATGATCGGCGATCATTTCGCACTGAAGTATGGCATTTCCTGAGAGCGCCGAAAAATACACACCGCCGCCCGCCTGCTTTATATGGATATGGATGTATATAATGTCTGCAATGATTAACACTATACTTATTCTGATTCTGTATTCTGTATTAATGGCTGCCGACTCTCTGGGATCCTCGATATACTAATTTTGTTTGTTGAATGCAGGAGGTAAAAAAGTAAATAAAAATTTATTAAAATATGGCATAGCAAAAATATTATTTTTTCCACGGCAGGGGGTAGTGCGCGCGCACGGGCGCACTTATTGAAGAGCCGCCCCTGACAGTGATGAAAATCAACAGGTCCTGATGCAGCGGATACACTACGGTAGTGAATTTTGTTAAAACAAATTTCAGTGAGTCACTTCTACATCAACGTCGAAACTGTACTCTTAATTCATAATATTGTAATTGTAAGAGCAACTTTATTATTATTGTTATTACCTTTATTGCTTTAAATCATACAACATGTTCATTCAATAATAACTTCTGTAACAAATTTTATCCAACTTATTTTTAGTGAATTTTCTTTAAAAAATTCACTAATGAGGAGGTCTCGACTTTTGAATTATGAAAAAAATAATATATTTCGACAACACACCACGAGGGCTTACAGCCTAAATACTATCGTATTGTGGGTGTCGACAAGGAGGAAAGAGGCAACTTGTTAATTCTGAACTTGAAGGTTTGGAGGTTCGGAGGAGAAAAAACAAACTGATAAATTACCTACCAAAATTAGCTCTGTAGGTTAAAAGACAAAAAAGTTATAGGCATTTTAAGGAAAATAAATTGGGGTTTTCCTCAAAACGTCAAGGTCGCGATTTAAAACGTCAAAATTGGCAACATTTGGGCAAAGAACCTGAAACTAAAACGAGTTATGGAAAGAAAGTATCTCAAGAATAATGTTTTACAAAGCCTGAAGTCTTAGCTTCAACGGTCAGTATATAATTTTTATCGAATGTTCGTAAAAAATCAATTAAGCTGAATATATCTGTTATTATACAAGATACGCAAAAATTTGTATACATTAATTATAGTGTCTTGAGCTACATCTTAAAAAATATTTCTACAATCACATGATGGCCCATATGTCGTTGGTGGTACAATTTTTTTATTTTTTTATTATTATTTTTTTAATCGAACACGCACTATGTTATTGCATTTTTGCATTTTCCATCGAAAAATATTACATGCTTGTAAAAAAAGAAATTAGGGACGCAGCAATTGCGTTATGGTAGCGAATTTTCATCAAATGCTTCAAATTTGAATAGCTCGATTTGCTATTAACCTATAAGGTTAACCAAGAAACCAGTTTTTTCGGAAACACACACTAAGATTACTTTCCGAAATTATTGTCATTTTCAAACAATAAAGTTATTTTAATGAAACATGGCACATTGTGTCTACTATATAGGTTATACTGGTAACCAAATTTGATGCCTGCTTTTTAAAAAAAACACATACATATTTGCTATTAAAAACATTTTTATGAACATTCACTACCATAACGCACTTGCTGCGTCCAAACTTTTTTCTTAAATGCCTATAGCTTTTGTGTCTTTCAACTTACAGACCTAAATTTTCACACGTGGTTAACCATTTATAATACAAACACCCGTACCAGATTTAGTTGCCCTTACTTTGTTATCTCCGAAGATATAATTTTTCATCGATATGATGCATATGTATATATATATATATATATATATATATATATATATATATATATATATATATATATATATATATATATATATATATCTGTATATATATATATATATATATATATATATATATATATATATATATATATATATATATATATATATCTATCTGTATATATATATATATATATATATATATATATATATATATATATATATATATATATATATATATATATATATATATATAGGGTGGCGCATTGAAAACGAAACAGACCGATTTGCGTCCAGAGATATTTTTTTAAGAAACGCTGAAACATGTCAATTTTAATATTTAGGGGGACATAAAACTCAACTTGGTCACATCAACCCCTTAAGGGTGGTGATAACAACCCTTATATTTTAAATAGGGAACATGGGTCGAGTGTTACATCATTTGAAAACTCTTTCTTTTCTGAATTCAGCACACAAATTTTTTGGAAGTTTTATCAACTCGTTTAAAAATTATTCACAGTTGAAGATACAAAAACGCATTTCACTCATTCCGATAAAAAATGTGCTGATAGTCAATGTTTTGTTGGTTTGTAAACAAAAAATTCACTATCAGGACATTTCTTATCGGAATGGGAGAAATGCGGTTTATTATTTCAGTTTATCGGTCGGTTTGATACTTGATAGTACTATCGAAAATTAATTTCACAATGGTGTATTCTGTAGAAGAAAGAGTTGAAATAATTACTCTTTTTTTTCAAAAACGATGACTGTGCCAACCGTACCGCAAATTTGTTTAATGACGACATCCGAACAGACATGTTAACAGAAAATACATTGTCGAGTTAGTTGCAAAGTTTCGACAAAGTGGTTCAGTAGCCAACAAAAAACGGGATCCTGAACGTGAATTTCTGGTTAGAAATGAGACTACTGAGATTAAAGTTTTAGAACAAATTGCTGCAGACCCAACTTTGAGCACGAGAAAATTGGCCACTGTTTCAAACATCAAAAGAAGAACCATTCAGCGAATATTGAAGGATCATAAATTTCACCCGTATAAAATTCATCTTGTACAACAACTGAATGAAGATGATTTTGATCGGCGGCTGGAGTTTTGTGAAGTTATGGCTGCATGAATAGCTGATAACGAGAACTTTCTGTTCAATATCTGTTTTTCAGAGGAGTGTACGTTTTTATTAAACTCTACAGTCAATCGTCATAATTGTCGTTATTGGGCAGATAATAATCCAAGAAATTTTCACGAAGTCCACCCTCAAACTCCACAGAAATTGAATGTCTGGACTGGCATTTTTGGAGACCGTTTAATAGGACCAATTTTTCTTGATGGCAATTTGAGTGGAGAAACGTATTTGGAGTTACTAGAAGATATCGTTTACCCTCTACTAATTGACATTGTTGAAAATGATGATCGCTATCAAGAAAATCAATTAGTGTTTCGACAAGATAGAGCTCCTTCGCATTTTTCACAACGTGTTAGGGAGTTTTTGAACAGCGTGTTTCCAGGACAATGGATTGGGCGTAGAGGTGCTATTGCGTGGCCCCCTAGATCACCGGAATTACTCCTTTAGACTTCTTTCTATGCGGCCATTTAGAGAGTAGAATTTACGCAACAGAACCGGAGTCTCTGGAAGAATTACGACGACGCATTGTTGAAGAATGCTGTCTAATAACTCCACAAATGCTCCAGAATGTCAGAGCACGTTTTGAACAAAATTTGTACTTTTGTATGGAAGCTGGTGGTCAACAATTTGAACACTTACTTAACTGAATAAACATTTTTGAACGTTTGGCTTTGTTTTTTAGTTTTTTTTAACGAAAAATTGACTAATTAGTGCATTTATTAACACAATGAATGAAATACGTTCTTGCAACTCCAACTGTGAATAATTTTTAAACGAGTTGATAAAACTTCCACAAAAATTTGTGTGCTGAATTCCGAAAAGTAAGAGCTTTCAAATGATGTAACACTCGACCAATGTTCCCTATTTAAAATATAAGGGTTGTTATCACCACCCTTAAGGAGTTGATGTGTCAAAGTTGAGTTTTATGTCAAAACATGTCCCCCTTAATATTAAAATTGACGTGTTTCAGCGTTTCTTAAAAAAAATTTCTCTGGATGCAAATTGGTTTGTTTCGTTTTCAATGCACCACCTGTATATATATATATATATATATATATATATATATATATATATATATATATATATATATATATATATATATATATATATATATATATATAAATTGAAACTGACCGCAGATATGGTTTTTGGGGGTCCTAGTTGCGTTCATTTGAAGACATTTTTTTCAAAATTCAAAAGTCCGGATCTTCGCAATAGTGATTTTTTTTTAAGAAAATTCACTAAAAATGAAACTGATATTGTTTATTATTTATTAGGGACTCTAGTTCGCGCTCATTTAAAGAAATTGTTGAAAGTCTGACAGTTTTGATCTCCTCATAGGCATTTTTTCTACGAATATTCCACAAAATTAAAATTAATGTTTGAAAAACTTGTAACTTTTTATGACCTTAATCAGGCCACCCCTACATATTTTTGCATATTTCTAGTAAATTCTCATATATTCCACGTCCTTTTTAAATATACTTTTTAATTTAGCTCTAAAAACTACCCTTCATTTCTGCACGGTGTGGTAATTTGCAAATATACGTCTGAAAAAGTCATATGAAAATGGAGATAGCATTTTTTTAGCATACATGGTTTGCTGTGGTGTTTTGTGCTTGTCACAAGCAGCGAGTTTATTGCAGTTGTTGGTTTTCCGTTCTCGTTTGCAGTTTGGCCTGCATAGTTTAAATTCTCTATCGTATACAAAACATGTTCAAACGAATTGAAACATCTTTGTAATTATTTCCTGTGAATGTACTAATTATACCTACAAAAATGTGATCATTTGTTTGCCGTAACCACCGCTAGTAAGTTGACAACATAGGCATTCCTACATTTACTAATTTGTAACTGGATTCACCATACGTCTTAATCAAATAAAGTATTTAAAAAAAGAAAACTAAATGAATAAACTAATACGGCGTGGATTTTCGTCGTTGATATGTGTATGTGCGGTGACACCACGCAATAAAACGAGATAAAGAGTAGTGGAAACGACGATTGAAGTAGGTTGATAGTAAGAACGTGTTTAGTTATTTCGAATTAAATAGTGGTGAAATTGTTGTAATCAAAGTTTCAAAATACTGCAGGCATTTCACTTACAACTCGGTGAATGTGTGGAAGTTCAGTTTGGAGCCGTTGCAGCAGTTGCATTAGCGTAAATATACTTACAAATTTATAAACAAAATAAGAAACTCATTTATTCAGTTGTTTGTTATCAAAATATTGATAACACTATACTAAGTAAACAGAAATTTTAAATTGCGTATAGGCAACGCGAGATAACAAGTATCATAATGCACACCATCACTTCTCACGAATGTCCGTTACATCTAACACGGACAACATATCAGATTACAGCGTAGTCAACATGCAGATAAGCACGTTCCTTGCATAAGTGCAATCTGACTATTCAGCAGGAACCGTGGAATCAGCAGAGTAGCACGTTGCATTCCTTGAATAGAGCCATGGGAACAGCAACCGTCGTCACCTTCCCAGGCCTAGTTTTAGTATAAATAAGATGTAATATAAATTAATTCATTCATTCTATTACAAGTTTCATAGCTGTTACTATGTTAGTTTAAGTTGTCAAATAAATATTTTTTAAAAAGTAAAGTGATGTGCAACAGTTGTTAATTGGCGCAGTCGGTAGGATACAGCTGAGAAGTCAAGAGAATATTGGTTTCTGGTGTATCAACACTTAGCAGAAGAACCACGGATGTTCGTGCTCATTCTGATCTTCTTGTAAGTTGCTCATCCTTTACATTATCCTTTATATATATTTTTGTATGTCTGACATAGAAGAGTTAATTGAACAATTTGAAAATTCATTTGTGCTAGAACAGTCTAGTCCACAAACTAACATTAATAACGACAATAACCTAAACTCTAGTATTAGTAGAATCAGAGGAAATTATATTAGTCCAAGTAATTTAAATCTAAATATGGCAAATTTTAGCGATTTTTATTTACGTGTGATTCCCGAGTTCGATGGTGAGCCCGCACACGTTAGCGGTTTTCTTAAAGCATGTGACATGATTATGAATCAGTTTTACACAATAGATGATCCTACTTTATATTTAAACCATTTTCTGCTTAATTTTATTCAGTCAAAGTTAGTTGGGCAAGCTAGATTAATAATTAGTACCAAGGTTATTAATACGTGGCCTGAATTAAGAACCGTAATTGTACAGAATTTTACTGACCAGCGTGATAAAACCAGCCTTTTAAGTGAACTCTTAACATACAAACAAAAGCATAATGAAGACGCTCTTACTTTTAGTAACCGGTGTAGGCAGATTGAACAGCTTTTAATTTCAAATTTAACGTGTAATGAAGCGAATGATCAAATAAGGGCTCTAAAAGCTATTATTTATTCACAGCAGACACTTAAAGCATTTTTAGGTGGTTTACGCAACCCCTTAGGTATGGTGGTTCGATCTAGGTCACCCGAATCAATCGAAGCCGCCCTTAAATTTATTATCGAGGAAGAAAATTATGATTATCGTGATAAAATGTTTCAAAAACAAAACAATCAAATACCTAAAACCAATTCACAAAACAATTATAGACCACAAACATTTAGGCCGCCCATTCCACCAATGAATACCACACAATTTCAAAGGCCATTCCAATCAAACACCAATTCAAACAACCCCTCGACTTCTAGATATGTTCCGCCCCCGTTCCCTTATCAATCTAATATTCCGAGAACGCCACACCCTAGACACAAAATTTTCAAAATAGGAATAATTCCGAAAGAACGGACAATGCTAGCGGTCTGACGAGAAACACACGACAGAGCACGTTCCAAAATAGACGGTTCCCAGAACCAATGGATACTTCCAGCGGGCTGACTAGGAATACAATAACATTTTCAAACCAACCACGTAACACATTCCCATTTCAGGGAAATAAACCGAGCGTAATAGTGGAAGAGCTATTTAATCATGATGCTGAACCAAATAATTTAGAAAATGAACAACCTCTGTTCGAAAATCATGAACATGAAAATTACGAATACGAACACTACGAGCATGAAAATTTTCAGGAAACGGGCCTCACAAACAAAAGCACATAATAGAATTGTATAACTTAAATTTGTGCCAGCTTCCGTATATAAAATTACCAGAATTAGATGGTTTAATTCTGATTGATTCCGGCAGTAGTACAAGTATTTTAAACCCAGACATAGCTAAATTACAATATTCAGATAATATATACAAAAAACCTTTCGAAATAAGAACCGCACACGGAAACTCAACCCATAAATATAGAGCAAATATTTTATTGAAGTCACTTGCAGATGAACCTCAAGAATTTTGCTTGTTTGATTTTAATAAAAAATACGTGGGTTTAATAGGTGCAGATTTTTTAATTAGGAACAAAGCTAAGATAGATTTTAATAATAAAAAGTTATACCTCAGTAATAAAATTATGGATATATTCTTCCCTTATGAATATACATTGGAGCCTTATACTGAAACAAAAATTATTGTACCTGTCGACAAGCCCCAAGGAATCGGACTTATAGACGAGGTATCTGTAAACAACGCTACAATTTCAGATTGCTTAGTACAGTCCTCAGAAGGACAGGCTTTTGTAAATATAAGAAACCTTAGTAATAATTTAGTTAACGTTAGATTTAACAAGCCACTGAATGTAAAAGAAGTAAATAATTACGAGTCTGATAGCAACCAAGGTTTTAATCATTATAATAATCACGATAACGACTGGATGTCTCAGTTGAGGACATCACACCTCAATACTGAAGAACGAGAAGAGCTCACCCGATTATGTCAAAAGTACTCTGACATATTCGCGAAGGAAAACGAGGCGCTAACATCAACACATCTTGTTAAACACCGAATTCGTACAAAAGATGACATTCCAGTTTATTCCAAATTATACAGATACCCTGCAGTACACAAGGAAGAAGTAGAAAAGCAGGTAGATAAAATGTTAAGCCAAAACATTATTAGGCATAGTCATTCACCTTGGTGTTCTCCTATCTGGGTGGTGCCAAAAAAGGAAGATGCCAGTGAAAAGAAAAAGTGGCGAATCGTCGTTGACTATAGGAAACTCAATGAGAAGACTATCCCGGATAGATACCCAATACCAAAGATCGAGGAAATATTAGATAAGATTGGCAGAGCTCAGTATTTCTCCACTATAGATCTAATTTCTGGCTTTCATCAGATCGAAATTCACCCGGATGACATAGAGAAAACTGCCTTCTCCACTGACTCTGGACATTACGAGTATTTGCGCATGCCATTTGGCTTAAATAACGCTCCGGCGACCTTTCAAAGACTAATGAACAATGTCCTTTATGGCCTTATAGGTAAAATCTGTCTAGTCTATATGGATGATGTAATTATATTCTCCACCTCTCTTCAAGAACACTTGGAGAAACTATCACAAGTATTTGACAGGTTCAGAAGATGTCAGTTGAAAATTCAACTCGACAAGAGCGAGTTTCTGAGAAAGGAAGCTGAATTCCTGGGCCACGTAGTGACTCCAGAAGGTATCAAGCCCAATCCACGTAAACTCGAAGCCATCAAAAAATACCCAATACCAAAAACAACTAAAGAGATAAAAGCATTTTTAGGACTAATTGGATACTACAGAAAGTTTGTTACAGACTTTGCAAAGGTAACCAAACCGCTTACAAAATGTCTGAAAAAGGGCGCTACAATTAATCCTAATAACGACGAATACAAAGAATCCTTTGAAATGTGCAAACAACTTCTAATGAATAGTCCTATACTTCAACCTCCCGATTTTTCAAAGCCCTTCATACTCACTATGGATGCTTCGAATGTCGCACTAGGTGCCATCTTGAGTCAAGGGCCACCAAAAAGGGACCGACCCATTGCATACGCTAGTAGGACCCTTAACGAAACAGAGTGTCGATACAGCACGATTGAGAAAGAGTTGCTAGCCATTGTATGGGCAGTAAACTACTTTAGGCCTTATATATATGGAACGAAATTTACCATTGCGACCGATCATAAACCTTTAAAATGGCTTTTTTCTCTCAAGGAGCCGAATTCAAAATTAGTCAGGTGGCGATTGAAATTGGAGGAATATGAATACGATATCGAATATAAGAAGGGTGTAAATAATAATGCGGACGCTTTATCTCGAATTGAAATTCACCCATTGGAAACTGATAATCAGTCGATTGCAAACAACGTAGACGAAAACGAGTGGTCTCAACGAGAGGAAACAAATAATGAAAATATCGACGAAGACGACAACGAAACTCACGACGACAACACTATAAATTCCAATCACGACTCATATTCAGCACCGGGCATTCCTATATTAGAGGAAGAAATTATTAATAACAAAACTAACCAAATTTTCTTTCAAAATAGCCTAGAGCCTGAAATCTCTTCCTTGCGCAAGGGCAGAAGAAATATGATATACGCAAAATTAAACCTAGAAGACCCAGAACAAATAACTGAATTTATTAAGCAATACTGCCTCCCACAACGGAAATATTACTGTCTTTTTGTCAGAGAAAGAGATTACGAGACGGTCAGTTCAGCTATCAATCAAAAATTCAATAATGAACAATCGCCATTATTCTTTAGGTGTGATAAAGTTTTAGATGAAATTCGTAATGAAGACGAACTCGTAAAAATTATAAAACGATATCATGAAGGAACCACGAATCACAGAGGTACGGATGAAATTTATTTAGAAATAAAACATAAATACTATTACCCAAACCTGAAAGCAAAAATTGACGAATTCACACAAAACTGCGAACTTTGTAAAACCGCAAAATACAGTCGACATCCTATCAAAATAGCTTTAGAACATACCCCATCACCATCACGCCCTTTAGAACTAATTCACGTTGATACTTTTCAAATAGAATCCGCCCAATTTTTAACCATTGTAGATCCGTTTAGCAAATTTGGACAAGCATATCCTATAAAAAGCAAGAATGCAATTGAAATATCCAAGACATTAATAACGTTCTTTTCTCAATACAGCAACCCCAGGGTGGTAATTACAGACGCTGGGACTGAATTTACGAACGAAACTGTAAAAGAACTACTTAAATCATACCAAATACAGCTACATACAACCACACCACATAACCCCAACTCGAACGGTCCTGTGGAAAGATTTCACAGCACCCTAATCGAACACTACAGACTTTTTAAAATCAAGTTTCCTCAATTAAAACCTAACGATATTATTCCATACTGCATTCTAGCATATAATTCCACAATTCACTCTCAAACGCTCAAACCCCCATTCGGATTGATTTTTGGATTTATTCCGGAAGTTTTTAATTACGATACGGAAGTAATTGTGACTCAAGACTTTAATGAAAGACACAAAAATTTTATGGATATTGTCTATCAAGTAGTTAGAGACAGAATCGAAACTTCCAAAGAAAGGATGCTCAACAGAAACAATAAAAATGTAAATTAACCTTTCAAAGACGGCGATGTAGTATATAAAAAGATAAGCCCGGGGTTTCACAAGAAACATCAAAACCCATTTACTGGCCCATATTCTATAATATCCTTACTAGACCATAACAGAGCATTGATACTCAACCACAAAACCGATGAACAAAGTATAACGCACTTACGAAACCTTCGACTTTCAGGTGGCCAGGCGGAGCCCAGCCGCAACTAGAAGAATTACGTAACAACCCTGGGTTCCTGCCCAGAAAACTTGGGACAGCACTTTCACAAAATGACAAGTGGACTTTAATACATATACATGACATGAAACCAGTATACGACGAATACAACAAACTCAAAGAACACTACGATATCATTACTAAATCTCTAAATGAGGAATTTAGAAAAGAATACCATAATTATCTTATAACCATCAACTACACGATACGTAACACCGATCAAACATTTGCTAGAATCTTTCCACAAACAGACAGACACAAAAGAGGCCTAATTAACGGATTAGGATCCGCTTTTAAATTTGTCACCGGCAATCTAGACGCGGAGGATGGAGAAAGAATTAATAAAGCGCTGGACGTGTTAGCAAACGATCAGAACGAAATGCATGAGTTAATGAGAGAACAAACCTCACTCACGATCGACGCCATAAACGAATTTAACAACACATTAACATCACTGGTTCATAATCAAAATCAAATAGCTGATAAAATCAATAAACTTCAGTATGCGACAAGAATGTTAATCGCTGATCAGTTGTCGGCTTACAATCGCTCTCAACTTCTGGAATTATTTACTCAGATAGGAATATTAATTAGCAATATAGAATCAATAATACTAACAACAGAAAATGCAATAACTTTTGCTAAATTAGACACGTATCACACATCTATACTAAACCCTAAATTTATAAAAAGAGAACTGGAAACAATAGTTAAATATATAATATCCTCTGATTCAAGATTGATCACTCAGAACGATATAATTCTTTACGAAAAATGTTTCAAAATTAAATGCGTTCAGAACGATTACAAAATTATTTTCCAAATTGAAATTCCGTTAATAGAAAAGTCAGACTATACATTCTACCAAATGTATTCCGTACCTGTACCAAACCAACAAAATTCCTACTCAATGATTATCCCACATTCAAAGTACCTTCTCCTCAACGAGCAGCTATATGCATTCAGAAGTCAACCATGCCAAGAGCTACAGAATCAACTTTACTTCTGCGAAGACGATATGAAGACCAGCGTAGACGACAATAGTCCATGTGAAGTCCGACTCATCACTCTACGAAAACCAATCGAAAGCTGTGTTCAAGAACCAGTCAAAATTGCGAAAACATCTGTTGCAAGATATGGAAATTCACAGTACATAGTAATCACACCAGACGATGCCAAAGTCAATCTAAAATGTCCGGACCGTGAAGAAAATAAGATACTTAAAGGAACTTATATAGTCACCCTCAAAAGCAAATGTCTACTTATGGTAAATGGACGGATATACAAACCAGGTCCAGGACCAACAGAAACACAACACACATTCGATATGCCAGTTCCAGAGCTACCCCAAACAGCACATACAATTCAGGTCGAACTTCCAAACCTGAAACTAGAGAACGTACCGCTTCATGATCTGGAAACCATCAAGGCACAACTTCAAGCTGAAAAGCAGAAGATTCCAACCGCCATCCATTTCCCGATGTATCATACGAGCGTCTGGACCATTATCATTTACGTCGGCGTGGCTTTCATCGCCATCGTCTTGATAATCAAGTGCCTCAGGAGTCGTCTTTCAAGAAAACACGAAGAACAGAAGCCCACAGACATCCCCTTGCGAATCATCGGACCACAAGGCTCCGTCTCCTAATAGGGGGAGGAGATAACAAGTATCATAATGCACACCATCACTTCTCACGAATGTCCGTTACATCTAACACGGACAACATATCAGATTACAGCGTAGTCAACATGCAGATAAGCACGTTCCTTGCATAAGTGCAATCTGACTATTCAGCAGGAACCGTGGAATCAGCAGAGTAGCACGTTGCATTCCTTGAATAGAGCCATGGGAACAGCAACCGTCGTCACCTTCCCAGGCCTAGTTTTAGTATAAATAAGATGTAATATAAATTAATTAATTCATTCTATTACAAGTTTCATGTTAGTTTAAGTTGTCAAATAAATATTTTTTAAAAAGTAAAGTGATGTGCAACAGTTGTTAATTCGCGTTATACACACATATGTATCTGGGGTTGCTGATCTCCGCAAATGAATGAAACTCCTCCGGGGATTTCTGGATGTAGGGATCCCCTAAACAGTACCCAAAATCCTACTGAGCCGCAAAACGAACTGTATTCAAATGTACTCATTACACCAACAATGACTAATGCCCCTAAGAGAGAACAAGCGATCGTGTTAAACGCTGTGGATGGCCTCAAAATCATAGATTATATTAAAGCAATTGGAAGTCGGATAGGTCCCAGAAATGTACACTATGCATCAAAAATCTCTAACAACCGGATATGTATGTTCTTGTCAAACACTAGTATGGTGGACCATGTCATCAATAATTATAACACAGTAGTAATAAACGAAATCGAAATCTCTGTTCGAAGACTGATCACTCCGTCAAAAAGGTTAACCTTATCTAATGCTATGCCGTTTATTTGTAACAGTGTAATAGAAAATGCCATAAAATCTTTAGGTTTCAAGCCAGTGTCACCAATGTCACCTCTAAGAGTAGCTGCACAAGATAGTGAATATGCCCACGTGATGAGCTTTCGGCGACAAATCTACATACAACCTGATGACAATATCATATTTCCTCCGTGAATACTTATCAAACAAGATGATATAAACTACCGTGTATTTCTAAGTTATAATGATACTACATGTTTTATATGCAAACAGGCAGGACACTTCGCACAATATTGCCCAAGCTCTGCTAAATCATCTGCGCTACTAGAACAAGAACAAAACACCAGAGCACACCAAGAAGTACTAGTAAACCCTCATACAGGAGAAATAGAGACACAAAATGATATAGTAGAAGAAGAGACCACTCAGTCGAGAAAACGACCTTCTTCCCCTAACTCAGCAAATACATCAAATTTTGAAAATCTATCTCAATCACTAAAAGACCCTCAACCCTCACTCGTCTTCAAAACTCCGCTTCTGAACAAGAAAATTAAACAAAAAATAAGAAACGAAAAACTTCTACATCATGCGAAGACCTTGAGACAGCTCATAAAGAAGATACCAAAGAAAAATATAAGTCAACGGAGAGTTTGTCAGACCTTGAAGAAACACTGATCCCAACTAGAACGTTCCTTGAGAAGGAAATGGGTAAGTACGTATTAAATTACGATCAACTTTATCACTTTCTAGAGAACGTCAAAGGCAACCCCGATCCACTCAGATTTGCTTTAGGCTATACTAAAGATATACAAGGACTAATAACTGTGTTGAGTGATATCTACCCCTAACTTGTGACCAAATATCTAAAGCACGGGTGCACAAGAATAAGAAACAAGTTATATAAACAGATAACCAATCCAAACGAGGATAACACAGAAGAAAAATTATCAGAAACCGACTCCATTGTATCCCAAACGTCTCAGAAATCCTCTTACTCACAATAGCTTTCATCCTACAATAGAATATAAATGGGTACTTCACCCACCTCGAACAATTAAGAATACTGATAAGGGAAAATCAACCAAAATCATCAGTCTTCAAGAAACCCACTTTAAGCAAAACCAAACACATAGGATGAGAGGTTACTGTACGTATACCAAAAACCGCAACGATGCAGCTTGGGCAAGTGGCGGCGTTGCCATATTGGTCTCAGATACAGTCCCCTCAAAAGAGATCCATATCACAACCGACCTAGAAGTCGTAGCAGTCCAGATAGAATGTCCATTCATATTTACTGTTTGTAATATATATATATATATATATATATATATATATATATATATATATATATATATATATATATATATATATATATATATATATATATTCCTCCAAATAGAAAACTTGGTCGTCCTGAGCTCGAAAACATTTTGCAACAAATTGCAACTCCATATGTGCTTGGAGGTGATTTTAACTCGCACAATATCGTCTGGGGATCTCACAAAACAGATTATGGGGGTAAAATACTTCAAGAACTGATAGAAGCTAACGATCTGGTGATGTTAAATACCTTATTTAGAAGAAAACCGCATTTTTCAGCTCCCATAAACTATAGATGCCACAAAATCCTTGAAAGTGTTGAAGAGCCTTTGCCATTATTTGCCAGTTCATACAAGACATTGAGCCCTCCTTGGACACAACAACAAGCTACTTTTGATCTAAGATTAACACACCACCCAAAAACTACCACCAATCCCAGTGTAATAAGGAATCAATTCTTACAAATAAAATCTGAGTATGAGAACCACAAATTCATCTATACAGATGCCTCCAAAAATCAAAACGGTACAGGATCAGCTGTATATACATGCAATACAGTCTTGATATACAAACTACCTAAATCGGCGTCTATATTCACTGGTAAACTATATGCCATAAAAGAAGCACTTAGGCATGTTATACAATCTGATATACAACAGACTGTTGTCTGCACAGACTCTTTGAGTGCATTACAAATAATTAGGCAAATCTACCCTAAACACAATATTGCAAGGGAAATAAGAGATCAAATGACGTACATAATTGCACATAAAAAGAAACTCATTTTCATGTTCACCCCCTCCCACGTAAACTTCCAAGGTAACGAAATGCACTTGCAAAAGGAGTCGCCACTTCCTGTAACGATCCAAGTCTACCAAATCCATACGAACGAGGATATCAAGATCAATATAAAAACAGTTATCTCTAGCAAATGGCAAAAAATGTGGGAGACTTAACCCTCAAAACTGCTCCATATCAACATACAGACTTGGAGACTACTTCTCTGGCTTCACAGTGAAGCCAGAGAAGTAGTCTCCAAGTTTGTATGTAGTATGGACAAGTTTCACCAAGTAAGGGCAACAACAATCAATGAATTGATCCATATCAAACCAAGAGTAAACGATAAGCTACCACTTCCAAATGGAAGAAAAAATCAGACAGTCATATCTAGGTTGAGAATAGGCCATACTAAATTCACCTACGAATATATAATGAAGAAGCTGCCCCCATCTATTTGTTTTTGCTGTGATACACAAAGCACTGTTCAACATCTCCTTGTAGAATGCCCACTATACGAAGCAAATAGGATATCCTCAAACATACCAAACAACTTGACCGATCTTTTAGGATCCAACAGAAAAAACCATACTCAGCTCCTGACATTCCTAAAGTCAAGTGTATTATTCAACCAGATCTAGTGCTAATAAACTCTAACTGCTCCTTATGATATTATTGTATTTATTGTTGTCATTTAATTATTATCTAAGTATATCTCACCAAGACCTGCTAATAATCTTTTAGGTTGAAGCAGGATATTTTCTTAAATAAAAAAAAGAGAAATTCGGTCTATAACGTTTATTATAAAATTTATTATTAAATGTTAACAATGTTAACGAATTTACAGTTTAAAATAAAATTCTGGACGCAGCAAGTGCGTTATGGTAGTGAATTTTCATAAAAATGTTTTTAAAAACAAATATGTGTGTTTTTTTAAGAAAGCAGGCATCAGATTTGGTTACCAGTATAAACTATATAGTAAAAACAATGTGCCATGTTTCATCAAAATAACTTTATTGTGTGAAAATGTACAAAAATTTCCAAAAGTAAACTTAAAGTGTTCCCGAAAAAACACGTTTCTTGGTCAACCTTATAGGTTAATAGCAAATTGAGCTATTCAAATATGAAACATTTGATCAAAATTCGCTACCGTAACGCACTTACTGCGTCCAGAATTGCTTTTCTTACAAACATGCATTATATTTCGATGGAAAATGCAAAAATGCAATAACTTAAGGCGTGTTTGATTAAAAAAAAGGAAATTTGTATCACCAACGACTTATGGGCTATCCTGTGATTGTAGAAATATTATTTTAAGATGTAGCTCAAGACACCCTATAATTAATATATACAAATTTTTTTCATATCTTATATAATAACGGATATATTGAGCTTTATTGATTTTTTACGAAAATTCGACAAAAATTATATACCATTAAACGATACACTCTATAGCTAAGGCTACTGCCAAGCATCAGAGAGAGGGTCTATTTGAAATGAATTTTCTGCAAATATTTTAGTAAAATGAAGGACAATGACGATTGAAACTAAGACTTTAGGGTTTGTAAAACATCCTTCTTGAGACATTTTATTTCTATAGCGCGTATTAGATTCATGTTATTTGCCTAAATGTTGCCAATTTTGACATTTTAAATCGCCACTTTGACGTTTTGAGGAAAACCCCAATTTATTTTTCTTTAAATGCCTATACATTTTTTGTCTTTTGACCTACATAGCTAAATTTTGGTGAGTAACTTACCTATAACGATGTAAATATGTGTACCAAATTTGGTTGCCCTTACTTTGTTAATTCCGGAGATATAATTTTTTTTGAAAGAAAACACAAAATTTTCCGGGAAAACCTGGGCAGATTTTCCTGGCTAACGAACTTATCCAAGCCATTTGCAAAAGGAATTTTTTCACCAAATTTAATCAAAATCGGCCCATTATTTTTTGAGTTATCGGTGTGATACATACGTACATATATATATATATATATATATATATATATATATATATATATATATATATATATATATATATATATATATATATATAACATATAAAAATTGAAACTGACCCCGGATATGTTTTCTGGGGGGGCTAATTAGCGCTCATTTGAAGAAATTTTTTCAAAATTCAAAAGTCGGGATCTCCTCATTAGTGATTTTTTTTAAGAAAATTCACTAAAATGAAAATTAGTGGCAAGTTGCAAGATTTCAATATTTACAACTTTAAAGATTAAAAAATCAAGAAAACCACTCAAATTAAGCTAAATTTACTTAGCATAGTTTGCTGTTGTCGAGGTGGTAAAGCCAAAGCCTAGTCTAGGGTATGACGTAACCATTTAGAGCTGATGTAACTTCTACTAACAAGCTGGAGCTTCGTTCGAGTTGTTTTGACCATTTAGAGCTAGCGAGACTGCTAACATGATGTAACTATTCAGAGCTGACGAGACTGTTACTATGGAACCTCTAACTAGAAGCAGGCCGCTGGTAATTGTTATTAAATTCTAACTTGAGTTTAAAGCACAAAAACCTTAAAACTCTATTTTGTATATTTTCTAGGGGCTCCTTATAAATAAGATACTGGGGATTCAAAACAGAAGACGCAAATTTTAATCTGCTGGCAACATGCGCATTGTATAATGAGATAAACCATTTTTTATTGTGCCGCATGAGAAGCTCAGCATTCGATAACTGCCATTAGCGAGATTGTCAATATTTCTGTAGGATAGTAGCTTGTTGTCAAAGGTAACGCCTAGATCTTTTACATAAGTAACCCGTGTGGTCATATTATCATATAAGAGATATGGAAACTCATGCCATAGTTTCTCACGAGTAAAAGTTATAACACTACACTTATCTCGATTAAGGTAAAGCTGATTTATGCTACAATAATTAGTCAATTTGTTAAGGTCGGCCTGTAAAGCTAAACAGTCTCGTTTACAATTCATATAAATAAATAATTTGAGGTCATCGACATACATCAAAAATTTACAGAATTAAAAACAAGTACTTATATCTTTAACGTATAGCAGAAATAATAGTGGCCCAAGGTGGGGTCCTTGGGGTACACCTTATTGTAATTCGTCAGGAATAGATTCATAACCTAATACGGATAAAAACTGAGATCTCTTTTTAATATTCGCACTAACCCAACGCAGGAGAACTCCACGCATGCCGATCCCCTCCAGCTTTCTCAACAAAATGCTATGATTTAATTTATCAAAGGAAGATCTTGGAGAAATCGGTGTACACAGCATCCACCTGCTTTTCTGTTTCTAAATATCTTAATAAAAATGCTGTATATGGGGTTAAGTTGGTGTGAACCGATCTGCCTCTATAAAAACCATGTTGCTCTGAAATAATTTTATGTTTGACAAATTCAAAAAGCTTTACATATACTATAGATTCCAACAATTTTCCAAATACATCTAAGATACTGATCAGGCGATAATTTTTAATAAATGTCCTAGGACCATCCTTATGGATAGGAAGACCGGAGGCAGTCTTCCATTTTAAAGGATCAATTCCAGAATGCAGAGATCGATTAAGTCAACATCAGGGGTTCTAACAGACAATCGCCACATGTTTTTACAAAATATGGCGACAATCCGTCAGGTACAGCACCCTTTTTATCATCAAGCCTTGCCAAAGAACCCATATTTCATCTGCAGTAATATAAATGTTGGATAGAGACGCGCGAATCAATACCTACATCTGTATCATCCACATACGGTGCGTCATCTACAATTTCATAAACTCCTCTAAAAAACTGGACAAAAAGATTGCAAATACCCTCTCCCGATGAAGCAGAAACTTCATCTAATGTCATCGTAGATGATATGCCTTTATTTCCATTCTTTAATGAGATTGTGATGGAGTGTTATTTTCTATTGGTACAAAAGGCGTAATTGCTAATTAAATAATTAATGAAAAAAATTCTGGACGCAGCAAGTGCGTTATGGTAGTGAATTTTTATTAAATGCTTCAAATTTCAATAACTCAATTTTCTATAAACTTAGAAAATTTAAATTTGGTGTGTAGTAAGGTCTTTCATAAGGCAAGATATCCACCAAATTACATTAAAATCATTTTGTAATTTTCGGAAAAAAAATTGTTTTCGAAAGAAAATTCAAAATTTGAATAACTCAATTTTCTATAAACTTAGAAAGTTGAATTTTGGTACGTAGTAAGGTCTCTCCTAAGGCAATATATAGGTTAAATTTCATTAGAACAGCCTTGTAATATTCGCAGAAAAAATTTTTTTTTAAAGAAAACTCAAAATTTTCTCGGAAAACCCCGTCCGATTTTCCTGACTAACGAACTCATCCAAGCCATTAATAAAAGAAAGGCACTTGCCGAGTTTCATCGAAATCGGTTAATTATTTTTTGAGTTATTAGACGGATACATATATATATATATATATATATATATATATATATATATATATATATATATATATATATATATATATATATATATATATACATATAAAAATTCGAACTGACCCCGGATATGGGTTCTAGGAGTCCTAATTGGGTCCTAATTCGCGCTCATTTGAAAAAATGTTTGCAAAGTCTCACCATCGATACCTCTCTATTAGTGAATTTTTTTAAATAAAAATTCACTAATAGAGAAGAACAAAATACAAACTATATAAATATGGAACCTACTAACTAGAATAATCTACTATGGAACCTCTAACCAGAGACAGGCCGCTGGTAGGAAGGTGTTCTCCACTATTAATAACTACTATGGAACCTCTAACTAGAGACAGGCCGCTGGTACGAAGGTGTTCTCCACTATTAATAACGGGTCCTTAGAAGTAACGGGATAGCTAAATATCCCAAAAGACTACCTTTAAAGTATGCAGTACGATCAGAGCGTGATTCCGGCAAACTTGTGCATCCATCAAATGCAGTAAAATATACTTTAATTTGCATTTTGTAATTGAATTATGACAAGATATACGTTTATATAAAAATCTGTATGAGAAATTTAAGAAGACATACCATGAAGTACCACGTTACTTAAGCAACCAGTCATTATATTAAAGCAATTAAATATAAACAGCCAGATTAAAGTCACATCTAGAACACTGTAATTAAAATAATCCATATAAATAACAATTAAATTCTGTTCGTTGGTAAGACCATAACTTTAGAACGTCTGGACAGATTTGGCTAATTTTGTTTTTAAAATGTTCGTAATAAACCGAATAAGGTTGTTAAGGAAAAACCATTAGAAAAATTGCCCGAAAAACTCGGGAAAACTGAAAGTGCTTTTTTCTCAGATTTATATCGCTACGTGCGCAAATGTTGTTTGACATATTGAAATTTGGACAGGACAACGTCTGTCGGGTCAGCTAGTTAGTAACTACATTTTAGGTTAAACTGATTTTACCTGAATGGAACGAGTATTTAACCTACGCCATAATTTTCTTACTTGCACTTTAGATATAGCTTTAATTTTTTTGTATTTAACGTCGGTCTAGTTCGGCGAGTGTGGCCAATCACAGACGCCAGTATAAAGTAACGAAAGACAAAATAGAGCCAGGCTAGGACTATACAGACTAGCCTGCAACGGTAGACTGAAGATCAACCCAGGCTTCAGGGGCCACTGCAAAATTCAGGAGATCGTGAAGGAGCCCATGCTTGAAATGAGGTCAGACTTCGCGAGCCCGCGAATCTGCAGGGAAAACAACTATACAGTGAAAAGACCACGAGGCATGGCGGGAGGAGACGCCGGGCATACTACGGGACGCCCTCGTCTGGTACACGGACGGATCTGACGAAGAGCGTGGGACGGGGGCAGGTGTTTACTCTGAAGGACCGAGAGTAAGTCATAGTATTTCCCTCGGTGTTTCAGGCCGAAATGTACGCCATCCGGCACTGTGTGCGGGAGAACAAGAGGTGGGGCTACACCAACAAGCGGATCCTCATAGCCACAGACAGCCAGGCAGCCCTTAAGGCACTAAGTAGCGCACGGGTAAATTCCTGGCTGGTGAGTAAGTACCGAGACGAGACAAGCGACCTAGCTGGGCAGAATGAGGTCACCCTCATCTGGGTGTTGGGTCACTCGGGGTCAAAGGCAATGAAGAAGCTGACAGTCTCGCGAAGATAGGGTCAGCAGAACCATTTATGGGACCAGAACCAGCTCTGGGCGTGACAAAGAGTACTGCCAGGGGAGCCATTAAGTCCTGTGTCAGAAACCAACACAAGGTGTACTGGGCAGACTGTCCAGGGCTCAGACATGGGAAGTCAATAATTGACGAACGCAGTTCAAAGAGAGCTGCGAAACTGCTAAATCTTAGCAGAGGACGGCTTAGAAACATAACAGGTCTCTTAACGGGACACGTGGCCGTCAAGAAACACCTGCATAAAATGGGGCGGTTCGAGGGGGACCTCGCATGCAGACTCTGCGGCGAGGGGGAGGAATCAGCCCAGCACATCTTGTGCGAGTGTAAAGCTCTAGGCCGCAAAAGACAACTCATCTACGGTCAGTCTAGACCGGAGACAGAACAATATAAAACTTAACCCTACTAATTGCTGTGCAGACTAGTTCAAGGCACAGTGATTTTGGAATGGGTGGAGTAATACTAAGGGCATGCACAATCAACCAAAGATTGCAGTGCTATCGGGGCGGCAAGGCCGCGGACGAGCCCTAAGGAAGAAAATAGTGTACAATTCTTATGAAAATTCACTAATATAATGGACTTGCTGCGTCCCGAACTTTTTAACATAACAATTCAAGTGCTGGCAGCTGCTGGCGCCTGGTGTACTCGCCCTATGAGAAATAATAGAGGTGACAAGTAAACTATAGATATTTAGTAATAGAGGTGTCTTTATTATTGCAAAATAGTCAGTTATCGATAAATTAGTGGTTTGAAAATCTAGGTTTTGTTAATCGACAAATAGAGAACCCCGAAGAACGTAACAATATTTTCTACTTTAGACATAAAATATAGCATCGCTTAAGAGGAATAAACATAATTGTGTTAGTATGCAGGAGGAAAATATAAATCCCACGTCTGAATGCTAAAATCTTAGAAGAGTAGCGGAGCTCTTGGAAGTTTAATTAGGTGGATATACGTATAATCTTCCATTTTATTCCATTAGAGGATGCTCACCAAGACAGATTTTTCATTCGTTTAAGTAGAGCTTTATTGCTGCAGTTCATGAAAATTTATATCGCACTGTTCTCCGCTGCACGTATATTTTCTACCTAAAAGGCACTACACATTTCCTGTGGTAATTTGTGGCCACATGTTCTAATAATTGTTATATTGAGGTTGTGTTTAAGAAGTTTATCTAAGAGCAATTTAGGTAGGGGGGAGTCCGGGAGAATTGAACCCCGTTTTACTTTAAACCGCATAACATTTTAACTAAAACCTGTATCTTGATAGCTTAAAAACGTATACGAAGAATTTGTAAACGAGTCCCATTTTGTACTATAAACGTTTCTGCTGATCAAATAATTTTAATAATATTTGTTTTAATTTAAAAATCGATTTGTGGTTCAAATCTCCCTAACGGAAGGGAAAGTTGACCATATTCCTAGGGACACTTCACCATGTCTTTTAATTTCAACAACACACCACGAGGGCTCACAGCCTAAATACTATCTTACCGTGGGTGTCGACAAGGAGGAAAGAGGCAACTTGTTAATTCTGGACTTGAAGGTTTGGAGGTTCGGGGGAGAAGGAAAAACATGTGCCGGCAAGGAATTTCACAACTTGGAAGTCCTTGGGACAAAAGAGTGGGCATAATAAGATATTCTATGTCTGGTGACCTGGACAGTTAGAGGGTGCATTCGCTCTGTTCCCCTTGTAGATCTGTTAGTGGCAGCAGGTGAAGGAACTATCGAAGAAAGCTCATCTGAGCAGTGCCCATGCAGCTATCTATAAAAGAGAGAGAGAGGTCACCAACGGCACGTCGGTGGACAAGGGATGACAGCCTTTGGGTAAGGGTAGGGTCACCGATGAAACGTATAGCTCTCTTCTGAATGGAGTTCAGGATAGCAAGTGTAGAAGCGGCAGCAGTACCCCAGATGTGAGAGCAGTATTCGAGGTTTCGTCTTATTTGTGAAGTATATAAGGTATAGAGATTAACTGTTGAAAAGTGTTTGCGAGCCCGGAAGAGGAAACATAATTTCTTAGCAGCTGCTTCTGCAATTGATGTGACATGTTGATGCCAATTGAGACTTCGATCCACAAAAATGCCAACAAGTGAGAAGGACTTATTACTTTGAATAACTTGGTTGTTCATTGTGATGGTTCTAGGGCTGGTGTATCTCTTATGAGAACGAAAGCAAGACTGTGATTTGGTGGGGTTGAATTGTACAATATTTCTACTTCCCCTTCCCCTTCTAATATTTTTTGAAGATCCACGGAGACAAAATCCTTCATGAGTCAGCGATCCTCATCTAATTGGGCTAAAGAGACAGGCTTAGAATATTGTATATTTGAATGGAGGATGCTGTCGTCCGCGTAACTGTGAACTGGGTTGGATGTGCTTGAGAGGAGGTCATTGATGTGGAGATGAAACAAAGTAGGAGCGAAAGCTGAACCTTGAGGCACTCCTGCATTAACTGGATACAATTTAGAGGAATGTCCATCCACGACAACAGAAATGCTCCGGCTAGAGAGGAAACTTGCTGTCCAGGTACAGAGTTTTGGTGGTAGGGCATAGGCCGGAAGTTTATTAAGCAGCGCTGCGTGCCATTGCAGGCTAGTCTGTATATTCCTAGCCTGGCCTTCTCCATAATAACTAAGTGGGGGGCAGATCCAGCAACACCCCCATGCGTACATTAGTATTTGTCGGTGTAATGCAAAAAACAAAAAAAGATTTATTTTCACTTGCGGTGACCAAAAAGTTTTTACATCACTCACAGACGAGCCGGCGTACTGGCAGCCAAGATGGTGCTGCATAAATGTCAAAGAATACAAGTAAAAATTAAAAAAAAAATTGAAAACCGAGTTTATTAAGGATAACTCAAAAATGCATATAACCGCTGCCACCATTTGTTAAACGTGTTATCGTGAGGTAAATTAAGGATAACTCAAAAACTACTGGTCGGATCTTGATCAAATTTATATGGGACCACACGAGTAGCACCAGCTTTCAAATACAAAAAGAACCATCAAAATAGGTTTACCTAGAAAAAAGTTATGAGGTAATACACATAAAAAAACAAACATTCGAATTGAGAATCTCCTGCTTTTTTGAAGTCGGTTAAAAAGAGCGTGCAAAGACCTAACAGCGAATCCAAGAGCTCGAAATTTAAACGGATTTATGCGGGGCATGTCTCCCACCTGGTTAAGTCTCCGGGATTTCCCCTAAACCACAATTATACTTATTTACCTATTTATTATTAATTCAAATTATACAATATGTTGTACAAAAAGGCTCTGCTTGTGCTCCCACTGGGAGACGATTTCGAACATCCTCTGTGTAAACATCTAAATGTCAAATCATTTTATTTTATACAATATACATAATTTTAGTAATTATTAGATAATGAGTAAATTGCATATAATTTACTTTTGATGAAAAACATATTTAAAGTACAGCAAAATACTCTAAAAATATATGTCTATAAGTAAACCCCCTTAAAGCGACTCACTAAATAGTAATTAATTATTGAAATATTGAATATAATTTAAAAGGACAGGCTGGGCGAAAACGCGATCTGATTGGTGAAGAGGTTTGTGACGTCACGATCCGGTACATCTTCGTACCTTGTCTTGTTTGTGTTTGCATCGAATTCTGAGCAGTTTTATCATAATTTTAAGTAGTTTTGTTGTTTAGTGTATAATATAGGTTCAAATGTAGTACGTTGTGTTTAATCTAATTTAGTGCGTGACTGTTGATGGCTTCAGTAGATTCAGAATCACAATACGAGAATGCGAAAGACATAACAGTGCCTGGACATAAATATTGTGCTGTATAGTGCCCAAATGTACTTCCACAACAATAACTACCCCCAACAAATTATTCTTTAATGTACCTAAGGATGAGAAAATCAGGAAGAAATGGTGTTTAGCTATGAAGAGGGACCTGAAAAGTCTAGTTAGTGTAAAATCTACTTTGCACATCTGTGAAGATGATCATACAATACAAACATCACCGTCTCGTTTTACCTGAACCCAGCCGACAGCATTGTCTTCATCACGAGCAGATCTACAACAAATATATATTTTTCTTGTATACTATTTGAATAGAGAAGATTTTGAGGTTACGCTTTTATTTACATTATATTTTATAAGAAATGACTACATAAAATCCAACAAAGATATTTACAGGATAAAATAAGGTTCATATCAGACACATACCTCCCAGCTTTCACTCCTTTTAACTCAGCACCCATGAAATTCGGGTTGTATCCAAAAAACGCAAACATTGCGAGTACATCAATTTCTGGTAAATTATCAGATTGTCCTTGGACAAATCCAACTTCTGTAGCCATACTATAAGACTGTACAGTTTCTAAAATAATTAATACGAGTATATAGATATTAATAATAACATAAGTTGATAACAATAACTATCCGACACACGTAAGTCGCATAAACACTAATGGTAAGATGAGGATCTCTGTGTGATATATATATATATATATATATATATATATATATATATATATATATATATATATATATATATATATATATATATATATGTATGTATATATATATATATATATATATATATATATATATATATATATATATATATATATATATAGGGTGTTTCACTGATAACGGGACGGTCTCTTATGTCTAAGCGCCACACTTAAAAAAAAATTGAAGTAACGTTATGTAGGTCAATAGTAGCTACATTTTAAAAATATTTTTAGTGTACAGGTGTTCCAAAAAATGGTGGCACATCAAATTTATGTTTTTCTTATGTAACGGCCTATATTGCCTAATGGCAACATGATGAGTAAATAAAATACAGGGTGTTGTATTTAAAATAACCAAGGTAATTGAAGTTAGATGTACGCCTAAAATACCAGCATACTTTGAGCACCCTGTAAAATTTTCAAAACTCTCAAATGCATTAGGTGATAGCACAATGATCTTAATATTTCAGGTCACAACAAAAATTTTTTACAACATTTTTTGTTGTACGTAAATATATTTTTTCAAACCTTCACAAACATCGAAACATCGAAATATCTCAAAAACCGTAATAGACAGATATAGGGAACCCTTATAGAAGTCAATCTTATTTTTTGCGTTTTGGAAAGTCTCACCCATCGATACCTCTCTATTAGCGATTTTTTAAAATAATAATTCGCTAAAAATCCGTTGCTACGTTATGATGTTTTGACCAAAAAATTCCTTAAAAATAAAAATAAAATAAAGATTATAGTTGACGCCTTCAAAATGCCTACGTGATGTATGCCAAATGCGTAGTGAGATGTACGCATTAAAAGACCCTTGAAAACTATTCACGTTCCTAAAGTTGTATTTTAAAAGTCAAGAATGTCGATTTTTTATAAAGCCATTCTCAAGCTCACACATAAAAAAACTAACTTCGTCAAGATCACGGTGCCCTTCACGAGCCAACTTTTACTACGTTTTATTAAAAGAAGTTCTATTGCTCAAAATCGGCGTTATGTTACCTTTAGCTTAGGTCGATAGTCCCTTAGGAGAGCTGTTGAAGAACGCGTTGTTTGTTCTTTACACAGAGGATTGCGTCATTTAACCTTCCAAGAATTATTAACTGAATTGATATTTACGCAACAAGCCTCCTATGTGTGGAACATTATGACAGGAAAACCAACTGATGTTTGCCTTAAAAGAATATTTGTAAAGAGTCAGAAGCACTCTACGGTATCGAATCAAAGCGAATTTTCATAAAATATTTCGATTCAATATTTTCTTCGTCAATCAATATTAAAAAGATATTACAAACATTAAAAATCTCTTCAGATATTTTGAATAAACAGTAGAATGGTACGGTAGCTGAAAAGTCGACCGTAACAAATTCTACACGGTAATATCTCTCTCACAGAGTTATAATCTAAAATTTGTAGGACGCAGGAAGTGCGTTGAAAAATGTTTCAATTTTCAGAAATATTTGAGGCATCTAACAGAAATATTTTTGTCTTTTTCAGAGGGTCGGACATTGGAGCTGCATTCTCCGGATGCAGTCCACAGTTGCGTGCTGAGAGCGGCTGACCCCGCTGATGCTGCTGCATGGTTCAACACCCTTCACTCTGCACTGGCCGTCCTCACCACTGCCGCCCTACACGAAGCCTCCAGAGCTATACCAGACCTTAGACACATAGGATGGTTACTGAGGAGACCCAGATCTGAAGTAAGTTTTGTTAATAGATAGTATTTTTTGTGTAATCCACAAATCTGGGTCTGCGGGTAAAATAACCATAAGTTTTTCGTCGAATGTAGCAACTTGCAGCCAATAAGGATAAAATGTGCGAATATATGCTTTTAACATTTTGTTTTTACTATCTGACTTACTTATATTCATGCGCCAACTTCCAGAGATACAGGATCAAAAGAGTCCAGAAATAAACTAGACCAGGGGCCACACTCCCCAGTAAAGCATACAATCAAGGTACAGAAGCGTCTAAAAAAAGTGCTGCAAATTGAATCATAAGTTCCACATAGCTGTGATAATATACTCCCCTCAGAAAAACATTTTCATGGAAATAATTTAGGCTAGATGACTTGACCACAAAGAAAATGTTCAGACAGATGTACAGTCCGACTGATCGACCGACCGACAGCCAAAAAAATGTAGTTTCTGAATCAAGTTTTCTATATTTTTTGAGACTTTTTACGCTGTTTTAGCAAAAAAGATTGTGATTTATGTCACGGATATTCCACCCCTGCACATTCAACCCCTAATTTAATTTCAGCACAGAATACCAGATGTTTGATGAAATAGAACGTTTTCTAATAAACAAACCCTAAAACGTGATATTTCTCGAGTTTTATCGAAAAAATGTCAATCTTCACCAAATCACCCCCCATTCATCCCCTACCCACTGGAGCGATTTTACCCAAAACCAATCTGAACCGTTCGTTTGCACTGTATACCAAATTTGAAAACGGTATCTCAATTTGTTCTAAAGTTATCGTGGCTACAAACAGACAGACATACATACCGACAGACAAAAAAAAAAGTTCGTTCTCAAATCATGTTTTCTATATCTTTTGACACTTTTTACGACATTTAAGCAAAATATTTTTTTTAATTTTTGTCGCCGTTGCCATACTTCCACACGCTGTGACGATGTGGAAGTAATTATACCAACCAAGGTTCAGACTCCAAAAATATAGGGCCAAAGAGTTTAGAAATGAATCAACCTAAAGGCCACGCAGTATCTAGTCAAGGCATACAATCTATGGACATAAGTATCCAGAAAATATAATAATAAAAACCAAGGGTCACGTATTCAGCAAATCATTTAATCTAGCAGCAGATGCGGTCACAAAATATACAAACTAAGAGACGACAGTGCCCTTGAATATAGGGCCAGGAAAATCCAGAAAGCAAGTAAGCCAAGGACCACACAGTGGCTAGTAAAGCATTCACTACGAGCTACTCGAGTCCTAGAAAACAGTTGAACAGGACCGACCGCGTTGAGACATAGTGGGCCAAAAGCGTCCACAAAGAATACAAACCAGCGACCACATAATGTCCAGTAAAGCATTTACAACAGAGCCAATAGAGTAAGCAGTTTGAGGGCCGCAAGTGCAAGTATTCAAGTCACAGAAAATGGACCAGAAAGGACGTAAAAAAGACCAAAAAAATTTGTATAACAAAATTAAAAGAAATAGTGGAAGAAACAGGCACAACGCAGTTTTCAGGTATGAGGGGCTCAAAAGAGACTTGGGAAGCATTGGGAACCAATTAGAAATAACAATATTCCAATCATAATAAATTTGACAGATCCCTATTCTCAAAGGATGATCTAGAATTTAAAGAATAACCAAGACCACAGTCATATAAGATCAGGTCGTCATCGTGCATATACTGCGCATCAACATACATTATTCATATAGACTTAATGGCTTCTGGTCCAGGCGTATGCGGATGATCTTGTTATAATGGTTAGAGAAAAATCTGAAGAGGAACTTGCAAATACTCTTCAAGAGGCACTAAATGTAGTAAACGATTGGTGTCGGAGGGAACAGATGTCTGTGAAACCCCGCAAAACCATCATTGTTCCATTTACCAGAAGAAGAAGGTTCGACAAATTAAAACCACCTATTCTTGTGAGGGAAACGATTCCATTTATGGAACAAGCGGTATATCTGGGGGTTGCCCTAGATAAGAAGCTTAACTGGAATGTACAGTTAGAGAATGTAATCCACAGGGCCCAACTGTCCCTGTGGATATTCCGAAGAATCTGTGGAAATAACTGGGGAACAAACCCCCAACAGATGTACTGGCTCTATTTAGTAGTTATCAGACCGATGAAAACATATGGAGCCATAGTATGCTGGCCTAAGGCACTTCGTGGTATCGCGAGGACCAAACTGGCTCAGCTACAGAGACAAGATTGTTCCATGATAACGGGCGCAATAAGCACCGCTTCATCAGCCTATCTGGATGTCCTCCTAAACATTCCACCTCTTCACTTGGTTGGAGAAGGAGGCTAGGCGGACAACGTACAGATTAAAACAAACGGCCGACAGCATGCCGAAGGAAATCGGTATGGGAGGATCCAGATTCCTCGCTGACATTGAGAGTCATGAGGTTCTGGGAATGATCTCAGACTTGATGCCTACAAAGATCAGTAGAGATCTGTCTCTCAAGACCGTCCTTCCAGAAAGGGAGGACTCGGAACGAAACCAAACGACCCTATGGAGGGCCGATCTCTGCTGGTAAACTGACGGCTGCAAAACCGATAGGGGGCAGGAGCCGGCGCATATGGGAGCAAAACCGATGCTAGATTATCAACTAGCCTCAGAAAGTACGTAACCATACATCAGACAGAAGTGTATGCGATCTAGATGTGTGCAGGGAAATTATACAAAATCAGTGCACACACAAATCGGTAAAAATATACTCAGATAGCCAAGCTGCAATAAAGGCACCTGGTTCCTACCATTGCAATTCAAAAAGTGTATGGAGTTGTAAATCTGCCCTCAACGAACTGGGCAGTTGCAATGAAGTATCGCTGGTCTGGATACCGGGTCACTCGGATCATGATAGCAATGTAGCAGCCGACGCGCTTGCATGGGGTGGTTCCCAGGAGGACTTTATCGGACCAGAACATGTGCTGTGGATATCATCATGCACAGCAAAACGCACCTTAAAGACCTGACAGACAGATAGAATGACAATCCAGCAATGGCAAAATCTGCCAGGATTAGCTCACTCTAAGGCCTTCATAAATGGCTTGCCAGAGTCAAGTCAAAAACTTCTAGAGCTAAACAGACAACGACTGAGTACTCTAGTCGGCCTGTATACAGGACATTGCCTCTTTCGTGACCACATGCACCGAATTGGTGTCGGTCAGGAAACTTAGTGCCGACTGTGTATGGAGACTGTCGAACCAGCAGAGCACGTGCTCTTTGGCAAGACAAAGCTTGCACCAGAAGATCTGGATTAACTTTCGCCCACAAAGATTATCGACCTCTGCAGGAGTCTGGCTTTGTTGTGCGAAATATAAGACTATTAGGCGTGAACCACAATATACCTTATGACTTAGTCACAATTTAACCTAAACTAACCTAACTTAATGGCTTCTGATACTATCAGACCTATGCTGGGAGCTAAAGCAGAAAGCCCTCAGAGATAGACATAAAAGAATTAATGAAAGTTACCTCGTAGGAAACAAGAATGACACAAGTAAAGTTCCATACGCCCTAGAAGTTAAGAACGGTAAGTGAGACAAGTAAGTTCTAAATATTCCATCAGATGAGAGTACATGGAATTTGAGAAAGTTGAACTAAACCAGTCAAACTTCATACGTTCTAGCAATATGGAAGCACTTAAGCAAAACAAACCAAACTCTGTACAATCAAGAAGATGGCGGAAAATGGAATTTGAGAAAGTTTAACAAAACCGTTCAAGTTCCATAGGTCCTAGCAAAGTCCCTCCACAAATAAGATACTTATGATCACTATAGATACATTGTATTTGCAGTGGCCGATTTTTCATAGGAGGCTGAATCATTAGGCTAAGTTTAAAACATTTCTAAACAACGACTCTTTGTCGAGATTTAAACAAAATTACGTGAAGGCGCGATCTTTAAATGGTTCTAGCTTCGTTGCGAAGAATTTTTAAATGTAGATGATTTATGTTAATTCCATAGTATAAAATTATGTTGCTTCTTAGAAGGTTATCTACTAGCACTCACGACAGGTCACTAATGTTACATCGTCAAGCTTTGAAAGTATATTAATTTTTAATTTCTGAAGACAGATATCTAACGAAATCGTTATTTCCAGAACATGTCGAGTTCGGAGAGTTCCGAGGACATGGAGAGGTGGCACTCGGTGTTCGCGGCGGTGACGGACAGCGAGCTGCGATTTTACGAAAGCGCTCCTTGGTCTGGAGAAGCGTGGCGAGCACCTGCCGAAGCATATTCGCTGATAGCCACAAGACTAGTTGGGTCAGGGAAGAAGGCTGAACTACCGGAGTTCAGCATACGCTGCGCAACTGTCGAGGGAGTCATAACACACAGTCTTAGGGCGGAGACCCACAGGGATCTAGCCGGATGGGCCAAAGCTTTAGTCAATGGAAGTCATGCCAGTGCTGTCACGCAGAGGGAACTTGTCTGTCGTAAGTAGAATAATCTCTATGATTACTTATTTAAATATTATCCTTCTAGTGAATTTTCGTTAAGAAAATTGAGCGCGAATTAGGGCCTTTGGAACCCATATCCAGAGTCAGTTAAAAAGTATATATATATATATATATATATATATATATATATATATATATATATATATATATATATATATATATATTTGTGTGTGTGATTCAACCGATAACTCAAAAAATGCTTCACTGATTTGGACCAAATTTGGGAATTAACCTCATTTTGTTAATGGCTTGGATGAGTTCGTTCATCAGATATTAACGCCCAATTTTTCTTAACAAAAAAAATGTGGTGGCTCCACTAACTTACCTTATAAACGTGTCGTTTGAAATCGGTTGTTTTCCTGAGCGTCTGAAGACGGCCATTGTCGTCTCTCTTTTTAAGAAGGGAGATCCACGTCTTTTGGAAAACTACAGGGCGATTGCGCTGCTTTCGTTTTTTTTTTTTTCTAAGATCTTTGAGAAGGCATTTCTGCTAAGACTCAGGTCGTTTTTGGAGAGATACAATTTGCTGTCTCCGTGCCAATTTGGCTTTCGTGGGCAGCTGTCAACTCAGGATGCCGTGCTTAGCACTTACCTGACAGTCTTGGATTACATAAATAGTGGGTCCAAGTCCGCCGGGTTGTTCTTTGACATTTCGAAAGCGTTTGATGCGGTCAACCATTCCCTTTTATTGCAAAAGTTGGAGCATTATGGCATAAGAGGAAAGGAATATTTATGGCTAAAAAGCTACCTGTCTGGGAGAAGTCAGGCTGTCAGGATACGACAGGCAGGTAAGAACTATATGTCTGGATTTTCATCCGTGTCGAGCGGCATGCCGCAAGGCAGCATATTGGGCCCTATTTTGTTTACAATTTTTCTTAACGATATTGTGTATGATTTCCAACAATACCACTTAACTTTATACGCAGATGACACCACTGCTGCAATCTTAGGGGAAAGTTTTGAAGAGCGTTGTGCTGCAGCTAATGTGTGTGTCTCAGGTGTCAGCCTGATGTTCGCGAAATGGTCTGGTTCTTAACACGCAGAAGACTGAAATGCTTCTTTTTTCTCTGGTGGGTATGCATCCGAATCTGAGCGTATATGTGAGATCTGATAACGGTTCAATAAGACAGGACACAGCTGCAGCTGAGGGATTCCTTGAGTACTCAGGCGTTGTTGACATGCTACTATGGTAGTGTCAACGGGCTCCTGGCATATGGTGTGCTGTCTTGGGGCGGCTGTGTGTATCTGGGGAAGGTTCTGTTGATGCAGAAGAGAATTGTCCACACCATGTTTGGCCGTTTTCCGCATCTTGTAGACCATTATTTATACGGTATGGCATTTTAACAGTGACGTGCCTCTATATGCTTGATGCGCTTTGTTATGTCAGAAAAATTATTGCAATTTTTAGTACCTGCGGCAATATTACAGCGTATGAAACAAGACAGGCTAAGGATTTGTATGTTCCCCCTTATAGATTCGCACAGATTAATCGGGCACTTCGCAACACTGCAATACGCTTATATAATCATTTACCTGACAGCGTCAAAAATTTGAGCAGCCTCAGGCAATTTAAGCTTGCTTTAAAACAGTGTTTTTAGAGAGCATTCTTTTTATTGTGTGGACGAATATTTTAATTTTAAATTTCAGCGTTGATAAGATGTTTTTGTGTTTTGACTATTTCTGATATCTTGTAGAGATCTATGAGGCAGTAATAAATAAATAAAATAAATAAATCTTTTTTATATCGAATTCTTTGGCTCGGATGCAGTGTCCATTCGCCTAGTTTTCCTCTCTTATGTCCCTATTCATTACACATGTAAAGCCAGACCCCAGACTGTCTCTGATACATATTTTTAACAATCCTAGAATCTGGTTGCTACCCGTTTACATTTCCATGTGCAATTTAGAGTTATGGATGAAAAACTGTTTCGTATTGCGTACCAAAAAATGTGTACCTACCCTATGTACATACACGTGTGCATACAGGGTGAGGCGCCAAGAGTTTCTGTTAGGAGCTTCTCAATAACCAAATCTTGTTTAATTCGGAAAATTTCGATTCTTTAGGTTATCAGAGCTCTAATTAGAGCGAAATGGGTCTGCGGTTCTAATTGTGGTGAGAATGCATGTAGCCTTACATACTTTTCCCCTATATTAGGGTAGAAATGGGCCAGGGCTGCCAATTTACTAAATTGTTAGTTGGTTGTATACAATCTATGTTTTTTAACACTTTGTGTTATTTGGAGCTGGCGTGACAACATACTACTTGGTTCCGCAACGAGGTGGCGGCACGTGCTTCGTGTCTTATATCTCACTTAGTGTTGGAAGGCTGGCTACCATAACCGTATTACTTTATAGGTGTATTTTCGGAGCAATTAGTATGCCGTACTGACGAGCTCTAATTAGAGCGAAACCGGTCTGCGGTTCTAATTGCGGTGAGAATGCATCTAGCCTTACATACTTTGTCCCTGTATTAAGGTATAAATTGGCCAGGGCTGACAATTTACTTAATTGTTACTTGGTGGTATACAGTCTCTATTTTTTAACACTGTATTATTTGGAGCTGCCGTGACAACATACTACTTGGTTCCGCAACGAGGTGACGGCACGTGCTTCGTGTCTTATATCTCACTTAGTGTTGGAAGGCTGGCTGCCGTAGCCATATTACTTTATAGGTGTATTTTCGCTGCAATTCGTATGCCGTACTAACGAGCACTAATTACAGCGAAACCGGTCTGCGGTTCTAATTGTGGTGAGAATGCATCTAGCCTTACATACTTTGTGTTCCGCAACGAGGTGGCGGCACGTGCTTCTTGTCTTATATCTCACTTAGTGTTGAAAGGCTGGCTACCATAACCGTATTACTTTATAGGTGTATTTTCGCTGCAATTAGTATACCGTACTGACGAGCTCTAATCAGAGCGAAACCGGTCTGCTATTCTAATTGTGGCGAGAAGGCATCTAGACTTATCTGCAGCAATACCTCCTTTAAACCCAGTCTACCTCGCACAACACGCATATTCGCCCCAGGTCCCGTAACTTTATTAGGAGTTGCTTCCAAGAAATTTGTCTTGTGCTTTATGCTTTGAAGGTGGTTGTATCCATACACAAGTGAAAGGACAACCCCCCGTGTTTTTGAGTGAGGGGGCAGAAACCTTCTTAGTCCTGGGGGTTCTTTTTCCCCGTCTGCATGCATACAATCACCCTCAATGCACGAACCACAGGAACTTTTTCCATGTTCAGCTTTCTAGTGTATTTATGGTTGAGTATATTTCCTGTTCATCAATTTTTTTGTTTCAGTTTTGTATCCAAACTACTGTATAAATATTTATGTTAGAGATCATGTTTTTGCTTGCCCGTCTTTACCTTATTTTTTGAAGAACCTCGGTGGTTCAGGGGTAAGAACGTGTGCCTCTGAACCGAAGGGTACTGGGTTCGATCCCAGGGTACCCTTTCACTTGTTCAGTACAAACTGTAACATTAACATCAACCGAGGTTCTGGCATTGTATTTGAGCAAGTTGAATGTCTGTAGGTTCCGCCCTTCGGAGGGGGCATAAAGCCGTCGATCCCGTGTCCATGCGATGTTGGGCACGTTAAAGATCCCTACCCTCTTTACAGAAAGGCAGGGGTTCGCCAAAATTTTCGGGATAGTGAGGTGAAACTGCTCCCTGGCGTCGGTAATTGACCATAGTCGCGGAAATAGGCCGACGTTAAAGAAACAAAACACACACACCTTATTTTTTACTGTTCCTAATTAAATAAAGTGATTTTTATAACTTTTAATATGAGGCTGAATCACTAATATATATATATATATATATATATATATATATATATATATATATATATATATATATATATATATATATATATATATATATATAAGAGCTCTCGTTAAGCAGCCTCTGTGGTCCAGGGATAAGAACGTGTGCCACTGGACACCAGGTTCTCCCGGGTTCAGTTCCCAGTACAAACGTCAAATTATTTTTCAGTACATACTCTAAATTGACATCAACCGAGGTTCTGGCATTATGTGTAAGCAAGATGAGTGTCTGCCATTCCGCCCTTCGAAGGGGACATTAAGCCGTCGGTTCCGTGTACCATGCGATTAAAGCACATTAAAGACCCCTATGCTCCTTATAGAAAAGAAGGGATTCGAAATAATTCCCAGGATAGTGAGGTGAAACTGCTCCCTGGCGTCGATAAATGGCCAGAGTCGCGGAAATAGACCGACGTTAAAAAACATTGTTATGGCCAAAACTGGACATACGTCATTTTCCGATAATTATCTACTGTAGCGAATAAGATATTGAGGACACCTAACTGATTATCTATTAATTAATGATATTGTCATGTTGAACAATTTATTTATACTATCTCTACTGCAACAAGGAAAATGTGAGGGGGTAAATTAAAACGACGATATCTCGCAGAACGAGATAAAACTGAAGAAAAACTCTGGACGCAGCAAGTGCGTTATGGAAGTGAATTTTCATAAAAATGTTTTTAATTACAAATATATTGCTCTAATACGAACAGGTAGCAATTTGGTTACCGGTATAACCTATATAGTAGGAACAATGTACCATATTTTATCAAAATAATTATTTGAAAATGTACAAAAATTTTCCGAAAATAAACTTTAAATGTTTCCGAGAAAACTGGTCTCCTAGCCAAAGAACCTTAGGTTAATAGCAAAATGAGTTAACGAAATTTGTAACATATAATGAAAATTCGCAACCAAAAAGCCCTTGCTGCGTTTATCAAAAAAAATTTCGAAAATAAAGTTAAATGTTGGTTTCCTAACCAACAAAACCTACGTTAATAGCAAATTGAGTTATTGAAATTTGAAGGATTTAATGAAAATTTGCTACCAAAACGCACTTACTGCGTCCAGATTTTTTTTGTTACAAACATGCATCATATTTCGATAAAAAATGCTAAAATACAGTAACGAATTTGTTCTACGAAAATTAGTTAAAAATTATAGACCGTTAAACCATAAACTTCACTAAACCTACAGCGAAAGCATCAACTTAACTAAACTGACAGCCAAAGCATCAGAGAAAGGGTCTACTTGAAATAAATTTTCTGTAAATGTTTTAGTAAAATGAAGGGCAATGACGGTTGAATCTGAAACTTTGAATCACCAACGACTTATGGGCCACCCTGTAGTTGTAAAAATATTTAAGATGTAGCTCAAGACACCCTATAATTAATGTATACATTTTTTTTTTCGTATCTTGCCTAATAACGGATATATTGGGCTTTAAAGATTTTTTACGAAAATTCGATAAAAATGATATACAATTAACCGATAAACTCTATAGCCAACACTACTGCCAAAGTATCAGTGAAAGGGTCTATTTTAAATGAATTCTCTGGGAATATTTTAGTAAAATGAAGAACAATGTCGATTGAAACTAAGACTTCAGGCTTTGTAAAACATTTTTCTTGAGACATTTTCCTTGCATAGCTCATATTATTTTCAGGTTCATTGCCTAAATATTACCAATTTTGACGTTTAAAATCGCGACTTTTGACGTTTTGAGGAAAACCCAAATTTATTTGTCTTTAAATGCCTGTAACTTTTTTTTCCTTTAACCTACAGAGCTAAATTTTGGTAGGTAAGTTACCTATAATGATATAAACCCGCGTACCTTGGTTGTAATTTGGTTGCCCTTACTTTATTATTTCCGGAGATATAATTCTTTTTCGAAAGAAAACAACATTTTCCGGGAAAACTTCGGCGGATTTTCCTGGATAACGAACTTGTCCAAGCCACTTACAAAAGGAGGGTACTCAGCAAGTTTTATCAAAATCGGACCATTATTTTTTTAGTTATAGGTGTGACACATAAATATATAAACATATATATAGAAACTGACCCCTGCTATTTGTTCCAGGGGGCCTAAGTAACGCTCATTTGAATAAATTTTCCAAAATTCAAAAGTCGGGATCTCATTAGTGATTTTTTTTAAAGAAAATTTACTAAAAAAGCTAGCTTAAGGTTTTGAGGGGAAAACGAAGGAGATAGGGACACGAGGGCAAATTGTAACCCCGGTTGCACACAGACTTGCTTATGGATTCTATGAAAATTTGAACGCAAGTAAGACCTGTAGCAGTAAAGAATTATTGTAAACAGCTATTGGTAATGTTACTATAAAAAAATAAGCCCTGTGTATCCGAAGACTACCTAAAGTAATGGAAATGTATAATTCTGTAGGCCCACAAGCGTTATGTATACAATTTGCAAAACCATATGTATTATCTTTGTGAGAGCGAAGTGTTAGGGAAAGAATAATGAAATAAAACAACAGAGGCAAGTTGGGCATCAGATTAAAGGATTTGATTAATTGAAATTTGTTTTGTGTAGGCAGAAATTTAATTTAAACTTAATTCGTGGTATTATTTTAGCTGATAAGAGTAAAGTTATAATATATTTGATTTACATTAACTCGCATGTTACACCGAGATTTGCTTCCTTTATATTTAAGCAAAACTATTACTGTGTATTTTTTACTCGCAGCAACAATAATTAAAATGTATTGAATTAAATAGTCGAGAAAGAGTCTTGTAAGGCTAGAAAGTTAAAGAAAAAAATTGAATAAACAATTTTAATATGAAAAAGTTCGGGACGCAGCAAGTGCGTTATAGTAGTGAATTTTCCTAAGAATTGTAAACTATTAGTAAGATATACTATTAAAACGAATTCTCTAAATTTAAATGGACCTTGGAGGTCGGTTTCAGAGTCCCAGTTTGCGGTTATTTGAAAAAATGTATGTTTTATTCAGTTATCGGTTGGATATATGATATATACAATTATTTCTGTAGTGATTGGAGTGTTAAGTTTCTCTGTGTCTTCAACTGTGGAATTCATTGGCTAAAAGGGCGAGTTATTTGGTGAGATTTATACCATTAGAGAGTTTAAAAAATTGTCTATATATCTTCAAATAGCGTCATTTCTATACAACCTAAAAGAATAGTTTAACGATAGAGAATGCATGAGATTCGTATAATATTAGCAGAATATTTGGATGTTGTTATCTTGTAGACAGATTACTGGTGACAGATAAGATATTCGTACATTTTAATTTAAAACTAAATAAACAGAAGAGATATAGAATGCCTGAATTGAATGGAGAAATATCAAATAGAGAACTGCTTGAGAGCCTGGGTAAAAGACTAGATATTTTAGAGAATAATCTCTTAGAAAGACTAGAAACTTATGATAAAAAGCTAAAACAGCTGGAAAGGCAGAACGAATTGCTAGAGAATAAGATAGAATACCTTGAACGGAGAGACAAGCGGAACAATATTGTTGTAAATGGAATAGATCACGTTGAATATGACGGAAAGGATTTGAGAGAATTCATTGTTAAAAAAATTGAGGGTCAACTTGATATCGAACTGGGCTTACAGGCCGTCGATGGGGTGCACATTGTTGGCAAAAGAGATAGCGCGAATAGGCCCATAATAGTGGAGTTTACGTTGTCTTCTTATAAGAAATTAGTGTTTGCTAACATCAAGAAGTTGAAAAATTCTAGAGTATATATAAGCAACGATATAACATCGAGTCAACAGAGGGAACAATACATCCTCAGAAGCCACTTACGACTGGCAAGGTCTAAAGGGTTTAAAGCCTACATAAAGCGGGGTTCACTATACGTTAACGATAGTGTATATAAACCTAGTGAGCTCGAGGACATAGAGAGAGAGGAGAAGTCGGCTGTGGAACAGACTCAATCAAGTAGCGCGCCATCAACACCGATCGTCGCAAGACAGGCCATACAGGTGGCTGGGGGTTCATCGAGGGATAGGACACCCACTGCAACTAAGAAGCAAATTATGTGAAGATAATAGATTATAAGAAACTTAAAGCGGATTTAATCAAGGAGGAGTGGACCGATATGCGTCAGCATATCAGTGCCGACGACGCGGCCAAATCATTTGTGGACCAGCTGCGGTTGCGCATTGCTAGATGTACGATTATGAGACGGAAAACTCGAAAAACCTATTCAAGGAATCCTTGGATAACTAAGGCTCTGATAAAGTCAATACAGACTAAGAACAAGATGTACAGGATGACAAAGAAGAGTCGCGACGACGTGGAGTTACAGGAGAGATACAAAGAATACAGAAACTCCTTGACGGGGATTATCAGAGCGGCAAAAGCTTCCTATTATAGACAGGCAATACGGAACAGTGCCAACAGTTCAAAAGCTGTCTGGAGGACAGTGGATGATTTTTGTGGATCCAAGGAGAGGACGCGAAACCGGATAGAGGTGATCACGGTAGATGGTCAGCGATACTGTGACCAAAAGTTTATCGCCAACGCATTTAATGGGTACTACAGAGAAGTGGGTGGAAGACTAGCAGCCGAAGTTTCCAAACAGAGTCTATTTGCTGTTCAGACAAATGAACGTACAATCGAGAACAGCATGTATATCGATGAGATAACAGAGAGCGAAGTGAAAGAGAAGATACTTGAACTGAAGGAAAAAAGGGCACCGGGTTACGATGGACTGGAGGCTAGAGTGCTAAGGACAATCTGCGAAAGATAACGCGACCACTTACTTACCTGTTCAACAAGTGTATATGTGAAGGGACATTTCCAGAAAAGTTCAAAATCGGTATCATTTCCCCCATTTTTAAGAGGAGTGATCCCACTGAAATGGGCAATTATAGGCCGATAACATTTATATCTAATATAGCAAAGATATTCGAAAAAGTATTAAAATTTAGAATAGTGTGGAGTGTTAAGTTTCTCTGTGTCTTCAACTGTGGAATTCATTGGCTAAAAGGGCGAGTTATTTGGTGAGATTTATACCATTAGAGAGTTTAAAAAATTGTCTATATATCTTCAAATAGCGTCATTTCTATACAACCTAAAAGAATAGTTTAACGATAGAGAATGCATGAGATTCGTATAATATTAGCAGAATATTTGGATGTTGTTATCTTGTAGACAGATTACTGGTGACAGATAAGATATTCGTACATTTTAATTTAAAACTAAATAAACAGAAGAGATATAGAATGCCTGAATTGAATGGAGAAATATCAAATAGAGAACTGCTTGAGAGCCTGGGTAAAAGACTAGATATTTTAGAGAATAATCTCTTAGAAAGACTAGAAACTTATGATAAAAAGCTAAAACAGCTGGAAAGGCAGAACGAATTGCTAGAGAATAAGATAGAATACCTTGAACGGAGAGACAAGCGGAACAATATTGTTGTAAATGGAATAGATCACGTTGAATATGACGGAAAGGATTTGAGAGAATTCATTGTTAAAAAAATTGAGGGTCAACTTGATATCGAACTGGGCTTACAGGCCGTCGATGGGGTGCACATTGTTGGCAAAAGAGATAGCGCGAATAGGCCCATAATAGTGGAGTTTACGTTGTCTTCTTATAAGAAATTAGTGTTTGCTAACATCAAGAAGTTGAAAAATTCTAGAGTATATATAAGCAACGATATAACATCGAGTCAACAGAGGGAACAATACATCCTCAGAAGCCACTTACGACTGGCAAGGTCTAAAGGGTTTAAAGCCTACATAAAGCGGGGTTCACTATACGTTAACGATAGTGTATATAAACCTAGTGAGCTCGAGGACATAGAGAGAGAGGAGAAGTCGGCTGTGGAACAGACTCAATCAAGTAGCGCGCCATCAACACCGATCGTCGCAAGACAGGCCATACAGGTGGCTGGGGGTTCATCGAGGGATAGGACACCCACTGCAACTAAGAAGCAAATTATGTGAAGATAATAGATTATAAGAAACTTAAAGCGGATTTAATCAAGGAGGAGTGGACCGATATGCGTCAGCATATCAGTGCCGACGACGCGGCCAAATCATTTGTGGACCAGCTGCGGTTGCGCATTGCTAGATGTACGATTATGAGACGGAAAACTCGAAAAACCTATTCAAGGAATCCTTGGATAACTAAGGCTCTGATAAAGTCAATACAGACTAAGAACGAGATGTACAGGATGACAAAGAAGAGTCGCGACGACGTGGAGTTACAGGAGAGATACAAAGAATACAGAAACTCCTTGACGGGGATTATCAGAGCGGCAAAAGCTTCCTATTATAGACAGGCAATACGGAACAGTGCCAACAGTTCAAAAGCTGCCTGGAGGACAGTGGATGATTTTTGTGGATCCAAGGAGAGGACGCGAAACCGGATAGAGGTGATCACGGTAGATGGTCAGCGATACTGTGACCAAAAGTTTATCGCCAACGCATTTAATGGGTACTACAGAGAAGTGGGTGGAAGACTAGCAGCCGAAGTTTCCAAACAGAGTCTATTTGCTGTTCAGACAAATGAACGTACAATCGAGAACAGCATGTATATCGATGAGATAACAGAGAGCGAAGTGAAAGAGAAGATACTTGAACTGAAGGAAAAAAGGGCACCGGGTTACGATGGACTGGAGGCTAGAGTGCTAAGGACAATCTGCGAAAGATAACCCGACCACTTACTTACCTGTTCAACAAGTGTATATGTGAAGGGACATTTCCAGAAAAGTTCAAAATCGGTATCATTTCCCCCATTTTTAAGAGGAGTGATCCCACTGAAATGGGCAATTATAGGCCGATAACATTTATATCTAATATAGCAAAGATATTCGAAAAAGTATTAAAATTTAGAATAGTGTCTTTTATTACAAAATATGAATTGTTATCCGATCGCCAGTTTGGATTCCGCGAGGGACGATCTACTGAGGATGCCATGGCATTTCTTACTTCAAAACTCTATGACAGTCTGGATAAGAGCCGGCCAACCTTATGTGTATTTCTGGACCTAGCGAAGGCGTTCGATACGGTGTCCCACCCAAAATTGCTAGCTAAACTGCATAGAACTGGATTTCGGGGGAAAATATTTGATTTGCTTAAGAGCTACATAACCGACCGCAAACAATGTGTGAAAATAGGAAATAGCTTTAGCTGCTATGAACAGGTGGAGTGTGGAGTTCCACAGGGCACGGTGTTGGGGCCTTTGCTGTTCAACATGTACATGAATGACATGCTTCTCTTACCGTCAAAAGGAGAGATCGTCAGTTATGCTGACGATACGGCTATTTTGTACACCGCCTCGGATTGGTTATCTCTGAAACAGGAAGCAGAGACAGATTTAAAAACATTAAAAACATGGTTTAACCAAAACCTATTGTCCATAAACTGGGACAAAACTAAGTACATGCCATTCAGTTCATATGCCAGTGGAATGCCAAGACTGGGGAACTTGTCTGTAGGTTCTGATCAGATAGGTGAAGCAAGGAATATACAATATCTGGGCTTGAATATTGACTGTCATCTGAGATGGGACAGGCAGACAAATCAAGTAATACAGAAACTGAGGAGCTTCCTTTCGAAGTTTAAGAGACTAAAGCAATTTCTGGAAGTCACTTACCTTAAGACTATTTACTTTGCTCTCATTCAGTCGCAGCTTTTATACGGCATATTAGCGTGGGGAAGCGCATCAGAAACATACTTGAGAAAGGTAGGAACAACTCAGAGGTGGATATTAAAAATTATATATGGCAGAAACATCACCTACCCCAGTGATGCGCTATACTCGGAGGCTGGAGTAATGGATGTGCGGAAACTGTACTGTCGTGCTATCTTACTGTATATTTACAGACACAAAGGTGCTGTTAATTTTGCAGAACATGCATACTCTACGAGGTACAAAAATATTGTCACGAAAAAGTACAGGGCGGAGAAAAGGATTGGCCAGCGTAGTTTTGTGTATATTGGTTTGAGACTCTTTGATACCCTGCCCCTTGATATAAGATCTACGAATTCTTATAGGCTTTATAAAAAAAGGATTCAACTATGGCTGTTTAATACACCGAGGAGTGTTAACGGTCGGGTGGTTGCCTTCTCTTAATTGTCGACCCTTCTAGTAGATCTTGATTTTAATCGATCATTGTGTGCATGTGTGCTACTATGGATGTGTCTGAGACTACGTGTGTGTGTGCGTGTGTGTAGGTGTGCGTGTGTGTGTGAGAAGGAAGGTCTGAAGTTCACGAACGAGCGCGCACGAGCAAGTATGTATGTGAATGGATGAAATATAACTGAGTATGAATTGACCACAGATTACTGAGTGAGTCTGTATTTCTGGGTTTTTAAAGTATTTATACCTTTTTTATTTTCTGTCTCTCTTTTTGCGGAGGGAGTCGTTGAGTTTTGTGGCGATGTCGATTGATCAATGGTCGGGGATGGCCGGATGCAGCTCTAAAATGTTGGATTATTGTGGTTATGTTGTTGTTGTTTTTTTCGAGGGTATTTTATCTCCGGACTGTCAATTACTCTGGGTTTTACTTCCTTGACAGTCATAATTCTGTTGTGTGTTGTGTTTTGTATGCTGTGGGCATGTGGAGTTGGTTTTGCTGTTTTTCACTTTTATTAATTGTAGAACGCGGCCACAAAGTGTTTAATTTATGATACTCTACACTAATATTAAGATAGTTTTTTGTGTTGTATTTTTCAGTTTGATTATCATGTCGCATAGACATTTTCGCTAACAAGCAAGTTTGCTTCTGTGAAGATGTCTAAGGCTTATAACTATTAAGATCATTGTTAACTGATTACTTTTGAATGTACGACATGCGCGTTTATTGATTTGGTAATAACTTCTTTGTATTGAATGTTAATTCTATATTTTTATATTGTGTATATTTATTTGGTAACCTTTTGTATTTGATTGTAAATGTTTGTAACAACCTATCAATAAACCTTATTATTATTATTATTATTATTATACATACATATATATATATATATATATATATATATATATATATATATATATATATATATATATATATATATAAACATTTTAACTGACCTTGGAAATGGGTTCCAGAGACCCTAATTCGTGCTCATTTGAGGATATTTTCCGAAAGTCTCACCGTCGATACCTCTCTATTAGTGAATTTTCTTGATGAAAATTCACTAAAACATGGCAAATTTCAATTATATTCTAGACAGAATAATCGATAGTTACGTTGTGAAATATTTATTTGTTGACAGCTAATAATAATGAGTGAAGGTCTTAGAACCCCTCTTCTATACCTACTTATATACAGTGTGGAACAGCCAAATGGAATAAATTCGATAACGGATAAATGAGGACGTGTTGGGAAAAACGCTTGGACACGTCGATTTGTATTTTTAACTGCGCATCTTTTTCAAGAAAAAAAAATTATTTAGGGTGCGTCATGTGACAGTGGCCAATACCAACTTTCTTATTTTAAATACAAGCCCCTGTATATTATTAATTTTTTGGATTCTTCAGAAAATTCTAGACATAATTCATGTACAATGTCCTATACCTATCTTCAACTGTTTCGGAAATATTAAGTATTTTCAGATTTATTACAAAAATTAACATTAAAAATAGAAAATTATTTTATTTCACAAATTCTAATAAGAAATACTGATTATTTCTTAATAATTTAAAAAAACAAAAAAAAATTAATGTCAATGTAGTAAATGTTCAAAATGCTCGCCACGAACATCTTGGCAACATGCTAATCTGGTATAGAAATGTCTTCTAACATTACTCAACATCTCAGGCGTGACTGATCTAATCGCAAGCGTGATTCGTCTTTTTAAGTCATCTAAGTTGAGGGGCTTAGTTTTGTATACAATACTTTTGACATATCCCCACAAAAAGTAGTCTAATAGCGACAGATCAGGAGATCGTGCTGGCCATTCTATCGATCCGCGCCTCCCTATCCACCGATTTGGAAAAATTTGGTTCAGGTACTGCCGGACATTGATTTGGTAATGGGGCGGTGCTCCATCTTGCTGAAACCATATTTTATTGGCAGGAACTTGTGGGTTTGCTGGATCTGGATATAAGTTTGTCAAAGTTGGCACGACATTATTTTGGAGCAGTTCTAAATATTTATCCCCATTCAAGTTGCCATCAATGAAAAAGGGACCTACGATATGATTTCCAACAATTCCTGCCCAAACATTAACTTTTTCAGGATATTGCGTATGTTCCTCTCTCATCCAATGAGGATTCTCATTAGACCAATAGCGGCAATTTTGACGATTAACATGACCGTGAAGTGTAAATGTGCTCTCATCAGAAAACAAAACATCTTCTAATTGGATCACATTGTTATCTAACATTGCCATCATTTGTTCACAAAAATACGTTCTCCTATCGAAATCGTCCTCCATGAGCTCCTGAGTTGGTATCATTTTATAGGGATGCATTTTACTTTCCTTTAATGTTCGAAAAATTGCTGTGTGGCTAACGTTGAATAGTTGGGCTGCTTGTCGACCAGAAGTATGTGGGTTTTCTTGAAACTCAAGCGTAATATCCAATTTCGTATCATCACTTACTGCATTGGCAGCTACTTTTTTTATCTGTCTCACATGACCAAGCTCGCGAAACTGCTTTTCTATTTTGCTAATTGTTCCTTGGGATACAGGCGGCAAATTTGGAAATTTTTCGTGAAATAAGCGAGACACTTCCATCTGTGTCCGTGTGTTATCTCCATAACCAATCATTTGTAGAATGGTTATTTTGTGCATTTCTGTTAAATGAACCATTTTTCTGATATTATTACGTACAGTTAACGAAATTCAAACGACAATAGCACTGACACTAATCACTACTGTCATGCAGGCAGACAACAAGTTGCTAAGGCTACGAGTTTTATACGAACAGAAAGAAAACTGTTTTTGTTTTTGTTTCATTTCATATCAGTAAAAAGAAACGCACGAATGGTTTTTGTTTACTTTCTCATTATCAAGAGCTGAATGGGAAATAAGTATTGAATGCAATGTAGCGAATTTGTGAAATAAAATAATTTTCTATTTTTAATGTTAATTTTTGTAATAAATCTGAAAATACTTAATATTTCCGAAACAGTTGAAGATAGGTATAGAACATTGTACATGAATTATGTCTAGAATTTTCTGAAGAATCCAAAAAATTAATAATATACAGGGGCTTGTATTTAAAATAAGAAAGTTGGTATTGGCCACTGTCACATGACGCACCCTATATAATTTTTTTTTCTTGAAAAAGATGCGCAGTTAAAAATACAAATCGACGTGTCCAAGCGTTTTTCCCAACACGCCCTCATTTATCCGTTATCGAATTTATTCCATTTGGCTGTTCCACACTGTATATACATATATAAAATATGAACTGACCCCAGATATGTGTTCTAAAGGGCCTAGTTAGCGCTCATTTGAAGAAATTTTCAAAAGTCGGGATCTCCTCATTAGTGAAATTTTTTTAAGAAAATTATTTAAAAAGTGATAATCACATAATATGTTATTCCATTATTGACATATTCATTTGGGGTGGCGACATGGTCTGAAACTTAGTAAAATCGCTACCATAACACACTTGATACGTCAGGGATTTTTATTTCTTAACAAACCTATGGTTAATGTCAGTTTTTATCACATTTTCACTTCGTCTGAAGCACTATAACTGCAACCTTCAAAGCACCTTATTTGCGTCAACAGCTGCGATAAAAAGCATGGTAATTTTATAATTATTATGAATTCTCTTTTACCCCGCCAAATTTTACACAAAACGTTCTTTTTGCTTGCCGACAACAAAGAAATAATTTCCACTCATTTAATAAGTAGGCCAATTCTGGCTTCATCTCGCTTTCTGCTGGGAAGAAGTATGCATAGAGAAGCTGAAAGGCAAGGAAATTTCATTTAAACTTGTAGTTAAGTTTTCGTTCATATTGAATAAAGCCATGTTGTTTTTATTTTGGTGCAATGCAGCTTCTGGATCTGAAGTTATTACGAAAAGAGAATGAACTATGTTGTAAATTTAAATTTTAGATAAAGTAAGTTAGGATTTTTACTAAAATGTTTTTTATTTCTACGAGAGTATACTGATATCTAGTCAGTCTGCAAACTTTTCAGTAAGCACAATAGACAATTTGCATGGATTTTTTATTAAACGAATTGTACATTTTCCTAATAGTTTTTCATACGTAGAACATTAGTTCATGCATGAAAATACCAAAAAACATATGTAGTGGACAGACAAAGACTTTTAAAATAAAAAATTCAAATTATTATCATGTGAGCGCGAACGTTCTGCTATTGATCGTGACGTAGTTGGATAGTAAATAAATATCGTTTTACATTTGCCTTATGGTATGATTTTTTTTAATAAAACTTTATTTACAAAATAAACCGTACATTGTCGAAATCAATACACAAAAAGTTCGGAACGCAGCAAGTGCGTTATGGTAGTGAAGTTGTGGAATGTAATTTCGGTAAATTTACAGTTTACTGCACGGAGGGTTTTTAGGAAAATATTTTCAGAAACATGCTTAGAACCCTCCTTGGATGCACAAGCCACAAGGCAAATTTGTTGCAAACAACACTCAAGAAAGTTAAGGGACCAAGAATGAATAGGGGTGCTGGACGGGGAGGAAATATGAAGGGAAAATGCTAAAAAAAAATATTTAGTCGGACTTTGAAAAGATGCGTTTTTCACATTTTACAGCAATACCTCCTTTAAACCCTGTCTACCGCGCACCGCATCCATATTCGCCCAGGTCCAGTAACTTTCTTCGGGGTTCCTCCCAACAAATTTTTCTTGTGCTTTATGCTTTGCAGGTAGTTGTATGCATGCACCCCCCGTGTTTTTGGTTGAGGGGGCAGAAACCCTCTTCGACCTGGGGGTTCTTCTTCCCCTTCTGCATGCATACAATCACCCTTAAAGCATGAACCACAGGATTTTTTTTATGTTCAGCTTTCTAGTGTATTTTTTGTTGAGTACATTTCCTGTTTATCAATTTCTTTGAGTATTTTTCCTAAATTACTGTATAAATATTTATGATAGAGATCCTGTTTTTGCTTGACTCTCTTTACCTTATTTTTTACTGTTCCTAAAGTAAATAAAGTAATGTTTTATAATTTTTAATATAAGGCTAAATGACTATAATATATTATTCTTATGAAAATTCACTACCAGAACGCACTTGCTGCATCCCAAGCATTTTCCCCTTTCATCCCTCTTTATAATTTTGCACCATTGCTTTCTAATTCGAACCACTTTTGGAACGACAAAAAATAGTTTCTCTGGAATTTTTATATAGACTTTACATATTTTCGAATAAGATCACTTGCAGAAGCCAAGGTTCAATCAATAACTTGCAGCAGAAGATGTAAACACAGAGAAGCAAGTGCATTTTTGACATACAAACATATATATTACATATATATTAATATATATATATATATATATATATATATATATATATATATATATATATATATATATATATATATATATATATATCTTTTGAAATGTTGCACTACACTCCGTCCTGATTGATCATCAGCACCCTCCTGACTATGATCGTTCCTGTGTGGTCTATGCCTAAAGTTGTACGTGGCGGGCGTTGAGCTTCTATTAGTCGGTTTACTGTTCTCTGGTTGGTTGTGTTTTCGGACTGTGTCGAGTGTATCGGTCTCCTGTTTTGATTATTGTGGTTTGATAATTTGTCTATATGGCTTTTATTAAGTTTTGTTTAAATGTTATATAATTGTTATATAATATATTATATTATATAATTGTTATATATATATATATATATATATATATATATATATATATATATATATATATATATATATATATGTATGCATATAAAAATTGTAACTAACCCCGGCTATGGGTTCTAGGGGTCCTAGTGGGCGCTCATTTGAAGACATTTTTTCAACATTCAAAAGTTGTGATCTCCCCATTAGTGAACTTTTTCTACGAAAATTCACTAATAATATATTTTTTTAGGTTGTATATGGAAAGGTCGGCCGGCGCAGCTGGTGATCCACTACGAAAATTCACTAATAATATATTTTTTTAGGTTGTATATGGAAAGGTCGGCCGGCGCAGCTGGTGATCCACTACGAAAATTCACTAATAATATATTTTTTTAGGTTGTATATGGAACGGCGCAGCTGGTGATCCACTACGAAAATGGATTCACATTGCTGGAAGGCGGGACAGGGTCAAGAACCTTGTGGCGGTATGCTTTTGACAGATTAAGAAACTCGTCGGACGATGGTAAACGGTTCCTGTTCCTTGACTTTGGAGGTGCTGAAGATAGTGAGATAGTAAGTTAACATAACTATTCTTTTCTTCTAATTTAAGTATTGGCTTTAAAATTAAAGGTTGGTGCTTTAAAATTAAACGGTAGGAATAGCATGTTTAAAAATTAGATGTTAGCAATTACAAGTTTCAACATTAGAGACTGGCAGTCATATGTTTTGAAATTATGGGTTAATAAAATCTCCGCTTCTTGTTCGGCAGCGATGTGTTTTTCGATGACCCAAAATAGGTTTTTTGGACGAAACAAACCCTTTAACTAATGTGTCATAAAAATAAAAATAATTTTTCTCCCTTATTTTAATGGTTTTCAGCATTCATTCTGCACGTCTTACGTCCATTACAATTTGCTTGTACATAAAAACAAATCATATCTAACATTGTTTCCTTAGGAAAGTAATTATATCTCTTGATAACACCAGAAGACAATAGACCAGTCAGAAGAAACAATGTAAGAATAATAAACAATAAAGAAACAACGCAGCATTATAAAAACAAACAATAAGGAGCTAACTCGATTTCGGCCATCTGTGAAATCTCGCCCTATGGCAGAGGACAGCATCCACGACGCTCAGGTCCGAGATTATAAAATGATACCTTATTTACCAGTGCATTCATAATTCAAATTCCGTCTTTAGATTCCAATTTTCTCATTCAAGTTTTCACACTCAATTATTATATCACACTTATGCTAATATTTTCCTTAGTTATTTTTATTATAAGCTAATGTTGCATTTCTGGGGCCAGATGTCTGATACCTACAAAATGTGACTCAAAAATGCTTTTCATAATGCCTGTAACAGAATGTGAAGTCATTGTAATCATCAGTGACCTTCCTAATAAAAAATCGAACAGCTTTGATGCGGTTTCAATGAAACTTATTAAGCAATGTGCTATCGAGCTTGCCGCGGCAGTTACAAACACACACAAAGAATATATATATATATATATATATATATATATATATATATATATATATATATATATATATATATATATATATATATATATATATATATATATATATATATATATATATATATATATTCTTTATGTCTCGAAAAAATCCCTAATATATTAAAACTTGCTGTAGTTGTTGCTGTGTTGAAGGCGGAATATATTAACAATTTGGAAAAAACTATCGATCTTGCTATTAAGTATTTTTTCGAAAATTATTGGAAGAGCAGTACATGAAAGAATAGTTATAAACTCTGATAATATAATATCGACATCTTAGATAAACTGTTCCATTCCCTTTCATGTGATTACGTCAAATACTTTTCTAGGTATTGAGGAAAATTGTGTTCCATTAATAACTGGCCTAGATTGCTGGACAATGGACAGTCTTTGGATGTAATCCATCTCGACTTATTTAGCAAAGCCTTTGATAACGTTCTTCACGATCTGCTCGTCCATAAAGTCGAAAACGTAGGAACACGAGGCCGTTTGGTGTGCTGAATCAAGACGTTTCTATCCAATAGATGTTTTTCTGTCAAGGTGGGTTCGTTCAAGTCACAAATAAGATCTGTATCTAGTGGTGTGTCTCAGGGATCAGTCTTCAGGCCGTTTTCTTCTTACTTTATACTTCAGTTTTACTCAGACTACTGAAGGCCAGTAGCACAACATATACCGACGATACCAAAATATATGGCGATCCAGTTATCGATGGCGGCACACTCCTGGAAATCCATCTCGACTTCTTTAGCAAAGCCTTTGATAACGTTCTTCACGATCTGCTCGTCCATAAAGTCGAAAACGTAGGAACACGGGGCCGTTTGGTGTGCTGAATCAAGACGTTTCTATCCAATAGATGTTTTTCTGTCAAGGTGGGTTCGTTCAAGTCACAAATAAGATCTGTATCTAGTGGTGTGTCTCAGGGATCAGCCTTCAGGCCGTTTTCTTCTTACTTTATACTTCAGTTTTACTCAGACTACTGAAGGCCAGTAGCACAACATATACCGACGATACAAAAATATATGGCGATCCAGTTATCGATGGCGGCACACTCCTGGAAAACCGGTATTTTGTCAATGAATGGAGTGCCGTATATAAAATCCCTCTGAGTTTGGAAAAGTGTGATGTGCTTCAGATGGGGACGAGGAATCTCGTGTATATATATATATATATATATATATATATATATATATATATATATATATATATATATATATATATATATATATATATATATATATATATATATATATATATATATATATATCACACCGATAACTCAAAAAATAATGGTCAATTTTTTATAAAATTTGGCATGTTCCTTCCTTTTGTAGGTGGCTTGGATAAGTTCGTTAGCCAGGAATATCGAACCAAGTTTTCCGGGAAAATTTTGGATTTTCTTTCGAAACAAATTTTCATCTCAAAACGTAGAAAAACTATGGTAACCAAATTTGTTAAGTAAGTTCCCGGCATTAGAGGAAAACTATATACCAAAATGTATATTTCTATGTTATAGAAAAAGAAGTAATAAACAAATATTTTGTGCCAGATCAGTTCTATGAAAATTCACTAGCATAACACACTTGTGCGTCCAGACGTTGGTTATTAAAGGTGGTTAATCTAACAACAGTCGTCTTTTTGATCACACCATAATTACGCAAGAATCGTAATATTTTGATGCCAAGAATGCATTGCTGCTGTGTGTACTGTTATCTTTGGACGATCTGCACATAGTGCTTCTTCGCCCTTTGTTTAAGATGTAAGATGTAAGCCAAACTCTTTGACGAAACGTTCACATATTCTAATTATCTCCCCATAAATTCAAGTTGTGTGGTATTAATTTTAAAGCGTTACATAGCTTGTTTTGTAGGGTATCCATTAGGGCCCTGATATTATACAGGACACAGTTGTTCATCTCGCAGGATTCAGTCTCCCACATTAAATACACGCACACAATCACGCGCGCACACATAGTCGCACACACGTGCATGCATTATTCATGGTTACGCATTGATCTTTGTCAGTGCAAATTTTAAGACGCTGGGTTATGCAAAATCCCTTCAGTCTATCGATATATCAGCATAAATCTGCCATTATTCCTACGGCCATTTGCATATTCCACATCAAATTCGCACAATGCCGTCATTTCTCTCTCAGAAATTCCATAACCTTGTCAGATACACATCACGAATCGTCTATCCCGAAATCTCCTCAGACTCAGACTTCTAAAATAATATTATGCCCGGAACGTGTTTAGAGTTTAGAGGGAACAGGTAGGTATATGACGCGGTTAAATGACTTTCCGGTTTTATTCGACGGAAACGGTCTACTATCAAGGAAAAAGACAAGATAACAGAAACATACAAGGCAGTGGGGTAATTGGATGGAAGGATAACCAAGGTTTGCGCTTAAAACCGTATTTGACAGCACCCATTGTTCGCGTATCAAAAATGTTCCTAAATGTTTTCAGGTTTTTGTATTTAGATATACAGTGTGCGCGGGATCGATGGAATTCACTTTAGGAAAAACTTTATTAGTGAATTTTCAGTTAGAAAATTCACTAATAGAGAGTTTTCGATGGTAAGATTTTTGGAAAATTTCTTCAAACGAGCGCGAATTGGGGCCCCTAGAATATTTTAAATTACTAGAAGTATGAAACTAAAACTTTACATGCACGTAGATATCGTATAAATGGTCCTCTACACCAAATTTGAACTTAATCGGTTCAGTAAGTTTTGAGTTATAACTAAATCAAAAATAAACAATTTACTATATGACCTGAAATTACCTCTGAATGGGTGCCTATGATGTTAGACAAGGTCATACAGATATATCAGGGTTACGCTGCAATTGCAAACGAATGCTTCAAATCAAACTTCAAACGAACCAGCTACAAAATATGTCACAATAAACAATCAGCGGGGTGGCCATTTGCCGAAACTGTCATCTGAGTCTGAAGATATCAGAAAAATATATAGTAATAGATAAAATTGTTTAATGAAAGTGACTTAATTGGTTTAAAGGCAATCTAGAACTACGTTTTATTATGTATAAATATTAAGCTTCCCGGTATTTAAAAGTCACCTCCTTATCCTAGTTTAATCTGACAACTGTTAACTATTTGTCATTTGTACGTGGATTGAACGCGAATAATGACTTTATCTGTCTTAAATCAAAAAGTACTATTTTAGAAGAAGAAAGTGAAAATATATGCATCAAAATTGCTTGGATACCTGGTCACAGAGGAATCAACGGAAATCAGCAGGCAGACATCCTGGCCAAAACAGGGTGTCAACTCAATGTACCAATATCAATATAAATTAGTCCTTTAGACCTGTTACCTGAATACAGACAAGCGATACAAAAAGAATTTGGCGAGCATTGGGAAAAACACACATACAAAATGGTACAGAGACATTCAAGTAAAGCATCCTAAAAAACCTTGATATAGTTCATTTCCTTGCATAAACAGAAGACACATTACTACAATAATAAGAATGCGAGCATTGCATGATGAAGTCACATCTATATAAAATAAATATAGCCGAAACACCTTTATGTGAATGTGGTCAAGTGGAAGATCTTGATCATATATTTTTAGAATGCCCAATACACAAAATTCCAGACATAGAGCTATATAAAGAAATACAGAACACTGGTATTACAGCACCATTTAATATTAAAGTGATACTTTGTCACCTCAATTTGGAAACTGTTAAAATATTAATTGCCTTTTTAAATTATAACAATATAAATATATAATCACTTACCTCCGTTGTATAATCCCTACTATCTACGTCTGTTTGAAACCTTAAGCATCCGATCCTTGGTGTTGCTGAATGTGAATGAATATAACCCAGAAGAGAGAAGAATAGAGGTCATAACGTGGTTGAGAGCCATGCAGACTATGATCTCACCCCTAAGGAGCTGGCGAATTTTTAGTAGAAACAGACGCCATAAACAAAGAAGAAGAAGAAAAACCTCTAAATCGACTCCGCTAATCCCTTAAAATCTTAGAATAAGGAATCAGGTGTTTATTGTTCACTATTAGTCTTTATTTACTCTCTTCATGTAGTGTATGGAGAATTTAAACTAAATGAAACTACATAATATCAGACAGTAGTTTAAAATATACCTATTTTATTTTAAATTATTCAGATATTCAGGGTAAATTATGAAAATTTTAATTTGAAAATGTTGTATTGTTTCTATTTATTTGTTTGATTTTCAAAAAGTATGGATACAGCAATAGTAAATAAGTGTTAAAAAAGAGTTTAGATGCAGCAAGTGCGAATTTTCGTAAAAATAATTCAAATCTTAATAATTCAAATTCCCGTTAAACTAGAATCTTCAGTTTTGATACATACTAAAATCTATATAAAAGCAGCGTGGGTACTAAATTTAAAAAATAACACAATGAGCTTTACAGGCAACGACAAATTTGTTTTAGTAAACCTTTTTTGTTATTTTGTTTGCAGAAACTGGTTCGATTGAGTTGACTAAAACGGATCATCCAAGCGACTAATAAGGAAAAATACCTGCCAAGTTTATAATTTGGCAGGTACATTCCTTTTGTAAATAAAAATTAAATTTTCGGTAAATTTGCAGATTAGCACACGGGGGCTTTTTAGAAAGAAAAATTCAGAAACATGCTTATATCTGCTTCTGGAGGCACAAACCACAAGAAATATTTCTTGCAAACAGTCCCCAAAAAAGTTACGGGACCAGAGGTCAATAGGGGTGTTTGGGAGGTGGAAGATCACAAGGAAATGTGAGCGAAAAGTGCGAAAAAACAGCTTATTTAGACCTCTATAAGCTGCCTTTACCCCCTTTTGCAGCTATACCTCCTTAAAATTCTGATTATCCCGCCCAGAACCCCTATATTCACCGCAGGTCCCGTAACTTTCTTGCGGGTTGTCCCCAAAAACTTTTCTTGTTAACATTGTTCTTGTTTATGCATTGAGGGTGGTTGTAGGCATGCCGAAGGGGGAGGTATACCCCTGCGACAAAGCAGCGAACCAAGATGTTCAATGTATATTTAAATTGTTACCCCATTTCATTTGTTTAAAATTATTTTCCAAAAATGAAATTGAGATTGTCTTGTTTGTCAGTCTTACATAGAGAGCTATAATATTTCATCATTTTCAAAAAGTGTGAATACAGCAACATTACAGATTGAGAGAAACAATAAGCTGGCAAAAAAAGGTAAGTTCTGTAAATTTGGAGTCGTTTCTTAGCTGCAGGCATTTAGAACTTTTACAAAGTTACCTTGTTTTTATGATAACTTTGTGGTAAGCATTTGTAATTTACCAGCTTTCTTACAGAAACGAAACTGCTCGAAAATTCTTTCAGGATTATGAAGTGAAACTGCTCTCTGGCGGTGGTGATTGACTATCGTCGGACGTAGACCGACGTTAAACACACAAAATATTGTTTTACTTGGATGATAAGAGCAAGAAATTTACACGCAAGATAATTATTATTTGCCGACTGCACACAGAAAGGTTGTATTGAGCATTGAAGTCTCCAGAGTATGTCATGTGTACGCTTGAAAATGTACTGGGTGATACATTTCATATATTGTATGAGATTACAAAATAAATTATTCGTTTAGAAGAACTATAGGTAGTTACCTAGTCTTTTTTATGTACCTACTTTTAATGAATTGTCTTCAAAAAATTCACTAATGTGGAGACCCCGAATTTTGAATTTTGAAATTAATTCTTCAAATGGGCGCGAACTAGGCGCCCTAGAACCCATATACAGGGTCAGTTTCAATTTTTATATGTGTGTATATATATATATATATATATATATATATATATATATATATATATATATATATATATATATATATATATATATATATATATATATGTATATATATATATATATATATATATATATATATATATATATATATATATATATATATATATATATATATATATATATGTATATATATATATATATATATATATATATATATATATATATATATATATACAGGGTTGCTCATTAGTGCGAGGAAGTACGATATCTCCTTTAATATTCAGAATTTTGAAAAATGTTTTATACAAAAGTTGTTGAGAATGACGAGGGGCATATTTTAAAAATATTTGTAACTATACAGGGTGTTACCTAAAAGTAGGGCAACATGTAAGTTTTTTATTTTAAATGACACTATATGATTTTTTTTTTGTTATTTATCGGATTTGCCATAAAATTCTCTATATGGTACAGTTATTTGTTTTCCAAAAATTTGCGGTGTTACCAAGTAAATAATTATTTATTGAAAATTTTAACAAAAACATCATAGTAGAAATGCGGCTGCCAATCCCCTAATATTGAAAAGAATTAAAAGGTTTTCGGTATCGTCAAGGCTGAACCTTTAGTAAAGTCACCGAAATTAACAAAACTCATTTAATTTGTACAGGGTGTGTTTAAAAAAAAATCAAAATTTCTAAATTTAACTATGAAAAAACTTGATTTTTTTAAATGGAACACCCTGTATTTTATTAGCCTATCTTGCATCCTACTTCCATACCTTCAAATTTTGTTATAAGGATAATGCTCAAAAAATGCATAGTTTTTGAGATAAATCCATTTTTATGAAAAATGGCTTAACCCCGTCTTGCCTATAGAGGAACAAGAATAATTGGTAGGTAGGCTAGAACATAATAACTCAATCACTCAAATGCAACTACTACTACCTACTTTGTAAATGAAATTTTTAAATAGATTGATTTTTAACAGCAAGAGGTTTCCGAGGATGATTCTATTTTTAAAAAATTTTTAATACTCACTTCTATTTTTTATTCAAAGCATTTATAAACTAATAATAATCATTATCAACAATAAATAAAACATTAGGTATACTACAGTAAATGCTCAATATGGCCACCATTATTATTTACACAAATTTCAATTCGGCTTTCAAAAGATTGACTCACATTAGTTAGGACATTGTTATCAATATTTCTGAAAACTTCTCTAATTCGCTGTTTCATGTCATCTTTTGTAGTGGGCGGAATTTGGTAAACCTGATTTTTGACGTATCCTCACAAAAAAAAATCCATTTTGGTGATATCGGGTGAAGGAGGCCGCCATCTCACTGGGCCACCTCTTGCTATCCATCTATCAGGAAAAGCGTTTTGAAGGTGTTAATGGATTGCTGCCGTATGATGCACTGGAGCACCATCGTGTAAATACCACATTCTCTTTCTAATATAGTTTGGTAAATGATGAAGCAATCTTGGCAATTCATTTTGGAGAAACTCGAGGTAAACTTGCCCTGTTAAACGCTTTTCCAAAAAGTAAGGCCCAATAACATAATGTCATATTATACCACCCCATACATTCAATGACCACCTTGTCTGGCTATGTGTTCTTATAAACTGGGGATTAGAAGTCGCGTAGTAGTGAAAATTGTGGCGATTTACATTTCCATTTTTGTGGAAAGTGGCTTCATCAACAAATAAAACATAATTAAAAAAGCGTCCGTCTTGCTGAATCTTCTGCTGCGCCCACTGACAAAAAATCATTCTGGCTTCATAATCTTGGTTATTTAACTCTTGCAAGAGTTGTATGTGATATGGGTGTAGTTTATTACTACGAAGAACCCTTTGAACAGTGCGTCTAGATAAATCAGTTTCATTCGCAATGGCTCATTGTGAAATATGCGGATTTTCAGTTATTTTCAGTAAAACAGATAACTGATTTTCTTCTGAATTGGCGGGCTTGGTTCGCTCACCTTTTTCGTAATTCACTCTTCCAGTACGAGAAAAGCGGTCTAATAATTTCTCAAATGCTTCCTTTCTTGGCGGTGGCCTTTGCGGAAAAGTCCGATGATATAATCTAACGGCTAATAAACAATTTTTATCACTAGCCCCTAAGGTGAATATCATATCGACAAGTTCTTCTTTGGAAAAATTCTTTTTTTTAACTTTACAATTTCTTCATCAACTATGCAAATTTACTTTGGAAATTACTTGACAGTTTGCTTAAAATAAATTAGTATGACAGTTGTTTGAAATTGAAATCCATAGTCTACTAATAATTATTATTGTTCCGTATAGGAGAGACCATTTTTCATAAAAATGGATTTATCTCAAAAACTATGCATTTTTTGAGAATCATCCTCATAACAAAATTTGAAGGTATGGAAGTAGGCTACAAGATAGGCTAATAAAATACAGGGTGTTCCATTTAAAAAAATCAAGTTTTTTCATAGTAAGATTTAGAAATTTCGATTTTTTTTTAAACACTCCCTGTACAAATTAAATGAGTTTTGTTAAGTTCGGTCACTATACTAAAGGTTCAGCTTTGACGATGGCGAAAACCTTTTAATTCTTTTCAATATTAGGGGATTGGCAGCCGCATTTCTACTATGATGTTTTTGTTAAAATTTTCAATAAATAATTATTTACTTGGCAACACCGCAAATTTTTGGAAAACAAATAACTGTACCATATAGAGAATTTTATAGCAAATCCGATAAAAAACAAAAAAAACATATGGTGTCATTTAAAATAAAAAACTTACATGTTGCCCTACTTTTAGGTAACACCCTTTATAGTTACAAATATTTTTAAAATATGACCCTCGTCATTCCCAACAACTTTTGTATAAAACATTTTTCAAAATTCTGAATATTAAAGGAGATATCGTACTTCCTCGCACTAATGAGCAACCCTGTATATATATATATATATATATATATATATATATATATATATATATATATATATATATATATATATATATATATATATATATATGTGTGTGTGTGTATGTATGTATGTATGTATCACACCGATCTCAAAAAATAATTGGACGATTTTGATCAAATTTGGTACCTACCTTCCTTTTGCATTTGGCTTGGATAAGTTTGTTAGCCAGAAAAATCCTCCCAGGTTTTCCCGGAAGTAAGAACAACCAAATTTGGTACGCTGGTTTCTGCCATAAAGAGTATCCTATGTATCCAAATTCAGAAGTTAAAAGACAAAAAAAGTTATATGTAAGCCTAAGTAAGTTAAAACGTCAAAATTGATAATTATGGTAGTGGTATTAATGTGAGTGAAAAATACGACAAATGACTAACAGACTCCTGGATCTGTGTCTAAGTCGCTATTTTTCTTCATTTCGTTAAAATATGAGCAAAAAATGCATTGTAAATAAAAATTGTTTGGTATAAATAATAAAGACGCTAGAAAATTAATATACTAGCTTATATACCTGCTAGTACATACATATGTCGACGGTGGTCCAGTGGTCTAAGCGGTTGCATCAGATAATCGAGTCCTATAATAAGACGAGTTCTAATCCTAGTAGGTGACTTCACTTTTTATTAATTTTTTATGTCTTTCATTTCATTTTACCCTTATCTGATCAGATTGTTGTTATTCCGATGAATTTTTTAGCAAGGATTTGTATAAAAAATAATTTCATAAAGAGGAGATAAAAACTTTTAAGACTTAATTCGATCTAAATAGGATATCTGGTTTTTGTTCTTGCCCCAACTTAGCGAAACCGTTCCATATATAATACAGTCGTAGACTTTTCCCTTGGCTTCACAACTGCTTGTTTTTTTTTCTGTAACCGTTGGTGCATTTACTTGTGCTTAATTTATTTCTTAGTGAATTTTCTTTTAAAAAATTCACCAATGAGGAGATCGCGACTTTTGAATTTTAAAAATATCTTCAAATGAGCGCGTATAGCCCCCCTAGAACACATATCCGCGCCCAGTTTCAGTTTTTATACGTATATATATATATATATATATATATATATATATATATATATATATATATATATATATATATATATATATATATATATATATATATATATATATACCGATAACTCAAAAAAATAATGGGCTGATTGTGATCAAATTTGGTAAGTACCTTCCTAAGTGAAGATTGGAAGCTGTGATGAGCACTGTACAGTACACTTGGAGAACCCAAATTACCACAACACATGTTCTTAAAGACCTGACGATCGTTTCACTAACAAAGTTAGCGAGCGTCATCAGAGGATGAAACATTCTAAGTACCTTCCGTTTGCAAGTGTTTCGTTAGCCAAGAAAATCAGATAGTGTTTTCCCGAAATGTTTGTGGTTTCTTTAGAAAATTTTTTACATCTCCGGAAATAACAAAGTTATCGCAACCAAATTTTGTACGCGGGTTTGCGTCATAACAATTAAATTACGTACCAAAATTTAGGTATGTGGGTTTAAATACAAACCAGTTATAGGCATTTAAAGAAAAATTGGGATTTTCCTCTTAAATCCGCAAAGTCGTGATTTGAAACGTCAAAATTGGCAAGATTTAGGCAAAGAACGTGAAACGAATGCAGGTTATGTAGAGAAAATGTAGCAAGAAGAGTGTTTTGCAAACCCTTTAGTTTCACCTTCAACCGTGTGGCGGTGGTTCCGACCGCAGTGTTTCCGTCAACACTACTCTATGTTTCTCTTGACAGCTAAACGTTACGTTACGTTATTCGACAGCAAGCTGTCAAGAACTACTATATAAGAGACACCAGGGATCTCTCTCTCTCTCCTCGCTACCAACCGACTCAGTGAAGATACGTCTCTCCACGCTCGGTCAGTTATCTGTTATGTACTCATGTACTGTTATTAAAGTGTATTATAGTTAAATGTATCGTATAGTTTATCCAGTTAGTGAAGTAATAAAGTTATATTAAATGTTTACGTATGGATTTAATATCAACAAGTGCAATTAACATTCATATTGGTGACCCCGTGCCGCAAGCCGAAGATGCCCAGCCTGATGTTCCAGCCGACGTCGCCTAACTTCCACGCACGTGCTCATGCCTACAGAAAACGAATATCTAAACAGGTCAGTCTTTTCTAATTTAAAAATTATCTGATTTTTTTCACAATGGCCGAAGATTCTTCAAGCAGCAATATCATGGCAAGGGTTGCAATAAAATTACCTCCTATATGGAGACGTAACGTGAAAATCTGGCAAATGCAGGTTGACGCCCAGTTTGATATATCGCAGATCAGTTCTGAAAAGACAAAATTCAGTCATGTACTCGCTATACTCGATCCTGATGTCGCAGAGTCAATTTCAGATTTTTTAACCCAACCATTATCATCAACCCCCTATTCAGATCTAATGAAACGTCTTTTATTAGAATTTGAAGAGTCCGATAGTCGCAAACTAAATAAACTTTTAACAGAATTAGAATTAGGCGACAGAAAACCATCGCAACTTTTACGCGAAATGAAGTTTTTAGCTGGTAGTCAGATTGGAGAAAATTTCCTTAAAATTTTATTTCTACAACGTTTACCAGTCAACGTTCGTTCAATTTTGGCTTTGAGCAACGATTCTCTAGAAAATTTGTCGGTTACAGCAGACAAAATCGTGGAATTTTCCGGAGATAAATACAACGTGGCTGAAATTCAGTCACGCGAGCCCGACAAGCTAGCCAAATTAGAAGCGCAATTAGAGAAGCTAACAGCATCAGTCAACGAATTGCGAACGCGTTCCCGTTCTACCTCCCGAGAAAGACCCAAGCTTTCTCGAAATTCCATAACCGCAAATTCCTCAATCTCCACGTGTTGGTATCATGAACGATTTGGCAACAAGGCCAAACGTTGCATCCAACCTTGCAATTTCAAAGCAAAAGATGTGTCGGAAAACTAATAAGGCACTCCCTCCACGCGGCAGGAGACGAGAGCCACCTAACACGCCGCCTTTTTATTTTTGATAGACGCTCTAATATGAAATTTCTAATCGACTCTGGAGCAGATATTTCAGTTATTCCACCCACTCACGACCAACGGAAATTTCAATCGAAACGTACCTTGTATGCTGCAAACGGGACCCCTATTCATACCTATGGCGAACAACTATTAGATTTGGATCTAGGTTTACGCCGTAGGTTCTGCTGGCCCTTCACACTTGCCGATATCAAGCAACCAATTATAGGCGCTGATTTCCTAGCAGAGTTTGCTTTACTTGTGGATATGAAACATAGACGTTTAATCGATACAAAGACAAACCTCTCTAAGACCGGTGCTAACCCACCACCAGGAATTAATTCTAAAATTCATCTTGTAGACCCGACACACCAGTACTTCAAATTGCTACAACAATTTCCTGACCTTTTTAAGGAAACTTCTTCTAGCAACCTTCCAGAGGTTGAGTTCTTCCATACTATAAGTACGGAAGGACCACCTGTCACTGCAAAAGCTAGAAGATTGCCCCCAGAAAAGCTAGCTCAAGCAAAGTTAGAATTCCAGCACATGATGGACTTGGGAATTTGTAGACCCTCCAAAAGTCCATGGTCAAGCCCCCTCCACATGGTGCAAAAAAAGGATGGCTCATGGAGACCATGTGGGGATTACCGAGCACTAAACGCTAAAACAATCCCAGACAAATATCCCATTCCAAATTTGCAGGATTTTAATGCCCAGTTAGAAGGCAAACGTATTTTTTCAAAATTAGATATCATTCGCGCTTTCCATCACATCCCAGTAGCACCTCAAGATATTCCCAAAACAGCAGTCATAACTCCATTTGGGTTATTCGAATTTGTTAAAACCCCATTTGGCCTTCGTAATTCAGCACAAACATTTCAAAGATATTTACATTCAATTTTAAGACATCTTGACTTTGCCTACTCCTATCTTGACGATATTCTCGTTGCATCAGCCTCTGAAAAAGAACATCAAGAGCATCTAGCAAAACTTTTTCAGACACTTCAAGACAACGGCATCCGTATCAATTCATCTAAATGTGAATTCGGAGTGGCCGAAATTTCATTTTTAGGTTTTCGTGTAAATAAATCTGGATTATTTCCACTTCCTGAACGCATCAAAGCTATTACCGACCTACCTCTTCCCGATACCATTGAAAAACTCAGAAGATTTCTAGGTCTCATAAATTTCTACCGTCGTTCTCTTCCACGTGCTGCGGAAATTCAGCAACCACTATTCGACCTCTGCCAGAATCCCAAAAAACGCGACAAACGTAAAATCGAGTGGACTCCTCAGACTCGAGAAGCATTCGAACGTTTGAAAGAGGCACTAAAAAACGCTACACTAATAGCTCATCCGTCTTCTTCGCTACCACTGATTCTCCATGTCGATGCTTCTGATTATGCCGTAGGCGCTTCCCTCACTAGAACCCCTAGGTTTCTACTCCAAAAAGCTTACTTCAGCCCAAAAATCTTACAGCACCTACGATCGCGAACTTCTAGCTGCTTATCAGGCAGTTAAATACTTTAGATATACCCTAGAAGGTCGCCATTTCACCATTTATACGGACCACAAACCTTTGACATACGCTTTTGAACAACGCGTCGATAAAGCATCTCCAAGGCAACTACGACATTTAGACTTCCTAGGTCAATTTACCACAGACATTCGCTACATACCAGGTCCTACAAACATTCCCGCAGACTATTGTTCTCGCATTGAAACAATTTCACTTTCTTCCACTGTGTCACTCCAAGAAATTGCGCAAGCTCAGTCATCTTGTGAGGAACTCAAACACCTTCTGCAGTCTAAATCTTCCTCATACAAATTTCAAAACATGCCTCTTGACAACGGATTGAATCTTATTTGCGAATCTTCTTCAAAGAAACTTCGCCCATTCATTCCGCTCAAATTTCGCCGAAAGATTTTCGATTCTATCCACAATTTATCTCACCCAGGCATATCAGCTTCAGTCGATCTGGTCCAGGATAGATTTTGTTGGCCCAAATTGAAACGCGATGTATCTCTTTGGTCTAAAACTTGCATTCCCTGCCAGAAAGTCAAGATATGGAGACACACTTCCAGTCCCATTGCACAATACACCCCAGCCACGAGAAGATTCTCGCATATAAATGTTGACATTGTGGGACCATTACCACTATCACAAGGTCAACGCTATCTGTTAACAATAATAGACAGATTTTCTCGATGGCCCGAAGCAATTCCATTGTCAGATATTACAGCAGAAACAGTAGCGAACACTATTTTATCATGCTGGATCTCTCGTTTCGGTGTTCCGCAATACATCACCACAGACAGAGGTAAACAATTCGATTGCCACCTTTTCACACACCTCACTAAAACACTAGGTGCAGACCACATCAAGACCACAGCTTACCACCCAGCAGCAAATGGTGTAATCGAGAGATGGCATAGAGTTCTGAAACAGGCCTTGAAAGCTCATATGGACGAAAACTGGGTCGCTAAATTGCCAATTGTGTTACTAGGACTCAGATCGTACATAATTCCAGAATATCGCTCAACACCCGCTGAAATAGTCTATGGAGAATCAATCAAACTTCCCACCGACTTTTTCAACAGCACACAAGCTCATGATGTTCCACCACTTATATCTCAGCTGAAAGAAGACATAAGGAAACTTCGACCAGTACCTTTTAAACATCATACTGCAAAAAAGGTATTTGTCCATCCTAAGCTTATGGAAGCTCCTTTTGTTTTTGTTCGCATTGATATTCCGCGAAAAACTCTCGAACCAGTTTATGACGGCCCCTTTGAAGTGTTATCCCGAACTGACAAAGTCTTCAAAATCAAGAAATCACACGGAGAAGAGACAATTTCTGTTGACCGTCTTAAACCCGCATTCATTCTTTGTGATAACGAACAGACAACTTTCCAGCCTCAGAGACATCCTAGTGAAACTAAAAGTGACAGTGAAAGTCCAACACCTAGTGAAACTGAAAGTGACAGTGAAAGTCCAACACCCAGTGAAACTGAAAGTGACAGTGAAGTTCCCGTTCCCGTTCAAACTACACGCCATGGACGTACAGTTCGATTTCCACGAAGATACTTGAACTAATAGCGTTGCCACTGAGAGGGGAGTATGTGGCGGTGGTTCCGACCGCAGTGTTTCCGTCAACACTACTCTATGTTTCTCTTGACAGCTAAACGTTACGTTACGTTATTCGACAGCAAGCTGTCAAGAACTACTATATAAGAGACACCAGGGATCTCTCTCTCTCTCCTCGCTACCAACCGACTCAGTGAAGATACGTCTCTCCACGCTCGGTCAGTTATCTGTTATGTACTCATGTACTGTTATTAAAGTGTATTATAGTTAAATGTATCGTATAGTTTATCCAGTTAGTGAAGTAATAAAGTTATATTAAATGTTTACGTATGGATTTAATATCAACAAGTGCAATTAACATTCATAAACCGTAATTGTGCTTTTTACTAAAATATTTGCAGAAAATTAATTTCATGTAGACCCTTTCTCTAATGCTTTGGCAGTAGTTTCAATTATAGAGTTTAGCGTTTAATGGTCTATAATTTCTAGCGAATGTTTCCACCACTTTTGAATTTTGAAAAGATTTCTTCAAATGAATTTGAACTAGGCTCCTTACAACCCATATCCGGGGTTAGTTTCAGTTTTTATCTGATTTCATATATACAGGGTGACGCATTTCTACGGTAAAGCTTAATATATATCCGCTTTTATACAAGATGCGAGAAAAAACTGTATTTGTTAATTATAGGCGATCTTGAGCGGCATCCTATAAAATTAGTTTTACAATCATAGGTGGCCCATAAGTTGTTGATCATACAAATTTTCTTTTTTATTTTAATCGAACACATCTTGTATTATTACATTCTTGCATTTTCCATCGAAATATAATGCATGTTTGTAAGAAAAGAAACTCAGGTCGCAGCAAGAGCGTTATGATTGCGAGTTTTCATTATATGTTTCAAATTTCAATAGCTCAATTTCCTATTAACTTAACGTTCGTTGGCTAGGAACCAGTTTTTGGGGAACATCTTGAGTTTATTTTCACAGTTTCAAACAATAAACAATAAAATTATTTTGATAAAATATGCTACATTGTTGCTACTATATAGGTTATAGTGGTAACCAAATTTCATGCCTGAATTTATTTAAAAGAAAAGACATAGGTATTTGCTATTAAAAACGTTTTTATGAAAATTCACTACCTACCATAACGAACTTGCTGCGTCCAGACATTTTTTTTATTGGTTACATTTACAACCACATGATTTTTTGTTGCTTTGCTTTTATTTTGCCTTGTCAAAGTGACAGTGGCCCATTTGGGATTATCCTTTTGAACATTTAAATGAATTGAATTGTTCTGAGATGAATGTGATTTAAACAAAATTATAGAACCACTGATTTGTTTATTTTTCAGGAACTTGACATGGAGGGCTGTCCGAAACCGATAGTATTTATCCTACACAACTTCTTGTCTGCCAAAATTCACCGACTAGGACTCTACGCCTAGATGGGGACTACTACCATAGGAACATAACTCTGAAAGAATCTTTTTGATGGCCAGTTTATTTTAGGAAAGAAACTATTTTGTCAATTAGTAGAATTTTCCGTTTCACTCAACATGACGATATCAAAACTAGAAGATTTTATGTATATGTTTCTTATGCTGTAGTTAGTGAAATTGTATCGGTCTATACAGAAATTTGTGCCTTGAATGTGTGTTTATATGTTTTTAAAATCTCTAGGTATAATTTATTCAAATTATTTTTCTTATGTGCATTTTATATAATATTTTAATATAAGTATAACTAATCGACAATAGCATTCCAGTTAACTATATGACTAGTTATATTAAGTTAATAACAGTCACTTCCATTTTTGTTTATACTAACTCATAAATAAGATAACAATGAGACTGTTAAGGGCTTGCAATCATATTTAGAATGAAATTATAATATGTATTTTGTTCTATTACTTAATATTGCTACTACATTTGCCATTTCAGTACCAAAGTTTCAAAGGCAGTCCAGGTTAGGGATGGGCACATTTCTTAAAACATCGATGTTAACATCGATGTTTAACATCGAAACCTACTATCGATGGTAGGAAAAACATCGGCTGGAAAACATCGATGTTTTCAAAATAATTGTGAATTTACCAATTCTATAAGTCTATGTTCTTTCGAGAAAAAAAAATAGTTTGTAGTTTTGTAGGCATTAGAAAATGGAAACATATTCCGATGCAGATTATGGCAGGTGCAAGTAATACAAAAAATAAGTGGTAACAAAAATAAATAAATGTTTATTGTACTGCAATAAAATAAGAAAGAATGTGTAAAACAAAAATAGAAAAACTTAACTTCTAAAGACTTTAATAATAAAAAGTAAACTTCAAATTTAATTTTAAACTGTTAATAACCCTGTTTATATATATATATATATATATATATATATATATATATATATATATATATATATATATATATATATATATATATATATATATATATATATATATATATTATATTATTTAATTCACCAATATTAGTGATAATACTGATAATCTCACCATACAGTTTTATATACTCCAGTAATCTCTGTCAATGGACTGAAGGAATCATATTTTGTCGAAGTGTTCTCCAGTTAAACGGTTTCTTTCTTGCGTAGCTGTCTGTCCAGCTTTGAAAAAAAAATCTGCCGGTGCAGAAGTCGCCACTATGGACAAGAATTTTGTGGTGGTAACAAAAATAAATAAATGTTTATTGTACTGCAATAAAATAAGAAAGAATGTGTAAAACAAAAATAGAAAAACTTAACTTCTAAAGACTTTAATAATAAAAAGTAAACTTCAAATTTAATTCTAAACTGTTAATAACCCTGTTTATATATATATATATATATATATATATATATATATATATATATATATACATATATATATATATATATATATATATATATATATATATATATATATATATATATATATATATATATATATATATATATTATATAATTCACCAATATTAGTGATAATACTGATAATCTCACCATACAGTTTTATATACTCCAGTAATCTCTGTCAATGGACTGAAGGAATCATATTTTGTCGAAGTGTTCTCCAGTTAAACGGTTTCTTTCTTGCGTGGCTGTCTGTCCAGCTTTGAAAAAAAAATCTGCCGGTGCAGAAGTCGCCACTATGGACAAGAATTTTGTGGTGGTAACAAAAATAAATAAATGTTTATTGTACTGCAATAAAATAAGAAAGAATGTGTAAAACAAAAATAGAAAAACTTAACTTCTAAAGACTTTAATAATAAAAAGTAAACTTCAAATTTAATTCTAAACTGTTAATAACCCTGTTTATATATATATATATATATATATATATATATATATATATATATATATATATATATATATATATATATATATATATATATATATATATATATATATATATATATATATATATATATATATATATATATATATATATATATATATATATATATATATATATATATATATATATATATATATATATATTATATAATTCACCAATATTAGTGATAATACTGATAATCCCACCATACAGTTTTATATACTCCAGTAATCTCTGTCAATGGACTGAAGGAATCATATTTTGTCCAAGTGTTCTCCAGTTAAACGGTTTCTTTCTTGCGTGGCTGTCTGTCCAGCTTTGAAAAAAAAATCTGCCGGTGCAGAAGTCGCCACTATGGACAAGAATTTTTTCGCGACAGGGTATAAATGGGGACATACATTTTTATTATCTGACCACCATTTCAGTGGATTCTCGGTAAGATTAATTAGAGGATTTTTTAAATACAAAGACATTTCGCTTAATTGTTCTTTCTCTTGTGAAGCACTCTTTTGAACTAACTGAGAATGATGCGCCCATATACTGCCCTTTGGAGTAACTATAATTATGTTAAAATTTTTACCAAACATCATTGTGACAATCTAGCCTACTTACCCGTGTCCTGTTTATTATTTGTCGTTTCACTTTCTATTATTTCGCGATTGTGGTCATCATCTCCTTGCGTTTCTGCTAACAGTGATACTGTTGTATTAGATTAACTGCTGCTGCAACATTATGGGGACTCTTAAAATAAATCTTTTTGAACCTCGGATCCAGCAAGATTGCCACGGCTAATTGTTGGACTTGTTCAACAGCAGAAAATCGTTTCCTACATTCTTGGAGAAGTGCTTCTTTTAGTGAAATACCTAAGGTGTCGTTTACATCACATTCAATGTGTGAAACTTCTTTTTCCAAATTATACGTGAGAGGGATTACAAGACTCGAACTTATATACTTTTGACCACAAATTTCTGTTGTTACTGCTTCTAACGTCTTTAGAAGTTCAATGATTTTATTCAGTTCAAAAACTTCCTTGGCTGTAACCATTGTGGGGGCAGAAGGATTTCTGTTCACTATGGTATTTATGTATTCCCGCAGTTCAAGAAAACGATTAATCATGTGGAATTCCAGCGGGTGGACAACTCTTGTATAATTTTTTTTTCAAGTTTATGGTCGCTTGTTTATGCCTTCCATAATTCATCAGCAGCTACTACTGAATGCCTGAACCACGTTACAATTGTTTTAATTTAGATATCTGATCATAATTCCGAAATAGATTTTATAGCTCTGTCAGTAACTAAATTTATTTGATGAGCGAAGCAATGAATGTGCCTTTTTTTGGAAAACGTTTCCTAAATAGCTTTTGTCATATTAGCCGCTCCATCCGTAACAACAGTAGCAACTTAAGTTTCTAGGATACCCCATTCCTCACATATACGTTTTAACACTCCTGAAATGTATTCGGCTGTATGCCGTTCATCTAAAAGATATACACCTAAGTCAACATAATTTATGGAATTGTTATCTTCAAAGTGCATAGTAACACCAATAAAACTTCTACATTCATATCTGTCCATATATCTGTCGTCAAACAATAGCAAGACAATTTTTTTAATTTGCAAACGATATGCATTTGCAACAGGATTTGTGGGATACGTAACGATGTTTCGATGATTACAAGTAACATCGATGTTAAAAATATAACATCGAAATTACAACATCGATGTTTTAAACATCGATGTTCATTGGAAAACATCGATATTCCAAAAACATCGATGTTAGGTGCCCATCCCTAGTCCAGGTAACAAAACTCTCTTAAATGCAGTGGCGGCTCGTGACTTTGGGAGTGGGTGAAGCAGAATTCACGCGTCTCCAAAGAGGGGGTTCAAGGGGGCGAAGACCTCCTCTCCGCCGCAGACGAAATTTTTCTAAATTTTCAAGGTCACGCGTTCCCCTGACCCTTCAGTATTTAAATGAAAAACCCATTTGTACAAAAATATAGACTTTCACAAGAAATAATTTTCGGAATAATGACCACGAATACCCGATAAGAGGACATAAACAAATAAATGTATTATTATTTACCTTATTTTTGTCACACTGTACACGCACGAGCACAATAATATAATACGGCGCGTATTATGAAAATTTGTTTATAGTGGGAGGAGCTACAAGCATTTTTTTTCAAATTTAAACTTGAAATTTTATATCTAATATTTTCTTATTTTGAAATTATTCTTTTATAGGTGATAATAAACAAATCAATTCCACTTACCAAAAAGAAACATGAAAAATCCAGCTTTTCAAAGTCTGTAAATGTGACACATACCGGATCATTTAACGGCAACATAGTAAAAATAAAAATACGTGTCTCACGATCCGGCTAAATCTAAATAAACGACGGAAACTAAGATTTGAAGCAGGCTCAAAATTCTGCATCACTTGTGTAGTCATAATACACACCAACTCAACAGCGCGCGTGCCGTTGCCATGACAACTGTCGCATGTAAGCGATAAGACATCGAGGCAGCATTTGTATATACACGATTCTGGCTCAGTTCAGTCCTCAGTTGCTCGTTGCTCTGCAATAGTCTGTACTCTGCAACACGTAATACGCTGCGCGTTGGGGCATGTTGTGTAACATTCAATTCAGTAATCAGGGGCTTGCAAATTATATCGTACCATAAAATACTATAAAAATACATTATTAACTGCGCCGCAACGTAACGAGACATTTCTATGTGGTTGTACCAAATGAGTTTGATAGAGTGAAAAAAATTAAAATTATGGTGGATTTTGAATAAAAAACTTTAGCTTAACCGAAAATATAGGTGAAGCAGCGCTTCACCTACGTCATCCGACGAGGCGCCACTGCTTAAATGGTAAAGATTTTAAGTACAATTTGGATAACCCAATTCATCACAACACATTTTTCAGATCCGACGATCGTTTCGCTAACAAAGTTAGCGTCACCAGGAAGATGACTAATTCATGCATTTTCATTGAATTCATGAATAATTCATCTCCCCGATGACGCCAACTTTTTTAGCGAAACGATCGTCGGATCAAAAAACTGTGTAGTGATGAATTGGGTTCTCCAAATTGTACTTATCAGCGCTCATCACAGGTTCCAATATTCACTCATTGGTAAAGATTTTATGATGTGTGCAGGGAGAAATAAATCTGATGAGGGTTTAAGAAAATAGAAAGTTTAGAACACGTAATTTATTAAGTAAAATTAATTTGTAGTGTTTCAATGTTGTAAAATGAATTTGTCTGTAGACTAGGTTGCCACACTTCACGATTAAGTCGAATTTTTGGAAAACACGCTTAATTTAAAACTAGATGAAAATTTTTGTATCTTATAATCAAAAAACTTAGTTTAACCATTGGTTTCAGTTAAAATAAAAACACAGTATACTAGGTATAGAAGACAAACGCAATTTTTGTACCGCAGAAGTGTGATTTCAGGTTAAAATTAGTTAACAACTTGCACTGGTAAAGGCTTACTTTCGTGGCGCGTGTTCGATTTTCATGAAATTTTGTATATGGACGTGTTTTAGGGTGTAGATGACGAAAATCATAATAAAAATGAGGGCAGAAGCCAACTTTTGGAGTTATTTGGAATTTTTTGTTGGAAGAATGTAGGTTATACTCACTTTTGCGGCATGTTTTTGTCATATTTTACACATTTTCGGGGGTTCGTTTTATATCAAGCTAAAGAAGTGTGTATTCCACTATTCTAACTTCCTGACTATTTGCGTGTCTCAGAAAATATCCCTTCTTTTCATCGTATAACCCATGATACAAATAACAAGAGATATGATATTCCGACTACCTATTTTTAGACCTGTCACGCGCATGGTGTCAAGTGGTGAGTCCAATGCAACAATAATATGCTGTCGTGCAGTGGGGTTTGACGTTTCATCACAACCTCTTAACAAATTACGTATTTTACTAATATTTAAGTGCATACAGTTGGAAGTAATAAAAATGCAAAAGATTAAATTTGGTGCTGCGATCTATATTATCTGAAAAAGGCAATATAGGCGTAACTTCAACCGCATTAAACTGACGTCAATGACGTTTAGAAACTTTTTGATTGCGAATGACTTTGTTTTAACGTGTAGTTGGACTTCTATAACGTTACTCACCGCGTGACGTCATAGGAGGGGGCGGGGCATATGCGCAATATCATATCTCTTCTAAGTCATTATATCATGGTATAACCAATCCTGTTGCAATTGACATTTGACATATAAAGCCAACTTAATGTCATACATTTTGAGGTTTGCTACAACACTAGCGTCTTGCGACACTAAAAACCCGGTTCCATTGATCATGCGCACTTCGCAGAATATTTTAAGTAACGAAATAAAATACCTCTATGGCATGCTGTTTACACACAATTCTTCCAACTGACCGGACCTGACCTGACCTGACATCAGTTTGCCCAACCAAAAGCCAAAAGAAGGAAAAAGGGGAAGGAAAAGTACATTATGCCCATATGAGTGGCAGGGTTGATTTTCCTTCCCCTTTTACCTTTTAATTAGGCTAACTGATGTCAAGGCAGGTCGAGAAGGTCAGTTGGGAGGGTTGTATGTAAACAGCACGTCAGGGAGGTCATTTATTTCGTTACTTAAAATAATCTGCGAAGTGTGCATGATCAATGCAACCGAGTTTTTACTGTCGCGAGATGCTCGTAAAATGACTTCGGTGATTTTCCATCAAAATACAATTTAAAGAAAACAAGTACAAACTTTGTCGTGATGTCGAGAACGTTCTACCAGGCAGTAAATTGTATTTTTATTAGACAATCCACACGCATTAAAATAATTTATACAATTAATAAATTAAAATAATATCGAAAAACTCGTATCTAAATAGCTGATCGCTGATTTTCAAGAACAAGCTTTGCCATGATGTGGAGAACGTTCTACCAGACAGTAAGTTGTGTTTTATTAGGAGATTCGCAGACATTAAGATAATTATTTATACAATTAATAAATTAAATGAATATCCGAAAACTCAAGTCAAAATGACTGATCACTGGTTTTCAATCAAAATAAAATTATTAAAAAAACAATAAGCTTTGGCAGTAAATTATGTTTTTATTAGGCGATTCGCATACATTAAGATAATTATGTATACAATTAATAAATTAAAATAATATCGGAAAACTCGTGTTAAAATGAGTGATTGCTGATTTTCAATCAAAATAAAATTGAAAAAAAAAACAATAACAGGCTTTGCCATGATGTCGAGAACGTTCTACCACGTAGTCAATTGTGTTTTTATTAGGGAATTCGCAGACATCAAGATAAGTTCTACAATTAATAAATGAAAATAATATTGAAAACTCGTGTCAAAATGACTAACCGCTGATTTTCAATCAAAATGAAATTTAAAAACACAAGAACAAACTTTGCCATGATGTCGAGAACGTTCACCCAGGCAGTAAACTGTGTTTTTATTAGGCAATTCGCAGACATCAAGATGAGTTATGCAATTAATAAATGAAAATAATATTGAAAATTCGTGTCAAAATGACTGACCGCTGGAAATTTAAAAACACAAGAACAAACTTTGCTATGATGTCGAGAACGTTCCCCCCGCCAGTAAATTGTGTTTTTATTAGGCTATTCGCAGACATCAAGATAAGTTATACAATTAATAAATTAAAATAATATCGAAAACTCGTGACAAAATGACTGACCGCTGATTGTCAATCAAAATGAAATTTAAAAACACAAGAACAAACTTTGCCATGATGTCGAGAACGTTCACACATGCAGTAAACTGTGTTTTTATTAGGCGATTCGCAGACATCAAGATAAGTTATACAATTAATAAATAAAAATAATATCGAAAACTCGTATCAAAATTGACCCCTGATTTTCAGTCAAAATGAAATTTAAAAACACAAGAACAAACTTTGCCATGATGTCGAGAACGTTCACACATGCAGTAAACTGTGTTTTTATTAGGCGATTCGCAGACATCAAGATAAGTTATACAATTAATAAATAAAAATAATATCGAAAACTCGTATCAAAATTGACCCCTGATTTTCAAAAAAAGGAAATTTAAAAACACAAGAACAAACTTTGCCATGATGTCGAGAACGTTCACGCAGGCAGTAAACTGTGTTTTTATTAGGCAATTCGCAGACATCAAGATGAGTTATACAATTCATAAATGAAAATAATATCGAAAACTCGTGTCAAAATGACTGACTGCTGGAAATTTAAAAACACAAGAACAAACTTTACTATGATGTCGAGAACGTTCACCCGGCCAGTAAATTGTGTTTTTATTAGGCTATTCGCAGATATCAAGATAAGTTATGCAATTAATAAATGAAAATAGTATCGAAAACTCGTATCAAAATTGACCCCTGATTTTCAGTCAAAATGAAATTTAAAAACACAAGAACAAACTTTGCCATGATGTCGAGAACGTTCACACATGCAGTAAACTGTGTTTTTATTAGGCGATTCGCAGACATCAAGATAAGTTATACAATTAATAAATGAAAATAATATCGAAAACTCGTATCAAAATTGACCCCTGATTTTCAGTCAAAATGAAATTTAAAAACACAAGAACAAACTTTGCCATGATGTCAAGAACGTTCACCCAGGCAGTAAACTGTGTTTTTATTAGGCAATTCGCAGACATCAAGATGAGTTATACAATTCATAAATGAAAATAATATCGAAAACTCGTGTCAAAATGACTGACCGCTGGAAATTTAAAAACACAAGAACAAACTTTACTATGATGTCGAGAACGTTCACCCGGCCAGTAAATTGTGTTTTTATTAGGGAATTCGCAGACATCAAGATAAGTTATACAATTAATAAATGAAAATAATATCGAAAACTCGTGTCAAAATTACTTGACCGCTGATTTTCATCAAAATGAAATTTAAAAACACAAGAACAAACTTTGCCATGATGTCGAGAACCCTTACCTGGGCAGTAAATTGTGTTTTTATTAGGCGATGCGCAGACCTATAGGTAATTTATAATAATTGAAATTGAAAATTGAAATAATACCGGAGAACTCGTGTCAAAATGGGTGATAGCTGATTTTCAAAATAAAATTAAAAAAAAGTTAATGCAGTGTTCGGTCATCAGTGTACTGTGTTAACTTATCTCCGAATATTTCGCATAATTCTGAAAACTCAAGTGACATATTTTAAATTATTGTGATGGACGCAGGTTACTGCATTGATTTGCGCCTGCGTGTATATTTATTCTGCGTTGGAAGCTAGTGCTCATTCTTCGTTAAAAGTTCTCACACAGTAGTATTATCAGCTAGACGTGTGCGAAGCTTCGAAATTCCGAACCGAACCCGAACTCGGACCAAAACTTCGGTTCGAAAATATGTTCGCACAAGCGATGTCGAAGTAGTTCGAAGTTCGAAATATGTAATTCTTCAAAATAGTTCGAAGTTCGTTGCTTAAAAATACTTCGAAATTTAACTTTACAAGCATTGAATGTTGCCGAAAGTAGCGAAGTTGCGGCCCCTTTAACTCGGTAGCGGCGCTTTAAACTCGTTATCGATGTCATTGAGTCGATAGCATAATTTCAGGAGATTTCACTCATGCATATTTTTGATAGTAGATGGGACACATTGAGACACGACGGAGCTCTTTAGCAATCACAGAATTATTTTTCTTGTATATCCTAGCCTCCCAACACCTATTTCAGTAACAACATTATGATGGCGGTGTTCAAAGGCGATCGGTAACGTAAATTTTCAGAATTTGAGGATAATTGCAGATTGTCTTTGGAAAACACTGGTTCCAACATGCCTTATTTCACAGTGAGCCAAAACAGTTAAATATTCAGGAGACAGTTCAAACTGGTAAGTGGTTTATTTTATACCTATCATGCTCACTTTGAACCATCTCAATCTGTTTGCTAAAACTGCCTAGCCAATACCAAACAACAACATATTTACAATTGAGCTTATCTGTAGATCTAGAAATCTAAAAAAAGTTTAAAATATTTTTTGTTTTTGTGTTTTTGATTTAACGTTGACCCATCTCTACAACGATCAGCACCGGAAGGCATTTTCACCCAATCAACCTGCACATTTGTCAAACCCTTCCTTTTTGTAAAGAGAGTGGGAATCTTTTACATATCAAATATTGTATGTTACAATATTTCTAAATTTTGTATTTAAGGAAATGATATATGAACACTGAAAAATGTTGGGTAGTTCGATGTTCGATTTTGAATTTCTAAGTAGTTCTAAGTTCGACTGTGAACCTTAGACATACTATTTCAGAGGTTCGAAGTTCGAGGCAACATATTTGCTTGGGTTCGTTCATAGTTCAGTTCGAACAAAACATGGGTTCGCACACCTCTATTATCACCCAAAAAATAAAACAAATTACCTGCAGTTTAATGGTGTTGTAAGCTAATACTGTACTACAATTCAGATTTTATGAAGACAAAAATCTTGGTATAGTCACTAAAATTGTAATTAACTTGATTACCTAACAAGGCAAAGTAGTAGAATTTTACTAGAAATCTTAAGAATTTTGTTATCCTAATGGTTAAAATTGCATTTTTTACAAATCAAGTAGGAATTTTAATTTTTCTTAAATTGCAAGCCCTTAAACAACTCTTTAAATTCATTTAAACAGTGGTTTATCTCTTTCCATATTGAAAACAATTCGGGACGCAGCAAGTGCATTATGGTAGCAAATTTTTATTAAATGCTTCAAATTGGAATAACTTAATTTGCTATAAACCTGGAAAGATGAATGTTGGCAAATAGTAAAGTCTAAGTAACGATTCAAAGTTTGCCAGATATACCATCTTTAAATTTTCACCTTGAGGTGTTGCCACATTGACAGAAACAGGGTCTGACATAAATAATGGACTGTGTTTGTCAATTTGCCAAATTGAGTATGATTTGAAATATACGATTTTACCCAGTTTTTTGCTGGTCTCCTTACTCCATATACCTCTAATTTTGTTAGCAACAAGTTGTGATTTATACAATCAAATGCCTTTTTTAAGCCTATAAAAATTCCCACTGGTTATGTACCCAAGTCAAGAGGTTCGTTTACTTCTTGTATAAAACTGTATAGAGCAGTACTGATGCTTTTGCCTTTCTTAAATGTTATGTAACAGTAGTTAATAAGAATATTTGTGTTAAAGAAATCACACAGGATCACAAAAGAGGGTGAAATTTGTGGCTTTATCGAAATTTATTTTATCTATAATCTCATACGTGCGGTACCAGTTTTGACTGAAATAAAACACTCTTTAAATGAATTTCTAAATATGTGTAAATGCTTAATGACATTAATGTTTAAAAAATATAACAGTGGGTAAATGGTGCTAATTTATAAAAATAGTCTTATAAAGAAAATTATAGATAGATAGTGCTTTATTGTCCAAAGATAAAAATCTTATTGACAAGCAAAGTTGTCAAAATATAAAAACACAAAAATATAAGTTCACAACAAATAGTAATATAAATGCATAAGTAACTCGTATAACTATATATAAACAACAATATAAAAAACAATATAAACATAAATACACAGCTAACCAACAATATAATATAAACACACAATATACAGAAAGCAGTCCAAATGAAAACTCCCAAACAACACCAATTGAATCTGTCACAGTGGTGCATCATTACAAAATTCATCTATTGAATAATAACATTTTGCAATTAAAAATTCCTTAAGCTCTTTCCTAAAAATTTCAATGTCACCAATCCTCCTCAAGTTTAGTGGTATCTGGTTAAATATCTTCTTACTATTATATATTAATGACCTCTTTAACAATGATGTGGACGGTATAGGAAGAGGAATGCAGTTCTTTTGTCTTGTATCACAAGAAGACACTGACCTGATTTCATCTTTATATTTTTCATGCATAAGCCATGCAGTCTCCAAAACAAACAGAGACGGTGGGGTCAATATCCGCTCAGAAACAAATAAAGCTCTACAAGAGTCACGGACACTAACCCCACACAAATATCTGAGGGCTCTTTTCTACAGGATAAATACAGAATTGAAAAGATAACGTACACAAGAGCCCCAGTAACAAAAGCCATGCCTTATATGGGACTCCACAAGTGAGAAATAAACACTTCTAGATGTACTCTTGTCCAAGATTTTTGAAACAACTCTTAGTGCGTGACAACCTGATGAAAGCTTCTTACATAGATGATTTATATGTGTTTCAAATTTTAACGATTGATCAATGTATAGTCCCAGAAACCTAACACAGCTCTCCTTCCCAAGTTCCTCAGCTGCTAGAGTCACAACAGGCAGACTACATTTGAAATACGTGATATTAGATAGTATTAGAATGAATGAACCAGTTTTCTATCATCTTCATATCCTCTGCCACAGTGCGCTCCAGTCCTCCAACACTATCTTTACTCCACAAGATGGTTATATCATCAGCACAGATAGTCATATGACCCTTAATTTTCAACATAGACAGGTCATTAATATAAAGTAAAAACAGCAGTGGGCCAAGAACAGACCCCACCGGAACACCATGGTGAATATGTTGGTACCCAGAGCTAAAACGACCAAGTTGAACACTCTGCTGACGATCAGATAAATAGGGCCTTAACCATTCAAGCAAAGACCCCCTAAAGCCATAAGTAGGAAGTTTACGTAACAGTATCTCATGGTCAACACAATCCACAATCAAATGCTTTAGTGAGATCACAGATCACTGCCGCAGCCACCTGATTGTTATTCAGTGAAAGGTACAGATTTTCAAGAAAAGAAAATATTGCATCATTTGTACTTTTTTTTAGGTTGAAATCCAAACTGGGAAGATGTTAGGATCTTGTGTTTACCAAGAAATACCTGCATTCTATTTTCAATTAATTTCTCAACTATTTTAGAGATGGTAGGAAGTAGGGACAGAGCACGAAAATTATTTGGAGAATCTGTTTCACCTCCTTTATATGCAAGAATTACTCTAGCCATTTTCAGATACGAAGGAAAAGATCCCAGTTATAATCGAACTATTAATTGCATCTGCCAATATTTCAAGAACCCAGTTAGGAAGGTGAAGAAGCAGTCTGACAGAGATACCATCCCACCCGATAGAATCCTTGTTCTTAAAGTCATGGAGCACTCCATGAATCTCAGCAGAATCTACCGGCGTAAAGGGACCCTCCACTGTATCATCCCAGAAGCAATGGAACAATAATAATCATTGAGATGACTAGGATCCAGTTCAGGAGTCACCCGATGAGAACCATGTCCTCCCGAAAGATCATTAACAACCAACCATGACTCTTTCTGTGTGTTTGAAGACCGCAGTATCCTTTGTCTATAATATTGTTGTTTTGCAACCTTTAAAATTCTTCTGTATATCCATCGATAATTATTAAAATAAAATATGAATTAGGCATCGTTACCAGCATATTTTCTAATTGTATGCAGGCAACACATGTTTCTTGATGACACTCTCAATCCTTTAGTAATCCATGGTTTCTTTATTGTATTCTTTATGTCCTTCAAAGGAAATGCAATATTGAAGAAGTATATTAATCTATTATGGAGCTCGCTTAAGGGATCTGAAGAATTCAACATACAATCCCAGCTATTTGTTGCACATAGTTGTGAAAATATACTGTGGTTATGCTGAGCAAACACTCTTCCACGTTTTTTTACAATTTTTCTTTTGGAATCGGTTCAAGACAACTTACATATGCAAGCTTCATGATCAGACAAACCAGCGTTAACAACATAACAGTCCAAAACATTCATACCTACATTTGTACACATGTAGTCTATAATACTTCTGGAGTGTTGGGAACATCTAGTTGGTGAATCTATATCAACATATGCAATTAACTTCATTACGTTTCACTAACTTTAAAATTAATTATTATTATTATTCACTGATTAAATTATTGAAAATTTAAGATGCCTTGACCCTTTATAAATGCATTGTGGCAGTGAATACTCATTTAAAAATTTCACACACTAAAAACTCATTTTCCAATAACATAGAAATGTTATATTTGGTATCTACATGGAATAATGCAAATTCTGCATCAAATTCCTTAAAAAAACTTTTTATTCATGGATACGAATGTATCCTTTTATATTTTGGAATTAAACAACAAAAACAAATATTTATCATAAAAAATGGCTTTATTGTTTTTGAAAATATTCTCCATGAAGATCAATACACTTTTGCATGCGTGTGAACCAATTTTCGAGACACTTTTTCCACTCCGATTGTGGTGTCTCCAAAACATGCATTTTGGTCGCATCAGCCGCTTCTTCGGGTGTCGAAAAACATTGACTTCGCAATTTAATTTTGATGTTCGGAATAAAAAGAAGTTAATGGGTGCCAAGTCAGGACTATACGGCGGATCACTCATCAAATCGACGTATGAAGGCTCAAGAAGTCACTAGTTGGAGCCGATATCTGAGATCTCCCATTATCGTGGTGGAGAATAATCCGTCTTCAAAGGTTGGTTTTTCTTATTTCTCCAAAGACTTGTCGCCAACAAATGGTTGTGCACCATTCAGAATTGACGTTCTACGTTGCACCAATGGTACACTTGAGACATGTCCAGTAAGAAAAAACAGGCGACCATTTGCTTCAAAGTGCTTCGAGCCCGAACAATTTTTGTTGTGTTTGGCTCGCTTTGGAAGACCCATACATCGACTGCTACTTACTTTCTGGTTCATACACATAGATCCACAATTCGTCACCTGTCACAATGTCATACACATTATTTGAAGCACCGTAATTGAATTTTTTTAACATTTCTTGCGACCAATTGACACGAGCCTGCTTTTGAGCGATTGTCAAATTATGTGAGACCCAACGCGATCAATTTTGTGGAGCACCGCAACAAAAATTAGTGGCATAAAAATGTACGCCACTGACTACAATATAATTTGTATATTATTTTGAGATAAAGAAACTAAAACTACAAGTTTTTTGTCTCTTGAAATTTCTTCGTATATGAATTGTTTACACGATGAAAAATAAAAACCTTCTTATTGCATGTCCATTTATCATACAAAAAATCACAAAACTAACAATAGATAAGTGCACATCAGTCTAGAAAACAATAACATTGATGTTATTTGAATGTCTCAATCGTTGTGTATCTGTCAGATTTAGTCCCATATCATGTATCGCTATACAAATGCCGAGACAATCAATATGCACTACATTTATGGACTTGCTGATGGCAATGCATTAGAAGCTAGGCAGTTGTACATTGAAAGATTTCCTGAGCGTATTGTTCCGGATAGAAACATTTTCGAAAGCATTCATCGGCGCCTCCATGAGACTGGTACATTACGATGAATTGGAGGATCAAGAAGGCCAAAGACCGCAAGAACTGTGGAGCTGGAGGAGGATGTGCTGCACAAGATTGAAGAATATCCAGGTACGTCTACTCGAAAAATTGCTAAGGCTTTGAATGTAAGTAATGGTACTGTATGTCACATTCTTAAGGACAGTTTGTTGTATCCATACCACATACAACGCGTTCAAGCACTTCTTCCTGCAAATTTTCCTCAAGTACTTATGAGGATTCTGTTTACAGATGAAGATAAGGAATTTTCATAATAACCATATATGGTGTGATGAAAATCCACATGAAATATTTGAATATCGTTTTCAACATCAGCTCTCGTTGAACGTTTGGACGGGAATTGTAGGTGACTGCCTAATTGGACCGGTATTTCTACCAGGAAGACTTACCGGAGAGGTGTACAGCAACTTTTTGGAACACACGCTCCCTGGATTTCTGGATAATGTACCATTGTTAGTAAGAAATGCAGTGTGGTTTATGCACCAGCGCATTTTAGTCAGGTTGCACGTGAGTTTTTAACACAAACATATGAAATCGCTAGATTGGCCAAGGTGGACCTCATTTATGGCCTGCACGATCCCCAGACTTAAACCCACTGGATTTTTCCCACTACTCCACCGGAAAATGTGGAGGACCTAAGAAATCGAATCATTGCTGGGTGTAATGAGGGGAGGATTGGATTCTTGCAACCGAGCTGGATGTGGCCACTTTCAACAGTTTTGTAATTTTTTTAATAAAAAATGGACATGTGATAAAAAGATTTTTAATTTTTATCGGGTAAACGATTCAAGATACGGGGAAATTTCAAGAGACAAAAAACTTGTAGTTTTAGTTTCTTTATCTCAAAATAATATACATATCATATTGCAGTTAGTGGCATACATTTTTAGGTAACAAATTTTTGTCGAGGTGAAAAAATTCAAATCAATTTAACATTTCAAAGACGATTATCTTGAAAATCTGAAAACAAAAAATTTCTACAGATAATGTAAAAAACTTCGCTGCTCCTCTAGCTTTCTAATGATGTACGAATTGTTGATTGTCTTCTAGTTACATAGATATCTCACATGCAATGATGTGACCGACTGAGAAGGAATATTCAATTCTCATTATTGGTCTATGGAGAACCCCAGATTAACTAAGGTAACAAATTATCAAAGACGATTCAGTGTAAATTTTTGGATTGGTGTGATTGGTAACAATCTGGTAGGTCCGCATTTCTTTCCAGACAACCTAAATGATGAAGATTATTTATCACATGATCTGATGGAGTTACTGGATGACGTACCACTAGTAAACAGATGTAATATGATTATCCAGCAAGACGGGTGTCCGGCACACTATTGTCGCAACGTGAGGGCGCTATTAGATCGCTGGTTTCCAAACAAGTGGATTGGGAGGGGAGGACCAATACTGTGGCCGCCAAGAAGTCCAGATTTAACTCCAATAGATGTCTATGTATGGGGTCACATTAAACTAGTGATGGGTCGTTATTTTTAAACGGTTGTCGAGCCGGAACGGTAACCACCAGTTGTGGATTTATAAAAATAACAGCTTAAAAAATAACGCTTTTTACACTAAACTAGAATTCGGACTCGTATCTGTTTCAGTTCCAGTGCAACTAGGTTCGATGAATAAACATCGTTTTTCATCGGCAACTGTTAAATTTAACTATTTACGGGATGAATGGACATGCGACTGGGAATGAAATAAATTTGTATGGGTATGCTATGCAGTATAGAGCAGACTTTACTTCATAACATATTACTTAACAGGAAACACGTTATTTATACTCTAGTGTGCTCACTCGCTCACAGCTTTGGGAATGTAGGATACTATCGATCGACTATCCAGTTCAAAATAACAGCGGAATAACTGAAGCCGTTATTTTCAATGGTTATTATGAAATAACGTAAACGGCTTTAACTGTTAATAGAAAATAATGGTTTTTCCCATCACTACATGAAACAAATCGTTTACGAACTGGAGATTCACACACGAGAGCAACTGATTTACAGGATTACTAAAACAGAAATTTGCAAACGACCTCGTGCGTTTAAAAGAAATGGACGTTACTGTTTTGAGAATAGTTTGTGAGACGTTTTTAGTTCAGTTGTTTACAGTATTTGTAGAAATTTTTGTTATCAAATTTTCAAAATAAACGTCTTTGAAATGTTAAATTGATTTGGATTTTTCCACGATACTGATAATTTTTGCCCTCACATTCCTTTACTTTTATCCTGTTCAACATAGTAATTATTCTACAGCGTGAGATAATGTCTACACTATTTGAAAAAAAAATGGGGAAGTGCTTACCACTTCTTCTAAACTTTGAATATTAGTAGCAACACAATGAATTTTCTAAAAATCATTAAAAGTTAAATAACTCGAAAAGCAGAGGACTTTGTATAATGTGATATATGGTTTATTATGTTGCAAAAGAGATGTACTATCACTGTCTCAAAGGAATGCAACCACTTACCAGTCACCTGTATATATAACGTCAAAAATGTCAATCTTTAGGATGACGTCAGTTAATAAATGGTAGCACTACGTTTCTCCAATACCGTAAAGAAAAGGCAGCACTCGTATATTATTTTTTTGCCAAATAAAACTTGATTTTTTTCCTGTAAAACCTAATCTGATTGGGCTGGCCAACGAACTTATTCAGCAAGCTATTTACGAACCTCAATGGTTCAGGGGTAAGAACGTGTGCCTCTGAACCGAAGGGTACTGGGTTTGATCCCAGGGTACTCCTTTCACTTTTTCAGTACAAACTGTAACATTAACATCAACCGAGGTTCTGGCATTGTATTTGAGCAAGTTGAATGTCTGCACGTTCCGCCCTTCGAGGGGGCGTAAAGCCATCGGTCCTGTGTCCATGCGATGTTGGGCACGTTAAATATCCCTACCCTTCTTACAGAAAGGCAGGGGTTCGGCAAAATTTCCAGGATAGTGAGGTGAAACTGCTCCCTAGCATCGGTGGTTGGCCATAATCGCGAGAATAGCCTAACGTTAAAGAAACAAAACACACACACACACACACACACACACAGCAAGCTATTTACAAAATGAAAGCAGATGCCAAGTTTCATCATAATATACTCAGTGAATCCCTTCTACTGTAAATCACAAAAATCAGAAAAACTTAGATCCGTAGTCTTTGCCATTTTACTACTGAAAAGCACCATCTAGCCATTGTGTATTTTTGTCATGTGTCATAATTTACTTGAATATCAAAATGTCAATCAAAATTAATATTCAATCGACTCATTTATATAGCTTTTATATAAAAAAAATCATATCGTATTAAAAATCCTTATGCTCCTAACATATTAAAAGATATATCATAGATTTCTGTAAAATACATTTCAACTCATTTTAAAACTACTAACATTCTTCCAAAAATACTAGCATTCTGGTATTTGTCCATTATTTTAGATAAAAAAAGATAAAAACTAGATATAGTACATCTTTACAAAAAAAAATCTGTAACATATTCTGTAGCTTTTTACAGCTAACATGGGTAGATAAGCAAAAAACCGTTAATAAGTATCTAAGGTTAGTGAGATTTTTGTAAATAATATGTAATCCTAGCCAGATGTATTGTAATTTAGCAATAAATGTGTATGGATTAGTGTTGTTTTTTTTTTGCAAATTAAAAATTGCAAGTGATAGTTACAACTAATTTGAGGTCCAGGCGTATGCTGATGATCTTGTCATAAGGGTTAGAGGAAAACCTGAGGAGGAACTTGCAAGTACTCTTCAAGAGGCACTAAATGTTGTGAATGATTGGTGTCGAAGGGAACAGATGTCTGTGAACCGCCGCAAAATGATCTATGTTCCATTTACCAAAAGAAGGTTGGACAGATTAAAACCACCTATTCTTATAGGGGGAAACGATTCCATTTACGGAACAAGCAAAATATCTGGGGTCACCCTAGATAGGATGCTCAACTGGAACGTGCAGTTAGATAATGTAATCCGCAGAGCTAAACTGTCCCTGTGGACATGCCATAGAATCTGTGGAAATAACTGGGGAACAAACCCCCAACAGATGTACTGGCTCTATGTAGTGGTTATCAGACCAATGATAACATATGGACCCATAGTTTGGTGGCCCAAGGCACTTCGTGGTATCACGAAGGCCAAACTGGCTAAGCTACAGAGACAAGCTTGTCTGATAACAAGAGCGATAAGCACTGCTCCATCAGCCGCTCTGGAGGTCCTCCTTAATATTCCACCTCTTCACATTTGGCTGGAGAGGTAGACAACATACAGATTAAAACAAACAGCTGACAGCATGCCGAAGGAAATCAGTCTGGAAGGGTCCTGACTCCTCGATGACATTGAGGGTCATGGGATTCTGGGAATGGTCTCAGTCTTGATGCCTACAAAGATCAGTAGGGATCTGTCTCTCAAGACTGTCCTCCTGGAAAGAGAGGACTGGGAAAGTAATATAACGACCCTATTGAGGGCCGATCTCTGCTGGTATATTGACGGCTCCAAAACTGATAGGCGGGCAGGAACCGGCGCATATGGGAGGAACACTGATGCTAGACTATCAACTAGCCTCGAAAAGTACGCAACCATACACCAGGCAGAAGTGTATGCCATCGAGATGTGTGCAAGGTAAAGTATACAAAACCAGTACACACAAATCGATAAATATATATTCAGTTAGCCAAGCTGCAATAAAGGCTCTTGGTTCCTACCGTTGCAATTCAAAAATGGTATGGAGTTGTAAATCTGCCCTCAACAAACTGGGCAGCTGCAATAAGGTGCCGCTGGTCTGGATACCCGGTCACTCAGACCATGATGGCAATGTTGCGGCCGACATGCTTGCCAGGAGTGGTGCCCAGGGCGACTTCATCGGACCAGAACCTGGGGATATCATCATGCACAGCAAAACGCAGTTAAATACCTGGGCAGAAAAATGGCAGTCCAGCAATGGTAAAATCTTCCAGGATTAGCTCACTCTAAGGCCTTCATAAATGGCCTGTCAGAGTCAAGGGCTAAAAAACTTCTAGAACTAAACAGACAACAACTGAGTACTCTAGCCCACCATTCGGATCTCCGGGAGAGGGGGGTGCCAGCATGAAGATTTAACATATCCTTCTCGAATATATGTGGCCTAAATTCTAACCTGAACTCCGTCCACCATTTCCTTCAGGCTAATAGGCCCCAACTCCCCTTCCACACCGAAACCCAAATCAGTGCCAAAACAGCCACTAATCGCCTTAATTTCCCGGAGTATGAGCTCGTTACTTCCTTTAGATTGCATGGAGGTGTGTGCGCATATGTCCGTAGCAATCTACCCTGCACCAGACTCCCCAATTTAAAAGCTGGAAGAAAAAACATACTTTGGATGAAACTCTCTCTCAGGGCTGCAACTAAATTCATCTGTTGCATTTACTGGTCACCTTCTGACAACTTTGTCCAGCTCTTCGACTACCTTTCTGAAAAAACCGACCATCTTATTTCTGAATATCCTTCCTCCGAGGTCACTATTCTTGGTGACTTCAATGTCCATAATAAGGTATGGTTAGGATCTTCAAAAACCGATCCACAAGGGAGAGCATCGGAGGCATTCGCAGTCAGCAATTCTTTAGCCAATATGGTTCAGCAACCTACTTACTTTCCTCATATCCCAACACACAGCTCAAATCCCTTGGATCTCCTTACTACAAAACCTGAATGCTATAAGACATCAGTCACCGCCCTTGGTCGCTCAGACCATGGCATGGTCACTGCTTCCTGCGCAGTGCAACCCGAGGTTACACAGTCATCACACCCACGTATTGCTTGGCACTACAACTCCACGAACTGGGGCGAAATGCGGGATTACTTTTCCTCATTTCCATGGGCGTCTGTCTGCTTCTCTCATCCTGACCCCTCTGATATCTAACAAAACGTGACCGAAATCATCTAAGCTGGCATGGAATTATTTATTCCATGTACCTCTTAGAAAACCTGTGTGTGGGAGAACAAGAGGGGCTACATCAACAAGGATCCTCATAGCCACAGACAGTCCCCAAGGCCCTAAGTAGCCCGCGGGTAAATTCCAGGCTGGTAAGTGAATGCCGAGCCGAGCCGAGCGACCTGGCTGGGCATAATGAGGTCACACTCATCGAGGTGCCGGGTCACTCGGGCTTAAAGGCAATGAAGAAGCTCACAGTCTCGCGAAGAGAGGGTCAGCAGAACCATTTATGGGACCAGAACTGGTTCTGGGCGTGACAAAGAGCACTGCCAGGGGAGCCAGTCCTGCGTTACAAAACGAACACAAGGTGTACTGGGCTGCCTGTCCAGGGCTCAGACATGGGAAGTCAGTAATTGACGAACCCACTTCAACAAGAGATGTGGAGCTGCAAAATCTTAGCAGAGGACAGCTCAGGAACATAACAGGTCTCTTGACGGGACACATGGCGAGTTCGAGGGGGACCTGGCATGCTGACTATCCGGCAAGGGGGAGGAATCAGCCCAGCACATCTTGTGTGTGTGTAAAGCTCTGGACTGCAAAATACAACTGATCTACGGTCAGTGTAGACCGGAGACAGCAATATAAAACTTCACCCCACCAATCGCTGTGCAGACTAGTTCAAGGTACAGTGATTTTAGAATGGATGGAGTAAAAGACTAAGGGCATGCACAATAAGCCAAAGGCTGCGGTGCTATTGGGGCGGCAAAGACGCGAACGAGCCATGATGGAGGAAAAAAAAGAAGAAAAGAAATGCTTCGAAGTCTTTTTGGGTAAGATCGCTTCAGGTGGCAGAGGATAAATGAATTCAGATTACGTTATAAAGTTTTTCTTATAAACACACTATATTTTTATTGCAACATTACAAAATATATACATATTTACATTAGTTAACATTCTGGTTCAGGTTTTAGGGTCATTAATATCCCGAACCTCCGTTTGATGCTTATCCTTTCTCTTGAGTACTTATCTTCGGGAGAAAACCTTGCTGAAATAAAAATACATAGAATTATTAATAGCATAAAAATCGCGTCATTATAAACTTATTGAGAAAGCAACAAAATCACAACTACAAGCATAAAGCACACACACACTCACACAGGCTGGGTAATACAATACAATACAAATTATTGCAGCGTAGCAATTACAAAGCCATAATAACACTACCCGGTCTAATACAACTCAGAATTACTTTAGCCAGGTCAAAATCAGGCAAGTGTTGAGAAAGAAAAACAGGCAAATCATATAACTATTCTATAATAAGAAATCTAAACTATGTGAGACTACACAAATCAATTGTACATGTAAATTGTCACATATCACTGGTATGACACTGCAGGAACTCTTCAATGGAGTATGGTGCTAACTTTCTTCATTATATCTATGACTTGGGATGAGCTTATATAATAACACTTCCAGGTCTAATACAACTCATAATTACTTGAGCCAGGTCAAAAGCACGCAAGTGTTGAGAAAGAAAAACAGGCAAATGACTTAGCTATTCTAGAATAAGAAATCTAAACTATGTGAGACTAAACAAATCATTTGTACATGGAAATTGTTACATATCACTGGTATCACCCTGCAGGAACTCTTCAATAGAGTATGGTGCTAACTTGAGCAATAGTTTCTTCATTAAGTCTATGACTTGGAATCAGCTTAGTGTTCCAAGCCATAATAACACTACCAGGTCTAATACAACTCATAATTACTTGAGCCAGGTCAAAAGCACGCAACTGTTGAGAAAGAAAAAAAATCTCGGGACGCAGCAAGTGCGTTATGGTAGTGAATTTTCATAAAACTATTTATTAATAGCAATAATGTGTGTTTTTTTAAGAAAGCAGGCATCAAATTTGGTTACCAGTATAATCTATATAGTAAAAACAATGTGCCATGTTTCATCAAAATAACTTTATTGTTTGAAAATACAAAAAAATTTCCGAAAGTAAACTTAAAGTGTTCCCGAAAAAACTCGATTTTTGGTCAACCTTATAGGTTAATAGCAAATTGAGCTATTCAAATATTAAGCATTTGATCAAAATTCGCTACCATAACGCACTTACTGCGTCCAGATTTTTTTTCTTACAAACATGCATTATATTTCAATGGAAAATGCAAAAACATAAGGCATGTTTGATTAAAAAAAAAAAAAAAAAATTTGTATCACCAACGACTTATGGGCCACCCTGTGATTGGAGAAATAATTTTTTAAGATGTAGTTTAAGACACTCTATAATTAATATATACAATTTTTTTTTCATATCTGGTATAATAACAGATATATTGAGCTTTATTGATTTTTTTTACAAAAATTCTACAAAAATTATATACTATTAACGATAAACTCTATAGCTGAAACTACTGCCAAGCGTCAGAGAAGGGGTCTATTTGAAATGAATTTTCTGGAAACATTTTATTAAAATGAAGGACAATGACGGTTGAAACTAAGACTTCAGGGTTTGTAAAACATTCTTCTTGAGACATTTTATTTCCATAGCCCGTATTAGATTCAAGTTCTTTTCCTAAATGTTGCCAATTTTGACGTTTAAATCGCAACTTTGACGTTTTGTGAAAAACCCCAATTTATTTTTGTTTAAATGCCTATAACTTTTTTGTCTTTTGACCTACAGAGCTAAATTTTGGTAGGTAACTTGCCTATAATGATATAAACCCGTGTATAAAATTTGGTTGCCCTTACTTTGTTAATTTTGGAGATATAAAATTTTTTCGAAAGAAAACACAAAATTTTCCGGGAAAACCTCGTCGGATTTTCCTGGATAACGAACATATCCAAGCCACTTGCAAAAGGAAGGTACTCACCAATTTTGACGTTTAAAATCGCGATTTTGACGTTTTGAGGAGAACCCAAAATTATTTTTCTTTGAATGCCTGTAACTTTTTTGTCATTTAACCTACGGAGCTAAATGGTAGGTAACATGCCTCTAATGATATAAACCCGCGTATGAAATTTGGTTGCCCTTACTTTGTTAATTTTGGAGATATAAATTTTTTTCGATTTTTTTCGAAAGAAAACACAAAATTTTCCGGGAAAACCTCGGCGGATTTTCCTGGCTAACAAACTTATCCAAGCGACTTGCGAAAGGAAGGTATGTGCCAAATTTTATCAAAATCCGTCCATTATTTTTTAAGTTATAGGTGTGACACATTATATATATATATATATATATATATATATATATATATATATATATATATATATATATATATATATATATATATATATATATATATATATATATATAAACATATAAAGTCTGAAACTGACCTCGGATTTGGGTTCCGGGGGTCCTAAATAGCGCTCATTTGAAGAAATTTTTTCAAAATTCGAAAGTCGAGATCTCCTCATTAGTGAATTTTTTTTAAGAAAATTCACTAAAACAGGCAAATGACTTAGCTATTCTAGAATAGGAAATCTAAACTATGTGAGACTAAACAAATCATTTGTACATGTAAATTGTTACATATCACTGGTATCACCCTGCAGGAACTCTTCAATAGAGTATGGTGCTAACTTGAGCAATAGTTTCTTCATTATATCTATGACTTGGGATGAGCTTAGTGTTCCAAGCCATAATATCACTACCAGGTCTAATACAACTCATAATTACTTGAGCCAGGTCAAAAGCATGCAACTGTTGAGAAAGAAAAAAACTCTGGACGCAGCAAGTGCGTTATGGTAGTGAATTTTCATAAAAATGTTTTTAATAACAAATTTGTGTTTTTTTAAGAAATAATAATCAAATTTGGTTACCAGTATAACCTATATAGTAAAAACAATGTGCCATGTTTCATCAAAATAACTTTATTGTGTGAAAATTTACAAAAGTTTCCAAAAGTAAACTTAGTGTTCCCGAAAAAACACGTTTCTTGATCAACCTTATAGGTTAATAGCAAATTGAGCTGTTCAAATATGAAACATTTGATCAAAATTCGCTACCATAACGCACTTGCTGCGTCCAGAATTTCTTTTCTTACAAACATGCATTATATTTCGATGGAAATGCAAAAATGCAATAACATAAGGCGTGTTTGATTTAAAAAAAAGGAAATTTGTATCACCAACGACTTATGGGCCACCCTGTCATTGTAGAAATATTATTTTAAGATGTAGCTCAAGACACCCTATAATTAATATATACAATTTTTTTTCATATCTTATATAATAACGGATATATTGAGCTTTATTGATTTTTTACGAAAATTCGACATAAATTATATACCATTAAACGATAAACTCTATAGCTAAGGCTACTGCCAAGCATCAGAGAAAGGGTCTATTTGAAATGAATTTTCTGCAAATATTTTAGTAAAATGAAGGACAATGACGGTTGAAACTAAGACTTTAGGGTTTGTAAAACATCCTTCTTGAGACATTTTCTTTCCATAGCCCGTATTAGATTCAAGTTATTTGCCTAAATGTTGCCAATTTTGACATTTTAAATCGCCACTTTGACGTTTTGAGGAAAACCACAATTTATTTTTCTTTAAATGCCTATAACTTTTTTGTCTTTTGACCTACATAGCTAAATTTTGGTAGGTAACTTACCTATAAGGACATAAACCTGCGCATCAAATTTGGATGCCCTTACTTTGTTAATTCCGGAGATATAAATTTTTTTCGAAAGAAAATACAAAATTTTGCGGGAAAACCTGGGCAGATTTTCCTGGATAACGAACTTATCCAAGCCATTTGCAAAAGGAATTTTTTCACCAAATTTAATCAAAATCGGCCCATTATTTTTTGAGTTATCGGTGTGATACATATATATATATATATATATATATATATATATATATATATATATATATATATATATATATATATATATATATATATATATATATATATATATATATATATATATATATATATATATATATATATATATATTAAAAACATATAAAAATTGAAACTGACCCCGGATATGTTTTCTGGGGGGCCTAATTAGCGCTCATTTGAAGAAAATTTTTCAAAATTCAAAAGTCGGGATCTCCTCATTAGTGAATTTTTTTTTTAGAAAATTCACTAAAAAACAGGCAAATGACTTAGCTATTCTAGAATAGGAAATCTAAACTATGTGAGACTAAACAAATCATTTGTACATGTAAATTGTTACATATCACTGGTATCACCCTGCAGGAACTCTTCAATAGAGTATGGTGCTAACTTGAGCAATAGTTTCTTTATTAAGTCTATGACTTGGGATGAGCTTAGTGTTCCAAGTAGCTTGTCTTTGCTTCTAGTATCATGAGGGTTAATGTGTTCATGCTTAACTTTGTCTTTGTTCCTGTTTATGAATGTTAGAGCTTGTAGTATATAGATTGCATAAAGAGTCAGAATGCCCAGTTCAGAAAACAAGGGTTTGCAGTGCTCCATGCTTGTTTTTCTTAATATGATTCTCACGGCTTTTTTTGCAGAATAAACGCTCTGGTGGAGTCTGTGACTGAGCCCCATAGAAGTGTTCCGTAGCTTAGGCGACTATGAAGAGCAAAGTAAGCTTTTATAGTGGTGCTTATGTCTGTAATTTTTATTAGTTTCCTAATGGCAAATAAGTTTTTGCTTACCTTACTGCAAAGTGATCCACCCATGATAGGTTGGAGTCTAGCAGGAATCCCAGGAACTTACTGCTGGTCTCAGTGTTGTCCATGCTCCGTCTGTTAGCAAATGTGAAGATGCTTGTCTTGTCTTCATTAAATTTCAAGTGGTTAGCATTGAACCAACACCAGCTTTGCTTATTTCCTGTTTTACGGCTTCTGTAACTCCATCTGCCACAGTTCCTCTCTCAAACATAGATGTGTCTTCAGGATACTGGCATTTATGGATTTTGATGCTGTCTGAAAAGTCATTTGTGAACAGGATGAATATTAGAGGGCCAAGTATCGAGCCTTGGGGAACCCCATACTTAACAGCCCTCTCACAGGTGCCTCTAATGGGCTGTTTGAACCCCCTTAGGTAGCTTTCCAGTAACTTCAGCGCATTACCTCTAATAGCCTTATGTTCTAACTTATGCATTAGTATCTGGTGGTCTAGGGAATCAAAAGCCTTACTTAGGTCCAGAGAGGCTGCAACTGTGTAAATTTTCTGCTCAAAAGACTCACAGATGTGTTCAACAACTGCAGTGGCAGCTAAGGTGGTAAACTTATTTGGGGGAAATCCATATTGGCTCTGTGTTATCAATTTATATTTTTCTAGGTAACTTGAAAGCCTGTCCAGTATTAGTTTCCAATCACCTTAGAAAGAATAGGCAACAGAGCTATCGGTCTATAGTTGCCAGGCTCTTGTGTATCTCCCTTTTTGTGCACAGATACTATCAAGGCTATCTTGACGATGTCTGGGAACATGCCCTCTTGTCATTGCCCTTCATTTTACTAAAATATTTACAAAAAATTCATTTCAAATAGACCCTTTTTCTGATGCTTTGGCTGTCGGTTTAGTTAAGTTGATGCTTTCGCTGTAGATTAAGTGAAGTTTATGGTTTAACCGTCTATAATTTTTAACTAATTTTCGTATAACAAATTCATTACAGCATTTTAGCATTTTTTTAATCGAAATATGATTCATGTTTGTAAGAAAAAATTCTGGACGCAGTAAGTGCGTTTTGGTAGCGAATTTTCATTAAATCCTTCAAATTTCAATAACTTAATTTGCTATTACCGTAAGTTTTGTTGGTTAGGAAACCAACATTTAACTTTATTTTTGGAAATTTTTTGTATGAACGCAGCAAGGACGTTTTGGTTGCGAATTTTCATTAAATGGTTCAAATTTCAATAACTCAATTTGCTATTAACCTAAGGTTCATTGGCTAGAAGACCAGTTTTCTTGGAAACATTTAAAGTTTATTTTCGGAAAATTTTTGTACATTTTTAAATAATTATTTTGATAAAATATGGTACATTGTTCCTACTATATAGGTTATACTGGTAACCAAATTGATGCCTGCTCGCATTAGAGCGATAATATTTGTAATTAAAAACATTTTTATGAAAATTCAAACGCACTTGCTGCGTCCAGACTTTTTTTAATTTTTGTACCTGGCAACCCCATAAAATAAATTATCTTGTGCAAATTCAGATCCCAGACCCTAGCTAAATGTGACAAAACATAAAGAGGTTAGGTAATTCTGTATTGTAGACACCTCAATAATAAACAAACAATTCAGGTGGAATCGGAACGCAGAAGTGGACGCTGGACGATGTGCATTGTTGCCAGATGAGTATTACCAGGGGTCATTTTAAATATAGAAGGAAATCAAGGGGTGAACAAATATTTTTAGAATGTAAATAAATTATAATATGGCCTCATATACATAAATCGATATTTGACATATTTTGCAGAAAGGGGTAGGAAAACAGAAATGTAAACAGTTAATTTTCAGCTATGGTGGTCCAGGGGAAAAACGTGGGCCCTCTAGACCAAGGGTACTGGGTTCGATCCCAGATTTCTCCTCTTCACCCTTTTTAAGTACATGAGTAACATCAACAGAGGTTGTGTCATTGTGATTGAGCAAGGTAATCTGCACGTTCCGCCCTACCCAGGGGGCGTAAAGCCGTCGGTCCCGTGCCCATGCGATGTTGGGCACGTTAAAGACCCAAACTTCCCAGACAGTGTGGTGAATGAATCACCTTAGTAAAGTCAATGAAGCAATTTCCGTTGCAAATTGCTGATGATAAATCCAACTGTATATGCTAATAACAAACGGTATCCAATATATTATTTTGAAAAGTCGCAATGTTTCATGGTAATGAAGCATTTTCTACTGACAACTGTCGATAATAATCGTAACCGAGAAAATGGCTCAAATTGGCTTCCTTCGGACTGTTTGCTTGTATTTTAGTTTCCGACCTTAAATGAGTGTGCAAAGTGAATGAAGCAATTTCCATTGCGAATTGCTGATGATAAATACAACTGTATATGCTAATAGCAACCGGTATCCAGTATATTATTTTGAAAAGTCGCAATGTTTCATGGTAATGAAGCAATTTCTACTCACAACTGTCGATGATACACATGTCGAAGGGAAGCCCATTTTGAGCTAGTTTCTCGGTTATGTGTATCATCGGCAGTTGTGAGTAGAAATTGCTTCATTACCATGAAACATTGCACTTTTCAAAATAATATATTGGATACCCATTGCTGTTAGCATATACAGTTGTATTTATCATCAACAATTCGCAATGGAAATTGCTTCATTCACTTTTCACACTCATTTAAGGTCAGAAACTAAAATAAAAAAACAGTTCGAAGGGAAGCCCATTTTGAGCCATTTTCTCGGTTATGTTTATCATCGACAGTTGTCAGTAGAAATTGCTTCATTACCATGAAACATTGCGGCTTTTCAATATACTGTATACCGATTGCAATTAGCATATACAGTTGTATTTATCATCGGCAATTCGCAATGGAAATTGCTTCATTGACTTTTCTAAAGTGATTCATTCACCTCACTGTCCGGGAAATTTGGGTCTTTAACGTGCCCAACATTGCATGGGCCCGGGACCGACGGCTTTAAGCCCCCTGTGAAAGGCGGAACGTGCAGATTACCTTGCTCAATCAGAATGGCACAACCTCTGTTGATGTTACTGATGTACTTAAAAAGGGAGGAGAGGGGGGAAATCTGGGATCGAACCCAGTACCCTTGGGTCCAGAGGCCCACGTTTTTTCCCCTGGACCACCATGTAGCTAAAAATTAACTTTTTACATTTCCATTTTCCTACAGCTTTCCGCAAAATATGTCAAATATCGATTTATGTAGATGACGCCATATTATAATTTATTTACATTATAAAAACATTTGTTCACCCCTTGATTTCCTTCTATATTTAAAATGACCCTTGGTAATACTCATCTGGCAACAGTGCACATCATCCAGCGTCCACTTCTGCGCTCCGATTCCACCCGAATTGTTTGTTTACTAGTGAGGTGTCTACAACACAGGATTATCCGATATATTTGTAATTAAAAACATGTTTATGAAAATTCACTTCCATAACGCACTTGCTGCGTAGAGACTTTTTTAATTTTGGTACCTGGCAACCCTATAAGATAAATTATCTTGTGCAAATTCAGATCCCAGATCCTAGCTACATGTGACAAAACATAAAGAGGTTACATCAGATCAAGGTTTTCTGGTTATGTTTGTATAAGCCTCACATATTTAGCTTCAACGGATAGTAAATTTTTTAAACTACTAACAAAATACATATTGTTGTAAATTGCTTACCTGGATGTGCAGACAAGGTAGGTTTGCCAGCGGGGTCCACTTTCTGTAAGACAAGACCACAAAATTATCAGTATGGTCTAATAATTATTATTATTTGGGAAGGATGGTAAAAACAAAATTAAACATTATAAACACCGTATGTACCTATATGTATTAATATACTTACTTTTAAGGTATACATTCTTTTACCTTCGGGGTTTAAGTAATACGAGAGAAACATGTTTACAATGCAAAAATATGTTTTTTTTTTTAAATTTCAATTGAAATAAATTTCTAACCTCTAAAAACCTAGTCTTGTCAGGCCAGAATTTACTGTTGGAGATGAAAACTTAGTGAAACAAAAACGTGGATGTATTATAAATTTATCAATAAAACTGCTGAAATGTGAAGTTTAAAACTTAAACACCGTCTCCGTGCCTTTGTATTTTGTATATAGTATATCACAAATCACAATCAGAATTCAGAATATTCAATATTTGAATATACGTTATGTTATTGTTATGTTATGGCAAATACTATATAATGACAAATGACAATATGGAAAACTCCTATGCTTTAGCATTGGTGATATTTGTGACAAGTACACTAGCGCCACCTTGCGTGAAGTACTGACAACTGAGCGGGGAATTTGAATTGAACCTGCATATTCTTAATTTAGACAATTGGTTTATTATAGATGAATATAAAAACTTGTACATGACAAAACAGTGAACATTTTCTGATTATATAGTTATAAATAGAATTTGTATAAACAATAAGCTTGAAACCTAAATGAATTCAGCATGAATAATTCTGCAAATTTCTCTTACCCATAATCTTATTTCATCATAATTTAATGTACTACCTTGAAACCGTCGTCAAACTAGTATTTCAAGGGTATGTATAGGAATATACTGAAAGCTGTTTCTGATGATATTAAGTTACAATCTGTGCTTACCTATAAATAATTGTTCTAGGTATAAATGGTACGTACCATATCTCTACATGAAAACTGTCTTATTAATCTAATATTTTAAAATATGTAACTGATATACTTGGTACATAATTAAGAAATTGTGCAGATGAATAGTAAGACTAACTCTTACGGCTTCGGGACGCCTGCATGAAATGGTTGCCATGACAACGGCACGCGCAGTGGTAGGTTGGACCACAAACGTGATGCAGCCTTCTGAGCCTGCTTCAAATCTTAGTGTCCGTCGTTTGTTTAGATTGAGTCGGATCGTCAGAGGCATATTTATTTTTACAATGGTGCCGTTAAATAATCTGGTATGTATCACATTTACAGACTTTGAAAATCTGGATTTTTCATGTTTCTTTTTGGCAAGTGGAATTGATTTGTTTATTATCACCTCTAAAAGAATAATTTCAAAATAATAAAATATTAGATATAAAACTTCAAGTTAAAAAAAAAAGAGAAGGGCCATTAATTTGAAAAAAAAAAACATGCTTGCAGCTCTTCCCTCTATAAACAGATTTTCATAGGTAAAACGTGCCGTATTATATTATACAGTACGTGTACAGTGACCTCTCATCGAATATTCCTGGTCATTATTCAGAATATTATTCCTTGTAAATGTCTATATTTTTGTACAAATGGATTTTTTATTTAAATACTGAAGTGCCAGGAGAACGCGTAACCTCAAAAATTTTTTAAATTTATATTTATTTATATTACTTATTAGTAATATATTAGTTATAATACTCGAGTTTTAAAGAAAAAGTATCAATTTTCACCAAATCACCCTTCATTTATCCCGTACCCCCTGAAACGATCTTACCCAAAAACAATTCGAAGCGTTCTTTTGTCTGGTGCTAACTGGATACCAAATTTGAAGATTGTATCTCAATTCGTTCGAAAGTTATTGCGCCTACTAAGAGACAGACGTACAGGCCGACAGATCGACCGACAGACAAAAAAATAGTTCCAGAATCAACTTTTCTCTATGTTTTGAGACTTTTTACGCCGTTTTAGCAAAAAAAATCAAAATTTCTGTCACCGATATTCCACCTCACACATTCGACCCCTAATTTTATTTCACCACAGAATACCAGATGTTTGACGAAATTGAAAGTTTTCTAATAAATCAACCCTAAAACGTTATAGTACACCTCACACCTTCATCCCCTACCCCCTCGAGCGATTTTATCCAAAAACAATCCGAACCGTTCGTTTGACAGTTGTTAACTGTATACCAAATTTGAAGACGTTATCTCAATTCATTCTAAAGTTATCGTGGCTACAAACAAACAGACCTACAGACAAAAATAAATTTTCGTTCCCAAATCATGTTTTCTATATCTTTTGAAACTTTTTACGACGTTTAAGCGAAAAAATTTTTTAATATTTTTTCTCGCTTTTGCGATACTTCCACAAGACGATGTGGAAGTAATTAATAATATATAATAATACTTGTAAATTTTCAGATGATCTCATGAAGAGCTTTTAGAAAATTGCTTTCAGAAACGTGCTTAGAACCCACCTTGGATGCATAAACCACAAGAAAAGTTTGTTGTAAACAACCCTAAAAAAATTGCTGGATCGGGAGTGAATAGGTGAAGAAGAAACGAAAAATGCGAAAAAAAACAGCTTAGCCGGATCTATATAAGCTGCCTCTATTCCATTTTGCAGCTGGATCTCCTTAAAATCATGTTTACCGCATGTATAACCCCTATTCGCCTCGGGTCCAGTAACTTTCCTAGGGTATTGTTCCCAAGAATTTTTTCTTGTGGTTGTATGCATGTAGGGGGAGGAAAACCCCCAGGACGAAACACCAACCACCGTCCCATGCTGGACGAGGCCGTTCCCTTCTGCATGACTAGAGCCACCCTCAATGCATAAAGCACAAGAAAAATTTCTTTGCAGTAACCCCCAAGAAAGTTATGGGACCTGATCTAAGGTTTTAAGGAGCAACTACAGGCTTATTTCTCTCCGTTCAGTCCTCTCTAAAGTGATGGAAAAGTATATAAACACCGAATTACTAAAATTTCTTGAACAACACAGTCTAATCCACGACAGGCAGTATGGATTCCGTCAGCGCAGATCAACTGCCGACCTCATTTCCTTTGTCACCCATTCTTGGAACAAGTCTGTGGAACTACACGGTGAATCCCAGATTGTCGCTCCAGACATATCCAAAGCAGTCGACCAGGCCTGGCACGCAGCGCTGCTTAATAAACTTCCGGCCTATGGTCTACCACCAAAACTCTGTACCTGGGCAGCAAATTTCCTCACCAACCGGAGCATTTCTGTTGTCGTTGATGGCCATTCCTCTAAACTGTATCCAATTAATGCATGAGTTCCTCAAGGTTCAGCTTTAGCCCCTACTTTGCTACTTCTCCACATCAATGACCTCCTCTCTAGCACATCCAACCCAGTTCGCAGTTACGCGGACCACAGCCCAATTAGATGAGGATCGCAGACTCATGGAGGGTTCTGTCTCCGTGGATCTTCAGAAAATATTAGACTGGGGAAGTAGAAATCTTGTACAATTCAACCCCACCAAATCTCAGTCTTGCTTTCTTTCTCATAAGAGATACACCAGCCCTAGACCCATCACAATGAACAACCAAGTTATTCAAAGTAATGAGTCCTTTTCACTTGTTGGCATTTCTGTGGATCGAAATCTCAATTGGCACCAACATGTCACATTAATTGCAGAAACGGCTGCTAAGAAATTAGGTTTCCTCTTTCGGGCTCGCAAATACTTTTCACTGGCTAATCTCTATACTTTATATAGTTCACAAATAAGGCCAAACCTCGAATACCGCTCCCACATCTGGGGTGCCGCTGCCGCTTCTACACTCGCTATCCTGGACTCCATTCAGAAGAGAACTATACGTCTCATTGCTGACACTACCCTCACCCAAAGGCTGCCATCCCTTGCCCACTGACGTACCGTTGGTGACTTCTCTCTCTCTCTCTCTCTCTTTTATAGATATCTGCACGGGCACTGCTCAGAGGAGCTTTCTTCCATAGTTCCTCCACCTGCTGCCCCCAACAGACCTACCAGGGGAACAGAGCGAATGCACCCTTTTACTGTCCAGGCCACCAGACATAGAACATCTTGTTATGCCCGCTCTTTTGTCTCGAGTGTGGAATTCCTTGCCGGGCCATGTTTTTTCTTCTCCGAACCTCCAAACATTCAGGTCCAGAATTAACAAATTGCCTCTTTCCTCCTTGTCTATACCCACGGTACGATAGTATTTAGGCTGTAAGCCCTCGTGGTGTGTTGTTGAAATATTATTGTTTTTTATAAACGCTTTGGAAAAGAAAAGAAGGAAAGTTTATCTCCACTTTTCATTGCCTTTTTAGAATTATTTTTGCACATTTAATATACTACAAACAACTCCACCAGGCATCTAAACAGTTATTTATAATCCTGAGTAAATTACGTTCAATTCGTTGATGCACTGTGCGGTTATGTTTACAACACGACACCTGAAAAAATAAGATATTGCCCTTAGGACAATAGTTTAGTTTAGATTTAACTGCCATTTGGTATGAAATAAACATTAAAATAAATCTGTAGCTAATAGTATTCGAACAATTTTTGGTTAAAATTACACAAATTTCTAATCAATGTTATTTAAAACACGAAAACCCTATCTGAAACTACATATATGAGTTAAACGGGGCATACTCATGACGTACTGCCCTCATCTCGCGTTTCACCCCCTTTAGAATTGCTCGTGAACCTATCTAACCTATGAACCTTGGGCTGGTAACATATATTTTACCCAAGGTTCTAATCTATAAAAACCTCGTATTTTCCCGAGATGTTTGGGAATGAAAATTAATTAATCAATTTGACAACAGTGGTATCATGAAATGAGACGTCACATTTTACATCCGTTCAAATTATTAACTAATAACCACAAGATGGCGGGAAAAGTATTAATAATGTGACTGCGGGAGTCATATTTGTTTTGTTATCGGTTATCCAGAATACAATTCACTATTAGGGTTGATACGCAACAAGCGCCTGATGTTCTGCGCTTGTATTTTCTAGTTTTCTATAAAAATTGCATTGTTTTACTGGCTTGCTGTATCAATCGGTTGCTAATTTACCGATTTAACCATAAATTAAGAGATTGATTTTAAATTCTCCATTTTGTGTGTAAATGCAGTGATCCTATGGCTAGAATTAGTTTTCTTGTATGATGGGAAAATATAGCGCGTCCTCAGAGATAGAAATAATACCAATAAGTGATACAACACACACTAATAATACGACAAGCACGTTGTCGGTATCGAACTCTGTGTGCAGCAAGAACAGTCGTCACCTAAAACGCAACAACATGCAAAGAATGCCGTACATGTCTGATCCAACCCTAGTTCCCCGGGTACAGAAGGTAAAATTAATTGTTTTCTTTATGTCTTATGTAGCCTAATGTATTTTCTATCTTTCTGTAGTACCTGGAATCAAACGTCGATAAAACGTACGTAGACATCAGTGTTATGGCAGATGATTTACAACAAAAATACAAAGAATACGCAAGACGCAAGAGAAGTGCTTTCAGAACTTCTGTCAAGAAGGCTTATTCAATTGTTTTACAAAGTTATGGCATAGCCGACCAGGATCAGAGCAGCTCAGACGAGGATGCGAGTGACGATGAAACTCCTGATGAAGAAGAAGGCACATTTGTAAGCTTTATCTTAATCTAAAGGTATTTTAAGGTTAGATGGTGTTCAGACAAAAAATGCACCTTAAAATTTTAAAACTAAAAATTAATGAGGTTCTAACCTAACCCAACTTACCTTCCCACCTTACAAGTTTTAGTAATCTTGTGTTTAGGTAAGTAAATTAACAAAGTTGGGGGTACAATATAACCTGAGAAAATGTGTACATCTTTACTATCTTTAGCTTTTAAAAGCAACCGCCCATCAGTGAACCTTGCATTTCTTTACTACAGATCTACGATTCGCCTGATTTTACTGATATGGTATAATTCTTGTATTGTTTCTGAGGTTGTCTGTGAGTTTTGTTTCATCATAGTTGAACTAGACTGGAATTACATTGTTGTTTCTCCTAGATTATTGAAATACTCTTGCATAGTTAATCAATGATAGAACTTCCTTCCAATTTTATTGGTTAGGTAGGCACCCGATAAAATATTTTAAGCATTTTCTGAATCCAAATTCGAAATGCATTCCAATCTAAAAGTAGGAAACAGATACAGGTGTCAGGTAAGGTTAGCTGCAGCATGTAATTTCCACAGTGAACTGGGAACCAATCACTAGTTATAAAGTTACAACTTGCCTGTCCTGAACGGAGTGGGATCAGCTAATGCATCTCGATTGAGATATTAATAATAGATAGCCCTCAAAGATAATTTCAAATACAGCGGAGTTAGTGAAAATAAAAAAAAGTCTGGACGCAGCAAGTGCGTTATGGTAGTGAATTTTTTAAAAATATTTTTAATAGCAAATATCTTTCTTTGATGAAAGCAGGCATCAAACTTGGTTACCTATATAGTAGAAACAATGTACCATATTTCATTGAAATAACTTTATTGTTTGAAAATATATAAACATTTTTCAAAAGTCTGAATGCAGCAAGTGTGTTATGGAAGTGAATTTCCATAAAAATGTTTTTAATAGCAAATGCAAGAGGGCATCAATCTGATTACCGGTATAGTAGAAACAATGTACTATATTTTATCAAAATTACTTATGGTTTGAAAATATACAAACATTTTCCGAAAATAAACTTAAATGTTGGTTTCCTAACCAACAAAGCTTACGTTAATAGCAAATTGGGTTATTGAAATTTGAAGGATTTAATGAAAATTCGGTAATTTTGCAGATTAGCTCCCGAACGCTTTTCACAAAATAGTTTTCAGTCACATTACTAGGTCCCCACCTGGATGCACAAACCACAAGAAAAATTTCTTGTTCACATCCCCCAAGGAAGTTACGGGACTGGGAGTGAATAGGGGTGTTGGGTGGGGTAGATAGTAAAAAGGAAATATGAGTAGAAAATGCGAAGAAAACTGCTTGAAAGCTGTCTATTTGAAGCCATATCCCCATTTAACCCTGCCTTACCCGCACAGCACCCCTATTTGCCTCAGATCACGTAACTTCCTTGGGGGGTATGAACAGGGAAGTTTTTCTTGTGGTTTAAGCAACAAGGGTGATTGTATACACACAAGGGGGGAAGGAAAATGCCAACGATGAAGAAGGACCCCCCGTTCGACTTGGGGTTTGGGGGGGGGGGGTGCTGCTTCGTCGTGGGGATTTTCCTTCCCCCTGCGTGCATAAAACCACCCTTGCTTCATAAACCACAAGGAAAATGTCTTGTTCCTACCCGCCAAGGAAGTTACTGCACCTGGGGGGATAGGGGTGCGGTGCGGGGTAGGCAGGGTGGCTTCAAGATGTGAAAAAGACAGCTTTCAAGCCCGTTTTATTTGAATTTTCTGCTCATATTCCTTTTTACTACCTACCCCGCCCAACACCCCTACTCACTCCTGGTCCCGTAACTTCCTTGGGGGGTGTGAACAAGAAATTTTTCTTGGGTTTTGTGGTTCCAGGGGGGCCCTAGGCAGGTTTCTGAAAATACGTTTTTTGAAAAGCGTTCAGGAGCTAAACTGCAAATTTACTAAAAATATATATATACCATAACGCACTAGCTGCGTCCGGAATTACTTTTCTTACAAAAAATGCGTTATGTTTCAATGTAAAATGCAAAAATGCAATAATATATGGCATGTTGGATTAAAAAAAAAGCAAAGTATAATAGAATAATTTTTAATATAAAGATGGACGAGTTTCAAATCGTGTGACACGTTACAATATATATATATATATATATATATATATATATATATATATATATATATATATATATATATATATATATATATATATATATATATTAGAGGTGTGCGAAGCTTCGAAATTTGGAACCGAACCCGAAGTCAAACCGAACCTTCGGTTCGAAATTATGTTCGCACTAGCGATGTTGAAGTTGTTCTAAGTTTGAAATATGTAATTCTCCAAAGTAGTTCGAAGTTCGTTGCTCAAAAATACTTCGAAATTAACATTACAGCCATTGAATGCTGCCAAAGATAGCGAAGTTGCGGCCCTGTTAACTCGGTAGCGGCGCTTTAAACTCGTTATCGGTCTCATTGAGTGGATGTATAATTTTAGATTTCACTCATGCATATTTTTGACAGTTGGTGGGCACATTGAGACACGACGGAGCCATTTAGCAATAACAGAATTATTTTTCTTATATATCCTAGCCTCCCAACACCTTTTTCAGTAACAACATTATGATGGCGGTGTTCGAAAGCGATCGGTAACGTAAATTTTCAGAATTTATGAGGATAATTGCAGATTGACTTTGGAAAACACTGGTTTCAACATGCTTTATTTCACCATGAGCCAAAACGATCAGCACCAGAAGGCATTTTCACCCAATCAACCTGCAAATTTTCCAAACTCTTCTTTTTTGTTAAAGAATGCAAATCTTCCACATATCAAATATTGTATGGTACAATATTCCTAAATTTTGTGTTTAAGGAAATGATATATGAACACTGAAGAATTTTGGGTGGTTCGATGTTCGATTTTAAATTTCTAAGAAGTTCGAAGTTCGACTGTGAACCTTAGACAGAGGTTCGAAGTTCGAGGCAACATATTTGCTTGGGTTTGTTCATAGTTCGGTTCGAACAAAACATGGGTTCACACACCTCTAATATATATGTATATATATATATATATATATATATATATATATATATATATATATATATATATACATATATATATATATATATATATATATATATATATATATATATATATATATATATATATATATATATATCTCCTCATTAGTGAATTTTTTTTTAATTGGCTAATAATAACACAAAATTTTAAATTTCTTCAAATGGTACCACTGTCAAAATTTCAGCTTTTAATAACTAAAAAATGCTTAAACCTTCTCTTTATTTTGAGTAAAGTTTAAAACTGTGTACTCTATATGTGGGTTAACTTGGTATAGGGCTACTCCATATTGTATTGTATTGAATACACAATCTCTAGATGTTTTTGAGGTTGTATACTTTTTTGAAAATAAAAAAAGATTTTTGTTATTGTTATTAAAATATTTTTTTAGGCAAGCAGTACAATGAACAACCAACTGTTGGATTTGTACAGACGTCCAGTAATCCCAAACAAAATTGATGAGAACGAATTGATAGACATAAGTAGTGATGATTCAGAGGATAACACCCAAGAACCACCAAGTAAAAAACCAAATATAGCTCCAACACCAGTTCAGCCAAAGGTCACCATACAACTTCAGTGTCAAAACAATGTGTCTGGGGAAGCGTCTCAAGATAAGAACGAACCACCTCAACAGCCACCCTTGAATGACAAAGGGAAGAAACGTAAAGCAGAAATAACAGCTTTGCCTTTCCAGAGCTCACCGAAGAAGAAGAAGTCACTTGCAACACTGCAGGAACCTTCAGTTACTTTCAAAGATGTAGGGGGTATAGAGGATACGCTGGTACAAGTTTGTAATCTGATAAAGCATATAAGTCATCCTGAGATCTACACTCACATAGGCATCAGACCCCCGAGAGGGTTTCTACTGCATGGACCGCCTGGTTGTGGAAAAACGTTGCTGGCAAATGCCGTTGCAGGGGTAAGTTTAAAATTTTCCTATTTGAAATTGTAATTTGGATGTCTCATATATCCTTTGGGGTTTTATAAAAAATATAAAAATTATAATAAGATAAAACAGTAAATGTCTTAAATGTATTTATTATTTAGTATTTTTAACACCAAGTCTGTTCATGTATGGTTTACTGTTATTGATTGTTAAAAAATAAATTAAAAACATAATAAAATATTACTTTTATTTTGTATTGATATCAAAATTTTGTAATATACGTAAACAAATTGAGGTCCGATTATTTAAACTTCTAATTTACGGTTTTGGGAATGTGTATTGTGTAACATGTAACAAATATGTACCTGTTTGGGCAGATTACCAACGAACAGATTTGGTAGGGCTTCGTTCCATGCGATGTCGAATATCGTCAACAACATAACCTTAACATACTTACACTTTTAACTTACATAAAAACGCAATAAAAATGCTAAGTTTTGATAAAAACTGTTTATTTTTATTTTCCAACAGATAGAAAATTATTTCAAAAAGGTAAACACTGGTCGAACTTGGAAAATGCACAATGTACATACAAAATAACTGTCAAAGGGGAATTGAGCGCCAATGGACTGAACTGTCAATTGTCAATTGATTTAGTAACTTTAGGGTCCCTAGTCTAGTGGTTTTTTTGGTTACTTTTTGGCTGCCAACTCATAAAATCATATTCCACTAAGAGAGATACAGAATCCGGTCACGTGGGGTTCGGGAATTTAATGAAAGCCCTGTATATACAGGTGTCCCAGTTTATAGTAGCAGGACCTTAACAGTCAATAGAGCAGATCATTGTAAGACAAAAAGTTTATACAAACAACGTTTAATTTGCTTCCTAAGGGAGATATAGGGTGTTGAAATTTATTATTTTAGTGAATTTTCTTTTAAACAAAAATTCACTAATGAGATCACGACTTTTGAATTTTGAAATTTTTTTACAAATGAGCGCTATTTAGCACCCCTGGAACCCAAATCTAAGGTCGATTTTAGACTATATGTTTATATATATATATATATATATATATATATATATATATATATATATATATATATATATATATATATATATATATATATATATATATATATATATATATATATATATATATATATATATTAGAGGTGTGCGAAGCTTCGAAATCTCGAACCAAACCTGGTTCGAAAATATGTTCACACTAGTGATGTTGAGGTAGTTCGAAGTTGGAAATATGTAATTCTTCAGAATAGTTCGAACTTCGTTGCTCAAAAATACTTCGAAATTTATCTTTACAGACATTGAATGTTGCCAAAGGTAGCGAGGTTGCGGCTCCTTTAATTCGGTAGCGGCGCTTTAAACTCGTTATTGGTCTCATTGAGTCGATAGCGTAATTTAAGGAGATTTCACTCATGCATATTTTTGACAGTAAATGGGACAGATTGACACACGACGGAGCCATTTAGCAATCACAGAATTATTTTTCTTATATATCCTAGCCTCCCAACACCTATTTCAGTAACAACATTATGATGGCGGTGTTCGAAGGCGATCGGTAACGTAAATTTTCAGAATTTGAGGATAATTGTATATTGCCTTTGGAAAACACTGGTTTCAACATGCTTTATTTCACAGTGAGCCAAAACAGGTTAAATATTCACACAGTTCAAGCTTGTAAGTGGTTATTTTATACCTATCATGCTCACTCTCCACAACAATCAGCACTGGAAGGCATTTTCTCCCATCAACCTGCAAATGTGTCGAACCCTTCCTTTTTGTAAAAAGAAAGGGAACCTTTACATATCAAATATTGTCTGTTACGATATTCCTAAATTTGGTATTTAAGGAAATCATATATGAACACTGAAGAATTTTGGGTAGTTCGATGTTCGATTTTGAATTTCTAAGAAGTTCGAAGTTCGACTGTGAACCTTAGACATACTATTTCATAGGTTCGAAGTTCGAGGCAACATATTTGCTTGGGTTCGTTCATAGTTCGGTTCGAACAAAACATGGCTTCGCACACCTCTAATATATATATATATATATATATATATATATATATATATATATATATATATATATATATATATAACAGGAAGTCCCAAAAGTCATAAATCAAACATCACACGAAGATAGGCTAGCTCAAGCCCTTTCAGAAAAACCCTATATTATCTTATCAAAAAATGTACGGTTTTCAATATATTGACAATTTTAGGGGAAAAAATGAAAATTGTCAAATTTTAAGGTATTTTGCAGCCGACAACACCCCCTTCCCCTATATGGCGTTTTCCTCGAAGATCGTGCATCGTAGGAAGCAAGTGAGAGAGTAAGATTTTTCTTCTAAAATGTACAGGAAATTCAGGAGTAAGATAACTTCTGTCAAAAATCCAGTGGCGTACAGGTTATGAGCTAAAAATCATTTTCATACCCCAGTTTCTACACCACTGGATGATCAACACATGCCTCTTATGTACTCAAAGATAGCACTATTGATACAAAAAACACTTGCCAAATTTAAAATCAAAACCTTGTATGGTTTAGTAGTAATTGCCAGAAACCTTTTTTTTTTTTTTTTTTTCGACAGCTTGTATTTCTCTTAGTAGTAGTAGGACTTTAACAGTCAATAGATTAGATTATTTCAAGACAAAAAGTTCATATAAAGACAACTCTTGATTAGCTTCCTAAGGGAGATACAGGGTGTTGAAGTAAAAACACATGACTGCTTCAAAAAACTAGTAACATTTCGATAACCGCTCAAGATAGTGTAAAACTCCAGGGAACCAAAAATGTTTTTAAGAGATTGTTCTTTGAGAAAAAGGTATTATAAAAGGTCAGTGGCGTACGTTAAAGAAGTTCTATTATTTCAAATAGTCTGTAGAACCCGGAAAAGTAACACCCAATATCGGGGTGAGCCCTGAGCAAGCAACCGTCATACCGTTTACGAGGAGGAGGAAGTGGGGGTAAAAAGACCCAGGGCATGCACAATAAGCCAAAGGTTGCAGTGCTATCAGGGCAGCAAAGCCGCGGACGAGCCCTGAGGGAGAATAAAACCTGTATATCATTTGGGACAAGAATACCACCTAATAACAATCTCACTCTACGTAGAACATGTATGGAATTGCATGCTAATATCTTGCTCCGTTCCAAAGATATTGTAAAATATTGTTCAAAAATATTAAATTTCAACACCCTGTATCTCCATTCGGAAGCAAATTAAAGGTTATGTTTATATGAACCCTTTGAGTTGAAATCATCTGTTCTCGACTGTCCTGCTACTATAAATTGGACACCATATATATATATATATATATATATATATATATATATATATATATATATATATATATATATATATATATATATATATATATATAAAACGCGGGCAATTGTAAACTATATAAAAGGAGAAAGGTTAAGGGCATCGCTACAAGGAGACAACTGCATACACATGTTTCAAGCTTATTAGCTCTCGTCGGTGCGGTATAGCCAGGTGAAGATGGAAACATGCCGGAAAAAGGAACAAAAACACACGGAGTCACAACAGGCAACGAGTGCACATTTGCCAAATGAAGCTGCAAATGTGCACTGGTTGTCTGTTGTGACTCCGTGTGTTATTGTTCCTCCTTCCAGGGTGTTTCCATCATGCGAAGAAACTATACCTCCCATATAATAGCAATGGTAATAAATTTTAAACTATGAAATAAATCTCCTAACCTTAGTAATGTGGTCTATTAATAACAAAATGTTGTAATCAACATTCATTCTGCAGTGTTTATGTTTGAGTTTATAAGAACTTGTCCATACCTAGGTGCTTGCAAACGTTTCCATTGCTCGGAAGCACACAAAGTGCTCGAAGTACTAAGCACTGGTTTTAAAAGGTGCTCCAAGTCCTTAGATGATCACCAGACACAGTCCTTTTAAACAGCCCTGTTTCACATAATGTGGCTTTATTTTAGATAACACCCAATCTTTCTTCACAGGAACTGGGAATCCCACTTCTACAAGTGGCCGCTCCGGAACTAGTTGCCGGCATATCTGGTGAAAGTGAGGAGAGGATACGTGAACTCTTTGAACGTGCTCTCTGTACATCTCCTTGTGTTTTATTTATTGAAGAAGTCGATGCAATCACACCTAACAGATTATTTGCCCAGAAGGACATGGAACGACGTATTGTAGCACAACTTATAAGCTGCCTTGATGGTGAATATATATATTTTTACTCTAGTAAATGATTTATTATTTTTTCTGTTAAGTAAACACCACAGTAGATACTAGACAGACTCCGCACCCAGAAGTCTTTGACTTGTGCGTCGGGAGCTTACATACACATATAGACAAAGGACACCGCCCATAACTCATCAGAAGTCGGCTTTTTCACACTCGAGTGAAAAAGACCGCCAATACGGAACTCGAACCTGCGACCTCCTAGTCCGATTCTAGAGGTTACTCACCTCGCGAACTGAGATATTTGGCCTGTGAAACAGTGAATAATATATTTTTTTTCCGCAGATCTCGGTAAAAATGAAAATGGCAACAGAGTTTTGGTGATAGGGGCAACCAACAGACCTGATTCCATAGATCCCGCCTTGCGCAGAGCAGGTCGCTTTGATAGAGAAATACGTTTGGGCATGCCTAATGCACACTCCAGGGAGCAGATATTGAAGATTGCTACCAAATCTCTTAAGTTATGTGACGACTTTGACTATCAGAAGTTGGCGAATTTGACACCTGGATATGTTGGTGCCGATCTGATGTCGTTAACCATGGAAGCTGCTTCATCTGCCGTTAACAGGTACATGACTCTTCTTTCATTGTTTTTGCAATAAACATTATAAAGTTGAAAATTGACTGAGAGTGGGGGAATTTTGGTCCGTGTCAGGGAAATATTAATATTAAAACTTGTACTGTTTACTCCGATTTTATTTAAAACCGATTAGATTAGATTAGATTTTATGGTGAGTGGGCTATTTCAGTCCCTCCACCGCGACCTTAGGTCAATTGTGGCTCACGTCTAATTATTTAGATTTCACCCATCAATTCCAGCTTCCTAAGGGAGTCCATCTTTTCTTGAGGGTGAGAGTTTGTTTGGCACGTATACTGCCATCTGACTAAAGTCGCTTGCCCGTTTCGAAGCTCAAAGAGAGATAACCTCTCTCCGAGTTCGTCTGGACCCGACATCCGTCAGTGTTTGCCTCGAGGCGGTATCATGAAGTCCCGCTCTCGAGCAGCATCTAATCTCCAGTTGTAATCCACCACTAGAGATCTCAGCTCCCCTCAGGCTCTTCCAAACCTGACACCTAACAGTGTTAAGACTCAAGGCAACATCCCATCGAGTCCCGCTCCCGAGCATCACCCCAGCGAGGCTGTCCTTCCGTTTCGTAGCACACAGTATGGGCTCCAAACTCCGGGTGTTTACCACTCATCAGAGATCAGAGCCCCCCAGGACATCTGGACACACGACACACTCCAGGGCTCAATCCAGGGTGGTATCATCTGGAACCCTGCTCCCGAGTAACAACCAAGCAAGGCCAATTGTCAGTTTCTGAGGCCACAGTGGAGGCGCCAAACTAATCTAATTATTTAGATTTCACCCATCAATTCCAGCTTCCTAAGGGAGTCCATCTTTTCTTGAAGGTGACTCAAGGCAACATCCCATCGAGTCCCGCTCCCGAGCATCACCCCAGCGAGGCCGTCCTTCCGTTTCGTAGCACACAGTATGGGCTCCAAACTCCGGGTGTTTACCACTCATCAGAGATCAGAGCCCCCCAGGACATCTGGACACACGACACACTCCAGGGCTCAGTCCAGGGTGGTATCATCTGGAACCCCGCTCCCGAGTAACAACCAAGCAAGGCCAATTGTCAGTTTCTGAGGCCACAGTGGAGGCGCCAAACTCCGGGTACATATCACTCCCCAGAGATGTCTGCCTCCCCCCAGCCTCACCTGCACCAGACCCCCGCCAGTGTTTCATTGACTCGAGGCGGTATAATGAAATCCCGCCCTCGAGCAGCATCCAGGCAGGGTTGTTAGCCTGTATCGATGCTCACAGAGTAGGCCCAAGTCTCCAGGTGTAATCCACCCCTAGAGACCCCAGCCACCTCCGGGTTCGCCGAGGTCCAACACCTGCCAGCGTTAGCTTAAATTTCACCCAACAAATCGAGCTTCCGACAGGAGACGACACCTGCGAGGTGAAACTTTGTTTGACAGATGTACTGACATCTGAGCGAAGTCGCTTGCCCATCTCAAAGCTCAAAGAGAGAGTTCGTCTGGACCAGACATCCGTCAGTATTTGACTCTGTGCAGTATGAAGTCCTGCATCCGAGCAGCATCCAAGGGAGGTCGTTTGTCCGTTTCGAAGCTCACAGAAGATGCCTCAACCTTTAGTTTTATTCCACCCCTAAAGATCTCAGCTCTCCTCCGGGTTTGTCTAGACCCGACACCCACTAGTGCTAGATTCAAGGCAACATCCCATCGAGCCTCGCTCCCGAGCATTGCACAAGCGAGGCCGTCCGTCCGTTCCGAAGCACACAGTGGGGGGCCCAAACTCTGGGTGTTTACCACTCATCAGGGTTGTCAACCCCCTCCGGGTCGTCTAGACACACGACACCCGCCAGCACTCAACCTAAGGCGGAACCCCGCTCCCGAATAACAACCAAGCGCGGGCAACCATCCAATTCTAAGCCCAGAGTAGAGGCCTCAAAATCCGGGTGTACATCACTCCCCAGAGATATCCGCCTCCCTCCAGGCCCACATGGACAAGACCCCCGCCAGTGTTTGATTCCAATTAGTCGCCTTTTACGACAGGCAGGAGTTACCTTGGGCCTATTCTTTTAGTTAGTCCCCGGACCCACAGGACTAAAACCCATTAACAATGCCGTCGTTACGCTCCACAGATATTTTCTCTTGCCGTGGAGGATGCTCCTAAGCCCGAACGGGGCTTAGAGCCCACTGAAAAACAAATTTTTTCTCTGTCCCCTGATGAACCCTACTCCCTGTTTTTTCGTCATTATTATCTTCCAATTACAATTCGTATTTTCAGATCAGACCATTGTTCTAACCAATAAGAGACCGCCTTCAAGGCACTTATCTCCATGGTCGACAGATCGAAAAATCCCTGAGTTTACAGTTACATTTAGCTTTCTAAGGTGTTTTATTTACATCAAATTAAATGCAACATAATTTCAACATATCCACAGCCTACATAATTTATGCTGTCGCGATTAAGTAAAAGATCGCGTAAAACATTTATCTTACGCCAATTTTTCATGAAGTTTTTGGAATCCAACCCAATAATTCATTTACATCTGCCCAAACATTTATGTGTGGAGGAATTTCATACACTTCACCTACTTGAGCAGGCACACTGCTTACAATTTCAAATATAATACAGGGATAATGAAGAAAAGGTGACCAAACTTTTTAACATCATGCTGAACAATCACTGTGTTCAGTGTTTAACTAAACATTTTGATTCTAGAACCTTCAGCATTATGAAAGAAAGATGGAAGCTCCAACAACAACTGGCTATTGAAACCGAGAACAAGCTGCGAAGAGACAAAGAAAAGGAAATGACAAATGACTTGAATAAAAGCGATCCTGAAATAATTGTTGATGATATCGTTGAAGTCACGAAACCTGACGAAGTTAAAAATGGAACCTCAGAAAGTACCAGTGATGATCCCGTAGTTGTTATAGATGATGACGTCAAAACTACTGATTCCTCAACTGAACCCATTGAAGTAACAGTTAACGGTGACAAGACTGATGGTGAAGATTTGCCAGGACAGGAACCGATGCCCGTTGATGTGAAACAGCCTAGCCCGTTGGAGGATGCATTGTTCTGGATACATGACAAAACAAAATTGAGTGACGAAAATCTGAAAAATACGGACGTGACTATGGACGACTTCGAAGAAGCATTGAAACGTGTTCAGCCGTCGGCAACTAGAGAAGGGTTTGCTACTGTGCCCGACATCACTTGGGATGATATAGGATCTCTTAGAGATATTAGAGAGGAGTTGCAGATGGCCATTCTGGTATGTAACAATATTTAATTATCATAGTAATCTTATTTATAAGGTCAATTTGGAGAACCCAATTCATCACAATCGAATTCTCCGAGGGCTTGCTTGGCCTATTCAGATCTTACCTGGATGGGAGGAGGCAATTTTTTGAGGTTGGGGGCTTCAAATCTAACACCTATCACATAACTTCGGGAGTGCTGCAGGGTTCCATACTTGGTCCACTACTGTTTAATATATTTATTGACCCAGTTAAACGTGTTTAACATATTCCTTTTTTAATGTGTGCAGATGATATTAGGATTTTTGCAAATATTTCGAGTGTTGATGACTGTTCGCAGCTCCAGAACTGTCCTCAGATTCTTGATGAATGGTGCTGTCGGAGTGGTCTTTCTATGAATGTTTCTCTGCAGAGTCTGTCGATGTGCAGGCAGTGCAGTTTCATTATATTTTTATACAAGCTAGTTAAATCGGTGTTTGATTGCCCTAATCTGCTTCAGCAACTTAATTTCAATGTGCCTCGTATTGCAGCACGTTTTCCAGGCACATTCTATCTCCCAACTGCTCGTACGCGATTGGTGCGATCGTCTCCAATTTACCAGGAGTGCAATGATTACTCTGTACTGCAAGACTTCCTAGATATCTTCTCATGTAATAAGGTAAGATGCTTACTGGCAATTAGGCAATTGCTGACCCTTTTTGCTCATCTAAACGAACCTACTCTCCACCTTGAGCTCGATCTCAACGACGACAGTGATTTGAAAAATCATCCGCCGCCGGTGAGTCTTGAACCGTCGACCCCCGAGTCCGTATTGGAAAGTCATCGACTTTCCCGCACGGCCACGGAGGCGCTTCTTCTCATGTAATAGTCTCCAATTTACCAGGAGTGCAATGATTACTCTGTACTGCAAGACTTCCTAGGTGTCTTCTCATGTAATAGTCTCCAATTTACCAGGAGTGCAATGATTACTCTGTACTGCAAGACTTCCTAGATGTCTTCTCATGTAATAGTCTCCAATTTACCAGGAGTGCAATGATTACTCTGTACTGCAAGACTTCCTAGATATCTTCTCATGTAATAGTCTCCAATTTACCAGGAGTGCAATGATTACTCTGTACTGCAAGACTTCCTAGGTGTCTTCTCATATAATAGTCTCCAATTTAACAGGAGTGCAATGATTACTCTGTACTGCAAGACTTCCTAGATATCTTCTCATGTAATAGTCTCCAATTTACCAGGAGTGCAATGATTACTCTGTACTGCAAGACTTCCTAGATATCTTCTCATGTAATGGTCTCCAATTTACCAGGAGTGCAATGATTACTCTGTACTGCAAGACTTCGTAGATATCTTCTCATGTAATAGTCTCTAATTTACCAGGAGTGCAATGATTACTCTGTACTGCAAGACTTCCTAGATGTCTTATCATGTAATAGTCTCAAATTTACCAGGAGTGCAATGATTACTCTGTACTGCAAGACTTCCTAGATGCCTTCTCATGTAATAGTCTCCAATTTACCAGGAGTGCAATGATTACTCTGTACTGCAAGACTTCTTAGATGTCTTCTCATGTAACAGTCTCCAATTTACCAGGAGTGCAATGATTACTCTGTACTGCAAGACTTCCTAGATGTCTTCTCATGTAACAGTCTCCAATTTACCAGGAGTGCAATGATTACTCTGTACTGCAAGACTTCCTAGATATCTTCTCATGTAATAGTCTCCAATTTACCAGGAGTGCAATGATTACTCTGTACTGCAAGACTTCCTAGATATCTTCTCATGTAATAGTCTCCAATTTACCAGGAGTGCAATGATTACTCTGTACTGCAAGACTTCCTAGATATCTTCTCATATAATAGTCTCCAATTTACCAGGAGTGCAATGATTACTCTGTACTGCAAGACTTTCTAGATATCTTCTCATGTAATAGTCTCCAATTTACCAGGAGTGCAATGATTACTCTGTACTGCAAGACTTTCTAGATATCTTCTCATGTAACAGTCTCCAATTTACCAGGAGTGCAATGATTACTCTGTACTGCAAGACTTCCTAGATATCTTCTCATATAATAGTCTCCAATTTACCAGGAGTGCAATGATTACTCTGTACTGCAAGACTTCCTAGATATCTTCTCATGTAATAGTCTCCAATTTACCAGGAGTGCAATGATTACTCTGTACTGCAAGACTTCCTAGATATCTTCTCATGTAATAGTCTCCAATTTACCAGGAGTGCAATGATTACTCTGTACTGCAAGACTTCCTAGATATCTTCTCATGTAATAGTCTCTAATTTACCAGGAGTTCAATGATTACTCTGTACTGCAAGACTTCCTAGATATCTTCTCATGTAATAGTCTCCAATTTACCAGGAGTGCAATGATTACTCTGTACTGCAAGACTTCCTAGATGTCTTCTCATGTAACAGTCTCCAATTTACCAGGAGTGCAATGATTACTCTGTACTGCAAGACTTCCTAGATATCTTCTCATGTAATAGTCTCTAATTTACCAGGAGTTCAATGATTACTCTGTACTGCAAGACTTCCTAGATATCTTCTCATGTAATAGTCTCCAATTTACCAGGAGTGCAATGATTACTCTGTACTGCAAGACTTCCTAGATATCTTCTCATGTAATAGTCTCTAATTTACCAGGAGTTCAATGATTACTCTGTACTGCAAGACTTCCTAGATATCTTCTCATGTAATAGTCTCTAATTTACCAGGAGTGCAATGATTACTCTGTACTGCAAGACTTCCTAGATATCTTCTCATGTAATAGTCTCCAATTTACCAGGAGTGCAATGATTACTCTGTACTGCAAGACTTCCTAGATATCTTCTCATGTAATAGTCTCCAATTTACCAGGAGTGCAATGATTACTCTGTACTGCAAGACTTCCTAGATATCTTCTCATGTAATAGTCTCCAATTTACCAGGAGTGCAATGATTACTCTGTACTGCAAGACTTCCTAGATATCTTCTCATGTAATAGTCTCCAATTTACCAGGAGTGCAATGATTACTCTGTACTGCAAGACTTCCTAGGTGTCTTCTCATGTAATAGTCTCCAATTTACCAGGAGTGCAATGATTACTCTGTACTGCAAGACTTCCTAGATGTCTTCTCATGTAATAGTCTCCAATTTACCAGGAGTGCAATGATTACTCTGTACTGCAAGACTTCCTAGATATCTTCCCATGTAATAGTCTCCAATTTACCAGGAGTGCAATGATTACTCTGTACTGCAAGACTTCCTAGGTGTCTTCTCATATAATAGTCTCCAATTTAACAGGAGTGCAATGATTACTCTGTACTGCAAGACTTCCTAGATATCTTCTCATGTAATAGTCTCCAATTTACCAGGAGTGCAATGATTACTCTGTACTGCAAGACTTCCTAGATGTCTTCTCATGTAATAGTCTCTAATTTACCAGGAGTGCAATGATTACTCTGTACTGCAAGACTTCCTAGATGTCTTCTCATGTAACAGTCTCCAATTTACCAGGAGTGCAATGATTACTCTGTACTGCAAGACTTCCTAGATGTCTTCTCATGTAATAGTCTCCAATTTACCAGGAGTGCAATGATTACTCTGTACTGCAAGACTTCCTAGATGTCTTCTCATGTAACAGTCTTTAATTTACCAGGAGTGCAATGATTACTCTGTACTGCAAGACTTCCTAGATGTCTTCTCATGTAATAGTCTCCAATTTACTAGGAGTGCAATGATTACTCTGTACTGCAAGACTTCCTGGATGTCTTCTCATGTAACAGTCTCCAATTTACCAGGAGTGCAATGATTACTCTGTACTGCAAGACTTCCTAGATGTCTTCTCATGTAATAGTCTCCAATTTACCAGGAGTGCAATGATTACTCTGTACTGCAAGACTTCCTGGATGTCTTCTCATGTAATAGTCTCCAATTTACCAGGAGTGCAATGATTACTCTGTACTGCAAGACTTCCTAGATGTCTTCTCATGTAACAGTCTCCAATTTACCAGGAGTGCAATGATTACTCTGTACTGCAAGACTTCCTAGATGTCTTCTCATGTAACAGTCTCTAATTTACCAGGAGTGCAATGATTACTCTGTACTGCAAGACTTCCTAGGTGTCTTCTCATGTAATAGTCTCCAATTTACCAGGAGTGCAATGATTACTCTGTACTGCAAGACTTCCTAGATGTCTTCTCATGTAACAGTCTCCAATTTACCAGGAGTGCAATGATTACTCTGTACTGCAAGACTTCCTAGATGTCTTCTCATGTAATAGTCTCCAATTTACCAGGAGTGCAATGATTACTCTGTACTGCAAGACTTCCTAGATGTCTTCTCATGTAATAGTCTCCAATTTACCAGGAGTGCAATGATTACTCTGTACTGCAAGACTTCCTAGATGTCTTCTCATGTAACAGTCTTTAATTTACCAGGAGTGCAATGATTACTCTGTACTGCAAGACTTCCTAGATGTCTTCTCATGTAATAGTCTCCAATTTACTAGGAGTGCAATGATTACTCTGTACTGCAAGACTTCCTGGATGTCTTCTCATGTAACAGTCTCCAATTTACCAGGAGTGCAATGATTACTCTGTACTGCAAGACTTCCTAGATGTCTTCTCATGTAATAGTCTCCAATTTACCAGGAGTGCAATGATTACTCTGTACTGCAAGACTTCCTAGATGTCTTCTCATGTAACAGTCTCCAATTTACCAGGAGTGCAATGATTACTCTGTACTGCAAGACTTCCTAGATGTCTTCTCATGTAACAGTCTCCAATTTACCAGGAGTGCAATGATTACTCTGTACTGCAAGACTTCCTAGATGTCTTCTCATGTAATAGTCTCCAATTTACCAGGAGTGCAATGATTACTCTGTACTGCAAGACTTCCTAGATGTCTTCTCATGTAACAGTCTTTAATTTACCAGGAGTGCAATGATTACTCTGTACTGCAAGACTTCCTAGATGTCTTCTCATGTAATAGTCTCCAATTTACTAGGAGTGCAATGATTACTCTGTACTGCAAGACTTCCTGGATGTCTTCTCATGTAACAGTCTCCAATTTACCAGGAGTGCAATGATTACTCTGTACTGCAAGACTTCCTAGATGTCTTCTCATGTAATAGTCTCCAATTTACCAGGAGTGCAATGATTACTCTGTACTGCAAGACTTCCTGGATGTCTTCTCATGTAATAGTCTCCAATTTACCAGGAGTGCAATGATTACTCTGTACTGCAAGACTTCCTAGATGTCTTCTCATGTAACAGTCTCTAATTTACCAGGAGTGCAATGATTACTCTGTACTGCAAGACTTCCTAGGTGTCTTCTCATGTAATAGTCTCCAATTTACCAGGAGTGCAATGATTACTCTGTACTGCAAGACTTCCTAGATGTCTTCTCATGTAATAGTCTCCAATTTACCAGGAGTGCAATGATTACTCTGTACTGCAAGACTTCGTAGATATCTTCTCATGTAATAGTTTCTAATTTACCAGGAGTGCAATGATTACTCTGTACTGCAAGACTTCCTAGATATCTTCTCATGTAATAGTCTCCAATTTAGCAGGAGTGCAATGATTACTCTGTACTGCAAGACTTCCTAGATATATTCTAATGTAATATATCAGAGATAAAAATGATGTTCAAAGCAATGTAATTTGTGAATCTCTCTTTTGTGTAGTTTGTTTGATTACTGTTTGTTATTATGTTTTGTGTATCAGCCCATCCTTAATTTGGCTTTTAAGCTGTTGGATGGTGAATGAATGAATAAATAAATAAACATAGTTCTTAGACTTGATGATTGTTTCGCTTACAAAGTTAGCATCATCAGAGGGATGAAAAGAACTGTATTATGATGAATTGGGTTCTCCAAATGATACTTATGCTTATCACAGGTTCCAATCTTCAAACATTCATCTTATTTATTATAGTGATACATTATATAAATATTATATTATAAATATTATTATATTATAATAATAATAATTATTATTATTATTAATATTATTATTATTTAACTCAAGATGAAAAATAAAAAATGAGATCCACCATGTTCCCTTAATATTATAATTTTTTGTTTACAGGGTCCTGTGACATATCCTGACAAATATGCAGCACTTGGATTCACCAAACCAGGAGGTGTCCTTTTGTATGGGCCTTCAGGTTGTGGTAAAACATTAGTTGCTAAAGCTATTGCCAATGAAGCTGGTATTAACTTTATATCAGTGAAGGGACCAGAGTTACTTAGAATGGTAAATTAGACCAGCAAGGTTAAAACTTTATGTATATATATTTATTTTTTCTGCAGTATGTAGGTGAAAGCGAAAGGGCGGTCCGTGAATGCTTCCAGAGGGCGAGGAATTCTGCTCCCTGCGTCATTTTCTTTGATGAGTTGGATGGCATCTGTCCTAAAAGGTCGGATTCTAAAGAGGTAAGCAGAATTACTATTTATTTTTTGTACTTTCAAACTTATTCTGCAGTTGTTTAACACGTTCGCTGCTGGTCCTAGAACCAAATACAATGACCGGGAGCCGTTTCACATTATATTTATGATCTTTTGTTACCCATTTTGCATAAAAAGTGAAAAAAAGTATTTGGTTGCATATTTTGTTGTTTAAGCGCTTGCATATTAAAAAGTTCAGGGCGCAGCAAGTGCGTTATAGTAGCGAATTTTCATTAAGTGCTTCAAATTTGAATCACTCGATTTTCTATAAACCTAGAAAGTTGAATTTTAGTATGTAGTAAGGTCTTTCACAAGGCAACATATACACCAAATTTCATCAAAATAGCTTTATAATTTGACTCAAAACTTTTTCGGAAAACCTTGTCCGATTTTCCTGACTAACGAACTCATCCAAGCCATTAATGAAAGAAAGACTTGCAGAGTTTCATCAAAATCGGTTAATAATTATTTGAATTATCGTGCGGATATATACAGGGATTAGCGTCCAGAGAAAGTTTTTTTTAAGGAACGCTGAAATATGTCAATTTTAATATTGAGGGGGACATGTTTTGACATAAAACTCAACTTTGTCACATCAACCCCTTAAGAGTGGTGATAACAACCCTTATATTTTAAATAGGGAACATGGGTCGAATGTTACATCATTTAAAAGCTCTTTCTTTTCTGAATTCAGCACACTAATTTTTTTGGAATTTTTATCAACTCGTTTAAAAATTATTCACAGTTGGAGTTGCAAGAACGTATTTCATTCATTGTGATAAGAAATGCACTAATTAGTCAATTTTTCGTGAAAAAAACAAAACCAAACGTTCAAAAATGTTTATTCAGTTAAGTAAGTGTTCAAATTGTTGACCACCAGCTTCCATACAAAAGTAAAAAATTTGTTTAAAAGGAGCTCTGACATTCTGGAGCATTTGTGGAATTATTAGACGGCATTCTTCAACAATGTGTCGTCGTAATTCTTCCAGACTCCGGTTCTGTTGCGAAAATTCTACTCTTTAAATGGCCCCATAGAAAGAAGTCTAAAGGAGTTAAATCCGGTGATCTAGGGAGCCACTCAATAGCACCTCTACGCCCAATCCATTGCCCTGGAAACTCTCTGTTCAAAAACTCCCAACACGTGAAAAATGCGGAGGAGCTCCATCTTCTTGAAACACTAATTGATTTTCTTGATAGCAATCATCATTTTCAACAATGTGTTAGTAGAGGGTAAACGATATCTTCTAGTAACTCCAAATACGTTTCGCCACTCAAATTGCCATCAAGAAAAATTGGTCCGATTAAACAGTCCCCAAAAATACCAGTCCAGACATTCAATTTCTGTGGAGTTTGAGTGTGGACTTTGTGAAAATTTCTTGAATTATTATCTGCCCAGTAACGACAATTATGACGATTGACTGTATAGTTTAATAAAAACATACACTTGTCTGAAAAACAGATATTGAACAGAAAGTTCCCGTTATCAGCTATTCGTGCAGTCATAACTTCACAAAAATCCAGCCGCCGATCAATATCTTCATTTAGTTGTTGTACAAGATGAATTTTATACAGGTGAAATTTATATATTCAATTATTCAATTTCATTTTTCTATTAAAATATTTGCAAATATTTAATAATATATTATAGTTTCGAGAGCGTGCCGCGGCAGTCGGTGAAGGGGCAGGCGTTGTACCGGAATATGATCGCCCATAGAGGGCCTTCAATATGCACAGCGACGAAAGCGGGGTCAGATGTGCTGACCGACTACATCAACTACGCGCACCGCGAGGCACAGGATTGTAGGTGACCCCGGTGTCTGCAGCAAGAGACGACCGGCCAGCCGTGGCCCGCTGAACAATTTAGTTCTTTTTCAGCGATCGTAGAGGCAGTCACGGAGAGTAAGCAGCCACCGTCCGGGTCTCCTTTATAATTTATGTCTTCTAGTTTTGTGTGCGTTGTATTGGTAGCGTCTCTCTCTGTCGGCGGGCACCTTGGCGCGCTTGGTGGCCTTCGCCAGAGGTGATGTTAAAAGTCCAGGTGTGGAAAAGGTTTTGAATGTTGTTGTATTTGTCAGTGGTTTTATTTCAGAGAGACGACTGCAACGGAGCTTCGCATAAATAAGTCCATCGTTCACTTCTGTCGGTGTCAGCGGAGCGACCTGGGGGAGCCAGGGCTTGCATTCCAAAGCTTCGGTCTTCCCGGGAGCGTGGGGGCACTAACAAAGCGGCTGACTGCGAGTTAATTTGAACCCGGTGGCGGTCTAGTAACGATCAAGTCACCCAAAGTGGTCTCCCGTGGAGCAGCCCCTACGGTTTCGGCGACCAGCTGCAGTAAGGGTACTTCGGGCTGCGATAGATTTACAACAGTGTTGGTAATCGAAACAGTCCGACGAGACTCGGCCTCCTAGACGCGGGGGGGGGGTATGGTGGGTGCACTGCTGGGGGATTCTAAAATCGTTTTTTTTTTTTAATCTTTCAACTTAAACATAAGACGTCATATAAGACCGAAACAGTCATGGGATGTGTCTCAATGATAATTCTACTAATTCTGTAATTAATTGTTACGTATACTCTGAATATAATATCCCGGGCATGAAGCCGATCTACTGTATCATGCAAACAAAACGTTAGTTGATGTATGCCTAGATGGCTGAGAGATAAGCAGAAGGTTACGTGATTGAGTCCTGCTCGATGAATGTATGTTTTTTTATGTTTTATTTTGACATTTGGAGAAACAATAGTGCACAGATTTCATACGTTTTGAACAAGATATAATTTTAAAACGCCTAAATAAGTTTGTCACCTTTGAGTCTGAAATTATAATTATATTATTGTTGATATTGAAAAAATCGGTTTGACTAAAACGAAATCATACTGGCGATCAATAAGGACAAATAACTGCTACGTTTATAATTTGGCAGATACTTTACTTTTCTAAATATGAATTAAGTTTCCTTCTGGAAATCTTCTGTATAACTTTAATGAAATTTGTAATACAAGTTTATTTTAAAGAGACTTACACTATCTACAGATATAGCAAAATTTAGTTCTTTAGCTCTATAGATGTAATATTCTTCATTTGGGTTCAATAACAACAATTGTTACTCCTAGAACTCACTTTATTACTGATCTAAAATGCTTACAAAGTTAACAAAACATGCTTTCTCTACAACTCGCAAAACGTAACCTAAACGTTATTCTGTCTCGCCTTACAATATGACATTGACAGCTACAGTCGCAAATGACAGAACTGCATATTACGAGTGGTATTCAGGATGCCATATCTACGAGGTACATTCAAGATATTACAATAGAAAATTGAGTTTTGGGCATTTTTCTCAAAAGGACTTAGAACGCAAGATTTTTGTGATAATAGAGAGATATCGATGGTAACACTTCTGAAATAATTCTTCAAATGTGCACGTACTAGGACCTTTAAAATCAAGGTCTGTGTAAGTTTAAAGTATTAACTTTACTAATATGGTGTATAATAATAGTGTACAATTCTTATGAAAATTCGCTACTATAACGCACTTGTTGCGCCCCGATTTTTTATTAAATTTATAATAACTTTGTTCTACAGGGTGGTGTGGAAAAACGTGTCGTCAACCAATTGTTAACTGAAATGGATGGTGTTGAAGGTAGAAAGGGTGTTTACATATTGGCGGCCAGTAATTTACCTGACAAAATCGATTCGGCTATTTTGAGACCTGGAAGGTTAGACAGGCTTCTGTTTGTTGGGTTGCCAACTGCAGCTGATAGAGCTGACATTCTAAGGGTAATCACAAAGGTAAGCCTCAGTTTCTTTTCATAAATATAATACATTTAAAATCATGTTGAATTGCTGATTTGACAAACATTTTCTGATTGCTTTAGAATGGAACAATACCTAGACTGGCCCCAGATGTTGATCTAGATGTTATAGGCAAGTCGGAAGAGTGCAAAGGCTACACAGGGGCTGATTTAACCCAGCTAGTAAGAGAAGCCAGTACGGAGGTCCTGAAGGAGTACCTGAAAGCTGGTGATCGTGACAAACCAACTGTTGTCACAACAGAACACTTCAATAAAGCTATCAAAAAAATCAGGCCTTCTGTTATGGTAAATATATTATGTATTTATTACTTTTAGGGAATTTTCATAGCAAGAATCGATTATTTCTTTTTTTTAATTGTAACGGGGATGTTTTACGACTCTATTATTTACTTTAAAAAAAGAGAAGAACGTAATGTGAATAACTCGTCTAAAACTTGTATTCGACTTATGATTCTTGAGTAAGTATTTGTTTATATATATATATATATATATATATATATATATATATATATATATATATATATATATATATATATATATATATATATATATATATATATTTTAACAACACACCATGAGGGCTCACAGCCTAAATACTATCGTACCGTGGGTGTCGACAAGGAGGAAAGAGGCAGCTTGTTAATTCTGGACTTGAGGGTTCGGAGGAGAAAGAAAAACATGTGCCGGCAAGGAATTCCACAACTTGGAAGTCCTCAGGACAAAGGAGCGGGCATAACAAGATGTTCTATGTCTGGTGACCTGGACAGTAAAAGGGTGCATTCGCTCTCTTCCACTAGTAGATCTGTTGGGGGCAGCAGGTGGAGAAACTATGGAAGAAAGCTCCTCTGAGCAGTGCCCCTACAGATATCTATAAAAGAGAGAGAGGTCACCAACGGCACGTTGGTTGGCAAGGGATGGCAGCCTTTGGGTGAGGGTAGGGTCACCGATGAGACATATAAGCTCTCTTCTGAATGGAGTCCAGGATAGCGAGTGTAGAAGCGGCAGCAGCACCCCAGATGTGGGAGCAGTATTCGAGGTTTGGCCTTATTTGTGAAGTATATAAGGTATAGAGATTAGCTGGTGAAAAGTATTTGCATACCCAGAAGAGGAAACCTAATTTCTTAGCAGCCGCTTCTGCAATAGATGTGACATGTTGGTGCCAATTGAGATTTCGATCCACAGAAATGCCAACAAGTGAGAAGGACTCATTACTTTGAATAACTTGGTTGTTCATTGTGATGGGTCTAGGGCTGGTGTATCTCTTATGAGAAAGAAAGCAAGACTGTGATTTGGTGGGGTCGAATTGTACAAGATTTCTACTTCCCCAGTCTAATATTTTTTGGAGATCGACAGAGACAGAACCTTCCATGAGTCTGCGATCCTCATCTAATTGGGCTAAAGAGACAGGCTTAGAATATTGTATATTTGAGTGGAGGGTGCTGTCATCCGTGTAATTGTGAACTGGGTGTATGTGCTAGAGAGGAGGTCATTGATGTGGCCATCCACGACAACAGAAATGCTCCGGTTGGAGAGGAAATTTGCTGTCCAGGTACATAGTTTTGGTGGTAGGCCATAGGCCGGAAGGTTATTAAGCAGCGCTGCCTGCCAGACCTGGTCGAATGCTTTTGTATATGTCTAGAGCGACAATCTGGGATTCACCGTGTACTTCCATAGACTTGTTCCAAGAATGGGTGACAAAGGAGAGGAGGTCGGCAGTTGCCTGTCGTGGATTAGACTGTGTTTAATAATTAACTCCTACAGGCTGTCGCAAAAGTCGTGAATCAAACGTCCCACGAAGATAGGCTAGCTCAAGCCCTTTCAGAAAAACACTATATGATCTTATCAAAAAGTTTACGGTTTTCAAGATATGGACAATTTTATGAAAGAAATGAAAATTGTCAAATTTTGAGGTATTTTGCCCACCCACATGCAGAAAAGATATTTCCGGAATGTGATTTTTGGGCATGTTAAACCTCAATAATAGCGTTATCTACTCAATCTTAATTATTTGGTGTTATTATTCAGTAAATCTGAAGAAGAAGAAAAATTAGAAAATCGGACTTTTCTTCCTCAATATTTTTTAATGAAAATTCACTAATATACAATTGCCTTGTCATTTGCAAAATTCATAGAGTGCTGGTCCAAGAACGTATCCTTGGAATACACCATATGTCTTCAGAGCTTTTAACTTTTTACATATTTTTTATCGTTATTAAATTATTTTATTTACATTGTTTCCTTTTTACAGGACATTAAGTATTATGAAAAAATGAGGAAAATCTATTCAACGAGCTCTGAAAATAATGAAGTGGAGGAAATGGAATATTCCTAGTTAAATGTATTTATTTTTATACCCTGAATACAACACTTTCAAGATTTAAATTTTAAGTCATGTATACATAAGCATATATTTTAATTATTTGTTTAGTTCACTTATTATTTATTTGGAATTAGTTCCCAATAATATTGTGTCAGATTTTTTATTAAGGTAGGATTTAAAAACAAAACGAATTTAAATTTTATATGTTGATTAACTTTTTAGATGCTATTGTTTGTGTTAATATAGTGCAACTTTTTTGTTTATTTGTAAACGTACGTTGTATATTGGAAATTACACAAAAAACTGTAAGATATCCCTGGTGTTTTATGAAGTATTTCTTCTGTATACTTTTTAGTGCTTACCTCAAGCTCCAAAATTTATTATTGTAACGGATTACCGAAAAAATTTAATATAATAAACTTGATTCTTACCCTAAAATTAACTGCTAAAACTTTTTTTTTACCATAGAAGCAACTTACGTTTAAAATTGTGTGGTAAATTGAACAAGAGTAGGTAAGGAAGACGGGTTGAAAAATTGTAGGTGCTCCTTCTTCTTCTTATAGTGCCGTCTTCAAACGAAGGTTAGCGACCATCATGACTATTTGTATAAAACAAATAAATTTATAAAAATTAGAAAATTAAACGATACAAACATTAAATTATACATAGAGAAGTTGGAGCAGATTGACTGGACATCAGTCTTAGAATGTGACGATGCTAGAGAGTCTTTTGTCAGATTTCATGACATTATTAAAAGAGAATTTGATGTATGTTTTCCAGAAGTTATTAGAGTAAAACGTGACTGCAAAAGGAAAGTACTTTATAAAAGCGATGAAATTACAAGACTGAAAAACATTCTTGATGCTTTTCAAACATTCAATAAAGTGAGAGGGGATAAGGAATCAGAGGTCTGTTATAAATATCTGAAGAATGTCTACAGTACTAAACTTAAGGAAATAAAAAGAAGAACAAATGAAGAACTTATAAATAGGTCGGAAAACAAATCCAAGGCTACGTGGAGAATTATACATCAAGAGACAAACTCAAGTAATGACGACACCTCAACAGATGCCTCAAACAACACACTGAACCTGTCAGTGTTAATTCAGAAAGCCAGATCCAGTGGAAGTTCACTATTCCTAGGCCCAGTAACTGAAGAAGAGGTGATGCAAATAGTCAGAGACATCAAAAGTAAAGAATCCCGAGACGTGTATGGTTTTTCAACTAAACTGCTGAAAGCTATTATCGAAGTAATTATAAAGCCGTTAACGGAAGTCATAAATAAATGTTTCAGTGCGGGTGTGTTCCCAGACCTTTTGAAACTGGCAAGGGCAATTCCACTTTTTAAAAAGGGTAATCCAGATTTTTATAGCAACTATAGACCCATTTGTATTCTGCCTGCAATATCAAAAATTCTGGAAAGACTACTAAAAAACAGAATTGTGGATTTCTTTGAAAAAAATGAGTTGTTTAATCAAAACCAGTGTGCGTATAGAAAGACTAGGTCCACAGTATCTGCTTTAGTTAGTGTAGTGGAGAGCATACTGGAAGGTTTTGAAACAAAAAATAAAATGCAAATGACAATCTTGGACTTGGGCAGAGCATTTAATACTGTCAATCACCAGATATTGCTTGGTAAACTATACTACTATGGTGTGAGAGGTGTTGCCCTGGACATCTTACAATCGTATCTGACAAACAGGAGACAAATAGTAGATTGGAACAACAAAACATCTAGCAGTGTTCAACTGAAAGTAGGAGTACCACAGGGTTCAGCTCTTGGTCCAATACTATTTATCATATATATATATATATATATATATATATATATATATATATATATATATATATATATATATATATATATATATATATATAAATGACCTAACACATAGTGTTAATGCATATGGTTCGTATTTATATGCAGATGATACGAGTTTTATGACCAGGGCAAGCAATACTCAGGAAGCAGGGTTAATTATGCAAAATTATATATGCCATGCTAGGAGCTGGTTCGAGGCTAATGCACTGAAGCTAAACGAAAGTAAAACTCAGATAATGAAATTTGATGTAAAACCTAATGGTAATCCTGAAACAGCTAAGTTTCTTGGCATTGTTCTGGATACCTCTCTTAAGTGGTATGTGCACATGGACTGTTTGTGTGAGCGGCTGTCGAGTATGGTGTATGTTATGAGGAGACTGATGAGGGTTGCAACTCACCGGGCAGTGAGGACAGCGTACTTTGCAAGCTTTCACTCTTTGGCAACGTATGGGATCCTCATATGGGGCTCTTCACCTCAGATAGCGAAGGTCCTACTGGAACAAAAAAAAAGCTATTCGAGCACTGAGTAATGTGGGACCACTGGAGAGTTGCAGGGAGTTGTTTAGGCAACATGGTATTTTGACAATAGTAGGTGCTTATATACTTACCTGCATTTTGTATATATGGGATAATAAGAACAAAATGGGAAGAAACAACCAGCATCATTCATATAATACACGATATGGTAATGAATTGCCCATTCCACTGCACCGAATAGGAGCCTCGCAGCATAGAACAAATCATCTAGGAGTGAAGTTTTTTAATGCACTGCCTCCTTTTTTAAAGACACTCAAAGTTAGAAATATATTTTATAATAGAGTTAAGGACTATTTGCTGAATGGGACTTTTTATAGCATTGTTGAATATTTTAATTATAGTCAGGGTGTTTGAGTTAATTTTCATGTATTGTTGTGTGCCTGCTTTTGGCTTGCAGTGTAGATATATTTTATACATTTTTGTGTATTTTGTGTAACTGTGTTTAAGAAGTTTGAGTTTGTATTGAATTTTATTGTTGTGGTTTTGTATGTTTGTTTTGTTCATGGAGTTCATTTTATTTGTTTGACTGACCATGTAATTTTGATGGTGAATAAATATGATATATCATATTCACAGCTGCTCTAAATAACTTTTTTGATGTGCAGTTAAACCATTGTCTTAACTTGCGCAGCCATGATATTCTTCGTCATCCTGCACTCCTTTTCCCCCCTCTATCTTTGCCTGCATAATCAATCTCAGAATCTCCTATCGCTGTCTTCTCATCACATGGCCAAAATATGCTAATTGCGTGCTTTTATGATAGGTATTAATTCTCTTGGCTTTGACATTCTGCGTAATTGTAACTCTCTGTCCATAATGTACATATGTAATTTCCTTCAAATACAAACTAGAACCATGGTATATTGTGAATATTAAGAAATGTGCAGATTAAATATTTTACAAACAAAATCTACTAATTACAATTTCAAGTATTATGTGTCACAATATTGGCAAAATTTTAAAGAATAAACAGGAAATTTACAGCTGTCATTACAGCACCTCCCTGACACTATTTAAGTTCAAATTTGATTATGTTATCGTGAAACTTCAAATTGTAGGGGTTCAAATATTAATTTGCTGCATTAAAAGTTTTGTTGATTCACAGAAATAAGGCTTATGTCGACTCACCCAGTCCTGATGCTTTGAGTTACCTGATGACCCTATGAAGATGCTTTCCAAGTGTGATCAACTATCAGTGCCTGACACAGGTTCACAGACTCCAATAAGAGAGCGGCAGCTTGAGAAAATGAGTGGTATCTCCCATTATTGGTTATATCTCAGGTGGATTTTGTTGTTCTAAAATTAGGTGAGACAATTTGTCCCCTATGTCGATACGCTGAATTAATTTGACGAAAACCTTTCAAACAACAATTAAAATGTGAATTGGCTCAAGTGAAATTTATTGCCAATTGACTCAAACTTCGGTGATAATCAGAAATTCTTTACGTTCAACGTGAGAGATACGCCAGCGGGTGTGAACAAAGGGTCACTCTTTATTTAGCGTTTTTCTACTAAACACGTTAATTTAATTTCAAAAACCTATCAAATGATATTAAACGATCACTGATCACTGTTATTAGATAGTATCGATAACAAGAAGGATTTTTATCGCCTATTTTAACATAATTTTTAGCCACCCTAATTACAACGATGTTAACTTCTTAAATGCACAGCTCACTCTCGTCGAGCCAGCGTGCTGTGCCTTCAGACCTCACCTTTTTTTCCTGACATCTCACCTCCCCATGTCTACAATTCAAGGTTTTGCCGTGAATATCTGTTCAACGGCTCAAACGGTCCTTTTTTAGGTGACATCATCGATACGGAAAAATACAGACCAAGTCGCAACGATATTTAGTTCTTAGAAATATTCTTCCAGCAAAATGCGACGCAATTTTCCTTGGCAAACATATATTGAATTTTAACGTACAAATTAGAAATGCAGTAAAGGGGTTTATGGTACTTGAAGATTTAGCGACTTTTCATCAAAATAATTTTGAAATCAAAACATGAATTGTCTTACAGATATTGGATTGTCAGCTATTAATTAAGTCTCTTACGGGTTTATTTTGAGTATTAAAGTAGTAACGAAGTGCAATCGTTGCAAATATCCTACTTAATAATAATAATGATAAGCCTTATTTCCAAAATTTATGTTACAAACATAACAACATTAGAAATAGCGGTGAAATTAGATGTGTACGAAGCTTCGAAAATATGTTCGCACTAGCGATGTTGAAGTAGTTCAAAATATGTAATTCTCCAAAATACTTCGAACTTCATTGCTCAAAAATACTTCGAAATTTAACTTCACCGGCAAGGGTGAAACACAAGAAAAACGTAAACAGTTACCTTCATTAACACCAGAAGCATGTAATAGTTATTTTGCTAATATAAGTAAAAATATTTTTCAACAAATAAACGGAAATAATATAGTACCACGAACATATATTAAGACCAAAGTTATTAATACAATGAATTCATTTTATCTGCGGGAGGTGACGTCGCTGGAGGTTTGAAGAGTGGTATGTGCCTTGAAAGCCAAAATAACGCCAGTCTGTTATGGAATAAATGTAAAATTTTTAAAAATAGTTATTTACAGCATACTAGATCCAATAACAGCTTTAGTAAATGAATGTTTGCAGGCTGGCCTGTTTCCAGAGGAACTTAAGAAAGCAGACGTAAGTATGGCATATAAGGGTGGCAATGTTGCCTCTTTGGATAGCTTTAGACCTATTTCCATTTCGCCAGCACTTTCAAAATATTTGAGTACGTAATAAAGCAACAGCTTGAAGAATATTTAGAAGCAAAAGGTTTTCTCAGTGAGGAGCTTCATGGCTTTCGAGGAGGTAAATCAACAGTCACTGCGCTGGTAAACACAACAAATAAATTAAGTGAGGCGCTGGACTCTGGCAATATGGCACAATGCATATATTGTGATTTACATAAGGCATTTGACACAGTATCACATGAGATATTCCTAACCAAATTGAAACACTATGGCATTAGGGGTTTGCCACTGAGGCTCTTTAAGTCATACCTTACCAACCAATACCAAAGAGTGAAGCTAAATGGACAGTACTCAAGTTGGCAGACACAAACATGCGGTATACCTCAGGGTTCGCTGCTAGGGCCTCTCTTATTCATTATATACACAAATGATCTTCCAGAGAACGTTTCGTCTGATGCAGTTTCTCTCTATGCAGACGATACCTCATTTGTTAACATTGGCAGAAATGAAGCTGAACTTAATGAGAGAAGAAATATCACAATGTCGGAAGCAGGAGAATGGTTTAGAAATAATAAACTGAAACTCAATGTAAACAAAACAAAAGTCTTGAATATCAGCTCCCACCAAACGCAACCAAGACAAAAACAATCTGTGAAATTTCTTGGTGTATATATACAATCAGATTTTCGCTGGTCAATGCACATTGAAAAGCTCCAGGGCACATTGGCGTCGTGTCTGTATCTGTTGAGGCGTCTGATGAACATCAGTAATTACCAGACAGTGTTGACAGCTTATCATGCATGTTTCCAAAGTAGGGCTACCTATGGTATCCTAATATGGGGGAGTAGCCCTGGAGTGTCTGAAATATTTCTGCAACAGAAAGCTGCAGTAAGAATAATCTGTTCTGTAGACAGCCGTACAAGTTGTAGAACCTTATTCACGAAGACAGGCATACTTACCATCTTTTCAGCATATATTTTGGAAAGTGTCTTATATACTTACCAACATCAAGAGGACTACAACCAAAACGGTGATTACCACGAATATGGTACCCGAGGCAGACAGAACATATCCATTCCTTATCATAGAATAAAAAGAGCTGAAACCGGGGTGAATTGCTGGGGTGTCAAGTTCTTCAACAAAATCCCCCATAATATAAGATCAAAACATAAGCGAGAATTTAGGAGAAATGTGAAAAACACTCTTATGAAGTATGCATTTTATTCTTTAGGTGAATACCTCAATATGGACATTGAGTGGATAGAGTAGAGCCACTAGAGACAACATAAGATGCCATTTTTTTTATGTGTGTAAATTTGTTTCTTTTGTTTTTTGTATTTTTGTTTGTTTTTGATGTTTATTTCACAATTTTAGTTCTATAATCTTATATTTGGTATTTGTTTGACAAGGCTGTGTAATTTTTGCCAGAATAAATATTATTATTATTATTATTATTGAATGCTGCGAAAGGTAGCGAAATTACGACCGTTAACTCGATAGCGGCGCTTTAAATTTGTTATCGGTCTTGTTGAGTCCATAGCGTAATTTGAGGATATTTCATTGATGCATAGTTTTGACAGTTGGTGGGACACATTGAGACATGACGGAGCCATTTAGCAATGAGAATTAGTTTTCTTATATATATCCTAGCCTCCCAACACCTTTTTCAGTAACAACATTCTGATGGCTGTGTTCGAAGGCGATCAGTAACGTAAATTGTCAGAATTTATGAGGATAATTGCCTTTGGAAAACACTGGTTTCAACATGCTTTATTTCACAATGAGACAAAATTATTAAATATTCACAATCAGGAGAGAGTTCAAATTTTAAGTGGTTATTTTATACGAGGGCGAGTCAATAAGTTCGTGACTTTTTGAATTTCCCGGCTCTTCACACGAAGGGCAACACTGCTCCTGTCAACAAACATCTGTCAGGTGACACCTGTCAAATTTTGAGTAAGCTGCCTCATTTAGTTTGTGTTAGACAGCCATTGAAAGCAGACAACCCCTTGAGTTATAACAAAAATGGAAAAAAGTGAATTTCGTGAGCTTATCAAACATTATTTTTTGCGAAAAAAAAAACATCACTCAAACCAAGGCTAAGCTTGATAAATACAATGGGGACTCTGCACCATCAATTTCCATTGTAAACACTGCCACGTGCCGATCACGTCAGCCTACCCGTCTTGTAAGTCTGCTTGTAAGTTACCGTTTGTGGTATCGTTATTGGGTCACAACACCCGTATTGACTTGTACCTAAATTGATAACTAGTAGAATAAATCGTTATTGTTTCAACACGTGCATCTATTATAAATCTGTACTTACAAAGAACAGTACCTCTGGTCCTTCCGGCGTAGAGTAACGGGTAATTAGACCAACCACACTTGCTAACCTTTTTCTGAATCGTACATTGACCCATCTTTACAACGATCTGCACCGGAATGCATTTTCACCAAATCAACCTGCAAATTTGTCGAAGCCTTCCTTTTTGTAAAAAGAATGGGAATCTTCTACATATCAAATATTGTGTTTTAAAATTTTGCATTTAAGGAAATGATATATGACCAATTTCTAAGAAGTATGAATTTTGACTGTGAACCTTAGACATACTATTTCAGAGGTTCAAAGATTGAGGCAACATATTTGCTTGGGTTCGTTCATAGTTCGGTTCGAACAAAACATGAGCTTGCACACCTCTAATTGAAATAAAAAGTAATGGTTAACAATACCAAAGAAAAATGAAGATCACAAACATACATGCAACCCCCGCATCGAACAAGAGACAATCTGCTTCATATTAAAGTTCAGTATCCCTGCGTAAGTTGGAACCATATGGAAAATTTATTATTAATTTTAGGAAAAAAATTATTCTTCATAAAAAGTTCTAAAATACAATCATCAGACATCAAATTTTTGTAGTCGTATACGAGGTTTGTCAAAAAAATATTAATTTTGCTCAAGAGTAAAGTACCTTATTTATTTTTGATAATATCGATTTTTTTTATTTATTTTTTTATTTAACAACACACCACGAGGGCTCACAGCCTAAATACTATCGTACCATGGGTGTCGACAATGAGGAAAGAGGCAACTTGTTAATTCTGGACTTGAAGGTTCTGAGGAGAAGGAAAAACATGTGCCGGCAAGTAATTCCACAACTTGGAAGTCCTTGGGACAAAAGAGCGGGCATAACAAGATGTTCTATGTCTGGTGACCTGGACAGTAAAAGGGTGCATTCGCTCTGTCCCCTGGTAGATCTGTTGGGGGCAGCAGGTGGAAGAAAGCTCCTATGAGCAGTGCCCGTGCAGATGTCTATAAAGAGAGAGAGGTCACCAAACGGCACGTCGGTGGGCAAGGGATGGCAGCCTTTGGGTGAGGGTACGGTCACTGATGAGACGTATAGCTCTCTTCTGAATGGAGTCCAGGATAACGAGTGTAAAAGCCCAGATGTGGGAGCAGTATTCAAGGTTTGGCCTTATTTGTCAAGTATATAAGGTATAGAGATTAGCTGGTGAAAAGTATTTGTGAGCCCGGAAGAGGAAACCTAATTTCTTAGCAGTCGTTTCTGCAATTGATGTGACATGTTGGTGCCAATTGAGATTTCGATCCACAGAAATGCCAACAGGTGAAAAGGACTCATTACTTTGAATAACTTGGTTGTTCATTGTGATGGGTCTAGGGCTGGTGTATCTCTCATGAGATAGAAAACAAGACAGATTTGGTGGAGTTGAATTGTATAAGATTTCTACTTCCCCAGTGTAATTTTTTTTGGAGATCCACAGAGGCAGAACCCTCCATGAGTCTGCGATCCTCATCTAATTGGGCTAAAGAGACAGGCTTAGAATATTGGATATTTGAGTGGAGGGTGCCATCGTACGCGTAACTGTGAACTGTGTTGGATGTGCTAGAGAGAGGAGGTCATTGATGTGGAGAAGAAACAAAGTAGGGGCTAAAGCTGAACCTTGAGGGACTCCTGCATTAATTGGACCCAGTTTAGAGGAATGGCCATCCACAAAAACAGAAATGCTCCTGTTGGAGACGAAGTTTGCTGTCCAGGTACAGAGTTTTGGTGGTAGGCCATAAGCCGGAAGTTTATTAAGCAGCACTGCGTGCCAGACCTGGTCGAATGCTTTGGATATGTCTAGAGCGACAATCTGGAATTCGCTGTGTAGTTCCATAGACTTGTTCCAAGAATGGGTGACAAAGGAAAGGAGGTCGGCAGTTGATCTGCGCTGACTGAATCCATATTGTCTGTCGTGGATTAGACTGTGTTTTTCAAAAAATTTTAGTAATTCGGTGTTTATACACTTTTCCATCACTTTAGAGGCGACTGAAAGGGGGGAAATAGGCATGTAGTTGCTAGGAAGCGCTTTGGATCCTTTCTTGAGGACGGTTTGTACTCGAGCAGTTTTCCAGTTATATCATATCATATCATATTTATTCACCATCAAAATTACATGGTCAGTCAAACAAAATAAAATGAACACCGTGAACAAAACAAACATACAAAACCACAACAATAAAATAAAATTACTAGGGAATGTGCCTCTATTGTAAGATGTCTGAAACAGACGAGTCAGGACAGGAGCAAGTTCTGGTGCGCATTTTTTGAGAACAATTGCTGGGATCTCGTCACGGCCAGAGGCTTTCCTGGTATTAACAGCATCTTTCGTACCTTTTTAGTTTTGAAAATGGTATCCGTCATTTTATGCGCAACATTGGGGACTGTCAGTGGTTGAACATTTGGAGGTGGGTTGAGAGTAGAATTGCCGGCGAACAACGAGGCAAAAAGTTCAGCCTTTCCCAGGGCGGTAGAAACAATTTCATCCCCTGAAACAAGAGGTGAGAACGTGCTCTTGCAGAAATTATTCCCAATAAATTTAGCAAGAGTCCAGAAGGGTTTGCCGCCGTTGGAGCTTGAGAGGACTTTGGTTTTGATGTGGTTATTAAATATAAGATAAGAAAACCTTTATAAGATCCTGCAACGAGTTAAAATGAGCTCTTCTTAACAAGCCTTTAAATAAAGAATAATAGAACATCCAGATAAGCAAGAAGAAGGCAGTATTTCTCCTGTATGACTTTTACACCAGTGCTATCGGGGTGGCAAGGCCGCGGACGAGCCCTGAGGGGAAAAAATGACTTACACCATGAAGTAGAGAACGTTTGGCTTTGGAACATCCGCCACACACTGCAACCACCATCCTGCAAGAAAATTTGAAGAGCTCCTCAAAACGGATTCAAGCTAATTTTCAAGACCAGGCCAAGTAGAGGTCCCATCAATGTTTTTTCAACGGTCTAGGCAGCCTTGAGTGGCCCAATACTGAGTACTGAAAGGTTAGAATGGCCCTGAACAACCCCAGGCCTTCTCTGATACAGTCAACCGATGGAACTTCACCAACGGGACCAAAGTTAAGTACCTTACTTATCTGTTATCAATCTTTGAACATATGTAATTTCATTTAAACTGCTACAATCCATCAGGAAACGCATAGTCATTCTGTTTTATATAACTTCAGTATTTTTCTAATAAATTCACTCATTTGCAAATTATATAAATTCAACATTTTTTAATAAACAAATTTGACCGTATTTTGATCTTTATTTGTACATCTACGACCATACCAATTGTGAGTGCAAAATCCCATGCCTTTTGTTCAATTTACATTAAAGCTTATGCCCTCTACTGAGCAGCCGAATAAAGTTTTAGTAATTCTTTATATAAAATTTTATGGTAAATTGCCGGATAGCTCCCGAACGCTTTTCAAAAAACTTTTTAGAAACCTGCCTAGGACCCCCCTGGATGCACAAACCACAAGAAAAATTTCTTGTTCACACCCCCCAAGGAAGTTACGGGCCTAGGAGTGAATAGGACTGTTGGGCGGGGTAGGTAGTAAAAAGGAAATATGAGCAGAAAATGCGATGGAAACGGGCTTGAAAGCTGTCTTTTTCACATCTTGAAGCCATATCCCCCTTAAACCCTGCCTACCCCGCACAGCACCTCTATTCCCCCAGGTGCCGTAACTTCCTTGGCGGGTATGAACAAGAAATTTTACTGTGATTTATGCAACGAACGACGGGGGTTGTATGCATACGAGAGGGGAAGGAAGATTCCCGCGACGGAGTACCCCGCCCCTGTCAAGTTGAACGGGGGGGGGGGGGGGGATACCAACTTGCAAATTTATCTGATTACATGGGAATTTATGATGACATTCTGCAAGTGACTGGAGACAACAAATTTATCAGAAGTTGTTTTGCTAATTATTGCCCCTAATTTTAAGACAGGTGAATAATTTCTTGTTATTTAATCACTATATATCATGAAGGCAACTATTTTCATGCCAAACTTATTTTCTTGTGAAAGTGGAAGTAATTATTTTCAATGACAGACATCTTCTCTTAATACCAGGAAAGCCTCTGGCCTTGACGAGATCCCAGCAATTGATCTCAAAAAATGCGCACTAGAACTTGCTCCTGTCCTGACTCGTCTGTTTCAGACATCTTACAATAGAGGCATATTCCCTAGTAACTGGAAAACTGCTCTAGTACAACCCGTCCCCAAGAAATGATCGAAAGCACTTCCTAGCAACTACAGGTCTATTTCTCTCCTTTCAGTCATCTCTAAAGTGATGGAAAAGTATATAAACACCGAATTACTAAAATGTCTTGAAAAACACAGTCTAATCCACGACAGGCAGTATGGATTCCATCAGCGCAGATCAACTGCCGACCTTCTTTCCTTTGTCACCCATTCTTGGAACAAGTCTATGGAATTACACAGTGAATCCCAAATTGTTGCTCTAGACAAATCCAAAGCATTCAACCAGGTCTGGCACGCAGCGCTGCTTAATAAACTACCGACCTATGGCCTACCACCAAAACTACGTAGACAGCAAATTTACTCTCCAACCGGAGCATTTCTGTTGTCATGGATGGCCATTCCTCTAAACTGTATCCAATGAATGCAGGAGTTCCTCAAGGTTCAGCTTTAGCCCCTACTTTGTTTCTTCTCCACATCAATGACCTTCTCTCTAGCACATCCAACCCAGTTCACAGTTACGCGGACGACAGCACCCTCCACTCCAATATACAATATTCTAAGCCTGTCTCTTTAGCCCAACTAGATGAGGATCGCAGACTCACGGAGGGTTCTATCTCAGCGGATCTCTAAAAAATATTAGACTGGGGAAGTAGAAATCTTGTACAATTCAACCCCACCATATCACAGTCATGCTTTCTTTCACATAAGAGATACACCAGCCCTAGACCCATCACAATAAACAACCAAGTTATTCAAAGCAATGAGTCCTTTTCACTTGTTGGCATCTTTGTGGATCGAAATCTCAATTGGCACCAACATGTCACATCAATTGCAGAAGCGGCTGCTAAGAAATTAGGTTTTCCTCTTCCGGGCTCGCAAATATTTTTCACCAGCTAATCTCTATACCTTATATACTTCACAAATAAGACCAAACCTCGAATACTGCTCCCACATCTTAGGTGCTGCTGCCGCTTCTACACTCGCTATCCTGGACTCCATTCAAAAGAGAGCTATACGTCTCATCGGTGACCCTACCCTTACCCAAAGGCTGCCATCCCTTGCCCACCGACGTGCCGTTGTTGACCTCTCTCTCTCTCTCTCTTTTATGGATATCTGCACGGGCACTGCTCAGAGGAGCTTTCTTCCATAGTTCCTCCACCTGCTGCCCCCAACAGATCTACCAGGGGAACAGAGCGAATGCACCCTTTTACTGTCCAGGTCACCAGACATAGAACATCTTGTTATGCCCGCTCTTTTGTCCCAAGGACTTCCAAGTTGTGGAACTCCTTGCCGGCACATGTTTTTCCTTCTCCCCCGAACCTCCAAACCTTCAAGTCCAGAATTAACAAGTTGCCTCTTTCCTCCTTGTCGACACCCACGGTACAATAGTATTTAGGCTGTAAGCCCTCGTGGTGTGTTGTTGAAATTAAACAAAAATCTGTAATGAAAAAATTAATATCAACTTATTTTCTCCAAATTTCATTTAGATCGTTACAGTATGCCTGTAAAAAGTTGCCAGATTGTTTCCAGATTTACACCGCCTACTAGACATTTGTGAACACTTGATTTTCATGGTTGCGCCCTTGAAATTGGAATTTTCATCAATAACCTTTTAAGACGAAAGAAAACAACTACTAGTAGTGAATGATTCACTGAATATAAGAAACAAGTTGAGCGTGATAAGTCCCAGTGCGGCTCGCAGGCGCGGTCTTGTTCTAGTTCATGCATTTATTTGATTAATTTTCTCCCCAAAACAAAAATGAAATATGTCCCTTGAATAATCTGAATTCAAATTTCGCGCGTCTTCATAAATACTCTCGGCCATAACAGAAGTGTGAGCTGTTTCAATTCTCGCTGGCAAATAGACTATTTTTTTCTTACGATTTGGAACGTTATTTATGCAATTCAAAAAAGCAATATTTGTGGTATCAAATTGTTTGATTTCTGATTTTATTCATTTAGATATGGATGTATGAGGAAATGTAGAATCTATACGTGATATAATTATAATGCGACTTACAAAACCCTTGAAATAGATATAATAATGCTTACAACATAGTGTCACATTTGTCTATGAGAAGTACGTTTATGGACTTTGTTATTCTGTGGTCAGATGTGTGTTAGTAAGAGCGAACACTCTGGAATTATATTTCTAGAAGGGACCAGAAGTGACAGGTGTAGAATAGTGTAGAAGGTCTAGAATCTCTATGGACAGTATAAATAAACGAGCGGTGCGCAGAGTTAGTTAGTTCAGTAGTGATTAGTGCGGTGTAAATAAGTGATCATAGTATTAAGCGAGTCAGCAAGTGTTGGTGTATAGGAAGCGATCATAGAAGGCGAATACTGGAATACAATTCTATGGACGTTTAATAAGAGGAGAAATAATTTAGTTGATACTGGTGTTAGAAAATAGTTGCTTATAAATTAGTAGTTTGAAAAGCTGTGTCTTGTTAGTCAACGAATCCAGAACTCCGTAGAACGTAACAATATGATAATGCCATATCCCGCCCCTTCTATTATGACTTATACTTAAAACAAGGTTTTTTGCGCAATCAAATATTTCCATACGTCGATATAATGCGGTTGAAATTACATTCCACTCTGTCGCCTATATCTTTTTCAGATAATATAGAATACAGTACAAAATTCAACGACTTCATTTCTCTTAAACACTTTTCGAATTAACGAGACGCTAAAAATCGGTGTTTTTCTAAGGCCCTCACAGTTTTACTTTCTGCAAAGGTTGAGTTTATCAGGCGCCAACTGCTGAGTTTAAGCGCTCATCTGATCTACCAAAACATTTCAGTGGTTGGAGACTGATAAATGCACCATTTTGTCTGTCATTCCACTTTGACAAATCAACAACAGATTAGTCGTTTGAGGGTAAATCTTAGATTAGGTATATTACCTAATCTAACGGGTAAATGTTAGTTTTAGTGATTTTTCTTAAAAAAAATTCACTAATGAGGAGATCCCGACTTTTGAATTTTGAAAAAATTTCTTCAAATGACCGCGAACTAGGCCCCCTAGAACACATATCCGGGGTCAGTTTCAATTTTTATATGTTTATATATATATATATATATATTATATATATATATATATATATATATATATATATATATATATATATATATATATATATATATATATATATATATATATATATATATATATATATATATATATATATATATATATTTATATATTTATATATATATATATATATATATATATATATATATATATATGTATCACACCGATAACTCAAAAAATAATAGGCCGATTTTGACTAAATTTGGTGGAAAAATTCCTTTTGCAAATGGCTTGGATAAGTTCGTTAGCCAGGAAAATCTGACCAGGTTTTCCCGGAAAATTTTGTGTTTTCTTTCGAAAAAAATTTATATCTCCGGAATTAACAATGTAAGGGCAACCAAATTTGGTACGCTAGTGAATATCCTTATAAGTAATCTACCTACCAAAATTTAGCTATGTAGGTCAAAAGACAAAAAAGTTATAGGCATTTAAAGAAAAATAAATTGGGGTTTTCCTCAAAACGTCAAAGTTGCGATTTAAAACGTCAAAATCGGCAACATTTAGGCAAAGAACTTGAATCTAATACGGGATAGGGAAATCAAATGTCTCAAGAAGGATGTTTTACAAAGTCTGAAGTCTTAGTTTCAACCGTCATTGTCCTTCATTTTACTAAAATGTTTCCAGAAAATTCATTTCAAATAGACCCTTACTCTGATGCTTGGCAGTAGCCTTAGCTATAGAGTTTATCGTTTAATGGTGTATAATTTTTGTCGAATTTTCGTCAAAAATCAATAAAGCTCAATATATCCGTTATTATACAAGATATGAAGAAAATTTGTATATATTAATTATAGGGTGTCTTGAGCTACATCTTAAAAAAATATTTCTACAATCACAGGATGGCCCATAAGTCGTTGGTGATACAAATTTTCTTCTTTTTTTTTTAATCAAACACGCCTTATGTTATTGCATTTTTGAATTTTTCAGCGATGCATGTTTGTAAGAAAAGAAATTCGGGACGCAGCAAATGCGTTATGGTAGCGAATTTTCATTAAATGCTTTAAATTTGAATAGCTCAATTTGCTATTAACCTATAAGGTTGACCAAGAAACGAGTTTTTCCGGGAACACTTTAAGTTTGCTTTTGGAAATTTTTGTACATTTTCACACAATAAAGTTATTTTTATGAAACATGGCACATTGTTTTTACTATATAGGTTATACTGGTAACCAAAATTGATGCCTGCTTTCTTAAAAAGGAAACACACATATTTGCAATTCAAAACATTTTTATGAAAATTCACTACCATAACGCACTTGCTGCGTCCAGAGTTTTTTGTTATAGCGTTGTTCATAGCAGGTAACAAATGTTGCACTAATTAAATGTCCAACTTATTCAGTCATTTTAATTTTATAAACTGAACTCTATGAAATATGACCGCTTCTTGCTTAGGTTTCAAAAAAGTTTAATTACGAATATTTTAGAAATTGTTGATTTTACGTGAATATTGAATGTATTATTTCGCAAACGAAAACTGCGTGTGCATTAGAAAAACAAACAACTGCTGCCAATTTTTTATTGTAATATTGACATAATTCCGAATACTCTGTTTGAAAAAAAGTAAATGAATAAAATAAGTGTTTGCCCTCTCCCGTTAAGTTTTACGTAAGTTAACTGCCTGTTGGCAAGGTTTTATATAGGTATTTGGACTAAAACAAAGCCGTCACCTATAATATTTTTTATTTACCTATTATTAGTTTTCTGCAAGTTTGTCAGCAAATTGACATTTAGGAATGATGTTTTGTTCATTTGTCAAGTGTCAAATAAAAAAGTCAAAATATAAAAAGTTGTTCTGTTTTGGGTGTTAGATAACAAATTAAAATGGCTAGTATTTTAAGACAGCTTACCAGGGCTGCAAAATTTGCACCTATTAGGAAAACTGGTAATTGTAAATTTTAATTTCGTCACTAAAAGATGCAACCTAATAGAATTTCATTTTTAGCTGTCCCTTCATTGGTACGATTCACCTCTTCTTCTAAAGTCGAGAAAGTCAAGCAGGAAACGAGACGTAAGTTGTTATCAATTACAGTTGGACCTTTTAATGTTACGAATAAATTAATTTGTAGCGACTGTTCGAAAATATGATGCAGTGGCTCGAAGTCAGTTGAAAGATTTTGGGAAATACGTAGCAGAATGTCTGCCCAAGTACATACAGAAGGTTCAGCTAACTGCTGGTGACGAATTAGAACTTCTAGTAGTACCGGAAGGTATCATCCCAGTCTTGCAGTTCTTAAAAGATCATCACAATGCACAGTTCAGTAACTTGACTGATATCGCTGGTATGGATGTACCTAGTCGTCCATACCGTTTTGAGGTATCATGGAAATAATTTAAATATTGCTGATGATAATATAGATTTTTTTAGGTCATCTATAATATTCTGTCATTGCGTTTTAACTCTCGTATTAGGGTTAAGACTTACACTGATGAACTAACACCAATCGAATCGTCTTGTGATGTTTATAAGGCAGCAAACTGGTACGAACGTGAAATATGGGACATGTATGGCGTGTTCTTTGCGAATCATCCTGACTTGAGACGCATTTTAACGGATTATGGTTTTGAAGGACATCCGTTTAGGAAAGATTTTCCACTGAGTGGATATGTTGAGGTAAGTACTTGGGTTAATGACCTGGAATTGTTGAAAATGAAAGGCAGGTAAATGCTTTTAGTTTATGATAAATATTCTTTCAGACAACCAACCTTGTATGGTTGTGATTTTAAAACAAAAAGAGGGTTAATTTAACACACAAAATATGCTTTTTGCATACTGTTTCAAAAGGTGTATATTTTATTTTGATGTAAAGAACATTTTGTAGTTTAGCCAATGTGAGTTTCAGATAAACCAACTGCTAATAGATAAAGGTTAGCACCTTGATACATTCTTATACCTTGTCTTGTCTATATTACAATGGTGGTGAGGAAGGGAGTTGGACCGCTGGAATTTTTCAGGACTTCAATGTGCTCTTCCTTTCCCCTGGTTTTCTAATAATTGAATGAACAAGGAGTCTTTAGGGGAGCAATGGGGTTTGGACCCAAGGGAGATGGTGGTTGTTAGGGGTTTTCTCCTTGTCCTGGACTTATGCAGAGATGCAATCTAGTGTGGTTTTGACTTCTCCTCGCTTTATAATTGGGCACATTGGGAATAAAACGACATGGGTGGGTTAAGGGGTTGGTCTGAGACTGGGGGTAGTGTGTGGTCTCCTCCTTCCCCAGAGCTTCTATAAAATGATTTTTTAAGCCTTGCATTTATAGCTAATTTGAATCTTGTTTACCCTGTCCAGTACCTCCATTCGGTGCCATTAACAGCTTTAAGCTATACAAATCGCCGGGATTTGATGGAATAATGCCCATCATGCTCCAACAGGGGATAGATATACTGGCGCCGGTGCTTACCCTCATTATAAGGGCCAGCCTGGCTCTGGGGTACATTCCGAGGGCATGGAGACTGGCCAGGGTTGTATTCTTTCCTAAACCTGGGCGTCCAACAGACCAGACAAAGTCCCTGAGGCCAATAAGTTTCATGTCCTTACTAAAAACAGTGGAAAAACTGCTCGACCGGCACATTAGAGGCAGTGTACTGGAAGCATATCCTCTACACTGCGGACAATATGCATACAGAGCAGGATTCTCAACAGAAACAGCACTGCACCAACTGGTGCTGAAACTGGAGAATACGCTGGAGAACAGGGAGGTGGCGCTGGGGGCCTTCCTAGACATAGAGGGGGCCTTTAGCAACACCTCGTTCGGATCGGTTCTGGCAGCTGTCCGGGAGCGTGGAATAGAGGAGACCTGCTGCAGGTGCATCGGTTCCATGCTCAGTGACAGGGCGGTGTTCACCTCACTCGCGGGAGGGACTGCTGGCGGGGGTCGCGGCGGGGTGTCCGCAGGGGAGCTTTCTGTCTCCCTTGCTCTGGTGCCTAGTCGTGGACGGCCTGCTGGGGAGGCTCTCGGGAGGGGGGTATGAGGTACAGGGCTATGCGGACGACATTGTCATCATAGTCCGAGGAAAGGTCACACAGGAAGTGTGGGAGTACATGCAAACTGCACTGAAAGTGGTGGAAGGGTGGACGGTTGATCAAGGGCTCGGGGTGAGCCCAGAGAAAGCAACCGTCGTGCCGTTTACAAGGAGGAGGAAGTGCGACATCCACAGAACTCCCACTCTATACGGTAGGAGCGTTCCAATGGCCAGGGAGGTAAAATATCTAGGGGTTGTATTGACCTATAAGCTAACCTGGAATGGTCACATTGGAAAAATACTGCGTAAGGTAGTCGCGACCTTAGCCGCCACTAGGCGGCTATATGGAAAAACGTGGGGACTAAGACCCTATGGCCCACTGGCTGTACACAAGGGTGGTCAGACCGTCGTTAACATTGCGGCACTGGTCTGGTGGCCTAAGGTGACACAATCCAGTGCCAAACAAAAACTAGGCAAGATCCAAAGGATGGCTTGCCTAGGCATCACAGGGGCCATGTCTTCAACCCCAACAGCCGCCATGGAGGTATTGCTGGATTTGCCCCCCCCCCTACACTTAGTTATTATGGGGGAGGCCAGGCTAGGACTATACAGACTAGCCTGCAATGGTAGACTGAAGATCAACCCAGGCTTCAGGGGCCACTGCAAAATTCAGGAGATCGTGAATGCTTGAATGCTTGAAATGAGGTCAGACTTCGCGAGCCCGCGAATGTGCAGGAAAAACAACTTTACAATGGAAATCCCCGACCGCGAGGCATGGCGGGAAGAGACTCCGGGCATACCACGGGACGCGCTCGTCTGGTTCACGGACGGATCCGTCGGGGAGCGTGGGACGGGGGCAGGTGTTTACTCGGAAGGACCGAGGGTAAGTCATAGTATTTCTCTCGGAGCCCATGCAACGGTGTTTCAGGCCGAGATGTACGCCATCCTGCACTGTGTGCGGGAGAACAAGAGGAGGGGCTACACCAACAAGCAGATCCTCATAGCTACAGACAGCCAGGCAGCCCTTAAGGCACTAAGTAGCCCACGGGTAAATTCCTGGCTGGTGAGTGAGTGCTGAGACGAGCGACCTGGCTGGGCAGAATGAGGTGACCCTCATCTGGGTCTCGGGTCACTCGGGTCAAAGGCAATGAAGAAGCTGACAGTCTCGCGAAGAGAGGGTCAGCAGAACCATTTATGGGATCAGAACCGGCTCTGGGCGTGTCAAAGAGCACTGCCAGGGGAGCCATTAAGTCCTAGGTCGGAAACCAACACAAGGCGTACTGGGCGGACTGTCCAGGGCTCAGACATGGGAAGTCAATAATTGACGGACCCAGTTCAAAGAGAGCTGTGGAGCTGCTAAATTTTAGCAGAGAACAGCTCAGAAACAAAACAGGTCTCTTGACGGGACACATGGCCGTCAAGAAACACCTGCATAAAATGGGGCGGTTCGAAGGGGACCTCGCATGCAGACTCTGCGGCCAGGGGGAGGAATCAGCCCAGCACATCTTGTGCGAGTGTAAAGCTCTGGACTGCAAAAGACAACATCTACGGTCAGTCTAGACCGGATATAGAGAAATATAAAACTTCACCCTACCAATTGCCGTGCAGACTAGTTCAAGGCACAGTGATTTTGGAATGGGTGGAGTAAGACTAAGGGTATGCACAATCAACCAAAGGTTGCAGTGCTATCGGGGCGGCAAGGCCGCGGATGAGCCCTGAGGGGACAAAAAAAAACCTCCATTCGGTCCAGTCCTGAAATATTTTTTTTAGGTTAAAAGCCCAACATTTGTCTTACGGTTGATGCATAGAGGGTGCTTCTAAGCACGTTTCTGAAAGAAATTGCTTAGAAAGCAGGCTTTCGCCAGTCTGCAAAATTACTTTTATATTTGTAATATGCAGATGATAACTGCCTCTAATAATATTTAGGTTTTTTAATTACCGCATTTTCAGCTTTGTGATGTTCTTTGAAATTTTAGGTGAGATATGACGATGAAAAGAAACGAGTAGTAATTGAACCACTAGAATTGGCACAAGAATTTCGTAAGTTTGAACTTTCAGCCCCTTGGGAACAATTCCCAAATTTCAGAGCTGTTAATCCACCATCCGAAGAGGTATGTCCCGATGAAAAGAAAAAATAAAATATCTAATTGTTTCTGTTAAATTTAATTAGTCTGTATATATCAAATAAATAATACAAACAAAATTAGAGCATAATTTTTATTTAGCTCTCTCTTTTTAACATCTGTTGTGTACTTATCGTTGTGTTAGGAATTTGTACTGTAACGAAACTGACATTTTAGATCTACTAAAGAAAAGTATCAAGATGCAAAGCTACCATAAGGTGAAAATATATATGATTAACCTCCAATCTAAAATTATTCAGACCTTGCATTTTTATAATTAACTTTTGCTTTGCAGATATCAGATTCTCAAATTTTTATTTTGATAGTTCTTTCCCTTAAACCTCTTAAAATTTAAGCTTTAGTTAAGAAAAATCTAAATTAGACCAGTTAAAAGTTCAGATAACTTTTATATTCAGTCAGTTCATGATCAAATAAAACAACAGACACAATCCAGTGCCAAACAAAAACTGGGCAAGATCCAAAGGATGGCTTGCCTCCAAAGGATGGAGGTGCTGCTGCACCTGCCCCCCCCCTACACTTAGTTATCATGGGGGAGGCTAGGATAGGACTATAGAGACTAGCCTGCAATGATAGATTGAAGGCCAACCTAGGCTACATGGGCCACTGTAAGATTCAGGAGATGGTGAATGAGCCCATGAAATGAGGTGAAAGGTGAAAATATATATGATTAACCTCCAATCCAAAATTATTTAGACCTTGCATTTTTATTCCGAAATTAACCAGGCGGTTGTTAAATGATTTCAGAAGTCTGTCAGATGATAGAACGTGGAGATAAGAAATATTAACTAATATTCTCAAATTTTTATTTTGATAGTTCTTGCCCTTAAACCTCTTAAAATTTAAGTGTTAGTGAAGAAAAATCTAAATTAGACCAGTTATAAGTTCAGATAACTTTTATATTCAGTCAGTTTATGATCAAATAAATCAACAGAATTGAGAAACCTTGTTTCTGTTCTGGCGAATGACATCACATCTTGACATTCCTCTATACCAGCGATGTTTTGGTATTTAGGTTAAATTAGATGAGTGGGTTATTCCAGTCCATCCACCGTGACCGTGACCTTAGGTCTATTGCACCTCGCATCTAACTGCTTTCCCGTTTCGAGGCTCACAAGAGAAATAGCCTCTCTACCAGTTTCGTCTGGACCTGATTCCGGCCAGTGTTTGCTTAATTTTACCCACCAAATCGAGCTCCGTGCAGGAGACGTCTTTGAGTGTGAAAGTTGGTTTGATAGGTGTACTGCCATCTGAGTAAAGTCGCTTGCCCGTTTCGGAGCTCACAGAGAGATAGTCTCTCTCCGAGTCGCCTGGACCTGACATCCATCATTGCTTGACTTGAGGCGGTATCATAAGGAGTCCCGCCATGAGCAGCATCCAAGCAAGGTCGTTTGCCTGTTTCGAAGGTCACAGGTGTAATCCACCCCTAGAGAGCTCAGCTCTCTGGGTTCGTCTAAACCCGACACCCGCCAGTGCTAGACTCACCTGACAATCGTTTCACTAATAAGGTTAACAGCATCGGAGGATGTATAATCCTCTATAGATGCTAACCTTGTTAGTGAAATGTTCGTCAGGTCTTTAAAAATGTGTTGTGGTGAATTGTGTTCTCCAAAAGTGTACTCATTTAACCCTATAATCTATTAGATTTCTTCTGTTGGGTTAATAAAGTTATCGTTATTATTTCTTGAAATATTGTTAAACATATACTGTAAAATGACAGACAGTAGAAGACACTCTTAAATGCATAACCCCAATTTTCTTTAACTTAAATATGTGCCGTTAAAATTTCTAGCAGTAGAATTAGCTTTATCTTATTTCTCAGTGATAATAAAAGAAATTGAGAAGTACACAAAAGAACCTAGATATTTTGGTAGATTAATTTCCTCTTTTGACAAAAAACGTCCTTTCTGCAAAAACTAGATTGGTGGAAACGACTTGTGTAATATGGCCGCGAGCTCTTAGGCTATAAAGTGTCAATAGCAGCACTGCGCATCTTCTGTAAGATATTTGAGGCCTGTCTACTAGGGTGAGGCGAAAAATTTCAAATTTATATTCGCTATACCATGGAGAAGTTGCCCTAGGTGTATACTAGCCTAACAAAAAAACATCAAAATCAGTCAATATCTTCTGTTCAGGCAAAACGCCGACAGTTTTAAAAAACTTGACTTGTTTCGTATTTTTTGTTATTTGAGGTTTGTATTTTTTAGCGCTGCAGTGCTAAAACGTTAGTACTAGTATTGAATATTGCGCAAAACGTCTGAATGTTTCCAAAAACTATATGTTTTTCATTTTTTCGTAATTATTTCAAGATTTTGTTTAGGTTTTTTTAACAGGGCTATGCGGATGACATTGTCATCATAGTCCGAGGAAAGGTTACACAGTCAGTGTGGGGGGAGTGCATGCAGACAGCACTGAAAGTGATGGAAAGGTGGACGGTTAGCCAAGGGCTCATGGTGAGCCCCGAGAAAGCCACTGTCATACCATTTACGAGGAGGAGGAAGTAAGAGGGCCACAGAAGTCTCACTCTATATGGTAGAAACATCCCGATGGCCAGGCAGGTAAAACATCTTGGGGTCGTATTGGACTCTAATTTAACCTGGAATGGCCACATTGAAAAAATACTGTGTAATGCAGTTATGACCCTAGCCATCACTAGGCAGCTATATGGAGAAACATGCGGACTGAGATATAGTATGGCCCATTGGCAGTACACAAGGGTGGTCAGACCATCGTTAACATACGCGCCAATGGTTTGGTGGCCTAAGGTGACACAATCCAGTGCCAAACAACTGGGCAAGATCCAAAGGATGGCTTGCCTCGGCATCACAGGGGCCATTCCCTCAACCACAACAGCCACCATGGAGGTGCCGCTGCACCTGCCCCCCCTACACTTAGTTATCATAGGGGAGGCTAGGATAGGACTATATAGACTAGCCTGCAATGGTAAACTGCCAAACAAAAACTAGGCAAGATCCAAAGGATGACTTGCCTCGGCATCACAGGGGCCAAGTCTTCAACCCCAACAGCCGCCATGGAGGTGTTGCTGGATCTGCCCCCCCCCCCCCCCCCACACACTTAGTTATTATGGGGGAGGCCAGGCTAGGACTATACAGACTAGCCTGCAATGGTAGACTGAAGATCAATCCACGCTACAAGGGCCACTGTAAGATTCAGGAGACGGTAAATGAGCCCATGCTTGAAATGAGGTCAGACTTCGCGAGCCCGCGACTTTGTAGGGAAAATTAGTTAACAGTGGTAATCCGCGACCGTGGGGCATGGCGGGGGGTGACGCCGTGCCTACCGCCTACCTCGGGATGCGCTCGTCTGGTTCATGGACGGATGCGGCGGGGAGCGTTGGACGGGGGCAAGCGTTTATTCAGAAGGACCGAGGGTAAGTCACAGTATTTCCCTCAGGGCTCATGCAACGGTCTTTCAGGCCGAAATGTACGCAATCTTTCACTGCGTGTGAGTAAACAAGAGGAGGGGCTACACCAACAAGCAGATCCTCATAGCCACAGACAGCCAGGCAGCCCTAACTGGCCAACAGGTAAATTCCAAGCTGGTTAGTGAATGATGAAACAAGCGACCTAGCTGGGCAGAATAAGGTCACCCTCATCTGGGCGCCAGGGGTCGAAGGCAATGAAGAAGCTGACTGTCTCGCGAAGAGAGGATCAGCAGAAACATTTATGGGACCAGAACCGGTCCTGCGTGTTTCGAAAGGCACGGCCAGGGGAAAAATGAAGTCCTGGGTCAGGGACCAGCACAAGGCACACTGGGCAGATTGTCCAGGGCTCAGACATGGGAAAACACTAATTTGGGTTCCCAGTTCAAAGAGATCTGTGGAGCTGCTAAATCTTAGCAGATGACAACTCAGGAACATAACAGGACTCTTGACGGGACACATGGCTCTCAAGAAACACCTGCATAAAATAGGGTGGTTCGAGGGGGACCTCGCATGCAGACTCTGCGGCGAGGGGGATGAATCAGCCCAGCACATCTTATGCGAGTGTAAAGCTCTGGACCGCAAAAGACAACTGATCTATGGACAGCCTAGACCGGAGACAGTGCAATATAAAACTGTGAGTGGTATACACCCGGAGTTTGAGGCCCTCACTGTGGGATTCAATGGGATGTCGCCTTGAATCTAGCACTGGTGAGTTCGAGTCTAGATGAACCTGGAGGAGAGCTGAGATCTTTAGAGGTGGATTACAACTAGAGATTGAGGCCTCTTCTGTGGGCCTTGAAACGGGCAAACGACCTCCCTTCGATGCTGCTCGGATGCGGGATTTCATGATACTGCCTCGAGTCAAACATTGAAGGATGTCTGGTCCAGATGAACTCAGAGAGAGGTTATCTCTCTTTGGGTTTCGAAACGGGCAAGTGACTTCACTCAGATGGCAGCACACTCGCCAAACAAACTTTCACTCCCAAGAAAAGATCGAGTCCCGCAGGGAGCCGGAATTGATGGGTGAAATTTAAATAATTAGATGTCAGCCACAATAGACCTAAGGACGCGGTGGAGGGACTAGAATAGTCTACTCACAATAAATATAATCTAATCTAATCTACTATAACATTAAGGTATGAAAAAAATGAAAATAGATGTGGATTAAATTTTATGCAAATTCCTTATTGCTCAGTGAGTTTACGAAAAGTATTATTATTCCAAAAAATATTTAACCTTATGCAACCAGCTCAGGACAATAAGTGTCCAGTGACATATCGAGAGCTTAAAGTCAAATTCATACATAACTGTAAAGTAGAAGCTATAAATATTTTCACCTTGTGGCTGTTCTTTACTTTGTAGTGTGACAAATGTACAAAAATTAAGAAATGATAACAGGAATTATCAACACATGAAATAATCTGATGCTATCATGACCCAATTTGTTTTAATTTTTCTATAAACAGTTACATATAGGTACCACCTACCATATCTTACAACATTTATGGTAAATTCACAAACACTTCTACAATTTTTTTATAAATTCGCTTACTTAGGAAAATACATCCAAAATGTAAACATCCAAAAAACTGATACATCCTTCTTTCACAAGATACAATAATTATTACTCTTCAATAAATTTTAAGAAAATAATTTCACAGTTATATTCAAAAATATATTCTGTATGTGCATCATAAAAATAGTGACTTTCTTCTGTTTCTACAACCATTTAAAGCTTATAAATCTCTTTTAATACACGTGAGCCCATCTAAATACACTGTCTGTGTTTCAGTTTCTATAAAATAAAGTTAACAAACTGCAAGAGTATATGATACACGAAATCATACACAATACAAAATTACAAATTAGTTCTGTGTGTAATATACTCTCACTAACAACAATTATGTAACAATTTTCAGTTAGTTACTTAGCTTATACACTGATTTACTCCACAAAGCTATGTACATAGGTTTCGTCCAATTTTTAGACAATAGGTGCAGATGTTTTTTTAAGTCTCATTACCAATAATAATAAAAATTTAACAATATTACTCTTAAATATATTAAATTACATGATAAATGGCCTATATTCAGCCACGAAGCTGTGGACAATTTTGTAACAATGTGGGGTGGTTCATTGGTTGACACAGAGCAGATGAAGTCTCATTACCAATAATAATAAAAATTTAACAATCTAACTCTTAAATACATCAAATTAGATGATAAATGGGCTATATTCAGCCACGAAGCTGTGGACAATCTTGTAAGTGGTGTGGATGATTGGCTGATTCAGGGCAGATTGTTTTTTAAGTCTTATCATCAATAATAATACAAATTTAACAATGTTACTCTTAAATACATTAAATTACATGATAAATGGGCTATATTTAGCCACGAACCTGTGGACAATTTTGTAAAAATGTGATTTGGATGATTGCCTGATTCGGAGCAGATGTTTTTTTATGTCCTATCGCCAATAACAATAAAAATTTAACGATCTATATTCAGCCACGAAGCTGTGAATAATTTTGTAAGAATATGATGTGGATGATTGGCTGATTCGGAGCAGAGGTTTTTTTTAAGTCTCATCACCAATAATAATAAAAGTTTAACAATATATATTCAGTCACAGAGCTGTAAACAATTTTGTAAGAATATGGTGTGGATGATTGGCTGATTCAGAGCAGATGTTTTTTTAAGTCTCATTACCAATAATAATAAAAATGTAACAATCTATATTCAGTCACGGTGCTGCAAAAAATTCTATAATATGATGTGGATGATTGGTTGATTCGGAGCAGAAGTTTTCCATTCACATCACCAAAATAATAAAAATTTAACAATCTAACTCTTAAATACATCAAATTAGATGATAAATGGGCTATATTCAGCCACGAAGTTGTGGACAATCTTGTAAGTGGTGTGGATGATTGGCTGATTCAGGGCAGATTGTTTTTTAAGTCTTATCATCAATAATAATACAAATTTAACAATGTTACTCTTAAATACATTAAATTACATGATAAATGGGCTATATTTAGCCACGAACCTGTGGAAAATTTTGTAAAAATGTGATTTGGATGATTGCCTGATTCGGAGCAGTTGTTTTTTATGTCCCATCGCCAATAACAATAAAAATTTAACGATCTATATTTAGCCACGAAGCTGTGAACAATTTTGCAACAATATGGTATGGATGATTGGTTGATTCAGAGCAGAGGTTTTTTTAAAGTCTCATCACCAATAATAATAAAAGTTTAACAATATATATTCAGTCACAGAGCTGTAAACAATTTTGTAAGAATATGGTGTGGATGATTGGCTGATTCAGAGCAGATGTTTTTTTAAAGTCTCATTACCAATAATAATAAAAATGTAACAATATATATTCAGTCACGGTGCTGCAAAAAATTCTATAATATGGTGTGGATGATTGGTTGATTCGGAACAGAAGTTTTCCATTCTCATCACCAATAATAATAAAAATTTAACAATCTTACTCTCAAATACATTAAATAACATGATAAATAGCCTATGTTTAGCCACAAAGCCGTGGAGAATTTTGTAAAAGGTGTTGTGGATGATTGGCTGATTCAGACCAAATGTTTTGTAAGTCTCATCTCCAACAATAATAAAAACGTATCAATCTTACTCTTACCTATATTAAATTACATAATAAATGACCTTCATTCAGCCACAAAGAGTAGATAATTTTGTAAGAATGTGGTGGAGATGATTGGCTGATTCAAAGCAGATTTTTTTAAGTCTCGCCACCAATAATAATAAATATTTAACAATTTTTGCTGAAATACATTAAATGACATAATAAATATACGAATATACGAAATGAACCGCGCAGAGTAGGTCGATGTGATATCTCTTCCAGTTTATAAGTACGTTTTTGTTGTGATTTTGCTTAAAAATTATATGGAAATTGGTATGAACGGATGCAGAAAAGTGGCCATTTCAAAGTAGTAAAGTTTTGAATTAGAACAATAAGTGGTTGCGCAGTAATCAATTGTTTTACCAAAAAATTATTTGTCCTCTACACTAGGTTGAAAATTACAGCTCTCCCAAAACAACAAAATGGTATTGTCAAGATCTCAAGAATCTGAGTTAAGAAGTTTTGTAAAAGTCGAATTTACAAAGTGTTTGGAAGGTATGAGCATATTTGAGAAAATAACAGAAAAAATAGTGGAGGCAGTGACATCGAAACTTGAACAGAAAGTTGAAGAAATGTTTTCTAATTTTAGAACGATGAAATTGAAAATAGATACTCTCGATAAAGAGAATGAAATATTAAAGCAGAAGGTAGATGACCTAGAACAAAAAGTCAATAATAGAAACATTCTAAGAATGTATGGATTGGAAGTACAAAATGACAGCAGCACTTCTGATACGGTAATCCAGTTTTTAAAAGAAAAGATGGGTCTGGATTTTGGATGCGAAGTTGTTGATGTTTCCTACAAACTGAGACTGAACCAAAAAAATGGAAATGACAGTCCTTTGGTTGTAAAGTTCAAAAGTGATGAAATAGTAAATCAGGTACTGAGTAAAAGAAAACTTTTGAAACACTCTAATGTTTATATTGTGGAAGAACTAACCAAGAGAAGGTTAGATTTGTTAAACCATGCAAAGCAAAAATATGGGAGAAGCAAAGTATGGGTTTGGAGGGGAAGTAATTACACAAGAAACGATGGAGTAAGAATCGCGATAAAAGATTCAAGTGAGTTACAGGCTTAGAATAACAAGGTAGGAGGAAGAGACTATCAATAATGTAGTTGTTTTTTTTAAATATTTACATCTAATATTGGTAACTATAGAATTGTTAGTCTGTTAGTTTTTTTTTACGTGCTTTATAAGTGCATTAAATTTTGTTTGTGTTTTTTTTGTTCAATCTACAAAATCGTTATAGTTTATTTTGTACATAGGTATACTGTTTTCGGATTGCATTGTGGTAGTGGATAAATTAACGTAGGAAAAATTCTCCAATAAATTTTGAGATTTAAATTGGATTAATACGATAGAGCTATTTTGGATATCTTGCAACTAGTGGGAAGGAATTGTTTAGCTTGTCAGTAAAACATTTTAAGTTATTTTGAAAGATAAATATCACCGTATTTATTATCGTTTAATTATTTAGATAAGAGATTTAATATTTGTATATAGGTGCGTTTATTTAAATTTATACCTGTTTATTTTGATGGATTGCCCTGCGAACTAGCTATTAGGGGTAAACTTTCTGTATTGATATCCTATAATATACTTGAGGTTTGGTGTAGTTTGGTGCAGTTTCGTACCTTCGCGGGATGGGAGATATGGCAGAATTAACTAATTTGTTAGATAATTATTGTAATGTGGAAGAACGACAGTGCTATAACACAGATGACTACATTAAGTTGATAAAAATAAGTAAATTAAAGTATAGTATTGTTAGCCTTAACATAAGAAGTTTAAAAAAAAATTATGATGAATTTATGATAATGTTGGAGGGATTGATGGGTGGGGGAATCATAGCAATTGTTTTAACCGAAACTTGGCAACTAGATAGTATAGATAATTTTGCTATACAGGGTTTTACAGGTTATTATAATGAGGCCTCATATAACCAAAATGACGGAGTGGTAGTTTTTGTGAGAGATGATATAGTAGTGTTAGATATGATAGTTACAGATATTACAGATGTGCGATTAATGAAGGTCTCTATGGATATAGACTCCATCTCAGTCAATATTGTTTGTGCTTATAGGTCACCCCCCACAAACGTAGCGTTATTTGTCGATGAACTGGACTCGTATCTACGTGCTGGTATAGCAGGGGATGTTAATATATTTGTAGGAGATGTAAATATTGACATCTCGGAAAAAAATTGTGACAAAGATCCGAAGACTTCACATTACATGGGCACTTTATATAGATATGGTTTTGTGCCTTATATTCGCTCTCCGACACGAATAACTGGTACTACCGAAACATGTATTGATCACATACTGAATTTAATAACTTCTATCATACAAATGAATGATAAAAATATCTGTATGCCATTTTCTTTAAATCAGCTATTGATGCGAAAGTCAAAATGTATAATAATGAAATTGTATAGATTTTTCAAAGAAATTAGACTACAACTGTAGTTACTTTTGTTTTCATTAGAGACATTGTATAATGTAAAAATGTTTTTAATAACTATTGTTTGTTAGAATAAGTATGGCTCCTTTGTAATCCACTCCTTTGTGAATTTACCTACCTGCATGAAACCAAGGCCCAGTACAGTTTGTTCAAAGCCGTCCTGGCGGGTCTCTGGACGCACAGTATCCCAGTCATCCTTCACAATACTTAGGAAAAAAAAAAAAAAAAAAAAAAAAAAAAAAAAAAAAAAAAAAAAAAAAAAAAAGTATAGAAACTGAATTTATTATTATATAAAAAAAAAAAAAAAAGTATACAAAGTAAATTTATTATTACAAATTAGTTAATTAGGTATAAAAATAGTGTAAGATAATAAAATTGGCTGGCGATATAACTTGATGCAAATTTATTGTTTATAGATCTCATAAACACCACTAGACATAAATTTAAAAAAAAGTCTGTGGCTAATGGACCTAACGGTCCGAGGCCAAACCAAATTACAACAACAACAACATATTTGTTAGAATAAATCCAACTATTCGTAACAAGAATAAAGTTTTTGAGTTGCAGTCTGCTAACCTTCATTCGCATATTACAGACCATAATGCTATTTTATTAAACTTTGGTCTTATTGGTTCCACTGAAAAAACTATGGCGAGACCTGGGGTGCTAAGGAGGATAGATTTTCATAACTTGCATGAGAGGCTGAGAAATGAAACCTGGCAATCTGTGTTTTTTGAATCAGATGCACAATTGATTTTTGATAATTTTGTTGATATCCTAAATAAGCATATAGATAGCTCTACATACAGCATACAAGTTAAGTCAAATAACAGAAGAATAAAACCTTGGATAACTGCCGGGATTATAACAGCCATGAAACATAGAGACGCCTTAAAGCAGAAATGGAATAGGGAAAAAACCGTAGAGTCGGAGGTAGCATTTAAACACTACAGAAATATGCTTACAAAACTGATAAGAGTGACACGTAATGACTATTATAAAAACTTGATTACGTCACACAAGGGAAATTACGGCAAGATTTGGAAAACTATTAATGAAATCACAAACAGTAATAAACGTTCTAATGTAGTTAAAACAATAATAACAGAAAAAGGGGGTGTTTTGACTTCGGCGAGGGATATTGCATTGGAATTTAACAATTATTTTGTTGAAGTGGGAAAAGGTATATCTCAGAAAATTAAAAGGCGAAATATAGAAACTAGAGCAAACAAGCAATATGGAGATTCCTTTTTCTTGCATTCTGTGACGGAGAACGAAGTTATCGGCATAATCTCTTCGCTGAGGTCAGGCGCTGCCGCTGGAAGCGATGGTATTTCGGCCAATATGATAAAAAATTGTCATCTGTTTTTGGCTAAACCTTCGACTCATTTAATGAACACTATATTTCGGACAGCTATTATTCCATTGCAATTGAAAGAGTCTATAGTGCTTCCAGTTTATAAGTCAGGTGATCATAAAAACGTTTCAAACTACAGACCTATTAGTCTACTTAGTGTGTTTTCAAAAATTTTTGAAAAACTATTGATTATCAGATTAAATGAATATTTGGATAAACATAGCATGTTGTCCAAAAGGCAATTTGGTTTTAGACGAGGACTATCCACTCAAGATGCATTGTATGAATTGACAAGTACTGTTCTAGGAAGCTTTAATAGCAATATGAAAACTCTAGCTGTGTTTTTGGACCTAAAAAAGGCTTTCGATACAGTTTGTCATAAAAAGTTGTTGGCTAAACTAGAGTTGGTTGGGATAAGAGGACATACGTTGTCACTTTTTGGTAGCTACCTTCATGAGAGAATCCAGCGTGTGAGAGTGGGTGACTGTGTGAGTGAGGGACGAGTGGTTACGTGTGGTGTACCACAGGGAAGTATATTGGGTCCAATATTGTTTTCTATTTATGTAAATGATATAATTGAAGACCTAACTTTGGACTGTATAACTATTGCTTATGCAGATGATACCGTTCTGGTGTTTGTGGGAAATCAATGGGAAAAATTGTTTGAAAGAGCGGAGACAACAATCAATCATGTGAAAGAGGTACTAGACAGTAACCTACTAGCGCTGAACCTAACAAAAACATCATATGTGGCTTTCTCACCGACAGCAGCCGGAAGACCATCCTCCAGTCTATCAATTAGTATACATGATGATTGCTGTAAACTGACTGAGTCTCACAGTGTCAAATATCTTGGTCTGCTGGTAGACAATAATTTAAAATGGCAAGAACATGCAGCGTATATGAATGCAAAGGTGAAAAAGATTATATACAAATTCTATACCCTGCGAAATATTTTAACAACAGAAAACCTAATACTGGTTTACAAGTCTCTCGTGGAGTCTTTTGTGGGGTATGGTATTATTTTCTGGGGTGCGTGCTATGAAAATGCATTAGCTGCGCTTCAAGTTACTCAAAATAGTATATTGAGAGTCATTCTTCATAGGGATTCTAGGTCTAGTACGAACTTTCTTTATAGTAACGACTATATTAAACTACTCGATATAAGAGGAATGTTTATATTAAATGTACTAAAACATATGCATCATCATTTTCGGGCAATAAATGTGGTGGACCACACATATGGCACAAGTTGTAGAATAGGTGAAAACTTGACTATTCCACCGGTGAATAGGAGCGTTTATAAAAGATCGGTTTTATTTTGGGTCCAAAGTTATATAATCAATTACCAGCAAATTTGAGGATTTTATCTAAATCTAAAAAAGAAATTTTTAGCTTTGTTATTTTGAAACAGGTCGAACTGAAAGCAATGTTAAAGTAGAGAGCAGTATGATAGTTGAGTGGTATGGAGAAAGTGGAGTGGATGTGTTGCCTGGACAAGGTGCAGGGAAAGTAAGTGTGTGCTGTGTGGGAGTGTGCTGTCGTGAGTGCGTGTCTGTGTGCATATGTGTGTGTAAATATAATATGCATGCGTGGAGAAATGGGTGGGTGAGTACTATGATGTGTATGAACATTTTGGTTGTGGGTGGTATAGAGGTGTTGGTTGTATGGATATCATATATGCAGAAGAAAGATATGAAAAAGGGAGACTAAGGGTTGACAAAATGAACTATATTGAGTGTAGGATATGCTGTTGATTCCCCTACTGAGGTTAACACTAAGACATTGTTTTGGCTTAAAGTTGCATCTCTCATCTTTTGAGGATCGGGGCACATCTGGTTAGATAGGGGCACAAAAAAAAAGAGGGAAAAAAAAAAGTAAATATTGTGGATGTTAAGTGGTTTAAATTAATGTACTGGCGATTGTGTGGAGTTAGCTGTAAAGGATACAAACAAGTCATGTTGACTTAGGTATCCAAGAAAATATATTTTAGTTGTATTAATAAATGTCTGATATTTGGAAGTGTTTATAATCTTAAGTTCTGTGTATGATCACGTGTAATGGTGGATTGAATTGAATAAATTGAAAATTGAAATGGCCTACATTCAGCCACGAGGTAGTGGACAATTTTGTAAGAATGTAGTGTGGATGACTGGCTGATTCAGAGCAGATGTTTTTTTTAGGTCTAATCGCCAATAATAATAAAAATGTAACAATCTTACCCCTAAATATAGGCAATCGTGACCTCACTATTGAGCAGATATATATCCACCTGAGGTCAATCACAATATACCACGGTTCTTGTTTGTCTTTGAAGGAGATAACAATAGGTGTATGCGAGAGTGTGTGTTTGTGTGTACGTGTAAGTTTTCCTGCAGTGTACATATATTTCTGGATCTTCAGTATGTCGGATGACAGCCATTTACTTTGCTATTGTTAGTGTAAATGGGTGAGGGAGAAGAACAGACTACTGAACCTTGTCCCATTTGCTACTGTATTTGATTAATTTAAGCTAGTGCTTTATGTACTTCAGAATTTTTGTAAAAAAGTGAGTAGTAAATAAATTATTATGATTATACTAAAAAAGTCTGGATGCAGCAAAGTGCGTTATGGTAGTGAATTTTCATAGAAATGATCTGGCACCAAATATTTTTCTAGAACTTTTTTTTCTTGTAACATAGAAACATAAATTTTGGTATATAGTTTCCTTTTAATATCGTAAACTCACTTACAAAATTTGTTTACCATAGCTTTTCTATTTTTTGAGATAACAACTTTTTCAGAAAGAAAAGCCAAAATGTTCCTGCAAACCTGGTTCCAGGTGCCATGGGGTGTCCATGTTGACCAGGTGATGGCCTCTCTTGCATCCAGGAATTATGCGTTGCTGCAGCTAAGGGATTCTTTGAGTGCTCCGGCCTTGCTGACATGCTACTATGGTAGTGTCAACTGTCTCCTGGTATACGGTTTGCTCTGTTGGGGCGGCTGTGTGCATCTGGGGAGGGTTCTGTTGATGCAGTAGAGAATTCACTGCACCATGTTTGGCCTGCCATCTTCGGGATCTTGTAGACCATCTTTTATACAGTATGGCATTCTAACAGTGACATGCCTATATATGCTTGAGACACTTTGGTGTGTTAGAAAAAATATTGCAATCTTTAGTACTTGCGGTAATATTACTGCGTATGAAACAAGACAGGCTAAAAATTTGTATGTGCCACTTACAGGATTGAACAGATTAGTCGGGTACCTCGCAACATTGCAATATGTTTATATAATCATTTACCTGATAGCATTAAAAATTTGAGCAGCCTCAGGCAATTTAAGCTTACTTTAACACGTTGACTGCCAACTACGAGATAACTCGTAGATTGCGTTCTTTGCTAGGACACCAACTACGAGTTATCTCATACTGTGTTTACTTGCAATATTCGTGCAGCTATGTTTAAATTCGTGGTATATCAGTGCTAATATGGATAGATGGCTTCTGGAAAGAGAACAAAAAATCAATGCTGGTTTACATGAACTGAAAATATAATTATAAAAAATTTACTCAAAATCAAGACGTAGAAGAATATTTTTGTTTGTGAAACTTTTTAAAACAATCTTCCACACAAAGGGCTGGCTTCTCTTCACAGGTCGGACAAAAATAACGCGTTTCTCGACGTTTTTTTGCTTGGGTACATATACAACATGGCGTTGTCGGACGCTGTTTTTTTTTCGGTAGGTGGCAGACTAAATAATGGAGCTCTTGCAACCTAATTTTTTTTCTAAACTGGTTGAATCTCTTTTCCAATCAACGCGATGACGAATTCTTCTCTAAACTTTATCAGTTTTATTTTAGAAGAAGTTACTTTTTGAAAAATTTTGTGTGCATTGTGTATATATTGTGATAAGCTGGATTGTCATCCAAACAAATGAACATTTTTATCATTGCTTTCTGCTGCCTATTTATATACAGTATGATTTGTTTACTTTGCTAAAGATGGATAGCTGTAAGAGATGCAATGTCAATCTGAAAAGGAGGAGACTTGCCTGTTGCAATAAGTGTGGCACTTTATTATGCAAGGATTGCTCTGGCCTCTCTGAGTCAGAGATGAGATGCATGCCAATGAAGAGAAGAAAAATGCGGTATTTTTGTGACAATTGTGATGGTGTTGGTTCCCAGTCGGCGGGATTGACTAATCATGATGACATTCTATCCTCTGTTAGTGTTGAAAGCTCCAATTTTATCTCCCGGGATGTCTTTACAGCTGAAATGGGCAAGCTCTTGTGAGTTATTGGTGAATTGAAGGCTGATATAGCCACATTGAAGAACTCTAATATAGATCTGGTCAGATGCATCACCAGTCCTTATTTCTCCGGCACTGCAGTATCTAAGTCTGTCGATCGTTCTCAGGATGCTGGTGTCCGCAGTGTTCCAACGTTTGCACAGTCTGTTGCAAGCGGAGTTTCTGTGCTTATAAGGTCAAAGGATGACACTCAGTCTGCTGCTGTTACTAAGGCTGATCTGTATCGGAGTGTCAATCCCGCAGTAACTGATATCTGTGTTTCTAAAGTAAAAAAATATTGCTAAAGGTGGCTTGATAGTTAGCTGTTCATCCAGGAAAGATGGGGGAAAGTTCAGTTCTTTGGCTGAGAGCAGTCTTTCTGTGGTGAATATAGTGTGAAAGAAGTTACACATCAACACCTGCGAATACGTATCGTTGGCCTCTCTGAAAAGATTGAGGGGGATGAACTAATAAGACTCATTAAGCTTCAAAATGGAAACATCTTTGGTGACTCTGATGTTAAGTTAATCTCTACTGATCATCTAAGAAGTAATAATAGACTTTATCAGGCTGTTCTGCAAGTTGATCGTGTTTCCTATAAGTCGGCTTTAGATATTGGTCAGATTTTTATCGGGTATGATCGCTGCTCTGTTTATGATGGTATTGATATTACGCGATGCTTTAACTGTTCTGGCTTCCACCATACTTCCAAATTCTGTAGGGGCAAAACAGTATGTCCCAAGTGTTCTGGTGACCATCATCTGAAAAACTGTGTGGCTTCTACTCTTTGTTGTGTGAACTGCTTCAATGCTGCTAAGGTAAGGGATGGAGTTGCTAATGATCATGCGACCTGGGACCATAACTGTGTGATTTACAAGCAAAATCTGCAATCGATGAGAGCAGAGATTTTGCAGACGAAATAGCAATTACCACTATGCCATGTTGAAGTAGAAACCCAGTTTCCTGACAGGCCTGTTAGATCTGTCTCAAATTTTAGACATAATCATCATTCTTTTTTTGCCTCTTCAACAGAGAAGCAATTCAACATATTTTCTCAAAACGTCAGGGGCCTCAGGACACAAACTAATGACGTTTACTCGCAGGCATATCCTCTTGACTGTTTTGCGTTCACTGAGAATTGGCTGGATAGTGATATTTATAGTAGCGAACTGTTTGATGATCAATATATAGTCTACAGATCAGATAGGGATTTTTCCTCCTCTTGCAAGACTAGGGGAGGTGGTGTTCTGCTTGCTGTGCACGCTCGCTTTGCTACTCGTCGCCTTGATATTCGGAGGGACTGTGGCAGATTTGATGCTCTTTCTGGTGTTGACATTGTGGGAGTCAGAGTCTCGGATCATCAGGCCTCGTTTAATGTTTTTGTTGTTTACATACCTCCCAATATTCCAATTAATGACTACTACATCTTGTTTGAAGCTCTCGAGTCCCTGTGCATAAAATATGGTCATGAGACACTCTTAGTTGGTGACTTTAACATGCCTGAATATGCTTCTTGTCGTAAGAACAACCCCTCCGCTCATGTGTCTGCTTTTAAAAATTTCTGTAATGTGCTACTTCTTGAACAGTTTAATCATGTTTAGAATATTAACAACAGGATTTTTGACGTGGTTTTGTTTACAGACACTTGCTTGGTGGGGGAGGCTTTTGATTCGCCCGTGACTCCTGATGGTCATCATTCCCCTTAATCATAGGTTCAATGATCTCTTCCCCTGTTGGTAACGCTAGGCAGAGATCATATAATTTTCGAAAATGTGATTTTGTCAGATTGTATGCGGAGCTTGGCGGCTTGTGCTGGGATGGCATGGATGGGCTTCAGGAGGTTGATTCCATGCTAGACTTTTTCTATTCCAGAATTTACGACTTGGTTGATCTGCATGTTCCTATGACTGCTCCAGGAGCATGTAATAGGTATCCCCCGTGGTTCTCTAAAGAAATGAAGTAAACTACTTTCACAGGGTTGCAAGAGAGATTAGGTCTAATCCTAAAAAATTCCGGAACTGCTCTTCTCGGCGCCGTCAAAACTTTTCTATTGGGAATTCATCTAACCAGCAACAGGCAGTTGACAGTTTTGCTTCTTATTTTGCAGGATGTTCCAGTACAGCCTAGATATCTTCTTATGTAATATATCAGAGATAAACATGTTTTTCAAAGCGATCTAATTTGTGACTCTCTTTTGTGTAGTTTGCTTGATTCTTGTTTGTTATTATGTTTTGTGTATCGGCCCATCCTTAGTTTGGCTTTAAGCTGTTGGATGGTGTATGAATAAATAAATAAATAAATAAATAAATAAAATATATATCTATAATATGTAGTGAAACCTTTTTGGGCCATCTAATAGTCTTTCTTAGAGATGTGTAGTACGACAGCATTTGATCTGATCGGTCAATGCCAAACATTCTTTTATTGTAAACTCGAATTATATTCGGTTTCCTAGAAAGTTTTCCATTGCGATTGGACACCTCTACCGTTTCAACAACAAGCATATTTGAAATGGTAAGGACATCTCGTTTGTCTTTCCATTTGTATACAGTAACAGGACCATTTTGCTGCCAAATACACTACCCTCTTTTCAGTTTACGATTTACCACATCTCTGGGGTTTCCCTTTCTGTTATTTCGTAGGGTTCCACACACATAAGTTTTTCGTGTATTTAGCAGTTTCGTAAGAGTAACAGAATTATAAAAATTATCCATGTAAACCGTGTATCCCTTATCGAGATAGTCCTCAAGCAAATGTAACACAACATCAATAGCGTGACCTAAATTATGATCAGTTTCCTCAGATTTTCCGCTGTAAATCTTTATTTTCATTGCAAGACCGTCGGACTCACATAGTTCATACAGTTTGACACCGTATTTGTATTTTTTTTAATGTACTAGCGGAAATGCAATCTTCCACGCCACAGCATCATGGATTCGTCAATACAAATATTTTTATCTGGTACATAGTTTTCACGCATAATATTATTCAAATGATTTAATATTGGTCTCACCTTGTATATTCTGTCGACAGATGGTATTGAGTTATCAACCAAATGAAAATAACGAAGTAACAACTGGAATCGATTTCGACTCATATTTGAACGCCTAAACTTTACATTATATAGCTTATTTGTGCCCCAGTAATGTTCGATTGATAGAAAAGAACAAAGCCCCATTTGTAACAAAAGTCCAATAAAAACTTTCATCTCTGCAGCACTGAAGTCTGTTCACTTTGATACCCTGTTAGATCTTTTTATCGCTTTGCGTTTTGCAATTTCTTGCGCAGCATATAAATTAGTTTGTTCGACCAGTAATACAAGAAACTCTTATGAAAAAAATAAGTCCACCAGCGTTTGTACTGTAAAATTTGACGTATCTAATTTCACACCAACATTTTCTTGGAACATAAAGAATTCAGGATTTTGTTGAATTTCTGTCGCATTTGATGTTGTTGCTTGGGAATCATCGTCATTATCATCAGGTTCGGGAACAACTCCAGGTTCAGAGACGACTTCATCGTCACTATCACTTGAATTCTCAGAAGGTTCATAAGCGCTACTCTCCTTACCATCCTCACCAAATTCTGAACCACTTAGATTAGCGTAGTACTCTAGTTCATTTTGAGTAAGTGGTCTTTTATTACCCATATTGGGTTCTTGATAATTTAATTATAACAATAATTATAAAACAACACACTCAAGAAAGACATAAATGTGATGCACTCGACAATATCTGAGATACTACTGACGAATATGGACGCATATTTCTGATTCAGCTTTAGCGAAGCGACAGGTCTAAGCGTGTCTGTGTACAAATTAACTTGTAGTTGGCTTCCGCGAAGAGATTTCTGTTACATAAGCCAACTACGAGATAATTCGTAAGACCTTTAAAAAAAATACATTTTCTATGCTTTTTGATGATAACTATGTACTATAATTAGAGTTTTTAATAATATATTAATTAGACCGGAATTCTGAAAATTGCCGTGGCAGTAGTGATGGGAAAAACGGTTATTTTCTGTTAACAGTTGAAGCCGTTAACGTTATTTAATAATAACCGTTGAAAATAACGGCTTCAGTTATTTTAAACTGGATAGTCGATCGATAGTATCCTACATTCCCAAAGCTGTGAGCGAGAGCGAGCACACTAGTATAAATGTATTGTATTTTTGCCCCGTTATCTCACGTAGTGTATAAATCTCAAAATTTGTCGATATGAAAAGGAAACAAAGGGTTAAGAAATTATAATAAGCGTGTCGTAAATCTTTTGCCACTCTGGAGTGAAACTTTTAGAAATCAGAAAGGAGTCTTATATTAGTATTTACTTAGATGTTTTAGGAATTATAAACTAGTCATTTCTAACAAATTTATTTTATGAGTGGTCTTTACGTAAATGTCAATGCCACAGCAAGAATCAATAAATATCATTATTTATCACGTCTTCGGACGTTAGATGTTAGCACTTTTATTGCTACACAGGGAGTGATTCTAAGAACTCCATAATATAACGCGCAGCTCATAAAATTTCGCTAAAGAAATTTGCCTTTATTCTGTACATATGGTTTCTTATTACATTATGCTTTTATTCTTTCTTAGAAAGATCTCTATCTCTAGTTACATTTTCGGTTCAATGGTCATCTTTATCGGTCCACTTTTAAAAACTGTGCAAACAACAGCCAACAGTATAAAAAATTGAGTTTGAGTTTAAAAAAATTGTAATATATATAGTATTAATTGTTTATTTACTTATTTTAATATTTGTTGTTTTAAAATTAGTTTCAAAAATTTCAAAGGGCTGTTACTTGGAGGAGAAGGGATTTCAAGAAAGACTTAATAAAAAGACACCCCTTATTTTTCTCCAAAGAATCACCCTGTAAAATTTTTCGCATCAATTTGGAAACACCCTGTGTGTATATATATATATATATATATATATATATATATATATATATATATATATATATATATATATATATATATATATTCATTTAATTTTTTATATTTAAATGTATATAGATTTTAAAAAATGTTGTATCATTATTTTTTTTATCAATTTGATAACTATTATCAGACAAACGAAAATGACGTGTTAACTGTTTTCTTAGGTAATGTATATAAATTTAAATAAATAAGTACTTTAATTTCACGTGAAATAACCCTATTTTGCGTTGTCTATAGTGAAAGTAATAACACGTTTTTACATAAATTCATCTTTTCACCCAACATTTTTTATTATTAAATATTTGGATTTACATACTAGTGGGCAACTCAACTGTTTGAAAAATAACAGCTTCTCAGTTTAACAGAATAACTCTGTGTAGTAGTGTCTGTATGCCGTATCCCCATCAACAACCGGTTAAAGTTAAAATTAAAATTAAACCGTTTTATTGTACTGAAGATCGTACGTCCCTAAAGCTGTGAGCGAGAGCGAGCACAATAGTATAAATAATAATGTTATGAAGTACAGTCCGCTCTATACTGTATACCCAATACATATTTAGCATTCCCAATCTCAAGGCTATTCATCCCGTTAAATGGTTAAATAGCAGTTGCGGATGCCGATGAAAACCGATGTTTATTCATCGAACCTAGTTGCAGTGGAAGTGGAACTGAAACATACACGACTCAAAATTCTAGCTTAGTGTAAAAAGCGTTATTTTTTAAGCCGTTAGTTTTATAAGTCGATAACTGGTGGTTACCGTTACGGCTCGGTAACTGTTTAAAAATAGCTGACAGTTAAATAACGACCCATCACTACGTGGCAGTCAACGTATTAAAATAGTTTTTCAGAGAGCATTCTTTTTATTCTGTAGACGAGTATTTTAATTTTAATTTTAAATTTCAACGATAAACTGTTTTTTGTGTTTTATGGATTATTTTTGGATTTTGAGTGTTTTGTTTGTGTATTTTGATAGTGAAACATTTAATGACATAGATCCGATTGCCCATAGATATATTTAATATTTTATAAAGAGTATGGATGGGATTGTGGGTTCATTTCCTCCATGTGATAATAATATTACATCTATTGTTGGAGTAAACTTGAAAGTATTAAATTGCTAACAAATGATGAATTGTGGACCATCATATATATATACACATTACCAAACAAAGGAAGCCCAAATGATATACCTACAAAATTGTTAAAATTAACTTTAAATGAAGCAGAAAACTTGCTGCTACACATAATAAATTGTTCACTGGAGACAGGTGTTGTTCCAGTGGATTTAAAAGTCTCGACTGTAATACCAATAAGATAAGTACTATTCACAATTATTGCAGAATAATTTAAAGGTGTAAATACAATTTCGTCATGGATGAAGGTTCTGGAGAAGGCTGTGTATATTCAGTTAATTAATTTTATTACAGAAAACAACATTTTAATAAACCAACAATCAGGGTTTAGACAGCATTACAGCATTTAGGCTGTTTTTCAGCACCTTCTTACCCACTGGAAGGACACCCAGGATGGCGGACTGACTACTGTTATGGTCTTTCTGGATTTACAATGTGCTTTTGAGACTGTCGATAGAGAGAGAATATTGCGAAAGCTAGAATGTTATGGGGATGCAGTGTCATGCCAATTACAGTGGGAGTGCCGCAGGTAAGTATACTTGGACATCTTCTTTTCATCTTATATATGAATGATGTCGGTAAGGTGATTAGGGATTGTGACTTCCACCTCTTTGCAGATGATATGGTGGTTTATGCTAGTGGTAAGGACCCAGAACAAGTAACAACAAAATTAAATAATCAATTGAAGGGTATTGCATGTTGGCAAAAAAATAACAAATTGAAATTGAATATACATAAAACAAAGGTGATGATTTTTGGAAAAGACAAGATAGCGAACGATTAAAGTCAGTATGTCAAACAAAAGTAGAAGATCAAATTTTAGAGACTGTAAATAAAGTTCAGTATTTAGGTATTGTCCTAGATGATAAACTTGCATTTTATGATCGAATACATATGTAAGAAAATAGCTTAAAAAAAAAAAGTTGGTAGTTGTCTGTCGAGATATTCAAGGACAATTGTTTATAACACCACTATACTGCCTCATCTGCATTTTGGTGGAACGATTCTTTATCTGGCTACAAAGGCTGAAATACAGAGGCTCCAAGTGTTGCAGAACAGGACAATGAGAATCATTCTTGGGTGTGGTAAAAGAACCAGTGCAAGAAGCATGCTCTCACAGTTGGGCTGGATCAGCCTGGAGAATATTGGTAGGTGGTAGTGGACTTTTCCTTTACGTGATAGTATAGGATTTTTTTCACACCCGAGGAGGTACCACCCCTTACATCAATGAAGTCCCAACGGACGTTTCCGGTGCTGGTGTATGAGTCAGTTTCCCTTATAAACAAAAATGATGATGGCTCCTCCTTCTACAAAAGATTCCGGAGATAAAAAACCCCTTCATTCGAATCTCCGGGAGAAGGGTGTGCAGGGGGCGCCGGCATCAAGATTTAAGATATCCTTCTCGAATATGTGTGGCCCAAATTTTAACCTGAAGTCTGTTCACCATTTCCTCCAGGCTAATAGGCCCCAACTCCAATCCTCACCGAAACCCAAATCAGTGCCAAAACAGTCACTAATCACCTTAATTTCCCGGGGTATGAGCTCCTTACTTCCTTTAGATTGCATGGAGGTGTGTGCGTATATGTCCATATCACCAGACTCCCCAATTTGGAATCTGGAAGAAAAGACATACTTTGGATGAAACTCTCTCTCAGGGCTGCAACTAAATTCATCTGCATTTACCGGTCACCTTCTGACAACAACTTTGTCTAGCACTTCGACTACCTTTCTGAAAAAAACCAACCATCTGATTCCTGAATATCCTTCCTCCAAGGTCACTATTCGTGGTGACTTCAATGTCCATAATAAGGAATGGCTAGGATCTTCAAAAACCGATCCACAAGGTAGAGCAGCGGAGGACTTCGCAGTCAGCAATTCTTTAGCCAATATGGTTCAGCAACCTACTTACTTTCCTCGCATCCCAACACATAGCTCAAATCACTTGGACCCCCTTCTTACTACAAAACCTGAATGCTATGAGACATCACTCACCGCCCCCACTTGGTCGCTCAGACCACGGCATGGTCACTGCTTCCTGCGCAATACAACCCAAGGTCACACAGTCATCACACCCACATATCGTTTGGCACTACAACTCCGCGAACTGGGACGACATGCGGGATTACTTTTCCTCATTTCCATGAGCCTGTCTGCTTCTCTCGTCCTGACCCCTCTGATATCTCACAAAACGTCACCAAAATCAACCAAGCTGGCATGGAATTATTTATTCCACGTACACAAAAAACCTCTTCAGCCACTCAAAAGCCTTGGTTCTCTAAATCCTGTGACATGCCCAGACTTGAAAAGGTCAAAGCTCACAAAACGCTTCTACACAATCCCAGTCAAAAAAACTGTCAAGCATGTATCGACGCAAGAAAACCGCTTTGTCCGCATTCTTTCTGAGGCAAAACAACTCGTTTAATATCCACATCAAAAACAAAGTTCAAGCTCCAAAGGCAGCAAACCCTTCTGGACTCTTGCTAAATCTATTGGAATAATTTCTGCAAGAACACGTTCCCACCTCTTGTTTCAGTGGATTAAATTGTTTCTAGCACCCTGGGCAAGGCTGAATTTTTTGCCTTGTTGTTCGCCGGCAATTCTACTCTCAACCATTTCCAAATGTTCAACCACCAACAGTCCCCAATGTCATGCATAAAATGATGGATATCATTTTCAAAATTAAAAAGTACGAAGGATGCACTCTTCTCTTAATACCAGGAAAGCCCCTGGCCTTGACGACATCCCGGCAATTGTTCTCAAAAATCCTGTCCTGACTCGCCTGTTTCAGACATCTTACAATAGCGGCATGTTCACTAGTAACTGGAAAACTGCTCGAGTACAACCTGTCCCCAAAAAGGATCAAAAGCGCTTCCTAGCAACTACAGGCCTATTTCCCTCCTTTCGGTCATCTCTAAAGTGATGGAAAATATATAAACACTCAATTACTAAAATTCTTGAAAAACACAGTCTAATCCACGACGGGAAGTATGGATTCCGTCAGTGCAGATCAACTGCCGACCTCCTTTGCCTTTGTCACCCATTCTTGGAACAAGTCTATTGGAACTACACAGTGAATCCGATTGTCGCTCTAGACATATCCAAAGCATTCAACCAGGTCTGGCACGCAGCGCTGCTTAATAAAGTTTTCGGCCTATGGCCTACCATCAAAACTCTGTACCTGGACAGCAAATTTCCTCTCCAACAGGAGCACTTCTGTTTTCGTGGATAGCCATTCATGTAAACTGTATCCAATTAATGCAGGAGTCCCTCAAGGTTCAGCTTTAACCCCTACTTTGTTTCTTCTCCACATCAATGACCTCCTCTCTAGCACATCCAACCCAGTTCACAGTTACATGGATGACAGCACCCTCCACTCAAATATACAATATTCTAAGCCTGTCTCTTTAGCCCAATTAGATAAGGATCGCAGACCCATGGAGGTTTCTGTCACTGTGGATCTCCAAAAAATATTAGACTGGGGAAGTAGAATCTTGTACAATTCAACTCCACCAAATCTCAGTCTTGCTTTTCTATCTCATAAGAGATACACCAGTCCTAGACCCATCAAAATGAACAACCAAGTTATTCAAGTAATGAGTCCTTTTCACTTGTTGGCATTTCTGTGGATCGAAATCTCAATTGGTACCAACATGTCACATCATTGCAGAAGCGGCTGCTAAGAAATTAGGTTTCCTCTTCCGGGCTAGCAAATACTTTTCACCAGCTAATCTCTATACCACTTACTATACCACTTCACAAATAAGGTCAAACCTCGAATACTGCTCCCACATCTGGAGTGCTGCTACCGCTTCTACACTTGCTATCCTGGGACTACATTCAGAAGAGAGCTATACGTCTCATTGGTGACCCTACCCTCACCCAAAGGCTGCCATCCCTTGCCCACCGACATGCGTTGGTGATCCTCTCTCTTTTTTATACATATCTGCACGGGCACTGCTCAGAGGAGCTTTCTTCCATAGTTCCTCCATCTGCTGCCCCCAACAGATCTACCAGGGGAACAGAGCGAATGCACTCTTTTACTGTCCAGGTCACCAGACATAGAATATCTTGTATGTCCGCTCTTTGGTCCCGAGGACTTCCAAGTTGTAGAATTCCTTGCAGGCACATGTTTTTCCTTCTCCTCCGAACCTTCAAGTCCAGAATTAACAAGTTGCCTCTTTCCTCCTTTATTTAGACTGTGAGCCCTCATGGTGTGTTGTTGAAAAAAGAAAAAGAATATGGTGGAGATGAATGCTTTGGTTTCTATCCACAAGATTAAATTGGGATTAATGCCGGATTATTTAGCAGATGGGTTAACTAAATTTAGTGACACGCATCAATACTGCACTAGACATTCAGAGGACTTTGTTTTGGAACATAAAAACTCTAAAGCAGCACAAAATTCAATTTTTCTTTCAAAACATTTATAGCGTTAAAAAAAATTAAACTCGGCTTAAAAACTGTATATCTAAATTTAGAAGTGGATTAACATAGGTTGTTTAAATAATATTTAGTTTAAAAAAAATTACATATATTGTATATAAGTAAGTTAGTAAGTATACATATTAGACTTGATTTAAGTTAGTAAATTGTGTTAAGTGGTCAATTGGTATATACTTATCGTTTTGTGTAAATTAGTAGCATTTTTGCTAAATAAACTTCATTATTATTATTTTAGAATGCTGATTGTTGACTATTTCCTCCATCTTGTAGATATCTGAGGAGAAATTTAAATTTAAAAAAAAGTAGTACTCCCAGAGGTAGTCTAGAAGGTTAAATTACTTGGTGCCTCTGATATAATTCCAGTGCGTAAGCTACACTGAACATATTGTGATTTTACGAACCACACCCTTCTCCACTGTAGCAAAACCGGTTGCTCATTCCTCTTGGATAAGTTAGACCATCGCTTACAAATTCGGAATGGCTATCCAAATATTCTGTAAATGGTTTAGATATTTTTAAATGGGAGTGCTTAGGATAGGCGTCACAATCTGGGTAATTAGATAATATAGTTGTACTCTGTGTATTGGAGACTGTGATTGATTTGACGCTAGGTTAATCATACTAGGTGAATACTTCTTTGTAACCCCCTAGCCTACTTCTGGATTTGTTTTTAGAAACCCTTTAAGGCGGTTATATGTGGAACAAAATAAATTGAACGTCTCTGAATGGTATGTTGACTGTTAAATTGTCAAAAAAAACAACTCTGGACGCAGCAAGTGCTTTATGGAAGTGAATTTTCATAAAAATGTTTTTAATTACAAATATATCGCTCTAATGCGAGCAGGCATCCATTTGGTTACCGGTATAACCTATATAGTAGGAACAGTGTATCATATTTTATCAAAATAATTATTTAAAAATGTACAAAACTTTTCGGAAAATAAACTTTAAATGTTTCTGAGAAAACTGGTTTCCTAGCCAATGAACCTTAGGTTAATAGCAAATTGAGTTATTGAAATTTGAAACATTTAATGAAAATTCGCAACCAAAACGCCCTTGCTGCGTTCATACAAAAAATTTCCGAAAATACAGTTGAATGTTGGTTTCCTAACCAACAAAACTTACGTTAATAGCAAATGAGTTATTGAAATTTGGAGGATTTAATGAAAATTTGCTACCAAAACGCACTTACTGTGTCCAGATTTTTTCTTACAAACATGCATCATATTTCGATAAAATATGCTAAAATGCAGTAACGAATTTGTTCTACGAAAATTAGCTAAAAATTATAGACCGTTAAACCAGAAACTTCACTAAACCTACAGCGAAAGCATCAACTTAACTAAACCGACAGCCAAAACATCAGAGAAAGGGTCTATTTGAAATGAATTTTCTGGGAATATTTTAGTAAAATGAAGGACAATGACGATTGAAACTAAGACTTCAGGCTTTGTAAAACATTATTCTTGAGACATTTTCCTTCCATAGCTCATATTAGTGTCAGGTTCATTGCCTAAATATTACCAATTTTGACGTTTAAAATCGCGATTTTGACGTTTTGAGGAAAAGCCAAATGTATTTTTCTTTGAATGCCTGTAACTTTTTTGTCCTTTAATCTACGGAGCTAAATTTTGGTAGGTAACTTGCCTATAATGGTAGGTATTTTACCCATAATGATATAAACCCGCGTGTGAAATTTGGTTGCCCTTACTTTGTTAATTCCGGAGAAATAAATTTTTTTCGAAAGAAAACACAAAATTTTCCGTAAAAACCTCGGCGGATTTTCCTGGCTAACGAACTTATCCAAGCCACTTGTGAAAGGAAGGTACTCACCAAGTTTTATCAAAATCGGTCCATTATTTTTTTAGTTATAGGTGTGACACATAATATATATATATATATATATATATATATATATATATATATATATATATATATATATATATATATATATATAAACATATAAAGTCTGAAACCGACCACGGATTTGGGTTCCAGGGGTCCTAATTAGCGCTCATTTGAAGAAATTTTTTCAAAATTCGAAAGTCGGGATCTCCTCATTAGTAATTTTTTTTTAAAGAAAATTCACTAAAAATGACAAGATTTTGTCATCACTGCAAATGGCTGTCAGCTACCTGACAGGGTGCCTAGGGTAAAAAAAATTTATTTCGGGATGCAGCAAGTGCGTTATGGTAGTGAATTTTCATTAAATGCATAAAATTTGTATAACTCCATTCTATAAACCTAGAAAGTTGAGTTTTGGCGTGTAGTAAGTTATTTACGAGGGCAACACCAACCAAATTTTTTTCAAAATAACTGTTATTTTTTGATAAAATTTTTTTTGTAAAAATTAATTTTTTTTTAAAGAAAAACTGGTCCGATGGGGCTGGCTAACAAACTCATTCAAGCTATTAATAACAGAAATATTCTTGCCGAGTTTCATCAAATTCGGTTAATAACAACGAAAGTTATGAAAGAACAAAATAAAAAGAGAGAATAAAATTTAAAATCAGATTAAGCAAAATATTTGCTTGAATATAGGTAATTGATTTTTAATCTTGTTTGTCCAATAACTAAGTATGAATATTATAACCTGTGATGAGCACTGATAAGTACACTTGGAGAACCCAAATCACCATAATACAATTTTAAAGGCCTGATGATTGTTTCACTAACAAAGTTAACATCATCAGAGGATGAAAAATTCCAAACTCTTGAATACTAAACATTGTATTTACATTATGTCAGGAATCACAAATAACTTTTATTTTTTTATTACTGGAAGCCCATTTAAAATTTGGTTATACTTGTTCCCATGCAGTTTCAGGATTTTTTTATTAAAGAGAGAGTGCTAACAGTAAACTAATAAGACGTGGCGGAGCTCGTTTCAAACAAACTTTGTTGTTTATGGCCTTAGAAATATAAATACTCTTGTAGAAGTCTAATTTCACCGGTTGTCTAACATATTTAATAAGCTTTAGGTTTTCTTTATCTATGTGGTGAATATTATCCCATTATTATTGCCAGACCAAGCCATGATTTAGCTCTGGACCGCAGAAGACAACTGATCTACGTTCAGGTCAGGTCAGGTCATCCTACCAATCGCTGTGCAGACTAGTTCAAGGCACAGTGATTTTGGAATGGGTGGAGTAAGACTAAGGGTATGCACAATCAACCAAGGGTTGCGGTGCTATCGGGGCGGCTAGGCCGCGGACGAGCCCTGAGGGAGGAAAAAAAATGCCATGATTTGTCAATAGTACCGTATCTCAGGTATGCCAGATGTTCCTTAATTCTGGTATCAAAGGTTCTTTTAGTTTGACCGACATATTTAGGATTACAATCTTTAACATTGTTTAGTTTGCTCAATCTATTTCAGGTGACAATCTTAAAAAATGCTGAAACTGTGTGGGAACCCAAGTACAACAGAATTTTTGAAGAAACTTCCGGTAATAAAAACTAAAATATAAAGTTGTAATTTTTTTTTGTGAGTCCCCTCTCTAGGGTCTCAGTCTTCTAACTGACACCTTATATGAACACAATGTTGTACACAATTTGTATTCCTGCTTTAATTCTTCCCAGTTCCTTTTATTTGCGGATGACCTGAAGATTTTCAAGGTTGTCAGGAATGAATTGGATTGCCTTGAGTTGCAGAGTGATATTGATAATGGTTCTGGTCCTCTAAATCCTATGACAAGGCCAGACTTGAAAAGGCCAAGGCTCACAAAACGCTTTTACACAATCCCAGTCAAGAAAAGCGTCAAGCATTTAACGACTCAAGAAACCGCTATGTCGGCATTCTTTCTAAGGCAAAAAACTCCTTTAATAACCACATCAAAAATATAGTCAAGTCAAACCCTTCTGGACTCTTGCTAAATCTATTGGGAATAATTTCTGCAAGACCACATTCCCACCTCTTGTTTCAGGGGATGAAAGTGCCGCTTCTACACTCGCTATCCCGGACGCCATTCAGACGAGAGCTATACATCTTATCGGTGACCCTACCCTCACCCAAAGGCTGCCATCCCTTGCCCACCGACGTGCCGTTGGTGACCTCTCTCTCTTTTATAGATATCTGCAGGGGCACTGCTCAGAGGAGCTTTCTTCCATAGTTCCTCCACCTGCTGCCCCCAACAGATCTACCAGGGCAACAGAGTGAATGCACCCTTTTACTGTCCAGGTCACCAGACATAGAACATCTTGTTATGCCCGCTCTTTCGTCCCGAGGACTTCCAAGTTGTGGAATTCCTTGCCGGCACATGTTTTTCCTTCTCCTCCGAACCTCCAAACCTTCAGGTCCAGAATTAACAAGTCGACTCTTTCCTCCTTGTCAACACCCATGGTACGATAGTATTTAGGCTGTGAGCCCTTGTGGTGTGTTGTTGAAATAAAATAAAAAAAATAAAAAAATAAAAATTCCGTTAATAAATGTTATTAATCTTTAGTAGTTAAAAGTTTAGAATTTTGCATCCTCTAATAACACAAACTTTTTAATGTTGTGTGTGTTGTCGTTATTTGCTTTCGCCAAGTGTACTTATTTGTCAAAAAATTGATAAATGCCTTTATTTGCCTCAATTTTTCCAAATAAAATGTGTATCATGACATTTTTAAAATTATTTCCTACACCAACAGCATTTTCGCTTTTATCTTTTAGTAAAATATCTCTATTTATATTTTTATAAATTAAATAATGTATGGTAACTAACTCAATAAAATTCTTCTATTTTCTCTGTGTTAAAATTTATCAAATATATCAACAAATTTTGCATTATTATCAAATGCAACAACAATATCTAATATAATAAAAATAAATATATGGAATAAATAAACAAATATTATGTACATAATAAAAATCAAATAACCGTATGCATTTTCTGTTAAAATGTAAAAGTCTACAACAGGAATGAAAAATGATGTAGAATGTTGCCAGTTTTTGCTCTTTCACAAGCAAATGTATGTAATAACAAAATAAAAGTCAAAGAACCACTCAAAATTATAAGTTATATCAACGATCTAAATTATCATCATTGTATTTTACCAACGTGTTTCATTTCTTCTTATAATTATATAACATCAACTGAGCCTAAAATGGTTAACCATGTAACGAGCTAAATCAAGGGAAGTAAATTAATTCTTGCAACCCTGCTTTTAATACAGCAAACCACTCTAGGCAGGTCACAGGTCGGTACCGGAGGATTGTTTTGTTGGTAACAGAGGCTGGAAGGTAATAATGGGGGTGAACACATGTCAAAAACCGTTCCTTCTTCCCTTCTGAATAATTGCATAAGATAAGAACAGAAAACAAACAATTAGTGCTTGAGAGAGTTAAGTGGATTCTAGTTTATTGTGCTGGAATAAGTGAAATTCAGGGGTATGGGCGAACATTGAGCTGACCTACTATGCCGGTGTGTAATTTCACCAGGCCCAGGACTATGTAAAAACTGGAACCTGTGATGAGCACTAATAAGTACACTTTGAGAAAACCCAAATCACCACAAACTTATTTCAGAGACCTTACGATCGTTTCGTTGACGAAACGAAACATCTTCAGAGGAAGATACATTTTAACTGAAACAACTAGCTACAAGTATTTTATCGCGTCAAGGTAAACGAACTAGTCTGAAGTAAAATTGTCGTCCAGGAACGATCGTTTGTTTATTGTGTGGTGAAAGTACGAGGTCGAAGACCTGCTTTTTAATCTTCTGGTCGACATATTTATGAGCCCTTATCTAATATATGGATAATAGCTTTAAAGGAACTGAGGTATTTAAAGAATCTGCACGTTCTCTTTCGATCTAGAAATTTGCTATGTGGATATTGGAACACACCGACAAACATCTGGCTAGATAAACAACATCAACTCCACTCATTTTTTTTAAATAGAAAAACTAATACCGGGCGTTTGGCTCAACATGTTAACACTCTAACAAAAGATAAATAATTCAACTAAAATACTACATACAAACTGTATTTATATTGATGCTAATTCTTCGTGATAGTATTTATATTAAATTCATAGATACAAACAAAACAAACAGATCTTTAAGTCGAGACAAACGTATAGATTAGTATATGTATAAACCGGCCGAGTTATTGACATAATTTATTATTCTACAGACAAATTCGGAGTGTTTAAGCGGTCAAATGCAAAGTGAAAATAAAGGACTAGAAATTAAAGGTGCCACACGATTCAATGAAGTTTTGTTCTTAATAGACCTTAATATAAAAATACTTTCTAATGAATCAATCATAGTTTGATGTCTAACGTTTTTGACAAGTTTAAAATTTTCTTTGTCAATGTGGTGATTATTATCACATATATGTTGTGCCACACATGATTTGTCCACCGTACCATATCGTAACTATGTGAGATGTTTACGAAATCTGGTGGCTATGTTTCTCCTAGTTTGACCAACGTATTTAAGATCGCAATCTTTGCAACTAATCTCATAAATACCGGACATTTCAGTGACTTTGTCTTTCGTATTACCCAACAAATTTTTTAAATTACTTTAAGTCGAAAAACTCAAATGTAAATCGGCTTTCTTAAAAATACTTTCCAAACCCTTTGTGATTTGTGGTTCATAAGGTAAACACACAAATTTTGTCTCTATTTTATCTTTCTTAAATGTCGTACATTCAGATATCATTTTCTTTGTTCTGTGTTTGTTAACAAATTTGTCTATTAAACCATCCGAGTATATATCTCGCCAAATTTTTTTATGTATTTTAATTCTGTATTAAATCTATTTTTACTTAACGGAAATTTAATCAATCTGTTAACTAAGAAATTTAAACTAGCCGTTTTTTGTGCAAATGAATGATATGAGTCGTTAGGAATATAACTAATAGTAGCCATTTCCTTCCTATAGACATCGAATTCAAGCGAGCCATTATTTTTATTTTTAATAACTAGTACATCTAGGAAAGAAAATAGAAATCAACAATAAACTTTCATTCGTCTGAAAAATAATAAACCAATCATCTCCAGACTCGGAACACTCAGAAATAGAGGCACCATACAGGCGCACATCTAGAGTAGACTGGACAGTCGCTAAAGAGGTGGTTACTTAGAGCAAAATCATATGGACTATTAACAGCTTCAAGCCATTCAAATCTCCGGGATTTGATGGAATAATGCCCATCATGCTCCAACAGGGTATAGACATACTGGCACTGGCGCTTACCCTCATTATGATGGCCAGCCTGGCTCTGGGGTATATTCCAAGGGCATGGAGACTGGCCAGGGTTGTATTCATTCCTAAACCTGGGCGTCCACCAGACCCTGAGGCCAATAAGTCTCAGGTCCCTCTTGCTAAAAGCAATAGAAAAACTGCTTGACCGGAAGAGTAGGGGTGGTGTACTGGAAGCACATCCTCTACACTGCGGACAATATGCATAGAGCAGGAGTCTCAACAGAAACAGCACTGCACCAACTGGTGCTGAAACTCGAGAATACGCTGGAGAACAGGGAGGTGGCGCTGGGGGCCTTCCTAAATATAGAGAGCGCCTTCAGCAACACCTCATTCGGATCAGTACTGGCAGCGGGGAATAGAGACCTGTTGCAGGTGGATTGGTTCCATGCTCAGGGACAGGGCGGTGTTTACCACACTCGCAGGGGGACTCTGCTGGCGGGGGTCGCAGGGAAGCGTTTTGTCTCCCCTGCTCTGGTGCCCAGTCGTGGATGGCCTGCTAAGGAGGTTCTCGGGAGGGGGGTACGAAAAGTACGCAATCTTGCACTGCATGCGAGAGAACAAGAGGAGTGGCTACACCTACAAGCGGATCCTCATAGCCACAGACAGCGCTTAAGGCCCTAAGTAGCCCACGGGTAAATTCCAGGCTGGTTAGTGAATGCTGAGACGAGACGGGCGACCTGGCTGGGCAGAATGAGGTCACCCTCATCTGGGTGCCGGGTCACTAGGGGGTCAAAGGCAATGAAGAAGCTGACCGTCTCACGAAGAGAGGGTCAGCAGAACCATTTATGGGACCAGAACCGGTCCAGGGCTCAGACATGGGAAGACACCAATTAGGGATCCCAGTTTAAAGAGAGCTGTGGAGCTGCTAAATCTTAGCAGAGGACAGCTCAGGAACATAACAGGACTCTTGACGGGACACACGGCTGTCAACCTGGCATGCAGACTCTTGTGCGAGTGTAAAGCTCTGGACTGCAAAAGACAACTCATCTACGGACAGCCTAGACCAGAGACAGAGCAATATAAAACTTCACCTTACCTATTGCTGTGCATATTAGTTCAAGGCACAGTAATTTTGGAATGGGTGGAGTAGAAATGACAAAGGGCATGCGCAATAAGCCAAAGGCTGCAGTGCTATCGGGTCAGCAAAGACGCGGACGAGCCCTAAGGGAGAAAAAAAAAGGGGGGGGGGAGGTGTCGATGTTTAGACCAAGAAAATTTCTGGCAGAATTTGACTCATCAGAAGTTATGCTGGCTCGAAAATTGATGAAAGCTGTCTTATCTTCAGTGAGGAACAGTTATCTATCAGTAAACCAAGATCCTACCTTATGAATAACAATGCCTACAGTATCACAACAGGTTTACCAGCATCACAGGTGATAATGAACATTGTGCCAACTGCAAAATGGCCTGTTTCTATTCTGTTTTGTTGAATGCCAGCAGGAATGTTAGAACGAAGATAATTAATATATATGAGAAAGAGAAGTGGCCCTAGTATAGAACCCTAAGGCACCCCTCTACAAATGTAGTCCTCCTCACTGTACTCACCACCATGAAAAATTCTGTGTTTTGTAATTCAAGTATAACGATAGCAACTCCAAACAGACTCCCCTAATGCCGCAATGACCCAACTTAGTCAAACATATTTTGTGTGAAACACAATTAAATGCTTTAGTTAAATCGGAAAAAGCAGCACCACATTGAAATATATGCAGTATTCTGAGTTGCACAGCAAATCATAGGTTAATCTTAGCAGTGGCAACTTTATTTTAAATGAAACAAAACACTTCCATATCTTGACAAAGAACATCAAATCTAATTTGTCCGCTGCGTTAACATACGCGGCACTGATCTGGTGGCCTAAGGTGGCAGAATCCAGTGTCAAACAAAAACTAGGCAAGATCCTAAGGATGGCTCGCCTCGGCATCACAGGGGCCATGACTTCAACCCCAACAGCCGCCATGGAGGTGTTGCTGGATCTGCCCCCTCTACACTAAGTTATCATGGGGGAGGCCAGGCTAGGACTATATAGACTAGCCTGCAATGATAAACTAAAGATCAACCCAGGCTGCAGGGGCCACTGCAAAATTCAGGAGATCGTGAAGGAGCCCATGCTTGAAATGAGGTCAGACTTCGCGAGCCCGCTAATCTGCAGGGAAAAGAAGTTTACAGTGCGAGGCATGGCTGGGGGAGACGCCAGGCCTACCAGGGCACGCGCTCGTGTGGTTCACGGACGGATCCGGCGGGGAGCGTCGGACGGGGGCAGGCGTTTATTCGAAAAACCGAAGGGTAAGTCACAGTATTTCCCTCGGAGCTCATGCAACAGTCTTTCAGGGCGAAATGTACGCCATCTTTCACTGCGTGCGAGAGAACAAGAGGGGCTACACCAACAAGCGGATCCTCAGTCACAGACAGCCCCTAAGTAGCCCGCAGGTAAATTCCAGGCTGGTAAGTGAATGCCGAGACGAGACAAACGACCTGGTTGGGCAGAATGAGGTCACCCTCATCTGGGTGCCGGATCACTCGGGGGTCAAAGGTAATGAAGATGTTGACAGTCTCGTGAAGAGAGGGTCAGCAGAACTATTTATGGGACCAGAACCGGTCCTGGGCATGATGAACAGCACTGCCAGGGGATCCATTAAGTCCTGGATCAGAAACGAACATAGGGTGTACTGTGCAGACATGGGAAGTCAGTAATTGAGGAACCCAGTTTAAAGAGAGCTGCTAAATCTTAGCAGAGGACAGCTCAGGAATATAACAGGACTCTTGACGGGACCCATGGCTCTCAAGAAACACCTGCATAAAATAGGGCGGTTTGAGGGGAATCTGGCATATAGACGCTGCGACGAGGGGGAGGAATCAGCCCAGAACATCTTGTGCGAGTGTAATTCTCTGGATCGCAAAAGGCAACTGATCTACGGACAGCCTAGACCGGAGACAGAGTAATATAAAACTTCACCCTATCAATTGCTGTGCAGACTGGTTCAAGGCACAGTGATTTTGGAATGGGTGAAGTAAAAAAGACTAAGGGCATGCACAATAAGACAAATGCTACGGTGCTATCGGGGCGGCAAAGACGCGGACGAGCCCTAAGGAAAAAAAAATAACTTCAAATCTAATTTGTCCGCTGTATGCATCAGAGTTTGTTCCAATTAATATTTGGTTGCTTCTATATCACAACGATTCATTTTTTATGTTCTACATTCTAAAATGTATCAGTTCGAGCAATTAATAAGAAAGATTCGAGACAAAATAATAAATATTAAAACAAGTTGAATGAAAAGAAAGTTTTCATTTTGTCACATAATGATTTTGTCAATCATGACGTGAATTTTTGAAAACAATTATACTTTTTGTCCCCAAAAAGAGAAAACTACCCCAATAACAATAAATATATAAAACCAACGTTAAACAACATTCTACAATCATTTCCTGTAACAATTCCAACAAAACTGTTGTAAACTGTTACAAACCAACAAAAAATCTATACTGCAATTTCCATCACAACTTTGATCAATCTAAAATCCATAAAATCATTTGGTTGCTTAGAAACCAATCATCGAACAATTATAAAAATAGTTATTCTATACAAGTCGTCGTCTTACAAATTGATATTATAGGCCCGCAAAGGTGTCTACAAATCTCATAATTTACAAATTCACAAAAATATCTTATAAAATAGAAACTTCCACCATACAGGCGGATACACAATATATTTGTATTCTGGAAGCCAAATCGTTTCGGCTTCTACAAATTTTCTTCGTTTTCATTCTCCATTGTGCATGAAGAAACGACAATGACTATTTCACCACAAGTTTCCACAATTTCGGTTCACATTGTGCTAGTTTTAGGAAACATTTTCATAACCGACGTGGTTAGAGCAATAGGATCTGTTTGACCGCTACTCGCATGCCTTTCATGGTACTCCTGGAAACATGGGACTATACACAAATTCGTCTGGCATTCAGGACAATGGTATTTCGTTTTTCTTCTTAATATTCTGCCGTGGGTGTCGACAGTATTCCAACAATAGTTGCAACCAAGAGCTGGGCCTGACCTTACAACCGGACAATGACTAGATCTTGTACTACTCTGAAAACAAAGCAAAACGAGACAATTATAAACTGATAAAATAAAAAAATCCTACAAATAGAGTCAAGACAGCATGACATATGATAAACAGCAAGAAACACGAAAAAATAGTCTAATTTTTTGAGCTAAAAGTTCATGATCACATTGCTAATAACCTTAATACATCTGCTAATATAATAATCACTTTTAAACAATTCAAATTATAAAACATTTGTATATATACGGTTCAAGAGCATAATGAAGCCATTGGATTTGTGTGTCCACTAAGTTTTAACTTAAACACTAAAAAGTTCGGGACGCAGCAAGTGTGTTATAGTTTTTTTTTTATATTTCAACAACACACCACGAGGGCTTACAGCCTAAATACTATCGTACCATGGGTGTTGACAAGGAGGAAAGAGGCAACTTGTTAATTCTGGACTTGAAGGTTTGGAGGCTCGGAGGAGAAGGTAAAACATGTGCCGGCAAGGAATTCCACAACCTGGAAGTCCTCGGGACAAAAGAGCGGGCATAACAAGATGTTCCATGTCTGGTGACCTGGACAGTAAAAGGGTGCATTCGCTCTGTTCCCCTGGTAGATCTGTTGGGGGCAGCAGGTGGAGGAACTATGGAAGAAAGCTACTTTGATCAGTGCCCGTGGAGATATCTATAAAAGAGAGAGAGGTCACCAACAACACGTCGGTGATGAAGGGATGGCAGCCTTTGGGTAAGGGTAGGGTCACCGATGAGACGTATAGCTCACCTCTGAATGGAGTCAAGGATAGCGAGTGTAGAAGCGGCAGCGGCATCCCAGATGTGGGAGCAGTATTCGAGGTTTGGCCTTATCTGTGAAGTATATAAGGTATAGAGATTAGCTGGTTAAAAGTATTTGAGAGCCCGGAAGAGGAAACCTAATTCCTTAGCAGCCGCTTCTGTAATTGATGTGATATGTTGGTGCCAATTGAGATTTCGATCCACAGAAATGCCAACAAGTGAAAAGGACTCATTACTTTGAATAACTTGGTTGTTCATTGTAATGGGTCTAGGGCTGGTGTATCTCTTATGAGAAAAAAAGCAAGACTGAGATTTGGTGGGGTTGAATTCTACAAGATTTCTACTTCCCCAGTCTAATATTTTTTGGAGATCCACGGAGACAGAAGCCTCCATGAGTCTGCGATCCTCATCTAATTGGGTTAAAGAGACAGACTAAAATATTGTATATTTGAGTGGAGGGTGCTGTCGTCCGTGTAACTGTGAACTGGGTTGGATGTGCTGGAGAGGAGGTCATTGATGTGGAGAAGAAGTAGGGGCTAAAGCTGTGAAGAACTCCTGCATTAATTGGATACAGTTTAGAGGAATGGCCATCCACGACAAAAGAAATGCTCCGGTTAGAGAGGAAATTTGCTGTCCAGGTACATAGTTTTGGTGGTAGGCCATAGGCCGGAAGTTTATTAAGCAGCACTGCGTGACAGACCTGGTCGAATGCTTTGGATATGCCTAGAGAGACAATCTGGGATTCACCGTGTAGTTCCATAGACTTGTTCCAAGAATGTGTGACAAAGGAAAGGAGGTCGGCAGTTGATCTGCACTGACGGAATCCATACTGCCTGTCATGGTTGTGTTTTTCAAGAAATTTTAGTAATTCGGTGTTTATATACTTTTCTATCACTTTAGAGACGACTGAAAGGAGAGAAATAGGCCTGTAGTTGCTAGGAAGCGCTGTGGATCCTTTCTTGGGGATGGGGTAGTAGTGAATTTTTATAAGAATTGTACACTATTAGTAAGATATATCATTAAAACTAATTCTTTAAACTTAAATGGACCTTGGAGATCGGTTTTAGAGTCCCAGTTAGCGATTATTTGAAAAGATTTATATTTTATATGAAGCTAAAAAATTAAAATTTGGTCTTAGATATAATATGTAAGTACTGAAAGAGTCTTCCAGATTACAGTAGGAAACAGAGAGAGATGGCTTTTAATTTTCAATACCGTGAACGTGAAGAATGGGAAGATTAATATTTATACATAAAAAAACGTCGTTCTAGATTGCTCTTAAACAAATTGAATCACTTTCATTAAATTTTTTTTAATAGTATACATTCGCATGTAAAAATTTAGCGCAGTTGTAAATTTTTGTTTCAATCGCTTAGACAATTTGAGAGATAATTGCGTTTTAAAAAATATTTTTTAATTTTTTATTAAGAATAATTGGCCATTAAGATTTGATGAACGAACTCATCCAAGCCATTAGCAAAAAACTCAAAGACGCAGCAAGTGCGTTATGGTAGTGAATTTTCATAGAAATGATCTGGCACCAAATATTTTAATATAACTTTTTTTTTCTTGTAACATAGAAATCTAAATTTTTGTGTATAGTTTACTTTTTATATCGTAAACCTACCCACCAAATTTGGTTATCATAGCCTTTTTATTTTTTGAGATAAATTTTTTTTTCATATGAAAACTCAAAATTTTCCCGGAAAACCTCGTCCGATTTTCCTGACTAACGAACTTATCCAAGCTACTTACAAAAGGAAGGTATATGCCACATTTTATCAAAATCGGCCCATTATTTTTTGAGTTATCGGTGTGATACATACATACATATATATATATATATATATATATATATATATATATATATATATATATATATATATATATATATATATATATATATATCTCAGATGTATGTATAATAAATGTTGTCTTTCTCTCAAATTTCTTTCAGCAAGTTTCTCTCACTTCTATTAGTGAATTTTCATTAAGAAAATTCACTAATAGAGAGGTATCGATGGTCAGTTAAAATGTATATATGTATATTATATATATAATATACATATATACATTTTAACTGACCATCGATACCTCTCTCTCTCTCTATATATATATATATATATATATATATATATATATATATATATATATATATATATATATATATATATATATCTATTTATATCCATATATATATATATATATATATATATATATATATATATATATATATATATATATATATATATATATATATATATATATATATATATAATATACATATATACATTTTAACTGACCATCGAAATGGGTTCCAGAGGCCCTAATTCGCGCTCATTTGAGGAACTTTTCCGAAAGTCTCACCATCGATACCTCTCTATTAGTGAATTTTCTTAATGAAAATTCACTAATAGAAGTGAGAGAAACTTGCTGAAAGAAATTTGAGAGAAAGACAACATTTGGCGCAAGATGGGAAAACTGGTATAAGTCTGATATATTCGATATTGAGTTAAATAGTGGAACATGTCCGAAGTGACCAGAATAACCGCGTGAAAACTGATATAAGTAGACAAATACAATTCTGTAGGCGATATTACTTGGTGCATATGGCATAACTCAAAGTTTTTGTTGTGGAAATAGATACAAGTCTACTTGACACACTCAAATCAATCTTTAGTTGGTGTATGTCGACATAATGGTGTGTCCAATTTATTAAAGAATCACAGTATGTAAGGAAAACTGGTATATGTGGACATATTGAGTTTTAAGTATCTGTAACAGTTGATATATGTAGACTTATATCACTTTACACCAAAGTATTGCAACTTTTTAACAATATAACTCTACATGTATCAGTATACACAAAGTATCACTACAAAATGCGTAGTGGTAAGTACCTATACTTATGTCAGTATTCTCTCAGTATTGCTTGAAGTTACGTGTTTGTTGTGAGGTGTTAACCACATTATTGGATTTTTTGTTCAAGTTGAAAGTTGCGGAGTGTTGTTAACGCGAATATAAGAGTGAATTTGCCAGGATGTTTCACAGTTAATTAAGGTATTAATAACTGTTTCTTCACAAAACAATATAATACTTGACCTAGGTATTTACATTTAGTGAGGTTATGGCGTATTCAAAAAGATCAGAGTTTTTGGCTAAACTTCGAAAGAAGGTGGAGAATGAAAAATATTCCTCTAGGATTTTAGATGGTAAAAACAGTGTTCGTAATAACAAACACATTAGGTATATTTGATTTTTATAAATTTTATTACAGACGGCGAGAATAGTAGAGGCACGGCAATGTTAACAACGGAGGTATCAGCTGACAATACTAAAAGTGATGACCATATAATATGCTCTATTTATAATGGTAAACCCACTTCAAATACATCTTCTATGATATATATGTATTCTAACAACAATAAATTTCAGATTGCAGTCGTTCAGAAATCGGAGAACTGTATACGTCATCTAAGGTTACTGTTGAAGTTTGCTCCGAGGATGACTCACAGTGTGATTCACACGATTTGATTCAAGATAACGTCTTAGAAGCAGTTGAATTTTTGGGAATCCCAGAAAGTATCTTGATAGATCAAATCGGAATGAGGGGATATAACAGTACTCATGAATTGGGCGGAAGTCATTGTTCACAAAGTGATAATGTGCGCCCGGACAGAATTCTCAGAACTAAAAATGAAAGGAATGTGTTGAATGATAATGGAAACAATAAAAACGAGGAGATATTGAAAAGATCTGAATACAATGAGGCAGAAAGCATCCTATACGCTGAAGAATATAACGAAGATGAGCCAATGGATGATAGTGACGCAGACCCAGATTATACTCCCGAAGTTGAAAGTGCCGATATAAAGCATAAAGAGCAGCTGGTGAAAATTGCCCAAGACGAAAACAAAGCAGAGATATCAAAACAGCCAAATCGAGAAACACGAGCAGTCCGAAATGATCGAAAATTAAAGAGAAATCTTGGACTGGAGTACAAAACAAAATATGGAAAAACAGTCAAAAAGAGAATGTGTCAAGAACTAGCAAACTGTAGACTCAAATGTAAAACCACCATACCTGATGAAAAGAGGCAGCATATATTCAAAGAATATTGGTCTATGGGAAATTACAATAAAAGGGTTTCTTTCATAGCTTCACTAATTACAGCGCTACCCAAAAAATGTTGTAAACTGAAAACTGTTGATCCCGCGAAACAAAAAAATAGAACTATAACTTATAATTTTCACTTACCTTTAGATGGATGTCAAAAAAGGGTTTGCAAATCCTGTTTCATGAAAACATTTGGTGAAACAAACAGGTTCATATCTGATGTCCTACAAAATAAAAATGCCTGTGCATCCGGAATTACTCACGGTGATTTAAGAGGAAAATCAGCACCTGCTAATAAAATTCCAGAAGAAGACATTGATCTGGTTCGTCAGCACATTCTTTCGATACCGTCTTATGAAAGCCATTATTGTAGGAAAAAGTCAGATAAAAAATACCTACCTCATTATTACTCTCTGTCCAAAATGTACGATGAATACAAAAAATGGATCCCTCCAAACAAGTCGCCTGTGTCACGATTTGTATACCAAGCAAAATTTCATGAATTAGGAATAAAAATCAAATCATTGAACAAAGACACATGCGCTTTGTGTGACAAATATAACATGCAACTCAGAATAACGTCCGATGAACAGGAAGAAGACAAAATACAAGACCAACTAGAAAAACACCAAAAGGATGCAGAGGATGCATATGCAGCAAAAAGAAAAGACAATGAAGCATCAATGACTGACCCATCCAAACAAGTAATAACCTTTGACCTGCAACAATGTCTGCCAACACCAGCTATCGAAACATCAGTAGCCTTTTACAAACGGCAATTGTGGACTTACAATCTGACGTTGTATCGATGTGGTGATAAAGCAGCTTTTAACTTTATGTGGCATGAAGCCGTTGCAGCAAGGGGTGCCAACCAAATAGCGTCTTGTCTTATTAAATATCTAGACCAGACAACAGATGTGGAGGAAATAACATTATATTCCGATACATGTGCGGGGCAAAATAAAAACTCCTATCTTTGTTTGATGTTCATGCTTGCTATCAAGAAACATCCCCACTTAGAGCACATTAATCATAAATTTCTCGTACCTGGGCACACCCACATGGAATGTGACGGGATTCATTCCATTATAGAGAAAAAGAAGAAGAAATATCCCCTTTCAATAGAACACCCAAGAGATTGGATGAATTTGGTCCGACTTTGTGGTTCTAAAAGACCATTTCACGTGACGGAAATGAACCAAGAGGATTTTTTTGAATTTTCAGCACTCTTCAAAAATCAATTTCAACTGAGAAAAATCGACACAGATGGCGATAGAGTTTACTAGAAAAATATTAAATGGTTAAGGTATTCTCAGCAACCTGGTGTGGTAGAATATAAAACAAACCTTGATGATAATACACCATTTAAAAAAATAAATTTCTTACGAAAAGGATCATCATGGCCAAAGACTATAAAAGCTCCACTTTCATACAGATCTTCAAATCCCATAAGCAAAGAAAAGAAAGCAAATCTCTTGGAACTGCTGCCTTATGTTGATAAGACGTTTCATGATTTTTATAAGAACTTATTGACCAAAGAAGATCTGCAGAATACTTTACCTTATCCTGATTCGGATGGTGACAGTGAAGAGGAAACAAATTAATTAAAAATTATATTTGACGTTCAATTACGTTAAAGAAATTTCATTGTTCATTTCGTTTTTTTTGCTTGTTTGTGAAAAATGGTATAAGTACTTTTCTTTTAATAAATTTTGTGAAAACTGGTATATGTGAATTTTTTTCTCTCATATACTTAAACTATTTAGATTTTTGAGAAAGCTATCAAATACAGGCCTGTTTTTTAAACAACTTCAGAAAAAATTACTAATATATTTAATCATATATAGATATGCTAGACTTTAAACTTTACAATGCTTTCCTGAAAACCTGTGAAATTGGACATATACCAGTTTTCCCATACATGCGCCATTTATTATACATACATCTGAGACATAACCTTTTGACATTATTTGAGTGATACATATTTGGAAAATAGGGGAAAACTTCTGAAAAACCTGTCATAGTTATTGACAAAAGTGTGAAATCACAATGAAATGAAGGAAACTGCTGGATACAGTGAATCATGGTTACGACAGGGCCACATCGCCTTTAGACTGTGATGACGATGAAAGACATTATTATAAACATCATTTATTCCCAGATAAATCTGAAATCATTAAAGGTTGTGACACACAGCAATAACTATTGATTATATGTCGTCACATGTTTGATCAATACTCTGATTTTACTGCTGTTAATAAAATGGATTCTTATGGAACAAAGAAACAGAAGAAATGGCCAACTTTAGAGACTTTAATTCAAGAATCAAGAAGAATTAAACAAGAAACATACATAGACAGTTTGCTTAAGCCAATTGATCATTTAGATTTGGGGTCAGACAGTGATGTTAGTGAAATATCTGATGTATTTGAGGAATTTCATAGGGAAAGTTTCCTAAAAAAACAGCCGGGAAATAAAAAATACTTAACAAAATATGAAGCTGACGTGAAAACAATGGAACAGTTCACAGATGACTATAAGAGAGTTATGAAAGAAATGAGAGACACATTAAAGGTATCATATTTATGTTAATACAAGGAGGTATTGAAAAGTTATTATTGTACAATAGAAAATGCAATTATAATAATCATACTTATTATTAGCGAATTTTCTTTAAAAAAATTCACTAATGAGGAGATCGGATATATATATATATATATATATATATATATATATATATATATATATATATATATATATATATATATATATATATATAATTAAATAAACCATATATTTCTTATCAAAAACAATCACGGATTTATGAAAATAAACGGTTTTCTACAGACTTAAATAGTATTTCGGAAACTCAACTTTAAACTATAATTGAAACTCTATTCTGAACTTCTAATCTGAACTCCTCTTCTGAACTCATTTTACCTGGCCTGGACCGGCTTATATATGGTATAAAATGGGTTTCTTTGTTTAGTTCTAGAAGTTCTTATCTCCTTCTTTAACTCATAACGTTGGTTTAAATTTTTAAGAATGAAAATTTGGCAATTTGCATATTTTCACCAGCGTAATCTAAGTGAAAAAATTTCTATGTTTGTTTTATCGAATTCTTTATAATTAAAAATATGTTTTATACGTTTTCCACAGGTGTCTTTAAAATATTTATTTATTAAAAATACCAAAGAGAATTGTCAGTTTGGGTTACGGAAGCGAAATTAAATTTTATTGAAACGAAACGGGAGTTTCGTTACAATATTACTATTTTTCCATACTCTTCAGAAACCCGTTTTCACTACTTATAAAACTCCCCTCTATCTATCACTTTCCAAGTTCTAGCCATCCGGTGTTCATAGATGCATTTGAGGACTGGTGTGAGTCTCATTTTGCTGGAAGTACAAGGTGTATGTTGGTTGGTGAAGTTAATTTGGATTATTTGGATTGTAATTCTTTCTACAGTAATAGGTTCAAGGATGTCATCCAAACATTTGGTATAGAACAACTAGTGAATGAGGCAACTAGATCTATGGATAGAAGTTGTACTTTAGTAGACTATGTTTTGACAAATAGTAAAGATATTTCTGTGAATGTACACCATGTGCCAAAAATTACTGATCATTCCATTGTTAGTTTAAACTTTGCTTCAGTTTGAAGAGTGGAGTGTGATCATACATAAATTGTAACCAGAAGGATGAATGATGACTCTGTCCGTAATATATATTTAGAGTTAATTGATAATTCGTGGAATTTCGACAGCATATATGTAGATGTAATTTTTAAGGATATTGTAGATAGATGTAGGATAGTTTTAGACAGATTTGCTCCTCTTGTTACATATAGGGTTGCTAATAAACAGGTTCCTTGGTATCATCAAGAGCTTAAGCGTAAAGCAAAGGAGGGACTGCGCTTATACAATTTTTAAGACATCTGTGGGAGATACACGTGAGCATTTGTGGACTGTATACAAGTTGTATAGGAACGAGTTTGTAAATCTGCTAAAGGATTAAAAAAATATTTTGAAAGGAAAATTGACTCAAATAGAGGTAATTCGAAGGACATGTGGAAAACATTAAAAACCCTGTACAAAGCTGAAGGTGATGCGGTGAACTTTCTAGATTTCAACTTCGGCTGTGATAGTAGGGTTTCTTTTGCAGCAACGAGAAAGGAGGCACGTACAAAATTCAATGTATATTTTGTAACTAGTATTAATGTGATTGTAGATTCAATTCCAGTGGGTTGTCCTTGGTCCCATGAGGGTTATCCCTTGGTTGCATGTTCTTTTGTTGACTTTGAGCCTGTGACTCTGGCTGATCTGAATAAATATGTAAACATGATGAAAAAAGATAGCATCACAGAGATCCTCAGCACAGAGTTTTTGAGAGTAACCTTTGGAGTGATTGGTGATGTAATTTTGAATTTTATTAATGTCTCCCTTAAATATGGTGCTTTTCCGGAGGCACTTAAATGCAGTACAATTATACCAATTCCAAAGGGAGAGAAAGATGTTCGCCCTGTGAATACTCTGCCGAGTGTTGAGAAGCTATTGGAACATTTTGTACATTGTCAGTTAATGGATTAATTTCAGAAAAACAAACTGTTTGTTGGTTATCAGTCTGTGTTTAGAAAGCACCATTCTTGCGAGACTGCTTTGCAGTTGACGATTTCTAAGTGGAAGGAAGCAATAGATCAAGGGAAATATGTACTAGTTGTGTTTGTTGATCTTAAGAGAGCTTTCGAAACAATCGACAGGGATATTCTTATGCGGAAGCTGGCATATTATGGTATTGGTGGAAATGTGTTAGAATGGCTGAGGCAATACTTGACGGGCGGGACACAGAGGACCAGCTTAGAGAAAGAAATATCAGATGAGGTGGTGAGCTGCACTGGAGTTCCTCAGGGGAGTATACTCGGACCCCTACTTTTTATCATTTACATGAACGATATTAATTTCAGTGAATATTTTGAATATATAAGTTTGTTTGCTGACGACACATTGATTGCCTGTACTGGAGACAATGTTGCAAATATGGTTACAAGGATGAATGATGTACTTGATAGGTTTGCTGCATACCTGCATGTGAACAGACTGGGGTTGAATGCGAACAAAACAAAAGCTATGTTATTGGGTAATAAGTACAGGCTGAAGAAGATAGATTGTAATAATGTAACTTTGATGATTGAAAACAAGGGGATAGAATTTGTAAAAGTAATGAATTATTTGGGTTTTGTTTTGGATGAGGCACTTAGCTTTAAGAGTCACTCTGAGTACATAAGCAAGAAAATAAAGAAAAAATTATTTTTGTTCAGCAGACTCAGTCACAATTTGTCAGTGTATGCTAGTATCACTGTGTATCGCACACTGTTACAACCTCATTTTGATTACTGTGCTACCTTGCTTCACGTGATGGATCTGAACTCTCTGAATGTGTTACAGAAACTGCAGAATCGTGGAATGTGAATTGTCTTAAAAGTGAGCAGATATACACCTATAAAATTGATGCTAGCGACTTTGAACTGAGAATGCGTTGCAGATAGACTGTACTATCTAACGATGATATTTGTTTCTAAACTTGCGAAGAATCTGTTGCCGGCCTATTTCGATTCATTTCTGGTTTTTAACAGAGACATTCACCAATATAATACAAGGGGTGCTGATGGTCTGCACATATATAGAACCTATACAAGCGGAGCAATGAAGTCAGTGTTTTTTAGAGGTATCAGCGAGTTTAATAGCTTACCTGATGATTTAAGAAATTGTAGTACATTGGGTTTATTTAGGAGGAAACTGTTTCAGTTATTGATGTTGAGAGCACATGTATGATTAAATGTTAATTTGTTTGTATGTATTAGGATTTCCTATATTGAAATAGACTTATTATTAAACTTATTATTATCTATTTTCTAAGAACTAATAAAATAATGTGTTTGTTTTTCTACAACAAATTTTGACGTTCTTGACTAAACAACAACAAATTAATTTTGTTGCAGCTTGACAATGAACTCTGCACTGAAACGCTTGGAGATTTATTGAAGTACTCTGCTAGACAGAAACAACCACCACCACTAGATAATTTAAAACGTGACATAGAAATTGCTAATCAGCTAAAACCAATTCCACCTTTACCAAGGCACAGAAAAGAAAGTGTAACCAGTATTGAATCAGGTATATGGAATGTGCTTGAGGCACATACTCACCCAGAAAAGTTTCAAATTACTCCACCAGGATATAACGCATTTCAAGGTAAAAAACACTGGCTTGAAAGACCCGAAGTAACATGGCAAGAAATAAACGAATCAAAATTAAAGTGTGAGAAGTGGTTGGATACAAATATGTAAAAGCTAAATATAATTTAAGTTATTATTACTGTACTGAGGTGGATCACGCTGTGTCATTAATTTGACAGTAGTTATAATTTAGCTTCTCTATAAAAGAAGACAGCTGAAGCAAAATTAGCTGTAAACAAAGCACATTTGTAAAGCCAAAGGATTGGCCTCTACATCTGTATTAAGTATGGAGCAACTCAGACTAGATTAGATTTAGAACTTTCTCACAGCGAGTTTTAAGATCTTTTGTTAAGTCTGGACAAATACAATCTATGAATTGTGCTGAAATCATAAATATATAACAGAAATAGCGATGGGCCAAGAACTTACTCTCAATGTACATTAGAGTTGTCTTAGATATTATAGTTAAAATTATTTAAAATTGGTTTCCTTTATACTGATAAATATGGTTGCTTTTTCCAAGGTTCTAACATGTTACAAGTTTTACAACCTTGCCCACGCTATAAAGTTCATTAATACATCATTATAATATTTGTTTACTCAAGTGACTCTGCCAACATAAGCTGATGTCATAACACTCGACGCGATTTACCAGGATCATAGGCAATGAAATATCTCCTTGTTATTCGATGAACTTTAAAATCTTCTCAAAGCCACGCTGTAAAACCGTAAAGCATTTAACGACGCAAGAAGCCGCTATGCTTGCAAAAAGCTCGTTTAATAACCACATCAAAAACAAAGCCCTCTCAAGCTCCAGCGGCAGCAAACCCTTCTGGACTCTTGCTAAATCTATTGGGAATAATTTCTGCAAGAGCACGTTCCCACCTCTTGTCTCAGGGGATGAAATTGTTCCTACCGTCCTGGGCAAGGCTGAACTTTTTGCCTCGTTGTTCGCCGGCAATTCTACTCTCAATCACCTCCAAATGTTCAACCACCAACAGTCCCCAATATCGCGCATAAAATGACGGATATCATTTTCAAAACTAAAAAGGTACAAAAAATGCTCCCTTCTCTTAATACCAGAAAAGCCTCTGGCCTTGACGAGATCCCAGCAAATGTTCTCAAAAAATGCGCACCAGAACTTGCTCCTGTCCTGACTCGTCTGTTTCAGACATCTTACAATAGAGGCATATTCTCTAGTAACTGGAAAACTGCTCGCGTACAACCCGTCCCCAAGAAAGGATCCAAAGCGCTTCCTAGCAACTACAGGCCTATTTCTCTCCTTTCTGTCTTCTCTAAAGTGATGGAAAAGTATATAAACATCGAATTACTAAAATTTCTTGAAAAAAAAAAAAACAGTCTAATTTATGACAGGCAGTATGGATTCCGTCAGCGCAGATTAACTGCCGACCTCCTTTCCTTTGTCACCCATTCTTGGAACAAGTCTATGGAACTACACGGTGAATCCTAGATTGTCGCTCTAGACATATCCAAAGCATTCGACCAGGTCTGGCATGCAGCGCTGCTTAATAAACTACCGGCATATGGCCTACCACCAACACTCTGTACGTGGACAGCAAATTTCCTTTCCAACCAGAGTATTTCTGTTGTCGTGGATGGCCATCCCTCTAAACTGTATCCAATCAATGCAGGAGTTCAGCTTTAGCCCCTACTTTGTTTCTTCTCCACATCAATGACCTCCTCTCTAGCACATCCAACCCAGTTCACAGCTACACAGACGACAGCACCCTTCACTCAAATATACAATATTCTAAGCCTGTCTCTTTAGCTCAATTAGATGAGGATCGCAGACTCATAGAGGGTTCTATCTCTGTGGATCTCAAAAAATATTAGACTGGGGAACTAGAAATCTTGTACAATTCAACCCCACCAAATCACAGTCTTGCTTTCTTTCTCATAAGAGATACACCAGCCCTAGACCCATCACAATAAACAACCAAGTTATTCAAAGTATAAGTGTCCTTTTCACTTGTTGGCATTTATGTGGATCGAAATCTCAATTGGCACCAGCATGTCATATCTATTGCAGAAGCGGCTGCTAAGAAATTAGGTTTCCTCTTCAGGGCTCGCAAATACTTTTCACCAGCTAATCTCTATACCTTATATACTTCACAAATAAGACCAAACCTCGAATACTGCTCCCACATCTGGGGTGCTGCTGCCGCTTCTACACTCGCTATCTTTGACTCCATCCACAAGAGAGCTATTATACGTCTCTTCGGTGACCCTACCCTTACCCAAAGGCTGCCATCCCTTGCCCACTGGCGTGCCGTTGGTGACCTCTCTCTCTTTTATAGATATCTGCACGGGCACTGATCAGAGGAGCTTTCTTCCATAGTTCCTCCACCTGCTGCCCCCAACAGATTTACCAGGGGAACAGGGCGAATGCACCCTTTTACTGTCCAGGTCACCAGACATAGAACATCTTGTTATGCCCGCTCTTTTATTCCGAGGACTTCCAAGTTGTGGAATTCCTTGCCGGCACATGTTTTTCCTTCTCCCCCGAACCTCCAAACCTTCAAGTCCAGAATTAACAAGTTGCCTCTTTCCTCCTTGTCGACACCCACGGTACGATAGTATTTAGGCTGTAAGCCCTCGTGGTGTGTTGTTGAAATAAAACGCCATAGAAATATAGCTATTCTCTTCGGGCACCGATAGCAACTAATTAATTCGGCCGTTGCTTATTCCTGCCTTAGATAAAAAGTCTATATAAACCCTACTGTCTTTAATGAAGTCCTCTTCCTGAAAATCATTTTAAAAATCAAGAAATATAGCTAATCTCTTCGGACTCCCGATAGCAACTAATTAATTCCGCCGTCGCTTATTCCTGCCTTAGATAAGAAGTCTATATAAACCCTACCGTCTTTAATGAAGTCCTCTTCCTGAAAATCATTTTAAAAATTAAGATGGTCAATATAATAATGGGCTAAAGAGGAAACAGGAATGCCTATATGGGGTAAGTCGAATAAATTAGCTGTTAATTAAACGCTGACTGGATTGCGATGTAGATTGCTTTAATGAATTGCTCTGTGTAATATATCTTTCATTTCTTTTTAATGGTAGCTTGTGGTCGTGTTCGAGTAATTTTTTATCAGTAATAAAGTTGTAGTTTTTCAAAATTAAAATGCAGATTATCCGGGTTCTTATGCAAGACCTAGCAAGTTACCATAACTGCAAATAACCTCGAATACAACAAAATATTAAGGCGACCTAAATTGTTTGCAGCCACCTTTTTTTTTGGGGTCTTAACCACACAACAACCATCGGAAACACCTCCTGGAAACAACCGTACCATCAGACAAAGGTGAAGTAACCAGCAACAATGAGTCATCCAGGACTTGGGGCCACAAAGGAGAGACATAGTTCTGTCAAGGTCTACAGGCGGTCTATGGCAACCCTGAGCAGCCCTACAATATCCTGAGCGGTCCTGCTGGACCCAAACAGCAACAATCCATGCGTCTTCATGGAGCCCACATGAAACATCGCCTGGGAAACAAAGCTAAGTACATGGTTCATCTGTTTTTCTCTTATCTTGTTCATTTTAAACTCTCATAATAACTGCCGCAGGCAATCATTTTATTAATTTACACTTTGCATTATATAGAGTCATTTTTATCAATAAATAATCATAATTGAGTCACGATTTTTATTTGTGTGTTCGACATCTCCAGATTATGAGCACACCTTTTATTTACCTTAAATAGTAGCTCACCACTGACTAACTAGGTCTCTTTTCTCCTTACAATTAAAGTTTAATTTTTTATCATTACATCATATATAAACCACTCACTTGAGGGTTATAAGGTGTTAATGAAAAGACAAAAAAACTGTGTTCATAGAAATGTTGTGAATGACTATTGTTCTGTCCGAATCAAGACGAGCTTAAATTTGAAATGATGAAAGGCATGCGGTGATAAAACTCGAAGAACCAGCCTTTTAAAAAGAGAATGGCTACTCTACTAATAGTTACACATAACAAGGTTAAGAAGACAAAATACTTACAATTATTGTGTCTTGAATGCGGTGTCTTGATATAGATGTTCGTGTGACCTAAAGGTTATGTGTAACGAAGGGAGAGGCTGAGAATGCATGGATTTTAAGTAACACACACGTAACTAAACTCGGTTAGCGGTTAAACTTAGGTATGTAATACCATGCGCCTGACTACTGCGCAGGAGAAAGAATGAATTTTTAATTTTTTGAAGCAACAGTGCTTCTAGACCTTGCAACAAGCTACCAGCTGTGCAGGACTCGTGCGTTGCATGGTGGAGATAAATGCTCGCGTGTGGTTGGCTGTCATATAAAACTATCAGGGAGGTAATGAATGAAAAATCCCCGTTCCTATATAAATAGGAGCGGGAAAGAAAATTGGATGATACATAATCGTTGAACTCAAGGAAAAAGGTACAATGCGGCACTTTCCCGTTGCCTTCCGCCGAATTTGGTAACCATTTCCAAGCACTTTACCAGTTGGATAGTAACATGATAATATGATTCAGGTCCGCTCTTAAGCCTGAATGCCGTTGCCAAAGGCTCCTCTCCAGAGGCTTTTTATAAATATATAAAAAAATAAACTTATTTAACACATACCTGTGGTGATGATGCGCTCCTTTTCAATTCATCAGTCCTTACTCTGAGGCTTGCCATGCCAGCACTGTCCCCTCTGGGTGGAAACTCCAAAGGTGAAGATGTAGGCGCTTCAGTCACAACGACAACAGGACTTATTGCTCGTTCTGCAGGATCTGTGCATTGAGTATGAGGATGTGGTATCAGGTGGATGTTCAGAGGTGGTGATACAGGCTGAAATTTCAAAATTACATGCAATAGAAGCTACATATCAGGACAGCTCCATTAATTTGTGGGACACATAAACTTTCGCTCTGATTTTTTTTCTTCTATAATGGGTAAGCAAGGTACTTGCTTGAGCCGTATCATTTATTAACTTTATTGTTATAACATATTTGGGAGAGTAAAATAGAAGGTTTTAACAGGGACAGACATTTATGGGGCATTTACTATTTTAATGAAACGTAAAACCACTCGATAGTCTGTAGAAATTCCACAGTGTTGCCAGTGCCGAACTTAAAAATGACACTTCAGGGATTAATTATAAACTCCCATATAATGATGGCGTGACCTTGATTCGTGACCGTTGGTCAGGCCAAACTGCCGCCGTCAGGAAAAATCGCAGTAAAATCACCGTCATTCGCTCGCACGTGAATTATAGCAATTTTCTTACAATTGGGCGGAGTTAAATGAATAAACGATGTATAGACTGCTGTTTTAACTGGGCAAAAAAGTATCACGAGAAAATATTCGTAAATTGAGGATTCACCGAGTATTTTTGGAATTAAGAGGACAGTGGCCACCGTGCTGTCGGAAAAGTGGTTGCCGGGCTGTGAAGTGAAGAGCGGCTCGTCGTTGAATTTAGGGAAACTCGAGAAAAGCGGGTGTGGTATGGCAGAAAATATTTTGTATAGCTTTGGCAGTAATTTAATTTTGATTTTGATAGTTTCGTGGGTGAAAGTGTTGCAAGATAAGAAAGCTAAAGGGGACATATATATATATATATATATATATATATATATATATATATATATATACAACATATATATATATATATATATATATATATATATATATATATATATATATATATAATATATATATACATACATATATATATATATATATATATATATATATATATATAATATATATATATATATATATATATATATATATATATAGAGAGAAAAGCGGGTGTGGTATGGCAGAAAATATTTTGTATAGCTTTGGCAGTAATTTAATTTTGATTTTGATAGTTTCGTGGGTGAAAGTGTTGCAAGATAAGAAAGCTAAAGGGGACATATATATATATATATATATATATATATATATATATATATATATATATATATATATATATATATATATATATATATATATATATTCAATAGGGAAGTCGATTAGCGAGAGAATTTTTCATAACCGAGAAGGGTAGTTTTAAACAAAGGTGATTGTGTTTTTTTATCCTTATAAGGATTAATTCAGCCGTATGTATTTTGGATTTTATTGTATATTCTCAGGTAAGATTTTAATGGTCTATATTTTAAAACCGTCAAGTAATTGCTGTTTTTGAAGTCAAATAATTTGTAGAATATCAGTATATAAATCTGAGCCACAAAAAAAGTACTGTTCTTTGCCGAGTTATTGACAACAACAAAAAATGTCTTGTCTTTGTTGGGTTGACTGACAATTAAATAAAACAAACTTAATCAAGGTAGGGTCTGGGAGCTGATTATAACTTTTTAACTATTAACGGGAAATATAAGTAAAGATAAAAGAGGAGCAGATAGACATTGCTCTTCTCCTAGAGCCCTGGACCGCCAATTCGGACCGAACTAAAGGGCTGGGTAACACTTCTGGTAAGATAGTAGAGGTGGGCTCTGGTACCAACCCCAGAGCCTGTATCTGGATCACAAACAGTATTTTACAGTCAGAATACTGCACCAAGGACATGGCAGCTATCCATCTCATAATCACAACCGGTGGGACCAGGCTGGAAGTAGTGGCCTGTTCGGCCTATTTCCCCGGAGACAGAGATGCAGAACAACCACCTCCAGCAGAGGTGCGGAAATCGATCACTTACTGCAAGAGGAACAATTATCACCTTGTAATGGGGTGTGATGCGAACTCCCATCATCTGGTTTGGGAGGACACAGACATTAACAGACGAGGTGAGTCACTATTTGAATACATATTAGGGGAGGAGCTGGTTGTCAACAACATAGGCTCGGAACCCACCTTTCTAACGGTCAACCGAAGAGAGGTTTTAAATCTCACGATCAGCTCAAGGCTGTTGAGCTCAAAAATCTTCAAATGGCGAGTGTCGTCTGAACCCTCATGTTCGGGCCACGCTCATATCCTATTTGAGATTGAAACAGGCCCTAGACCTGTGGTGGAGTATCGCGACCTGAGGAGGACGGATTGGGAGGGATACAAGAGATTCCTCGCCGCCCGACTTGTATCCCCTATCCCCACAGTGAGGGATCATGAAGAGATTGAGATTGCGGCTGCACAGGTAAGGAATGCTGTGGTCTCAGCATATCACAAAAACTGTCCACTGAAGTCAAAAAAAGATAGCTGGTGGAACAATGACCTCAGAAAACTACGAAGAGAAGTGAGACGTCTCTTCAATCGTGCTAAGACTACAGCCAACTGGTAAGAATATAAATCCGCTCTAACACATTGCAACAAAGAGATAAGGAACGCTAAGAGGGAGTCCTGGAGGAGGTTCTGCGGGGACATCTCTAATTTTCCCAGCAGCGCCAGAATCAACGGAATTCCCTCACGCGACCGTGTGCAGGAACTGGGATCGATAAAACGACCAGATGGTTCCTTTACTGAATCACGGAAGGAAACGGTAGAGCTCTTAGCACACACACACACTTCCCAGATTGTCTGATCCTGAGCAATGAAGATGTGCTGCCAGCCGAGGGTCGATTTAAACACCCTCAAAGGGAGGACTGGAGGGTTGCTCGGAGAATAGTTACATCCTCGGCAGTGGAGTGTGCGAAACATTTCCAGCCATTCAAGGCTCCAGGGGAGGATGGGGTGGTTCCGGTCCTACTACAAAATGGACTGGCGATTCTCCTACCTTTCCTAATCAGGCTGTATAGAGCCAGTCTGGCTTGGAACTATATTCCATCCAGCTGGACGGTGATTAGGGGGGTTTACATTCCCAAATTGGGACGTAATGACCTCCTACCCACATCACTGAGACCTCTTAGTCTTACATCATACCTCCTGAAGGGATTGGAAAAAATACTGGATTGACACATTAGGGGGAAATTCTTAGTCAACAACCTCCTCAATACCCACCTGTATGCCTACCAAACCGGCAAATCTATCTTATATATACATATATCTTAAAGATGGCGGACAGAAGTAGTCGCGTTTTTGATGATAACAATAAAATTGTTGAAACTAACACTGAATTCGATGATGAGAGTGTTGAAGACAGGGAAAAGGGTGAAAATGTTGAAAAGACTAAATGTTGCGCAAAAAAATGTAGTGTTTATGTGTGTGTAAGGTGTTTTTCCATCATACATAAAAGCTGTGGAGCTAGAATGAAGCTGCAGAAGATAGATCAGAATAAGGTAGTGTGTTGTGAAGAAGCAAACCTACCTGCTAATACGCCAAACGAAATTGAAAAACTAAAAATTGAAAACAACCTTTTGAATAGGTTGATTTTAGAAATGCAAGATAAAAACGAAATCCTCAAAGAAAACAACAAATTACTCACTGAAAAAATTAATCAAGTAAACAAGCAGCAAAACAAAACATCCAATGATAAACAGAAAGAAAATGATAAGAAAAGATTTGTCAACTGGAGTGAGATGGGCGTAGTGGCGACATCGCGGGGCGGCGAGGGGAAGGATCCCAATGTTTTCACTGATGGAGTCAAGGTCAACAATGTCAGACTGTGCCCGTCGGCGCCTTCTTGTTCTTCTTTGGCTTCTTCAGCTGTTGGCCCTGGCCAGACCTCTGGTGGACACACAACCCATAACGGCGGTGCTCGGCGGGGGCAACCGTTTGCTGGAGTGGGGGAGAGTGGGGATGTATCATCGAGAGGTGAACAGATTGATGGTGAAGGATGGAATGTTGTCAGGAGGAGGAGAAGTGGCCCAAGGAATGAAAGTGTCATCAGGGGTACAAACAGGGGCACGCAGAACACCTTTACAGCAGCGAAGCGTCTGAGATGGTATTATGTGGGTGGTGCAAGTGCTGAAACAACAGTAAACAGCCTGGAGGGCTACCTTCTGGATATTTTTCCAAACAAGTCTTTCTCTGTGGAGGAAATCAAAAAAGGCGAGGGAAATGGGAGCAGAAATAAATCATTTAAGGTAGGCTGTGATGCTGGTATTTCAGAAGATATCGAGAGGGGTGATACGTGGCCAGAGAATATCATTGTCAGAAGATTCTGGTTTTTTCGGGCAAGGTCAACAGAAGCCTCAGCACTTTAGGGATGACTTGTGTTGGAGTGATCAGAGACCTCAGGGAAGGTCTGGCAGTGACTCAACTGTGCTAAATAGGCAGTTTAACATATTTTACCAAAACGTCAGGGGCCTCAGGACACGAACCAATGACGTTTACTCCTTTGTATGCTCGCAGGCATGCCCTCTTGACTGTTTAGCTTTCTCTGAGACTTGGCTGGATAGTGATATTCATAGCAGCGAACTGTTTAATGAACAATATATAGTCTATAGATCCGATAGGGATTTTTCTTCCTCTTGCAAGACTAGGGGAGGAGGTGTTCTGCTTGCTGTGCACGCTCGCTTTGCTACTCGTCGCCTTGATATTCGGAGGGACGGTGGCGTACTGGATGCTCTTTCTGCGATTGACATTGTGGGAGTCAGAGTCTCGGATCATCGGGCCTCGCTTAATGTTAATGTTTTTGTTGTTTACATACCTCCCAATACTCCAGTTAACGACTACTACCTCTTATTTGAAGCTCTCGAATCCCTGTGCATAATATATGGTCGTGAGACACTCCTAGTTGGTGATCTTAACATGCCCGAATATGCTTCTTGTCGTCAGAACAACCCCTCCGCTCGTGTGTCTGCTTTTCTGAATTTCTGTAATCTACTACTCCTTGAACAGTTTAATCATGTTGTGAATATTAACAACAGGATTCTCGACATGGTTTTGTTTACAGACACTTGCTTGGTGGGGGAGGCTCTTGATTCGCCCGTGATTCCTGATGGTCATCATCCCCCCTTGTTTATAGAGGTTCCGGTCGAGGGTTCAGTGGTCTCTTCCCCTGTTGGTAACGCTAGGCAGAGATCATATAATTTTCGAAAATGTGATTTTGTCAGATTGTATGCGGAGCTTGGCGGCTTGTGCTGGGATGGCATGGATGGGTTTCAGGATGTTGATTCTATGCTAGACTTTTTCTATTCCAGAATTTACGACTTATTTGATCTGTATGTTCCCATGACTGCTCCAAAAACATGTAGTAGGTATCCCCCGTGGTTCTCTAAAGAAATAAAGGTTAATATCAAATATAAATATTCACTGTGGTGTAAGTTTAGGAAGTCTGGAAATGTGGAGTTTCTGGATAGATTTAGGGAGCTGAGACAAAAACTTAAGTGGGACATTTGTCTTTCTCGAGTAAACTACTTTCAGAGGGTTGAAAGAGAGATTAGGTCTAATCCCAAAAAGTTCTGGAACTGCTCTTCTCGGCGCCGTCAAAACTTTTCTATTGGAAATTCATCTAACCCGCAACAGGCAGTGGACAGTTTTGCTTCTTATTTTGCGGGATGTTCTGGTTCCACCTCCACCTCATCACCTTCAGCCGCCAGCCAGGCTTCGGGCGACATCACAGTGTTCTTTGTTGATGACTTTACAGATGATGAAATTATTACAGCTGCCAAGAGAATTAAGGCTAACATGTCCTGTGGACCTGATCTAGTTCCTGGCTTCTTGGTGCGTGACTGCTTGTATGCTTTCTTGACTCCACTTAAGAAAATTTTTAAACTGATTCTTAGATCTGGAACATTCCCCGCGATTTGGAAGCTGTCACGTGTTCTCCCTGTCTTCAAGGCAGGGGATAGTGGTGATCCATCAAACTATCGACCGATTGCCATACTATGTGTCTTCTGTAAGATTTTCGAGGCCTGCCTATTTCGGCGAATACTGTTTCACATCAAAAACAGACTCTCTATTTCTCAGCATGGCTTTATTCCGGGGAGATCGACCGTAACAAATTTAGTTGATGTTACACAGTTCATTTCGTCCGCCCTCGACCGCTCTTCACAGGTTGATGTTGTGTATACTGATCTATCTAAGGCCTTCGATTGTCTAGATCATTCTGTTCTTATTGACAGGATGAGGGCTATCGGATTCTCTGAGGGCTTGCTTGGCTTGTTCAGGTCTTACCTGGATGGAAGGAGGCAGTTTGTTGAGGTTGGGGGCTTCAGGTCTGACACCTATCACATAACTTCGGGAGTGCCACAGGGCTCCATACTCGGTCCATTACTGTTTAATATATTTATTGACCCAGTTAAACATGTTTTGCATGTTCCTTTCTTAATGTATGCAGATGATATTAAGATTTTCGCAAATATCTTGAGTGCTGATGACTGTTTGCAGCTCCAGAGCTGTCTTCAGATCCTTGATGAATGGTGTTGTCGGAGTGGTCTTTCTGTGAATGTTTCCAAGTGCTGTGTTATGTCCTTTACTCGAAATAAGCATGCAATTACTTTCGGGTACAATATAAGAGGGCTCCCACTTGATCGCCCCGGGACAGTCAGGGACCTTGGAATTGTTTTTGATAGTACTCTATCTTTTAGACCACACTATGAGCAGACTGTCAGTTCTGCCTACAAAACTCTTGGATTCCTGTTAAGAAACAGCAAAAATTTCTCACAGACTGACACCCTCCTCCTGCTCTTTCGTTGTTTGGTTAGGTCTAGACTTGAATATGGCTCAGTTGTGTGGGCTCCTACTTATGAGATACATGTGGCAAGCCTGGAATCAGTGCAAAGGAAATTTCTAAAATTTCTTAGCTTTCGTGAGGATGGTCGATATCCTTCTATTGGTTTTCCTCAGGAGGACTTACTTCTTCGTTTTGGTCTGCAGAGTCTGTCGATGCGCAGGCAGTGCAGTCTCGTTACATTTTTATACAAACTGGTTAATTATGTGTTCGATTGCCCTAATCTGCTTCAGCAACTTAATTTCAATGTGCCTCGTATTGCAGCACGTTTTCCAGGCACATTCTATCTCCCGACTGCTCGTACACGATTGCTGCGAGCGTCTCCAATTTATCAGATGTGCAATGATTACTCTGTTGTGCAAGATAGCTTAGATATTTTCTCATGTAATATATCAGAGATAAAAATGTTTTTCAAACCGATTTAATTTGTAACTCTCTTTTGTGTAGTTTATATGATTATTGTTTGTTATTATGTTTGTATATCGGCCCATCCTTAGTTTGGCTTTGAGCTGTTGGATGGTGTATGAATAAATAAATAAATAAATAAATAAATAAATAAATCTACTGAGTTAGCACTCAATAACCTCGTCGATAAATTCACACATTCTCTGGATAACGGGGAGGTGGCGGTGGCTGCATTTCTCGACATTGAAGGAGCATTTAATAATGCATTACCTATCTCCCTCTACGAAGCCACTATCGCTAGAGGGGTGGAACCTACCATTTGTGGCTGGATCGGAAGCATGCTTCACAATCGGATCGTTATTACCTCGTTGCAGGGGAGGTGGTCAGCTTCAGGGCTGCGAGGGGGTGCCCTCATGGGGGGGTCTATCCACCTGCTGTGGTCCCTCTTTGTGGACGGTTGGCTGGCTATCCTGGGGCTGTGGGAGGTTGAGGTCCAGGCGTATGCTGATGATCTAGTCATAATGGTTAGAGGCAAATCTGAGGAGGAACTAGCAAGTACTCTTCAAGAGGCACTAAATGTAGTGAATGATTGGTGTCAGAGGGAACAGATGTCTGTAAACCCCCGCAAAACGATCATTGTTCTATTTACCAGAAGAAGAAGGCTGGACAGATTAAAACCACCTATTCTTATAGGCGAAACGATTCCTTTTACGAAACAAGAAAATTATCTGGGGGTTATCCTAGATAAGAAGCTCAACTGGGACGTACAGTTAGAGAATGTAATCTGCAGGGCTAAACTGCCACCGTGGACATGCCGTAGAATCTGTGGAAAGAACTGGGGAACAAACCCCCAACAGATGTACTGGCTCTATGTAGTGGTTATCAGACCGATGATAACATATGGAGCCATAGTTTGGTGGCCTAAGGCACTTCGTGATATCACGAGGGCCAAACTGGCTCATCTACAGAGACAAGCTTGTCTGATGATAACGGAAGCGATAAGCACCGCACCATCAGCCGCTCTGGAGGTCCTCCTTAATATTCCACCTCTTCACATATGGCTGGAGAGGGTGGCGAGGTGGACAACGTACAGATTAAAACAAACGGCCGACTGCATGCCGAAGGAAATCAGTCTGGGAGGGTCCTTGCTTTGTTGGGCGAAATATAGACCATTAGGCGTGAGCCACAATAGACCTTATGGTCGCGGTGGAGGAACCGGTATGGCCCATTCACATTCAAACCTAACCGTAACCTAACCCTAAGTAAAGATTTAATTTCGGTTCAACTGTCTCTTAAATTGAACAGGAAATACTTGATAATAATCACAGGTATCACCTTATAAAGATGGGTAAAGCAGGCAGCGAAAACTGCATATTCTGCACTGAAGCAGCAGAAACCATAGAACATTAGCTATGTAACTGCATGGCTCAGTTCTGTATAGGCTCAAATCCCCTGGAGTGGTGACCATAACATGCCAGGAGATAAGTAAAACAGCCTCCAAAAAGATAGGTTACATAAAGTCTTTATTTCGGCAACTATTAGAAAAAAAGAGTAATGCACAAAATACCCATTGCGGTCATAGTGCTGAGAGGCCAAAGGCCGCTACGACTCATTAAACAATCTACAACGCCAAGTGTGAAATTTCATCTACATATGAAGCAAAATACAAATCCAACTGTTAGCCTCCAAAATAGTTTTCACCAACTTACATGATATGTTTGACTAGGCAGCAACGGATGTGAATGTTGCTTGGTCAGCGTGGCTCCAGGAACAGTAAGTAGGTTTCCTGGTGGCGGAGACAGGGTAGGCAAAGGATCTGAGCATTGCCGTTCCATCTTAACCGATGGCAGAGATAAGTACTGTGATGAGATCATCCCATCCCCACCCTCGATGATCTGCCCGGAATCGCTCTCCCTTTTTATCCTGGGTTGTCGCATAAGAAACCTGTGCCGTTTCGTACCCATCACCATCTGTTGGCTCCTTTGCAGGAACTGCTGAGACAGTTGTGCGTGTGTCGTCGAGATTGGTTTATCCACTGGAAAACAAAAGAAATTCTAAAATAATAACACACATAGATAGATTATGTTAATTATTCCCACAAATTACAGAGTACACATTTAAAAGTATACAAAGATATTACGGATGTAAGTGCAAAAGTAAAAAAACATAAAAAAATGTATCTTTGCTTAATTCTTATAACAAATCACTTATTATTCCAGACATGGTATTCCGGCTTCATCATCTATAAGCAAGAAACATATTTATATTCATAGATAAACATTGTTAGATCGATAAATTGTTTTGGAACTGAACATACAACGGTAACAACAGTAATATATACGAATTCAGTTTAATTAACACGTTCTCCACGTTTTGTTTTTGAATAGAATATGCATCGGCCGTATCAAACTTACAATGTTATTTGTGGTGCGGCATCAGTGGTACACGACGACTCTATGGTAAAACTCCATGAGTCACGGGTGGCACATGACGGCTGTAATGCTCGGAGTATTGTTTGTAGCTGTCGTGTACTCGTGTACCATTTTTTCGTTGCACTTGTTTCAATTTGCACGTGGTGTCTGTAAATTTTGATTGTTATTCGGGCTAAACGGTTTATTAGACACGCTCAAAATTATCAATTATAAGATTTGTGATTGTCCTAATGGCTGAGATGTTTACAAGAACCCAGCGTATTCTAAATGCAGTTAAAAGTGCGAATTTTCAAGAAACTGTACAACAAAAACAGACGTCTGATCAGATTTCAGTGCATGTGACTGCTTCCACTTCCACAGGCTCACAACAGAAGAAGACTACTGTTCAAGGTATCTTTATATTTATGATTGTTATTTGTTCTGGCACGGGACCTACTTGTTCATTCTGGAAATATAAAAATAGGATTTTTATTTTCAAGGTACGAAGCTGACGATGCTTTGGTGAGGATTCGTCATATAAACCATGTGATTGTAATGCAAGCAATACCGAAGACATTTAAGATCAATACAATACTGATAGCGATCAACATGAAAGTGAAATTAAAATCGATCCTGCTCAACACGATGATGAAGACCAAAATCTAGATCCTGTGGAAATGTTTTCAAAAATTTTGAGTTTAGTGGGCAAGGTGGTTTACAACAAAATATTGATACTGCACATCCTTATAATATCTATTGTCAGTTTATTGATATTCAAGTTCTTGGCATGATAGTAGAACAAACTAACATATATGCCATACTATATTGTGCAAGGCGATAGTCACCTTTTTATTTCTAATTGCCGCCATAATTAATTTTTACAGCTTTAAAATGCTTTCAAGAAGACCTTAGTGGGTAACATGTTTATGTTTAAGAAGAGTAGGCCTCTTTTTTCTCCCTCAGGGCTCGTCCGCGGCTTTGCCGTCCCCACAGAACTGCAACCTTTGGTTTATTGTGCATGCCCTTAGTCTTTTTTTCTACTCCACCCATTCCAAAATCACTGTGCCTTGACCTAGTCTGCACAGCGATTGGTAGGGTGAAGTTTTATAATGCTCTGTCTCCGGTCTAGACTGACCATAGATCCGTTGTCTTTTGCGGTCCAGAGCTTTACACTCGCACAAGATGTGCTGGGCTGATTCCTCCCCCGCGCCGCAGAGTCTGCATACGAGGTCCCCCTCGAACTGCCCCATTTTATGCAGGTGTTTCTTGACGGCCATGTGTCCCGTCAAGAGTCCTGTTATGCTTCTGAGCTGTCCTCTGCTAACATTTACGAGCTCCACAGCTCTCTTTTAACTGGGTTCGTCAATTATTGACTTCCCATGTCTGAGCCTTGGACAGTCTGCCCAGTACACCTTGTGTTGGTTTCTGACCCAGGACTTAATGGCTCCCCTGGCAGTGCTCTTTGTCACGCCCAGAGCCGGTTCTGTTCCCATAAATGGTTCTGCTGACCCCCTCTTCGCGAGACTGTCAGCTTCTTCATTGCCTTTGACCAACGAGTGACCCGACACCCAGATGAGGATGACCTCATTCTGCCCAGCCAGGTCGCTCGTCTCGTCTCTCACTCGCCAGCCAGGAATTTACCCGTGGGCTACTTAGGGCCTTAAGGGCTGTCTGTGGCTATGAGGATCCGCTTGTTGGTGTAGCCCCTCCTCTTGTTTACCCGCACACAGTGCACGATGGCCTACATTTCGGCCTGAAAGACCGTTGCATGGGCTCTGAGGGAAATACTATGACTTATCCTCGGTCTTTCCGAATAAATACCTACGACCGTCCCACCCTCCCCGCCGGATCCGTCCGTGATCCGAACGAGCGCGTCCCGTGGTATGCCCGGCGTCTCCTCCCGCCATGCCTCGCGTTCTGGGATTTCCACCGTAAAGTTGTTTTCCCTGCAGATTCGCGGGCTCGCGAAGTCTGACCCCATTTCAAGCATGGGCTCCTTCACGATCTCCTGAATCAATCACTTTTGTTGAGTGTGCATTACAGTCCTATTTTGACTTTCTTATTTGTAAGTTCTAAAGACTGTCATTTACTTTCTTAATAATCATGCACACTTATAATGATCCTACGCATGCACTGTTGTTTTATATTTGTCAGTCTTATCACACTCTCAACACTTATTGTTTGTTAATTTACACCATTCTTTACATCTAGTCCATTTTTAGTGAATTTTCATTAAGAAGAAGGCTTAAGTTGTCCACATGGATTTCAGTGTCATGATGGCATTTGCAAGCAGTCGAATGATTTTCTAACCACGGGTTAATGGCTCTTCCTACGAGACTCACTGACCTGTCCACGTGACAAACGTGTTAGTTTTCCCTAATATGGGGTATTTCCGGGATGACTTCCGGGACACCACTTTCCTACGGGATCATGCTCGAGCGCCAACGCCTATAGAGTTTTCTTCAGAGAGTAGGCAAGCTCTCTCGGGATACTTACCCCCTCCCTAAGTCACTGTCGACATACACACAAGCCCAGGGTAGATTCTAGTGGAGACAGGGTCCTCCTTAGTTAAGACGAAGTCCCCCGGGACTTCTGGTTATGGTCTTTATTAGAGATCTAGGGGTAAGGTTTATTTGGGCGGATATTCTGGAGTGTTTAAATAAAATGCTGAGTAAATTAAAATAAAATCTATTCACTAACTATTTACAAAAGAAAACAACGGGGTCCTGCTACCAGGGAATTAAGTAATTATGTGGAGCCAGAGGTGGTTATTTGACTATTAAAGCTACGCGCGGGTTACACGGGGGGTCAAAGCAGCCAGGTTTAAACGGTGCGGGGTGGTGGCAAGGTAGTGGATAATAGCAGGAGTTCCCAAGCAGGCATGTAACATACAGGGTGTGTCAGACACTACATCAAGCTAAGCTAGCTGCGTACTAAAATATATTGCACTGAAAGGTATTATCTACGGCCCATGCGGAAGATGCCCACCCCCGTTCCCGGATTTACACCCCCTCCTAACGGATCCGCGGACAGCACGGGAGGCCAGGCGCCGCCTAGCTGCTTCGATCCGTACCAGCGCAGTCGCTGCAATACGAATCTACTACAGCCCAGGAGTATCCTGTGTACGATCCTCCCTCCGGAGCACGGCGGCGACCACCCGAAGGGTTCTTTTTGACTGTCCCGATAATGCAATCACTACGACAGAGGCGACTCCCAACACCTTCGTGCGGCGGAATGCCTCCGCGATCGCGGGGAACCGCAACTTTGGAATGCAGCCGCTAAATCCCCGAGCAGCCCACCAGCGGAGACAGGGAAGAAACGGTCCCCTCTAAGGTTCCCAGTGTCATTGCGTAGCGTTCAACATTTCTACCACGGACTCGCTCAAATATTTATTAAAATATGCCAAATATGTTGAATTTCAAGAGCTGAACAAATGCTTGCAACCATAAAATAGAACTTTTTTTTTTTTTTTTTGTATAAATATGAAGTGGTTAGAACAGACTTTCATCCGAAGAGGATGCTGTTATGATCGGGATTGATAGTGAATGTGGGCAAGGATTGAAATATCAGATGGGAGAAGAAGGAAGAAGAGAAAATTTCAGTATGTCAAAATTTGAAGTTGATAACCTTTGGAATTCATCATATGTCAAACACATTTTGGCCAGGACTATTCAAATTATGTCAAATAATATGTGTACAAGTCTCTGACTTTTTTATATGGACATGGTGTTATTATATACCAATAAATAAAATAAATATTACTACCGCTCACGGTTCAGCCGGTCTTTTTTTACCCTCAGGGCTCGTACGCGGCCTTGCCGCCCCAATAGCACTGCAACCTTTGGTTGATTGTGCATACCCTTAGTCTTACTCCACCCATTCCAAAATCACTGTGCCTTGAACTAGTCTGCACAGCGATTGGTAGGGTGAAGTTTTATATTGCTCTGTCTCCGGTCTAGACTGACCGTAGAACAGTTGTCTTTTGCGGTCCAGAGCTTTACACTCGCACAAGATGAGCTGGGCTGATTCCTCCCCCTCGCCGCAGAGTCTGCATGCAAGGTCCCTTTCGAACCGCCCCATTTTATGCAGGTATTTCTTGACGGCCATGTGTCCCGTCAAGAGACCTGTTGTGTTTCTGAGCTGTCCCCTGCTAAGATTTAGCAGCTCCACAGCTCTCTTTGAACTGGGTTCGTCAATTATTGACTTCCCATGTCTGAGCCCTGGACAGTCTGCCCAGTACACCTTATGTGGGTTTCTAACCCAGGACTTAATGGCTCCCTGGCAGTGCTCTTTGTCACGCCCAGAGCCGGTTTTGGTCCCATAACTGGTTCTGCTGACCCTCTCTTCGGGAGACTGTCAGATTTTTCATTGCCTTTGATCTCATTCTGCCCAGCCGGTCTTACTACGACCCTTACTGAACGTTGAATGATAAGGAAGTGAGAGAATTCTGGGATTCAAGCTAGTTCCTTATCTCTGTTGCTGCTTAATGACACTTGTCCCGTGGCGACACCTGGGCATCCTGGCGGCTGCTGCAGGCGTTAAGGGAGGTTGCAGGGTTGGTCTCGGGGATGTTAGGTGTGAATGTTCACAGAGTCTGTCTACTGTAGTGTTATTATTATTTCTAAAGTTTGTCTTCTCACTAGTTGTACTTTCATTCAGTTAATAATATAGAGTTAGTTCAATATTTCAAATTTATGTTAGGATTCGATGGTCAACCCGCACCTCATTTTATAAAATTAGATAACAGAAGGGGAGCAACCAGTGATATAAAACTGAATAAAACACTTAACACAAATTGCGTATAATAATTTCTTTATTAGCAAATATAAATATATTCTGCTAAGTTGTAAAATGACAAGAACACTTAGTACAAAAATCTTTACTTAAGATCGCCTACTCAAAGATAACACAACAACACAACATCCATCCTTATTCGAGACAACTAATATAAATTATAAACTGTTAAGCACATGGTTATAGCATTATTAAAGGTGCTACCTACTAACTGGGAAAATGTGTGAACTATAAATGTAGAAAACTCACTCGCACATAATTCACTGAAAAAAGGGAACCGTATAAACCTAAAAATTGTTAATTTAGTTATCAGTCCTTAAGTTACATGTTTACCTCAGTCTATCTAATTTTTAGTGTTATTATTAAATTCTTATAATAATAATAATAATAAGAATAATAATAGTGTTGTGATGTGAAATCTCTACTGCTAATAATGTTATTACAACTCAACAAATTCACTCTGTTTTTTCTTATTTCTTCTAAAGTCAAACTTATGTTTAAATAGTGCATAAAAACAATGCTTCACTTGTTATGAATAAAATAAGCAATCAGCACAAGCATGGATCCCATTGACTAAAATAACATTTATCCGCATCTACTGTGGTAAGGAGGCTATTGCCATATTGTTTTCAAGCAGGTGACTTGATTTTTCTGGAAAGGTAGTAGTTGCTAGAGATGACGGGTAGGTAATTGAGCTACTTACCTCCCTAGGTTAAAAAGTGATTTCAACTTATGAATGCAAATGAAAAGATATGTTGAAGTTAAAATATTGTTGGGTATGAATTAAAATTTACAGTAATAGTACAAGCGTTTGTGAAGCCAGAGAATGATTTACATCTGTATTTAGTATTGTAAGGGTTTACCACATAATGGCAACAACAATTAAGGATTAGTACAATTAGTAATACTGTTCACAAAATTTTGATAACTTCTCTCATGCTTTGACTTTTTCGACGAAAAGTAATTTAAAAAATTTGTTGGGTAATACGAAGGACAAAGTCACTGAAATGTCAGGTATTTATGAGATTAGTTGCAACGATTGCGATCTTAAATACGTGGGTCAAACTAGGAGAAACATAGCCACCAGATTTCGTGAACATCTCGCACATTTACGATATGGTACGGTGGACAAATCGTGTGTGGCACAACATATATGGGATAATAATCACCACATTGACAAAGAAAATTTGAAACATGTCAAAAATGTTAGACACCAAACTATGCTTGATTCATTAGAAAGTATTTTTATATTAAGGTCTATTAAGAACAAAACTTCATTGAATCGTGCGGCACCTTTAATTTCAAGCCCTTTATTTTCACTTTGCATTTGACCGCTTAAACACTCCTAATTTGTCTGGTAGAATAATAAATTACTGTCAATAACTCAGCCGGTTTATACATATACTAATCACTACGTTTATCTCGACTTAAAGACCCGTTCGTTTTGTTTGTATCTATGAAGTCAATATAAATACTGTTTACGAAGAATTAAAATTAATATAAATATAGTTTTTATGTAGTATTTTAGTTGAATTATTTATCCTTTGTTAGAGTTAACATGGTGAGCCAAACACCCGGTTTTAGTTTTCTATTTAAAAAAGATGAGCGGAGTTGATGTTGTTTATCTCGCCAGATGTTTGTCGGCTTGATCCAATATCCACATAGTAAATTTCTAGATCGAAAGGGAACGTGCAGATTCCTTAAATAACACGGTTCCTTTAAACCTATTATCCTTATATTAGATAAGGGCTCATAAATTTGTCGACCAGAAGATTAAAGCACGTCTTCGACCTCGTAGTTTCACCACAATAAACAAACGATCGTTCTTGGACGACAATTTTACTTCGGACTAGTTCATTTACCTTGACGCGATATAAATACACGGTAGCTATTTGTTTAGTTTAGAATTTTTCTTCCTCTGAGGGGTTGACATTGTCAGCGAAACGATCGTAAGGTCTCTGAAATAAGTGTTGTGGTGATTTGGGTTTCTCCAAGTGTACTTATATTGTAGATGAGCTAAGTTGTAACAACACATGTATATTATCAATAAAGAGGGTAATGATGACAGTGATACCTAGCAATGATTTTAAAAAAATCAGTCATTCTTAACATTAACAACTAAATATACAGGCACTCCGAAAATTATGCGCCAAGACTTCAGTGGGTGATTCCTCACAAGAAATTAGCGCCACAAAGCCTTTTTTTTTCTTCGAAAACTCAATATTAACGGAGATACAGGTGTCAAAAACATATTTTTTAAAAAGTTTCTTTACTTAATTTTTGTACCAGTGATTTGATTTTTTTCAAATCATCCACGTGTATAACTAGTGACCTTCTAGATTAATGTTCCAAATATGATGCAAATACTCCAGTGCCAAAGGGCATAACCTGACCTTAACCTTCGATCTATGGCCTATAACTTTTTTGTTTTCATTAGTAATGAATTTAGAGCCATGTTAAAGAGCATCAAAAATTATTCAAAAAAGTATCTCTTGTTGCGATACTATAAAATGAACAGATTCTGAGAAAAACGACTTCAAACATTTTCATGCTTTAACGCTGCTAAACTGATATGTACGATTTACAAAGAATGCTTTGAAAACAAAAGCTTGAAGTTGCCTTAGCAACTGTTGACAGATAACGTTCATGTGAATTATTCCGTTGTGATCATTTTTGTGTAATAAGTCTTGTGATTAAAATTGATAAAATGAATAATAATAATTATAATCAATATTCAAATGCTGAGCTGCATTATTATTATGACTTAGCTGCGGGTAATGCATCAAAAGCAAGACGTTTGTACCAAGATAAGTTTCCAAACAGAAGGATTGCACAATCGCAGTTGTTCAGTACTATCCCTCAGCTATTAGGTGAGTTTGGCTCTTTTAAGACCAGGCGGTTTGATGTCGGTCGTCAACTAAGGGCCCAAACTCCTGGGGCTGAAGTTCGTGTTTTGGCTGCAGTTGATAATAATTGATAATAATAAAATTGAATACTCAATGAAAAACTCAGTACTGTCTGGATCAAGCCTTTCATTGAGTATTCAATTATGTATTGAATACTCAATGAAAAACTCAGTACTGTCTGGATCAAGCCTTTCATTGAGTATTCAATTATGTATTGAATACTCAATGAAAAACTCAGTACTGTCTGGATCAAGCCTTTCATTGAGTATTCAATTATGTATTGAATACTCAATGAAAAACTCAGTACTGTCTGGATCAAGCCTTTCACTGAGTATTCAATGATGTCTATCCCAGACCATATGACGTTTAGGAATCATATAAATGTCAGGTTTATTGCATTGCAGGAAAATATTTCCAAAAGCCCAGGAAATCTTGTACGAATAACCCCACATCCTATCTATCAAAAGGTCCAAGCCCTACTCCCTGCAGATCCGCTTCCACGACAGAATTTTTGCAGGACAATTATGACTCCATGATGGCAACAGAAATTTCATCAATTCCATTATTTTCATGGATGAAGCTGGATTCGGGCACAATTGTGTAATAAATCAAAACATCATTGGTGTGACGAGAATCCTCATTTAGTGGTGGAACGTGGGTTCCAGAATATATTTTCTGTAAATGTATCGACGGGCATCGTGGGAAATCATTTAGTTGGCCCACATTTCTTCCCACAAAGGCTTGATGGTGAGGCTTATCTACACTTTTTACAAAGTGATCTGGCAGTTTTGTTGGAAAACGTTCCTATTGGAGTATGACTTGCAATGTGGCTACTGCATGACGGTGCACCGCCTCATTACAGTTTAGCGGTGAGGGAGTACCTCATTGAAATTGTCTCTGAGAGGTAGATAGGATGCGGTGGATTCGTAGAATGGGCTGCCAAATCGCCTGACTTGAACCCAATAGACCTTTTTTTTGGGGCTATGTTAAGTCACTGGTATACAGAATGCCTGTTAATAATGTGGAAGAGCTAAGCAGGGCATGTTCTTCATGGTTCGTTGCAACTTTCTGAGAATAATGAATTTATGTGTCGAAATGGAAGGACAACTAATTGTAAGAGTATGGACGAAATGTACATTTAACACGTTATGTACTTTAGCAAAAATGCTACTTAATAATGTAGTTGGTGAATACATTTTGTACTGAGTTGAGACTGTTGGAGAAACACAATTGGCACGCCCCTGTCTCTTTTACCTGCCTTTTTTTGCACTGATCTTTTAATCTCCTACCTGGAGTTACTTCTCTCTAGATTTCACAATCCTTTTCAATTTGCTGGTCATTTTTATTCTCTAGTCATCTCTGTATGAATGTCTGCATTCAGTTTACACCTGAATAATGCCATACAAAGATTACATATTTACCGTTAGGTCCTTTCCTGTAAGTTTAATAGTTTTATCTGTATTTGACGTGTTCTTAAAAATCTTCTAAAAATGTACTCATTTGATTTCTTTACTATGAAATAACACTTTAACCAGTTGGCCATCCCGTATTACTCACATTATGTCCACTACGTCCACCAGCGTCACCTGGAAGCTCTATACAAGCAGGCCCTTTGCAAAGCACAATTCAGTTCTACCACAGATATCATCTACTTAGCTTCTTGGGATCTCTGAGATCCCAAACTTCTACTCAAACACAGCTCGTGTGCTTAAGTGAGTTCAGGTTTCAATCTCCCAACTCAAATACCGTTCATGTATTTCATACGTGCTAAGTACAGTGATACCATAAAAATTCAGTGTTTTCTTCTAAATTATGAAGTATACACAATAAACTTTCATCATATGCGCATTTAAGTAAATGCAATACACAGGCAGCTAATAAGATTGTGAAATCTCCTGAGTAACCCACCAATCAAGTGTGAAACTGCAAGTTGTAAATAATAGTTAAGTTGGAAAGTGTACATGAAATATCATGGAATCCAGTGCACCTAGAGTTTAAAAATACAGTCCACACCTTCAACATATTCTTCAAACGGCAATTAACAAAGCTGACTAAATAGCGAGGGTGGAATAAATCCACCTGCAAAACATTGGGGAAAGAAAACAAGCTCTTTCTCCCCCAGAGACTGTGAAACTCAGTTTAAAGCATGAAAAGGTTTGAAGTCGCTTTTCTCAGAATTGGTTCATTTTATCGTATCGTCACAAGAGATACTTTTTTTGCATAATTTTTGATGCTCTTTAACATGGTGCAGTTTAAATTCATAAGTTGGTGAAAACAAAAAAGTTGTGGACCATAGATCGGAGGTTAAAGTCAGGTTAGGCCCTTTGGCTCTGGAGTATTTTCATCATATTTGAAATATAAATCTATATGGGCACTACAAATACACGTGGAAGATTTGAAAAAAATCAAAAAACTATTACAAAATTTATGAGAAAAACTTTAAAAAATATATATATTTTTTTGACACCTGTATCTCCGTTAATATTGAGTTTTAGAAAAATTGTTATATGACTTTGTGGCTCTAATTTCTTGTGAAGAGTCACCTCCTCAAGTCTTGACGCATAATTTCCGGACACCCCGTATACACACAAAAATATCACTCACAATGATTGGAGAAAGCTTTATTACTGGAAGCTATAAGTGGAAATAGTGAAAAGTTATTGGAAAAATAAGAAAATCTGTTTTCCCATATCCAAACTTTCTGATTTTGTGTTATAAAATCTAGAGGCAAAAGTAGCTACATTTATATTTACAAAAACTTTTAAAAGCAATTTTTTTATGCGTTATTTCACTTTTACAATCAATAACAGTTTTATTGTCTTATCAATTACTGTAAAATTGAAATAAGTATGAAAAATAAGGCTATTTAATCAATGTTTTGAAACAAATTAAATAAGAATATACAACATTTCCTGGCCTGCCATAGAGACAGGGTATCGGAGCCTGTCAAATTTTGGTAAGACATTGGTATAAGTCTTATTAGCCTTCGAAACGAAAGATTCCCCCTGTTGAGGATCTTGTATTAAGTGATCGACGCTTGAAAGCCAAAAAATTATTTATTGATTTAATACACCATCCAACAGCACGAAGCCAACTTAAGGATGGGGACATACAAAATATATAAAACAATACATTATATTACATCACTAATAAGTACACAAACATTTATTAATGAGAGAGACAGTATTTTCTCTTCAACATTATTTTTAATTGCGCCCAATAATCAACCTTTTTCAATAATTTCCAAAACATTTCTCCAATCTATAGACTTTTGCTTCCATATAATTGCATTTCAATGTCATCCAATGTAGCCATTTATAAATTTCCAAATTAAGAATATCTGGTGATGTATCTGGATTTAAAATAGATTTCTCAATCATTGACTAAACAATTCCGGAAAACTCTTGTCAACTCAACTTGATCTTATTTCTCATGGGATTCATAATGCATGCATAGTAAAAATACAGCCTTATTTTTCGTTTCAAGTGGTTAGTCCGCTTCTCAGTGTAACAAGTGTCTTCTCTTTTCTTGTCAGAAACAAGTATATCCGATGTTTTTAGGTCACAGAAATTGTTTCAGCAAAACTAATCTATGCTTGTGTGCATCAGCGAACTTAACGATGCACCAGCAAATTTTTCATATGTGCCATGGGTTCGCCATCCCTGGTCTAGACCCTTGATTTTGGATTAAAGGGTTAAAATGTGTTGTGGTGACTTGGGTTCTTAAAAGCATTGTGGAAGATACACAAATACACAAAAATGAAAAATATGCATTAGTTGATGCCTCAGAATGAATACTTATATCCATAAAATTATTAAAAACAGCCTGTAATCACTACAAAAATTGATATCTTCTGAATCAGGTATCATTAAATTCTTTTTTAAAATCAAGATTTTTGTATTTTTTGTTTGAATCTAATATGTGTGTAAAGGAAAAATAGTAATCCAAGTAGCATATATAAAGGTTCAGTGGTCTCTTCCCCTGTTGGTAACACTAGGCAGAGATCATAAAATTTTCGAAAATGTTATTTTGTTGGATTGTATGCAGAGCTGGGCGGCATGTGCTGGGATGATATGGATAAGCTTCAGGATGTTGATTCTATGCTTGACTTTTTCTATTACAGAATGTACGACTTGTTTGATCTGTATGTTCCCATGACTACAGGAGCATGTAATAGGTATCCCCCGTGGTATTCTAAAGAAATTAAGGTTAGCATCAAATATAAATATTCATTGTGGTGTAAGTTTAAGAAGTCCGGAAATGTGGAGTTTCTACATAGATTTAGGGAGCAGAGACAGAAACTTAAGAGAGACATTTATCTTACTCGAGTAAACTACTTCCAGAGGGTTGAAAGAGAGGTTAGGTCTAATCCTAAAAAATTCTGGAACTGCTCTTCTCGGCGCCGTCAAAACTTTTCTATTGGGAATTCATCTAACCAACAACAGGCAGTTGAGAGTTTTGCTTCTTATTTCGCAAGATGTTCTGGTTCTACCTCTACCTCATCACCTACAACCGCCAGCCTGACTCAGGGTGACATCACAGTGTTTTTTGTTGATGACTTTACAGATGATGAAATTATTACAGCTGCTAAGAGAATTAAGGCTAACATGTCCCGTGGACCTGATCTAGTTCCTGGCTTCTTGGTACGTGACTGCTTATATGCTTTCTTGACTCCACAAATTTTTAAATTGATTCTTAGATCTGGAACATTCCCCGCGATTTGGAAGCTGTCACAAGTTTTCCCTGTCTTCAAGGCGGGGGATAGTGGTGATCCATCAAACTATCGACCAATAACCATACTATGTGTCTTCTGTAAGATTTTCGAGGCTTGCCTTTTCCAGCGAACACTGTTTCACATCAAAAGCAGACTTTCTATTTCTCAGCATGGTTTCATTCCAGGGAGATCGACTGTGACGAATTTAGTTGCTATTACTCAGTTCATTGTGTCCGCTCTCGACTGCTCTTCACAGGTTGATGTTGTGTATACTGATCTATCTAAGGGCTTCGATTGTCTAAATCATTCTGTTCTAATTGACAGGATGAGGGCTATCAGATTGTCTGAGAGCTTGCTTGGCTTATTCAGATCGTACCTGGATGGAAGGAGGCAATTTGTTGAGGTCGGGGTGCTTCAAATCTAACACCTATCACATAACTTCGGAAGTGCCGCAGGGTTCCATACTCGGTCCACTACTGTGTAATATATTTATCGACCCAGTTAAACATGTTTTTAATGTATGCAGATGATATTAAGATTTTTGCGAATATTTACAGTGTTGATGACTATTTGCAGCTCCAGAACTGTCCTCAGATCCTTGATGAATGGTGCTGTCGGAGTGGTCTTTCTATGAATGTTTCTAAGTGTTGTGTGATGTCCTTTACTCGAAATAAGCACTCAATTACTTTCAGATACAATATGAGGGGGCTTTCGCTTCATTGTTTGTTCATATTGGTTGTTATTGTTTTGTGTATCGGTCCATCCTTAATTTGGCTTTTAAGCTGTTGGATGGTGTATGAATAAATAAATAAATATCTGAATGAATTACGGTGTAGGTTTTTATTTAAATATAAAATCCCATTCGACAAATAATATAAATATAAATAATGGTGCTTCCGTCCCATAACTTCTGAGAGAGGGGGGGGGGGTTGGGTGGTGGTTAAGAAAAAATAATCTGTGTTAACATTTACCATTTTATTATTGACTGGTCATTTAGAGTCACTGCATCTTAGGTATACTTTCTGGTAAATAAGAAATCTGTAACAGTGGCCAGGCCAATTAGTCAACGTTCACAGAAGCGCTGGTATCTGTATATAATAACAATAATTTATTCACTCAGTAGAAAATACAATGCCACCAGAGCGTAGAGCAAGTCACAAATTGATGCCACAACCAGCACTGTGTAGAAAAATACAAAGCAAAGAAAGCTATAGACTTTGAAATTGACTTCGGATATGAGTTCTCAAGGTTCTACTTCGTACCCATTTGTAAACATTTTTCAAGTATTAAAGCAATTAATAATCTTTTTTTTTACAAAAAAAAGTCATAAAATAACCATACAAGGATAAATATACAAATTTATACACAAAAATGTAGCCTTTTGCCCCTTACCTTTTTGTTTCATTTATCAAACTATATACTACTGTAATTTTTTCTATACACAAATTGGTTCCAATATACATTAATTTTACCTTATAAACTATCAATCAGACAACACACATACGATATTTGTAAAAAGAACTCTCTTATATGATACATTTAGCTTTGTCCACAAAGCCTTTAAAATATTTTAGAACAAACTTTCTTTATCGAAAAAAAAATATGCATAAAAAATGCAACAGAAAAGAAAAACAAATAACAACACTTATAACACTAATAAGGTTTCCGATCAGCAAACATACATGAATACACTGGATAGAAACAGTGAAATAAATTATGGTTTAATTGTGGTCGTAATAAAACTTCTGCAAATAATAAGTAAATGAAAAGAACAACAAATAAGGCTCTTCATTTTTTGCAACCAGGAAGTACGTATCAGATTAAAAACATGCCCATTCAAGGGCCAAGTGTTTTGTTACTTTTAAAGAAATCAGATTGATAATTTGAGACTTTCACAGCTGGTATTGCTTGGATTCTTAAAGAGCTGTTAGGCTATGGCCAAACTCACCGAGAAACAAATCTACAAAGTACAGATTTTTTTTCAATTTCAACAACTATTTCACACTACCAGGGCTTACAGCCTAAATACTATCGTACCGTGGGTGTCGACAACGACGAAAGAGGCAACTTGTTAATTCTGGACTTGAAGGTTTGGAGGTTCGGGGGAGAAGGAAAAACATGTGCCGACCAGGAATTCCACAACTTGGAAGTCCTTGGGACAAAAGAGCCGGCATAACAAGATGTTCTATGTCTGGTGACCTGGGCAGTTAGAGGGTGCATTCGCTCTGTTCCCCTGGTAGATCTGTTGGTGGCAGCAGGTGGAGGAACTATGGAAGAAAGCTCCTCTGAGCAGTGCCCGTGCAGATATCTCTAAAAGAGAGAGAGGTGGGAAAAGGGATGGCAGCCTCTGGGTGAGGGTAGGGTCACCAATGAGACGTATAGCTCTCTTCTAAACAGAGTCCAGGATAGCGAGTGTAGAAGTGGCAGCAGCCTCCAGATGTGAGAGCAGTATTCGAGGTTTGGTCTTATTTGTGAAATATATAAGGTATAGAGATTAGCTGGTGAAAAGTATTTACTAGCCCGGAAGAGGAAACCTAATTTCTTAGCAGCCGCTTCTGCAATTGATGTGACATGTTGGTGCTAATTGAGATTTCGATCCACAGAAATGCCAACAAGTGAAAACGACTCATTACTTTGAATAACTTGATTGTTTATTGTGATGGGTCTAGGGCTGGTGTATCGCTTATGAGAATGAAAGTAAGACTGTGTTTTTTGGTGGGGTTGAATTGTACAAGATTTCTACTTCCCCAGTCTAATATTTTTTGGAGATCCACGGAGATAGAACCCTTCATGAGTCTGCGATCCTCATCTAATTGGGCTAAAGAGAAAGGCTTAGAGTATTGTAAATTTGAGTGGAGGGTGCTGTCGTCCGCGTAATTGTGAACTGGGTTGGATGTGCTAGAGAGGAGGTAATTGATGTGGATAAGAAACAAAGTAGGGGCTAAAGCTGAACCTTGAGGAACTCCTGCATTAATTGGATACAGTTTAGAGGAATGGCCATCCACGACAACAGAAATGCTCCGGTTGGAGAGGAAATTTGCTGTCCACATACAGAGTTTTGGTGGTAGGTTTATTAAGCAGCGCTGTGTGCCAGATCTGGTGGAAAGCTTTGGATATGTCTAGAGCGACAATATGGGATTCACCGTGTAGTTCCATAGACTTGTTCCAAGAATGGGTGACAAAGGAAAGGAGGTCAGCAGTTGATCTGCGCTGATGGAATCCATACTGCCTGTCATGGATTAGACTGTGTTTTCAAGAAATTTGAGTCATTCGGTGTTATACTTTTCTATCACTTTAGAGACGACTGAAGGGAGAGAAATAGGCATGTAGTTGCTAGGAAGCGCTTTGGATCCTTTCTTGGGGGCGGGTTGTACTCGAGCAGTTTTCCAGTTACTAGGGAATATGCCTCTAGCGAATATGGTAATGGGAATCGAAAACCTGAAAGTTTCTGAAAACAACCGTTCTAGCTGGATTAAAGGAAAACCAACGAGACTTCCTCGCCATGGAAAGAGTTTTGAAATAAGATCGTTAGAACTGACCCATAGTGATGTGTGTAGATCAGTGAATCCCGTGTCATGGAACAGTGGAAAACACTTTGTAACATTCATATGTGATTTTACTCACTTTACAGTTCTGTACCTTTTAAAAAACAAAAAAGTCTGGACGCCGCAAGTGCGTTATGGAAATCAATTTTCATAAAAAAAAATTTAATAGCAAATATATATTTTTAAATGCAAGCAGGCATCAAATTTGGCTACTGGTATAACATATATAGTAGAATCAATGTATCATATTTTATTAAAATCACTTTATTGTTTGAAAATGTACACAAATTTTCCGAAAATTAAACCTAACCCTATGTTTCAGAGAAAACTGCTTTTCTAGACAATGAACCTAAGATTAATACCAAATTGAATTATTGAAATTTATAGGATTTAAAGAAAATTCGCTACCAAATCGCACTAACTGCTTCTCGAATTATTTTTCTTACAAACATGCATTATATTTCGATAAAAAATTGCAAAAATGGATGTTTCAAAAAAAAATTGTCTCACCAACGACTTATGGACAACCTGTGATAATCAAAATTATTTTATAAGATGCAGCTCAAGACACCCCAAAAATTAACACATACAATTTTTTATCGTATCTTGTATAATAACAAATATATTGAGCTTTACCGTAGAAATGTGTCACCCTGTATATACGTAAGCAGATAAAAACTTAACTAACCTCGGATATGGATTATAGGGGACCTAGTTTGCACTCATTTGAAGAAATCTTTTCTAAATTCAAAAGTCGCGGCCTGCTCATTAACGAATTTTTTCCACGAAAATTAGCTAAAAATTATAGACCATTAAAACCAGAAACTTTTTTTTTGAACATATTTTAGTGAAATGAAGAACATTGATGGTTGAAGCTGAAACTTAATTGCTTGTAAAACACCCTTCTTGCGACATTTTCTCTACATCACCTGTATTCATTTCAGGTTCTTTGCCTAAATGTCGCCAATTTGACGTTTCAAATTGCGACTTTGACATATTGAGGAAAACCCCAATTTTTTTCCCGTCAAATGACTAACTTTTTTGTCTTTTAACTTACAGACCTTAATTTTGGTACATAGTTTACCGCTAAATTTTTCAAGCCCGTTCCCCTGGCAGTGGTTTCGCTAGATAGTGGGTAGGGACAGTGGGAATCTCGTTAATTTTCCTGGCTAAACAGCTTATCCAAGCCACTTGCAAAAGGAAGGTACTCACCAAATTTTGTCAAGATGGGCCCTTTATTTTTTGAGTTATGGTGATTATATATATATATATATATATATATATGTATATATATATATATATATATATATATATATATATATATATATATATATATATATATATATATATAAAAACAAACACATACAAATTGAAACTGACCCCAGATATGGGTTCTAGGGAGCCTAGTTCGCGTCATCGCACGTCACACTTTGAAAGAAGAATTTAAAGAATACGCTGTGATAATAGCGGGAAGTACATAGCATCTCAGTTTCAAGAATTTTACAGAGAAAAGGTATTGAAATTGAGTATACAATCCCTTACACATCAGAAAATGGAGTAGCAAAGAGAATGAACGAAACAATCAAAGAAACACCATGAACGCTAATCTCGGGCTTAAGATTGGAATAATTTTACATAATTTCAATCATTCATTCCACTAATTGCTTAAGCGGCTTATAAATTCAATTTATTCGCCTTGTTTTATCAAATAAAAAATAAATAAATAAAAACACTAGTAAATACGCTATTATAATTTACAATATTATAATTTTACAAAACACTCAACCATAGAATCATTTTAACTGCCACCAAGAATTCATCTACACTAAAATTAATAAAGTGACTGTTTGGAAATAAGAATATTAATAATATTATTTAAGTGATTCGATTGAGAACAACGTTGACTAGTTCAATATGAGGTGTATGTTTCCTCCGAGATTGAATTTTATAATTTCAATGTAAATCTCTAAGCCTATCTTAAAATTTAACATAAACAAATACAGCTTAAACACAACGAGAAAGAACTTCATCGGGAGCTCATTGACAACTATAAAAACATCAATATAAGTAAACGAAATCAATCTCTATACATAAAAGAATTAAACTAAAAGTCATCAATCTAAAGAACAAATAATAATTCTCATAAACTTTGAACACGAATTCAGCAATCTTCACATATGCTCAAAACTAAGACCTTGAAATCCCATGGCCTGCTGAGCGCTCATCATGGCAGCATCTAAATACTTTGGTCTCTGCAGGACGGGTCCCAGATCTAAATGTTTATTATCGAAAAACGCACTGTTAATTAAAGATACAGGACTCGGTTGATTAGCTTCGTCATTCTCATTTCTCGGAATCTGTTCTTCTTGATGGTGCACAGGAGCACTAGATGGTGGTGGGCTGGTGGAGGGATGGTGATTATTTGATTCTGCCTGTCTTTGATGATGCTGTTCCTGCTTACGATTCTTGATGCTAAGCCTAAAATTTGGATAACCACGCTTTTTATACTCTAACCACAAAGTTCGATTATTCACACCGTACATTCTTGCAGCCTTGCAAAAGCCAATGCCTCCAAACCGCACTGCCTCGAGGGCGCGTATGAAATTCTCGTCGTTCTGTGGATTGACGCTCCTCTTACGTTTCTGCATCATTTGCGGTGGTGAATTTTCGATCTGGTTTTGGAAGCATGCTTCGTTCGGGGAAGGGGGATTGTTCACAGTGTTGTTGGTGTTATTTTGAACACACTGGTTGTTAATGTTTTGATTATCGACTGGGGAATATTGGGTGTATGCGGAGCCATCCATTATGTTCCATTGGATCCCTGAAAGGAGCAAGGAGTGCGGTTAGAAGTGACACATCGAGAAGGCTAAGCTCAACGGCACATGTGAACATGAACAATCTGGTGATTTGCTTTTTGTATTGAATTGATGGTGTAGTGAAATATTTAATGGAATAAAGTGATGAAACCGAAATAAACACAAAGCTATCATTGAGCTAAGCCTCTGTCGAAGGTCAGCGGGACTCTATAGGGACAGGTACCGATTGTTGTTCATGTTGCTGTTGATTCTTAGCCTCAAAACAACACTAACATTATAAGGTTTAATGTTAAATGGCGACACTAATCAAAACACCACACAATCACACAACACTAATATGGTACATACAGGATCGTCATCTCGGTGCGGAACCAGGTAGTATGTTGTGACGACAGCTCCAAATAAAACATGTTATAAAATAGAGACTGTGCACCACCAACTAACAATTTTGTAAATTACCAACCCTGGCACATTTCTTCCCTAATATAGGGACAATATATGTATTTTCACCATAATTAGAACAGCAGACTGATTTCGCCCTAATTAGAGCTCGTCAGTACGGTATACAAATTACAGCGAGAACACATATAAAATAATACAGCTAGAACATAGTGAGATGTACGACGGGGTCGCCATCTCGGTGCGGAACTAGGTAGTATGTTGTCACGACAGCTCCAAATAACACAAAATGTTATAAAATAGAGATGGTGTACAACCTCATAAGTGTGTTCTCGGTGTAATTTGTACACTGTACTGACGAGCTCTAATTAGAGCGAACCGGTCTGCGGTTTTAATTATGGTGAGAATACATCTAGCCTTACACTAATATGGTGTTTAGGATTTTCTATAACATGATTTATAATAATAATAATATTTTTATAGCATGTGCACATCTTCACAGCTTACGTGTATGTGCGCAAATGAATATTGTGTCTAATTTACTATCACAGAAACAATTCTATTTACCAATTATTTATTTATTTAAATTTGCACCTACAGAATTAAACAATTCCAAATGGTACTTAAAAATAAAACCAAAGAAAAAAAAACTCAAAGTAACAAAATCACAGTCTTAAGACAGTTTTCATCCTAGACATAGCAATATAAAAAATATCACAATTAGAAAAATTAGCATTATAATTATGCAACAATCTGTCCATGAAACTGTTACATCCTGTGTGTTCGCTCAAAAAAAAATTGCTGTTGACGAGTTGAGTGTGGTTGAACATAGAAAAGGACCAACTCGAGCAGATCATTACAGTCAATGAGACAAATAATTAATTTATATATAAACATCAATGAAAGATACTCATGTCACGCTTTGAGACTGACCATACCACAAAGAAGCAATCTGACATCATACCCAATATCTTGGCAAGGAAAATGATGCTAATAAAGAAGGTACTTAACAAATTTGTTTTGTACTCTTTCAATACGATTAATGTGGCAAGCATAGGATGGAGACCATACAACACAACAATACTAAATATTACTTCGAACCAAGGATGTACTTCCTCATTTCCATGGGCGTCTGTCTGCTTCTCTCATCCTGTCCCCTCTGATATCTCACAAAACGTCACCGAAATTATCCAAGCTGGCATGGAATTATTTATTCCACGTACACAGAAAACCTATGCAGTCACTCAAAAGCCCTGGTTCTCTAAATCCTGTGACAAGGCCAGACTTGAAAAGGTCAAAGCTCACAAAAAGCTTCTACACAATCCCAGTCAAGAAAACTGTCAAGCATTTAACGACGCAAGAAACTGCTATGTCCGCATTATTTCTAAGGCAAAAAACTCGGTTTAATAACCACATCAAAAACAAAGTCCTCTTAAGCTCCAGCGGCAGCAAACCCTTCTGGACTCTTGCTAAATCTATTGTGAATAATTTCTGCAAGAGCACGTTCCCACCTCTTGTCTCAGGGGATGAAATTGTTTCTACCGCCCTGGGCAAGGCTGAACTTTTTGCCTCGTTGTTCGCCGGCAATTCTACTCTCAACCCACCTTCAAATGTTCAACCACCAACAGTCCCCAATGTCGCGCATAAAATGACGGATATCATTTTCAAAACTAGAAAGGTACGAAAGATGCTCTCTTCTCTTAATACCAGTAATGCCTCTGGCCTTGACGAGATCCCAGCAATTGTTCTCAAAAAATGCGAACCAGAACTTGCTCCTGTCCTGAATCATCTGTTTCAGACATCTTACAATAGAGGCACATTCCCTAGTAACTGGAAAACTGCTAGAGTACAACCCGTCCCCAAGAATGGATCGAAAGCGCTTCCTAGCAACTACAGGCCTATTTCTCTCCTTTCAGTCATCTCTAAAGTGATGGAAAAGTATATAAACACCGAATTACTAAAATTCCTTGAAAAACACAGTCTAATCCACGACAGGCAGTATGGATTTCGTCAGCGCAGATCAACTGCCGACCTCCTTTCCTTTGTCACCCATTCCTGGAACAAGTCTATGGAACTACACGGTGAATCCCAGATTGTCGCTCTAGACATATCCAAAGCATTCGACCAGGTCTGGCACGCAACGCCGCTTAATAAACTACCGGCCTATGGCCTACCATCAAAACTATGTACGTACAGCAAATTTCCTCTTCAACCGGAGCATTTCTGTTATCGTGGATGGCCATTCCTCTAAACTGTATCCAATTAATGCAGGAGCTCCTCAAGGTTCAGCTTTAGCCCATACTTTGTTTCTTCTCCACATCAATGACCTCCTCTCTAGCACATCCCACCCAGTTCACAGTTACGGGGACGACAGCACCCGCCACTCCAATATACAATATTCTTTAGCCCAACTAGATGAGGATCGCAGACTCATGGAGGGTTCTATCTCCGTGGATCTCCAAAAAATATTAGACTGGGGAAGTAGAAATCTTGTACAATTCAACCCCACCAAATCACAGTCTTGCTTTCTTTCTCATAAGAGATACACTAGCCCTAGACCCATCACAATAAACAACCAGATTATTCAAAGTAGTGAGTCCTTTTCACTTGTTGGCATCTCTGTGGATCGAAATCTCAATTGGCACCAACATGTCACATCAATTGCAGAAGCGGCTGCTAAGAAATTAGGTTTCCTCTTCCGGGCTCGCAAATACTTTTCACCAGCTAACCTCTATACCACTTCACAAATAAGGCCAAACCTCGAATACTGCCTCCACATCTGGAGTGCCGCTGCCGCTTCTACACTTGCTATCCTGGACTACATTCAGAAGAGAGCTATACGTCTCACTGGTGACCCTACCCTCACCCAAAGGCTGCCATCCTTTGCCCACCGACGTGCTGTTGGTTACCTCTCTCTCTTTTATAGATATCTGCACGGGCACTGCTCAGATGAGCTTTCTTCCATAGTTCCTCCACCTGCTGCCCCCAACAGATCTATGCCCGCTCTTTTGTCCCGAGGACTTCCAAGTTGTGGAACTCCTTGCCGGCACATGTTTTTCCTTCTCCCCCGAACCTCCAAACCTTTAACTCCAGAATTAACAAGTTGCCTCTTTCCTCCTTGTCGACACCCACGGTATGATAGTATTTGGGCTGTAAGCCCTCGTGGTGTGTTGTTGAAATAAAAAAAATAATAAAAAAAATGTATACAAACTAGCGATTGCCCTTGTGTCAGTCATATGTTTAGTGTGTCTTCTAACAAATCCCAAAAGTCTGCAACATTTCACAGCCACTGCATCAATATGCAGATTGAATGACAAATAATTTTTGAAAATTACACCAAGATCTGCAATTGAAGTGACAACGTCCAACACAGTGTTATAAATGGTATAGCTATGAACAATCCGATTCTGACCCCTAACAGCTCACAACCTTATATTTACCCACATTAAGCAACAAGTTTGAACTGCACCAGCGAGTCATGTTGCAAAGTGTTGACACCATGGACAACGTCCGAAAAAAACTTCAAGTCATCTGCATACAATAAACATTTCGATGACTCAAAACAACTCACATCATTAATAAAAAGATTAAAAAGAACGGGACCTATATGTGATCCCTGTGGTACCCCAGACGAGACGAGAACCTCATCTGATAGAGCACTACTAATGCTAACAAATTGGTTAAAACATTCGAAATTACTCCTTTTCCCGTTACCGTAAAAAAGTCTGGACGTAGCAAGTGTGTTATGAAAGTGACTTTTTATAAAAATGTTTTTAATAGCAAATATGTGTTATTTTTTAAAGAAAGCAGGCATCAAATTTGGCTATCAGTATAACCTATATAGTAAAAACAATATGCCATGTTTCATTCAAATAACTTTATTGTTTGAAAATGTACAAAAATTTCCAAAAGTAAACTTAAAATGTTCCTGAAAAAAAAACTGGATTTTTGGCAAACTAACCTTATAAGTTAATAGCAAGGGAGTTATGGAAGTGAATGTTCATAAAAATGTTTTTAATAGCAAATATGTCTTTTTTTAATGAAAGCAGGTATCAAATTTGGTTATCAGTATAACCTATATTATAGTGGAAATATTCATCAAAATAACTTTATGGTTTGAGAATGTACAAAAAGTTTTTGAAAATAAACTTTAAAAGTCCCTGAAAAAACTGGTTTCCTAGCGAAGGAACCGTAAGTTAATAGCAAATTGAGTTATTTAAGCTTAAAGCAATGACAATTCGCTACCATAACACACTTGTTCCGTCGTTATTTTTGACACCTTTTTTGCCACACGCACGTGCCGACTATGGACACCAAAATTCAGTTGGTCACCCTGGGCACGTCAAGCAATTATGGTCACCCTGGGGATTTACGTTTTCGAGCGGCGGTCTGATTTGCTAGAGAGGCCGCCTACCCCTTCTCGACCCTGAGAGACTTAGGAATCAAGAACGCTGCAAAACCCTCATTTCATCGCTGATCGTTCTATAGTGCAGTGCACTCATCAGTTCGAGTCCTTCGTTGTCCCCTGGGCATTGGGCGCAGACAGGCCCGTAGCAGCCATGTGACCTTCTGAAAAGTGTTGGAAACTGCGTGGACCATATGGCGAGGTAGCGCCTTGTTCCCATTTAAATGATACAAACTGCGTGTACCCGAGAATGAGACTGATGCTTATTCTCCATCTGTTCAACAAGTCAAGGTTTACAAACTAGTACTGTTGGTATTTTTTTTCAATAGAGGATATTTAACGTAAATCTGCCTGTATTCACATTAATTTACAAACTACTGCATGTAATTATTACTTTTTGATCATATATTCGTTACTTTGGACTCTACACTTTACCCAAAAGTTAGAGACGTTGAAAACAATACCTTTTATAATTATAAAAACCCATTAAATTTAAGTAAAATCATATAATAAACATGATAAATAAAATAAAATAAAATAAAATAAAATAACTTACCCCCTAATGACTGTTGTGAAGATGTACTGGCTGATGATCCTGGTACATCTATACTAGATGGAACTTCTATATTCTGAGGTACATTCAGATCTTGTTGCTGTGGCACCTGCTGTAAAATAAAGAACATATTTTTTTCTCCAGCAACATTTTTGGAGCAACCTAAACTAAGAGTGCTAAAAATATTTACCCAAACATGATAAGACATTTTGTGTTACAAGGTAAACACCTTTAATCAAGATAGTGCCTGATGCAGAGGCCAATTCGAAACATACAGTCTTATATAAAGAAAATGAACAAGATTCATTGTTTCAATGTTGTGCAAAGAAATGTGAGCTGCCTGGAGTGCCTTGCGAGTTCCGTTTGGCGAATTTTAACAGGATATGTGGTGATGAAACAATCTACTCATGAAAAGGTCTGCAATAAATGGCGATAGCGGATTGCCCATTGATGTGCCTTGGGTTTGTTCAAAAAATTCATTGCTGAATTGAAAGATATTTTGTTTAATACAAAGGTTTGTTAAAGTTAAATATTCTTTGCAAGACATTTTCATTTATGTTATTCATTTTTAACAAGTCTTCTAAATACGTTAACACTGGCTTCGTGGAAACCCTAGGAAACAATGAGGTTACATTGAGTGAAACTAAAACCTTTTCTTCAATCCATTTAACCTCTTTAATTTTATTAATAAATTTAAGTGAATTTGTTACTGAAAAACTTTTCTGTTTGACAGGCAATTCTTTAAACTCATTTGTCAACCACTTTGCTAAATTATATGACGGGGAATCTATAGCCGAAACAATAGGTCTAATTGATTAAAGTTTAAAGACTTGACTAGATAAAATACAATTATTACGACATTTATTATACATAATCCGTATATATTTCAGATCCATTGTCTGAAAATTTGAAATTTTGACGTTTCAAATCGCGATTTTGACGTTTTAAGAAAAATTCTAAAATTTTCGAAATATTTTTTCTGCTACTTCTTGACTTTTTTGTGTCAATAAAATTTAACCGTTGTATATAATATTCAATTGGTTTTGTTAATCACACAGAATATTTTGTTCTTGGGTATATCATGTATGAAAATATCATTTAGTGAAGTTAATATTATAAATTTTCTAGACAAACTCAGAAAACTAAAGTGGTTTGAAACAATTGATAAGAATGATGACATTCATAATGTTAACGTGAAGTGGAACCAGTTTGCAGAGAAATTCATACGGTTGTTTAATGAATGTTTCGCTTTAAATCCACAGAAGTCAGATAAAAGATTAAAGCTTCATTACACAATAAATGATGATGTTAGAACTTTCAAAAATTACTTTGATACTGTGCTTGTTCTAATTCAAGACAATACTGAATTAAAATCAACATAAAAAAAAACCAAGAGAAAAATATGACATGCTACTCCAGAGAGTAAGAGATGATAACTACTAATCTGTAATTAACAACTCAACCAACAAGTCGAGGGCAACATGGAATGCAGTACATGATATTATTGGAAAAATGTAAGAAAAACCAGCTACCAGATGGAGATCCATCTATGTTTCTACATCCTGTGACTGAAAATGAATTAGAATCAATGGTTAACAAATGTAAGTCTAAAAGTAGCGCAGTAGCCATTCCATTCCTCTAAACTGTATCCAATTAATGCAGGAGTTCCTCAAGGTTCAGCTTTAGCCCATACTTTGTTTCTTCTCCACATCAATGACCTCCTCTTTAGCACATCCAACCCAGTTCACAGTTACGCGGACGACAGCACCCTCCACTCAAATATACAATATTCTAAGCCTGTCTTTTTAGCCCAATTAGATGAGGATCGCAGACTCATGGAGGGTTCTGTCCACGTATATCTCCAAAAAATATTAGACTGGGGAAGTAGAAATCTTGTACAATTCAACCCCACCAAATCACAGTCTTGCTTTCTTTCTCATAAGAGATACACCAGCCCTAGACCCACCACAATGAACAACCAAGTTATTCAATGTAATGAGTCCTTTTCACTTGTCATTTCTGTGGATCGAAATCTCAATTGGCACCAACATGTCACATCAATTTCAGAAGCGGCTGCTAAGAAATTAGGTTTCCTCTTCCGGACTCGCAAATACTTTTCATCAGCTAATCTCTATACCTTATATACTTCACAAATAAGACCAAACCTCGAATACTGCTCCCACATCTGGGGTGCTGCTGTCGCTTCTACACTCGCTATCCTGGATCCACTCAGAAGAGAGCTATACGCCTCATCGGTGACCCTATCCTCACGCAAAGGCTGCCATCCCTTGCCCACCGACGTGCCGTTGGTGACCTTTCTCTATTTTATAGATATCTGCACGGGCACTGCTCAGAGGAGCTTTCTTCCATAGTTCCTCCATCTGCTACCCACAACAGATCTACCAGGGGAACAGAGCGAATACACCCTTTTACTGTCCAGGTCACCAGATATAGAACATCTTGTTATGCCCGCTCCAAACCTTCAAGTCCAGAATTAACTAGTTGCCTCTTTCCTTCTTGTCGACGCTCATAGTACGATAGTATTTAGATGTACCACTAAAGCTGATGAAAAGATGTATACATATAATAAGTAAACCTTTGTGTTATTTGATAAACATTTCTTTTAAGCATGGAATATTCCCGGACCATCTCAAGGTGGCGTCTATTGCATCAGCATTTAAGGCAGGTGACCTGAATGATAAGAAAAATTATCGGCCATCAAATATTTTGCCAGTATTCTCAAAAGTTTTTGAGACTGCAATGTCAGGTAGAATAATAGAGTTTCTAAGCTATCAGAATTTAATAAGTCCTTGGCTGCATGGTTAAATTCATGGTAGATCTGTTGAGACAACAGTCTATGAATTCCTACAAGATATTTATAGAGGCCTTGATGAAGGTGATTTGGTACTAGGGATTTTCTTTGATCTCTCGAAAGCTTTTGATTGTGTATACTATGATATTCTTTGACAAATTGTATATGTATGGTATAAGAGGTATTCCTTTACAGTGGTTAAAATCATTTCTAAGTGGTCGTTACCAAAAGGTCAGAATTAAGTTGCAAAATAGAATATATGATTCTGAAATGAAAGAAATCAGTTTAGGCATTCCTCAAGGTAGCCAAATTGGACCATTGCTGATCATTCTTTATGTCAACGATTTAATTAACGTTATCAAAAATAATAAAATTAAATTAATTAATTATCCAAACACAAATGTAGTAAGAGGAGAAAACTTAAAGGTAGTGAAGTCACATCAAATTTACTGTTAAGATTTTTTAATTTTTTGTGCCCCAGGGGTCAATCCCAGGACCAACACTGTGGAACTTGTATTACGATAAGGTCTTTAGTCTGGAGTCCGTAAATAACACGGCTATTATAGGGAATGCAGATGATTTGGCGCTGGTTGTAAGCGGAGGAAATAAGGCTGACATAGAAGAAAATATCAACTGGTCAGTGGCAAGGGTGGAAAACTGGATGGCAAAAAGTGGTCTAAAACTCGCGCCTCACAAAACTGAAAGTATAGTGCTAGTGGGACGAAGAACACTGAGAACAGTAACCGTCAAGGTGGGGAATGCAGAAATTCAATCGCAGAAAAGCTTGAACTACCTCGGTATACAAATAGGACATAACATGAACATGGGGGTGCACATAGAAAGAGTAGTGGCAAAAGCAGACATGATGGTTGCAAAGCTAGGGCGTCTGAAGCCAAATATCGGTGGACCAAAACCAGGGAGAAGGAGAGTGCTGAGTAGTGTGGTAAACTCAAGTCATACTGTACGGTGCATCATCATGGAAGGCCGTGCTGTCAAAGACAAAGTATAGAAAAAAGATTGAGGGGGCACAGAGGAAGGTAGCCATCAGAATAGCAAGCACATATAGAACAGTGGCAACAAAAGCAATACAAGTGATTGCGGGAACAATCCCTATACACTTATTGGCAAGAGAGGTAACTTACGAAAGACACGAAAATAGAAGAGAAGAAAAAAGAAGGCAAGAACCGAAACAATGCTGCAGTGGCAGCGAGAATGGGAAGAGGAAATGTCAAAATCACAGTGGACAAAGAGGCTCATCCCACACATACAGACACGGATATCAAGACAGCATGGGGCGATGGGTTACTATTTTACCCAATTTCTGTCAGGTCATGGGCGTTTCAGGTCTTACCTAAGTAAAATGAAAATAGTCGACAAAGAGGACTGTACGTATTGTGGTGACAGAGATACGCCAGAACACACAGTTTTTGAGTGTGCAAGATGGTTGCAAATAAGAGAACAAATGTATAAAGAGATTGGCAGAGGTTTAACAGCAGATAATGTGGTGGAGCATATGCTGGGAAGTGAAAGGGTGTGGAATACTGTGGAAAGGAATCGTAGAAATAATGAAGTCAAAGGAGGAGGAAGACAGGATGTAGATGTTTTGAAAACAACAAGAGTTAGGGACGTGGTGAAGCAATGCCAGCGAGTGGTTTCCGCCACATCTCTAGGTTTCAAGGGGGTGTTTAGTGGGTAGTCCCGACCTGGAGGGAAGGAGAGTCACCACAGTACCGGTCTGCATAAAAAGCATTCACCTCCGCTATGAGAAAAAAAAACTGTTAAGATTTTAACAAATGGGTTAGAAACAATCGCCTAGTCCTAAATTCAAATAAAACCAGCATCATTATGTTTAAAGCTGGGGCCAGTGCATTTGAAACTCCTTCAAGTCTCTGCTTAGGTACTGATGCATATACCCCAGGTGTAAGCACCAAATTTTTGGGTCTTCATATGGATGGCACTTTGAGTCGGAAAAATCACATAAATAATTTATGTAATAGTTTAACTTCTGTCTGTTATAGTATAAGAATAGTTAGTAGATATGTAAACATGTATACTTTAAGAACGATATATTTCTCAAATTTTCAATCTAGATTAAGTTTTGGAATTAAATTTTGGGGAAGCAGCTCTGATGTAGAGAGAATATTTCACATCCAAAAAAGAACTTTGAGAATAATGTATGGCATGAAATCTGATGAATCATGTAGAGGGACATTAAAGGAATATGAGATATTAACGTAGCAGCATTGCATATTTATGAATGCCTGAAGCTCGTAAAGAGCAGTTTTCATCTCTTTGAAAATTTACAATCTCATCACAGTCATAACACAAGAAGCTTGAATATAAAGTACCTGTCACATAGTTTGAGAAAAGCACCTACTATTGTGCAGCGAGGTATTATAATAACTTACCACACTCATTAAAAGATAAGATATACACTAATTCCTTTTGTAGAAAAGTTAAAGAGTATCTTATAAATATGGAACCTTATAATATTGTAATGAAGTCCGAATTTATTATGGTTATTTGAATAGCGAATAATTCATTTAGGCGGTTTAAATAACGGATATTTGCTAGGTAATAAATCCGACTTATTTTAGCAACACTTCAAAGTATGAAAAGTCGCCACAAGCGGAACGTGAATTGTGTATGATGAAAGGCATAATGCCTGTCCGTCACGCGCAATGCGATTCATTTTAGGTGCGTCGCGGAGCGCATGGCAAATAGACCATCGAGAGATGAAACTCCAACGGAGATGCCTTCAGCTCGCGGCCGAGACAAGGGGTTTCAGGTGGTTGTATGGTAATTCCGAATTCAGACAGTTAGGTAAATTAACTGGGAAGTTTTTCGCTGTGCTACATAGTAGTGAAAGCAGCGTGTTATTTGTTGAATAGGAATGAACGCGAGTCGATAACGACTGTGTTCTACTATCGTGGCTTGCAAGGCTAGTTATGCTTCGGAAACTTAAGGAAGTATAATTTGCAAACTGAAATAGATAACCGGGTATTTTATTATTGCTGTTCTATGTGTAATATTAACAGTGTGTTAGGATTGAAAGTGTATACAGGGTGTACTCTATGTAGGGGTGACAAAACTGTTCACGTGTTTACCCATTTAAGGGAAGTCGAAATCAGGTAAATGATTATACCGTATTATAGTGGATCTAGGGTGTTTAGTGAATTATAATGTGCTGTACTGGGTAGCCTACGTTTGTCCTGAGGGACGTATGTCCTTGGGAGAAGCATGGAGCTGCTCTGAATGGTATGTGATCGCTAGGCAGGGTGGTTGATTAGCTAGAGTGCCCAGCCTAGATAAGTGACAAGCTGATCATGTTTCTTACCCATATAAGGGGAACGGGAGCATGGACAGTGCTGATTAAAGGGGTAGTATTTAGTGTGTCCGACAACCTGTGCTGTACTGGGTAGCCTTCGTTTGTCCTGAGGGACGTATGTCCTTGGGAGAAGCATGGAGCTGCTAAGAATGGTACGTAACCATTGGATGGGACTGTTAATTATACAGGGTGTTCGACATAAATAGGTGACAAGTTACCCAGTCTTATTTGTTAGCAGGTTAGAGTCATATGAGAGTGGGAACCGTTTGCTTATCCACATAGCAGAGTAGGACTGCAAGGGAATCGCGGGAATAAAGCCCAGGGGAAGCTAGAACCCCAACTGAGGCAGAATTTATAGTGGGGCCATTTCCCATTTGATGCATGTGTATGTCGTTTTCCACTTGCCATTGCTTTAACATGACTTGTTGATTGCTGTGCTAATGCTAATATCACCCTTTATTTGTTATAAATAGCACAAATATTATTCTAGTCGAATATCACTGTGTTTTTAAATAGTAACGTATTTGTATCCTTTCCACTATCAAAGAATGTCTTATCAGAGATAACGTTATCTGACCTGAGATCTGTTTTCTCTTTAATCGCATGAGCTGTAGCGAATTTTTAATTTTCATAATTTATGGATTTTTATTGTTGTCATTTTCGTTTGTAGATATTTTAAATATTTTAGAAGCTTTTATAAAATTAGTTGCGTTTCCCTTTACTGCCTGTAGATAGTTGCACTAGTGTAGGTGTGTTTTAGCTAGAATCCTGTGACGGACTGCAACTAGCGAAGGTATATCGTAATTGATATTTACCTGTTTATAATATTTCTGCTTCCAACTTTGTAAGCTAGGAAAACAGCCATTATTCGGGAGTAAGTAATTAAAGTCTACTTAACTCCCGAGAACTCTACGGGATATAATAACTTTCGACCCCTGACTATAGTTTTCTTCTCCACTCGAGCTACCCTAGGACAAGGCTGTTATGAAACAGTAACTTTGTGGTGTTCTACGAGGTCCTTAGCAGAAGTCCTCATGGGGATCTGACCTCGTCCTATTTAATAGGGAATAAAGATGGCGCCCGAGGATATGTAACTTAGAATATTTAGGTCACGCCCGAATGACGGATTGGCAACCTATCCGTCGGGCCTCTGCTTAGCTGGGGCATCACAACATACACGAATTTTTTGCTCATAGACACAATTTACTTTATTCATAGTGTTTATTAAAGATTGAATGTCTCATTGTTACGTGGTGTATATCACCCTTAATTGACAATAATTTCTTATGTTATCTTATGTAATTTGCATGTGACAGTATTTGAAATAAAGCTGTTTTATTATTATTATTATTTATAATAAAATAAACATCAAAGTGAATACTTACCAGCGTGATCTGATGATGTGAATCACTATCCACACTATCATGTGAGCTGCCTCTGTGTATGTGCTCGGAATCGCTGCTATGTTGTTGTTTGACTTTGTGTGGTGTGGTGCTGCCATCAGATGCATAACTACCCTGGTCGGATTTAATAACTGTACCCTGTAGCAGGGTGGACGATTGCGTTAACGTTACCTCAGTGCTCACTTGCTCTTCTGAAGTGCGCTCTGTCGAACCTGAACCAGAACCAGTCGATGACTTCCGCAAACGCTTTCTGGATATACAACAGATAATATTATACTAATATTATTAATAACACATGTTGAACTGATACTACATAACAAAACTGCTAAAGGAATGTACATAAACCATAAAAAAGAAACTAGTATTGTAAATGTACTAAAGTCGATTGATTTAAAATATACATATCACAATAGCCACATATAAAATTTACAAAATTTATATTTATTTATAATCACTTAAAACAGGCAAAAGGCAATTACATGGATGAAAATAATATACAAACACATAAAATACCAATACATAAAAAGTTCGAGACACAGCAAGTATATTATTGTAGTGAATTTTCATAAGAATTGTACACTGTTAGTAAGGTATGTTATTAAAACATTATTTAAATTTAAATGGAGTTTGGAGTTTTAGAGGTCCCAGTGATTCCCAAGTGATTACTTTAAGAAATTTCTATTTTCTATGGAGCTAGAAAATTAAAATTTGGTACATATATGTAAATACTCCTTCTTACTACAAATCCTGACTGCTATAAGATATCAGTCACCGCCCCCCTTGGTCGCTCAGACCACGGCATGGTCACTGCTTCCTGCGCAATGCAACCCGAGGACACACAGTCATCACACCCACGTATCGTTTGGCACTACAACTCCGTGAACTGGGACGAAATGCGAGATTACTTTTCCCCATTTCCATGGGTGTCTGTCGGCTACTCTCATCCTGACCACTCTGATATCTCACAAAACGTCACCGAAATTATCCAAGCAGGCATGGAATTATTTATTCCACGTACACAGAAAACCTCTGCAGCCACTCAAAAGCCCTGGTTCTCTAAATCCTGTGACAAGGCCAGACTTGAAAAGATCAAAGCTCACAAAACGCTTCTACACAATCCTAGTCAAGAAAACCGTCAAGCATTTAACGTCGCAAGAAACTGCTGTCTGCATTCTTTCTGAGGCAAAAAACTCGTTTAACAATCACATCAAAAACAAAGTCGTCTTAAGCTCCAGAGGCAGCAAACACCTCTGTACTCTTGCTAAATCTATTGGGAATAATTTCTGCGAGAGCACGTTCCCACCTCTTGTCTCAGGGGATGAAATTGTTTCTACTGCCTTGCGCAAAGGCTGAACTTTTTGTCTCGTTGTTCGTCGGCAGTTCTACTCTCAACCCACCTCCAAATGTTCAACCCCAATGTCGCGCATAAAATAACGGATATCATTTTCAAAACTAAAAAGGTACTACTATCCAAATCATTTATAAATAATAAGAACAATAGCGGCCCCAGATTAGAGTCCTGAGGAACGCCTGAAGTAGCAATGAGCTCAGAGGACTTAAACCCGCCATAGCTAATAAATTGAACACGATCACTAAGATAATCCCCAAAAAGACATAACATGCTATCGCTGAATCCATACGATGCAAGCCACCTCAAAAGGACCGAGTGATTAACACAGTCAAAAAGCTTTGCAAAATCTGTGTAGACAACATCAATCTGACTTCCAGCATCAATGTCGTCTGAGACCCACTGAGTGAAAACGGCTAAGTTTATGACAGTTGACCTACCCCTCACAAATCCATGTTGACAGGGTGATATCAGTGTTTTCATAGAGTTGTAGATACCCTCGTATAGGACCATCTCGAAGATCTTAGCAAAAATGCAGTGTAGAGCTATAGGACGATAGTTGATGACCAAAGATACATCACCAGTCTTAAATATGGGGCATATATGTGACAACTTCCAGATCGAAGGAAACTGACCAGTGTTCAAACATAAATTAAATATGTAGCAAAGTGGAACAACTAAAACACCATCGCAGTCTTTTACAAGGAAATACAGAATCTGACCTGGGCCAGACGTCATTTTACTGCTTAATTTTTTTTATAGCTCTCCGTATCTCTTCCTCCGTAATTCTAGATAGGTGGACGTAATACTGATTAGGCTCTGAATCAGACGCCCATCATACAAGGGTATGCGGACGACATTGTCATCATCGTCCGAGGAAAGGTTACACAGTCAGTGTGGGAGCGCATGCAGACAGCACTGAAAGTGGTGGAAAGGTGGACGGTTGGCCAAGGGCTCGGGGTGAGCCCCGAGAAAGCAACCGTCATACTGTTTAAGAGGAGCAGCAAGTGGGAGAGCCACAGAACTTTCACTCTGTATGGTAGAAACATCCGTAGGACCAGGGAGGTAAAATATCTTGGGATCGTATTGGACTCTAAGCTAACCTGAAATGGTCACATTGAAAAAATACTGTGTAAGGCAGTTATGACCCTAGCCGTCACTAGGGGGCTATATGGAAAAACGTGGTGACTAAGACCTAGTATGGCCCACTGACTGTACACGAGGGTGGTCAGACCATCGTTAACATACACGGCACTGGTCTGGTGGCCTTAGATGACACAATCCTGTGCTAAACAAAAACTAGGCAAGATCCAAAGGATGGCTTCAACCCCAACAGCCCCCACGGAGGTGTTGCTGGATCTTCCCCCCCTACACTTAGTTATCATGTGGGAGGCCAGGCTAGGACTATACAGACTAGCCTGTAATGATAGACTGAAGATCAACCCAGGTTGCAGGGGCCACTGCAAAATTCAGGAGATCGTGAAGGAGCCCATGCTTGAAATGAGGTCAGAATTCGTGATCCCGCGAATCTGCAGGGAAAATAATTTTACAGTGGAAATACCCGTACGCGAGGCATGGCGGGGGAGACGCCGGGACTACCACGGAACGCGCTCGTCTGGTTCACGGACGGATCCGGCGACGAACGTGGGACAGGGGCAGGCGTTTATTCGCAAGGAACGAGGATAAGTCACAGTATTTCCCTCAGAGCTCATGCAACAGTCTTTCGGGCCGAAATGTACCCCATTCTGCATTGCATGCGAGGGAACAGGAGGGACTACACCAACAAGCGGTTACTCATAGCCACAGACAGCCATTAAGGCTCTAAGTAGCCCACAGGCAAACTCCAAGCTGGTAAGTGAATGCCGAGACGAAACGAGCAACCTGGCTGGGCAGAATGAGGTCACCCTCATCTGGGTGCCGGGTCACTCGGTGGTTAAAGGCAATGAAGAAACTGACAGTCTCGCAAAGAGAGGGTCAGCAGAACCATTTATGGGACCAGAACCAGCTCTGGGCGTGACAAAGAGCACTGCCAGGGGAGCCATTAAGTCCTGGATCAGAAACCAACACAAGGTGTACTGGGCAAACTGTCCAGGGCTCAGGCATGGGAAGTCAGTAATTGAGGAACCCAGTTCAAAGGGAGCCGTGAAGCTGCTAAATCTTAGCAGATGACAGATCAGGACTCTTAACGGGGCACATGGCCGTCATGAAACACCTGCTTAAAATGGGGCGGTTTAAGGGAGACCTGGCATGCAGGCTCTGCGGCGAGGGGAAGTAATCAGCTCCGATTATCTTGTGTGAGTGTAAAGCTCTGGACCGCAAAAGACAATTGATCTACAGACAGTCTAGACCAGAGACACAGCATTATAAAACTTCACCCTACCAATTGCTTGGCAGACTAGTTCAAGGCACAGTAATTTTGGAATGGGTGGAGTAGAAAAGACAAAGGGCATGCACAATAAGCCAAAGGCTGCTGTGCTATCGGCACAGCAAAGAAGCGGACGAGCCCTAAGGAAAAAAAAGCTAAAGCCTCGTCACAACCTTAAATTGGATGTAAATTCAGAAAACGCAAAAACATGTTCCATTTGAAAAAAGATTGCTCTTATTTCTGAGGAACCCTGTATAGTTACACTTACTTTTTTACTTGTCAACAGAGTATTAAATTTAAGTACAGCAATATATCAAGTGTCAAAAAATATGTTTAGTAGGTTTTGAAATATTGTTAATATTTTACACTTTTTTACACCTGTACATAATAATCTTTGAAAAATATGTTGCACAGTGAAAACATTGATATTATTAGGTGAAATCATTACTTAGGCAAATGAAACCGGCTACTTTTAGCAAGATGATTGGATAATATTTTAAATGATAAACAATGATAGTCTGGTAAATTTTAGATATAATCAGGGAATCTGAACATTGGTAACCCATGATTATTAATAACTATAAGAACTCATCATTACCTTTTACTAGCTGGTGACAAGGGACATGGTGAAGCTGACAATTGTCTGGATCCTTCTATATTCCAGTTATTGTCTCCTGGAGTTAACAATTCCGCTCTATCGCCTGAACTATTGTGAGGTCTTGCAACTGACTGATCTACAGGTATTTCAGCAAGACCTAAAATAGAATAATAACTAATTGCTGTTGCCCTTACTTATTCCATACTAAATACAGATGTAGATACTTCTTCTTTGGCTTTTTTACGATGTCGTAAGAGGCAAAACCGGTTACAGAGAATTTGCAAGAATTTGCTACACCTGTATTTAGTACAGTAATATTTCTCTAAAGTAAACACTAATGCTGAAAGTTTAACTGTTGGTTAGGTATTAACCACTATGCGAGGCGTCAACCAAATGTAGTTTATGCAAAATAAAGGTCTTATACTCCTGAATTCGGTTAAAATACAATATATTAACAATTATCAATAACAACTATATACACACTACTACTACCCTAACTTAATTAGATTGAAAAGAAACAATTTAATATCCAAGTTCACATTCTAATATCTATCTATTCGTTTTGTCCATGTCACTTCTGCTGGTGAACCTTAGTCGACGATTTTAAGAACAATACTAATACTAAAACTATTGACACTCTACAAACTACACAAAGCTAGCTCACTGTGTTGCCACCTACTAACTCGAGGCGTGCAATGTGAATATGCGTATATATACAGTGGAACTTCCATATAGCGAACGTCTATTTAACGAATTTCTCTCTATAACGAATAATTGTTGGACTTTGCCCCTGGATTAACATTGCATAAATAACGAACCCCCTACAACGAAGTGAAGTCTATGTATTACGAATTTATCAAACTGTAATAAAGTATCCTTTTCAGGTAACTGATGTGCGGCAAGTGGCAAGTAAAACGTTATAAACGTCACTGGGGTAATAAATCATGACGGGTGATCATTTAAAGATCGCCAGTATACGTGACAAAATGCAGATTTGCTTGTTTAGGTCAGACTTGCTTCTGGAACATGAAACAATTTCCCCTAATCAAGGTTACGGATGTCCGGCAAGCAAAAAAACATCATAAATAGAGCTTTGCTTATTTACGTTTAAATTTGTTCTTAAGCATAAAAAATAAACAAAACGTCTATCTAACAATAAGAGCTATAAAAGCAGATTCTGTATATTCAGTCTACATTTGAATTTCAAACTGTTTAGTTGCAAGAGTCGTTTTCTGTCCGTAAAAATGTCTAAACGCAAGTGTCTCAGTTTGAATGATAAACTGAAAATTCTTAATGACGTCGACAGCGGCATTAAGAAGAAAGACATCGCCCAGAAGTATGGAATACCTGCCAGCAGTTTATCTACAATTTAAAAAAATCGGGAGCTCATTTCAAATGCAGTTGAAACTGGTAGGCCATCGGATACAAAACGCGTAAAATTGTGTGTCTATGAAGATATAGACAATGCAGTCCTGAAATGGGTGCAAATACTGCGTGAAAAACGTATGCCGATATTAGGTTCTATCATCCAAGAACAAGCCTTAAAATTTGCTAGATCTCTTGGACACACCGAATTTACTGCTAGCACCGGATGGCTAGGCAAATTTAAGAGACGTCACGGGATAGCAGAAAAGGTCATTTGTGGAGAAAGTGCTGATGTGAGTGATACAGACTGTGAAAATTGGAGACAAAATGTGTTAAAGAAACTCATGGAGGAGTATATACCCAAGGATGTTTTCAATGCAGATGAACTGGGTCTCTTTTATAAATGTTTGCCAAACAGAACATTAGCTTTCAAAAATGACAAGTGCTTCGAAGGAAAACAGAGCAAAGAAAGAATCACTGTTTTAGTTGGTTCTAATATGACTGGAAGTGAAAAACTTAAATTGCTGGTGATAGGGAAATCCAAAATTCCCCGTTGTTTTAGAGGAACAAAATCATTAGAAGTAGTTTACAATTTCAACAAAAAAGCTTGGATGACTGGTGATATCTTTGAGGAATGGATCAAGAAGATCGATAAACGCATGAGCCGGGAAAATAGAAAAATTGTTCTCATTGTTGACAACTGTCCTGCACATCCTCCCAGTATCGCTGAAAAACTGAAAAAGTGAGGCTTGTATTTCTGCCGCCTAATGTAACAGCAAAATTGCAGCCTATGGATCAAGGAATCATCAAAAATCTGAAATTCCATTATAGAAAAAGAATATTGATGAAGATTGTCTATGAATTAGAATCAAATCGGAACCCACAAACTGCAATAAATCTTAGGGATTGCATTTCAGAGCTTTCCAAAGTTTGGACGAATGACGTAAACGAGTGTACCATTAAAAATTGTTTTTGGCAAGCGGGATTTGAACAAGGTGTAGAGACAAATGAAGAATGGAATGAGGAAGTGGAGCTGCCACTCTCTCAACTAAATCATGTTTGGAATGTGCTGAAATCATCAGGAAATGTTGATAATATTACTCTTGCTGAATATGTTGACATAGATTCTAATGTTGTTACCAATGAATATCCTAGTGAGGAAGACATTTTGAATAGTGTGAGATGTGAAGAAGAACAGGATAGTGATGATGCCGATAACTTACAAGAGCAACCGGTTGAAAAACCTTCCCGCGAACAAGCGCTTCAGGCTTTCAAAACGTGTCGTTTAGCTCTTCAATATTGTGACAGTGTTCTGGAAAGTGTGTTTAATTCGCTGAATAAATGCGAAGTTTTTTATGAAAATTACACAATTTTCAGCAGGACTAGCCAAAAGAATGATTCACACATTCTTTTAAACATACAAAAGTATGTTTCTGTTTCTCTGCACTAAAAGTGAAATTTACCTAGTTTATACTAAAGTGTTTTAACTGATTTTTGCTGAAATTGTGTGTTATCTGCTGCTGCACACGTTGGTGTAATTTACACATTGGTGTTCTTGCTTATAGCATAGTTCTAACAGTTTAATTCTGGTTTGGATTATTTTCCATCTTTTTGTGTTATCTATAACCTTATCAGGATTTTGATAAGTCTGCGATCATTCCTGGCCCAGGTTTCAGAGATAACTGCTGTTTTCAACTTTAGCTGAATTTATGAAAATAATTATATACAGCTGTTCCTAAAATACTCTTCCATTTCCTCGTGTACAATGAGTTGTTGTAAACTTTGTAATGGATCTGAATCCTCTGAACTCCAGTTTGTTGTGTGTGATAAATGTGCTACGAGTTTATGCCAAACATGTTCTGGCCTCACATCTACAGAGTTGAGGGCAGTTGCTCTCCGCAAGAGGAAAATAACTTTTTATTGTGAAGAATGTACTCACTGCCTCAGAACTGGTCAGGATAGTCTACCATTGCTTGGTGACAGCAGCATTGTTGGTGCAGCATCACTAAATGCTTTGAAGGACATTGTCAGAGATGCATTTGATGCTTTAATTCTGCATCTTCAGCCCAGATTTCAGGCAATTCATAGTGAAATATCTGTCTTAAGGGACAGCAACTTGGATATGGTCAAACTTCTAACTTGCAATGATTCTAAGCCTAGTGATAAGGATAAGACTAAACGTCCTCAAAAAGGAAGTACGAATACTTATTCAACTGATTATAGACCAAATTTAACTGGGATGAGATCTCATGTCAGTGTAGGTTCTAAAAAACCTATTTTAAGCCAGACCATTGAGGCATCTAATAGAGCTGGTGGTTCAGGTTCTGTCTCTGATGCAGTTTGTTCTCAAACCCAACATGTGAATGATGGTAGTAGCCAACATAAGATGAAGCCTCGACAACGTGAGATAATTCTGGGATCTCGTAAAATTAGTGAGACTGAAATTTCTGCTGCCACTGTTCATAGCAAGGCTTCGATTTACATCTCAAGATTGTCACTGGATGTGGATGGGTCCAAGCTGTTGCAGTATTTGAATAATACCTTTGGTTCGCAGTATGCTTTCAAGATTGAAGAACAATCTGTGCGTTCTGGTGACTATCGCGGCTTTAGACTTGAGACTTGTGCTGACTTGCTACCTCAACTTTTACTTTCCACCAACTGGCCTGAAGGTGTTGCGGTGAAGAGATTTCGCTTCCCAAAATTCAAGCCAACAGCAGTATGAACCTTATGTTTCTATGTCTTCAGTCCATAGAAAATTTAGGGAACAAAGACTGAATATTTATTATCAAAATGTTAGAGGTCTTAACACAAAAATGCAACAGCTTTTTGTTACTTCTTCTTACTTAGACTATGATGTAATATCTCTTACTGAGACTTGGCTAAGAAGTGGTGTACAGGACTCTGAATTATTTTCTGATGACTATTATGTATTTAGATCTGATCGTCTCTCTAATATTGCTAATGGGGGAGGTGGCTCTTTACTTGCTGTTCGTAGAGAACTCAAGCCAATAGAGATTAAATTTTCTGACAAAATTCATGATATTTTACCCCAGTTGATGTATCCTGCTGTAAGATTTTCTTTCATAGTTCAACTGTTTTCATTTTCTCTGTTTACATCCCTTCATCCCCCATTGTTCCTGTATCCTTTTCTGATTACCTCATATTTTTTGAATATCTTGAAAACCTTGATTTCTTGCAGAACCATAGTTTTACAATAATTGGTGACTTCAACATCGCTGAATTGGTACTCCATTCTTTTCCCTGTCATAAAGTCAACTGTAGATGCTGTCTTTTTATGTGTTCTCTTAACTTTTTTGATGCTAAACAGTTTAACTCAGTTCTGAATCATCAAGGTAAGCTTTTGGATCTTGTAATTTCTAACATATCTTGTGAAGTTTTACCTGAGCCTCCTATTCTCCGTGTAGATCCTTTTCATCCCGCATTATGCATAACACTTTCGATACCTTCAGAGAGGGTAATCAGATTCAATTATCTTGATTGTCCCCCTCTTTATAATTTTAAGAGGGCTGATTTCTCTGGTCTTTATAACGAACTGAGTTTAGTTGACTGGTCTTTCTTGTATAATGGGGAAGACGTTGATGAAGTTTGCGCTCTGTTTTATAATAGGCTTTATAGCATTCTTGACAGATTTGTCCCGAAAAAGAAGATTTCTGGGTCTAGGTATCCTGTGTGGTATGATCGTAACATTATTCAACAACTTAAAGTCAAACGTATTTTGCACTCAAAATACAGAGTATCCCGCTCTGCAGTAGACTATGCTGCCTTCTCTGAGTGCAGGTCAAGAGTAAAAACTGCCACAACGTCAGCATATAAAAAATATCTGAGCAGCACTGAATCTTCGATACGTAGAGATCCTAAATCTTTCTGGTTGTATATCCATTCTAAAAGAAATAATACACGCATTCCTGGCTGTATGTGTTATAATGACTCATGCTACACCTCTCCCCAGGATACTGTCAACTGTTTTGCTGACTTTTTTAGTAGCTCTTATACTAATGATAATGATTATACTGATGTCTTTCATGGTTGGTCTTCTGTTTCTAATAATGTTCTGTTTCAGCTTTCCAAGTTTGAGCTGTCTGATATTCAAGAGGCCATTAAAAAACTTAAACCTAAACTATCTCAGGGACCTGACAATATACCTAGCTTTCTTATTAGAGACTGTTCTCCAACCTTTATTGAACCTTTATTACTTATCTTTAACCTTTCTCTTAAGACATGTAAGTTTCCCAAGATCTGGAAATCATCGAAAGTCTGCACTGTTCATAAAGACGGTGATATGAGCCTGATTGAAAATTACAGACATGTTGCGATAATGTCTAACTTTGCTAAGGTTTTTGAATATGCTGTTTTTGCTCAAATTTCTTCACATGTTTTGCTTTACTTGTCACAGAGTCAGCATGGGTTTGTTCGAAATCGTTCAACTACTACTAACCTTTGTTGTCTTACACAATATGTGTCAAATGTCCTGGATAAGAATGGACAGGTTGATACTATTTATTTAGACTTCAGGAAAGCATTTGACTGCGTTCATCATGGTCTGCTTCTTAAGAAACTCCATTTATTTGGGCTTTCTGATACTCTGGTTTCGTTCTTTGCATCATACTTGTCTGAGAGGTCTCATTTTGTTTGGTATTCTGGATGTTCTTCAGTGGAGTTCCCTGTTAGATCTGGTGTTCCTCAGGGTTCTGTTCTTGGGCCTCTCCTTTTCAACATTTTTATCAACGATATGGATGATGTCTTAACTATTCCTAGACTTTTCTACGCTGATGACCTTAAGATTTTTCTTTCTATATCATCCATTTCAGATTGTACCATGATTCAAAAGAATATTGATGCTATTTTTCATTGGTGCAACTCTAATAAGTTATTCTTGAATACCTCAAAATGTAAGGTCATGTCTTTCACTAATAAAGTTAACCCTATTCTGTTTGGTTATGTCACTGGTAACCACCATCTTGAGCGTGTTTTAAATATTAGAGACCTTGGTGTAATTTATGACCCCCACCTTCGTTTTAATCTCCATGTTGCTTATGTTTTGTCAGTATCAATGAAAATCTTGGGCTTTATTATCAGAAACACCAAACAGTTCTCAACTAGTGACACACTAATTATACTGTACAATTCTTTATTACGTTCTAGACTTGAATTTGCAAGTTTATGCTGGTTTCCACTTTATGAGTGTCAACTGCATTTGTTAGAATCTATTCAGCGAAGATTTCTGAAATATCTGGTCTACTTCGAAGAAAGACAGTATCCTCCACGTGGCATCTCCCAAGAAATTCTCCTTAGTAGATTCAACCTTATGTCTCTTGATAAAAGAAGAATTATCATGGGACTCTCATTCTTGTACAAACTGATTCATGGGTTTGTTGACTCTCTGGAGCTTCTTTCTTTGTTACCTTTCCGGGCACCCCAATTTCCTCACCACACCTTCTCCCTTCCTACGCCCAGAACTAATATTCTAGTAAAATCTCCAGTTTATTTTATGTGTTCTAACTACAATAAAATACCGCTTGACGTCTTTATGGATTTTGGTAGTACAAGAGCATTCGAAAAGCAGCTTAAAGAGTTAACTCTCTCTTAAATTCTTCTAGATTTTGTATTATTTAGTGTTAGATGTAGATTTATCCATGTAATTGGGCCTTTGGCCTGTCTTGGATTTTTTGAATAAAAAAAAATAATAATAAAAAAAAAAAAAAAATTACGGATTACATACATGTTGCACCCAAGGAATGAATTACTCTATGTAGATGCATTCTGTAAAGGTAAATAATAAATTTCTTTTAATATTTATGTCTGCACATGATTTATCCTAATACCTTGAATAACAATTATACATCCCGTATAAATCCCTAACAAATTAGGGCAAGGAAAATACGATTTAAAAAATATTACTGTTTGTTCTGCACATGTGCACAAACTCAACCATCTAACCTGCAAGATGAACCATTATCTATATAACGAATTTCCTATATAACGAATTTTTTTTGTGGATTTTGCATATTCGTTAAATAGAAGTTACACTGTATATATATTTTTACAGGTTACGAATATTTCAAATCTGTCTCACTAATTTTTCAATTGTTTCAAATGCGCAGAAAATGTGTCAAATGCAGGACAAATGTCTTAAAAATTAGGAAAATCTTTCACTTAATTGACTTCGCAATAACATTAGGTAAAATTAAGTAAATGTAGATGAGGTTTTTTTTTTGTACGTGATAAGCCCCTCGTGTAAGTTTTGTTTCACTCTGAAATTTCATACCTTTAATCTTTAACATTTCGGCGGTCTTCAAAATGTGTGGTAACTGTTCTTGTGATACGTTAACTTCACCATAATACATGAAGTCCACCATCACCTTCAAATCAGCAAACTTTACATCTTTCAGGATCACAATTGGATGCTGACATGGGTTTATTGTAAAAAGGGACTGAAACAATTTAACAAATTAAATAAATACATAAAATAATGATAAAAATAATTTATTGTCCATACAAATATAGTTATGCAATGATTTTTGAAGTTATGTCATCAATGTCATATACAAAATACTACTGTCAAAATATGTTTACAAGTCTATAATCAGAGATACATGCGATAAGAACACACCATCAATATCATAAAGGTAACTCCATACAGATATAGTTACCCAATGAATTTGAAGTTATGTCATCAATGTCATATATAAAAGATATACTACTGTCAAAATAGGCTTACAAGTCTATAATCAGAGATACACGTGATAAGAACACACCATCAATATCATTTTTTGCGGATCTGTCCAAAGCCTTTGACAGCATAGACTGTCAGATACTTTATGAAAAGTTGGAGATGACTGGTGTAAGCGGAATGGCGCTGGAGTTGATGAAATCATATCTGACTCACAGAAAACCGTGTATCCATAGTAAACACACAACTATCAGGTAAAAACATCTATTCTTCAGTAGAAACAGTTAAGAGAGGGGTACCACAGGGGTCAGTGCTGGGCCCACTGCTGTTTATAATTTACATTAATGACTTGCTTACACTTCTCAACCACAAAACAATCTTATATGCAGATGACACTTCCATCATCCTATGCATGCGACACATAGATGAACTAGAATATCAGATGATTTCTGTCATGAGCGACCTTGACGCTTGGTTTAGTGCAAATCAAATGAAGATGAATGCTGAAAAAACACAGCTAATTAAATTTTCTGCTGTTGGAGGAGAATCAATGACGATAAATTGTGGTAACACTCAGTTGCACACTTCACACAGCTGCAAGTTTCTTGGCCTGATCATAGACAACAATGTGAATTGGAGGAAACACAGAGTATATTGCACCCAAGATCTCTAGTTCTTCATATGCCTTAAGAGGGCTGCAGAGAAGTGTAGATGAGGACACATATCTTATGGTCTATTATGTGTATGTGTATGCAATACTTAAGTATGGCATAGTGTTCTGGGGAAACTCTGTGGATGTGAACCGCATATGCATACTGCAGAAGTTTTGTGTCAGGTCCATGTATGGGCTGAAACCTCGAGAATCCTGCAGGCAGTATTTCATAGAGAAGAAGATACTGACTTTTCACTGTGTATACATATTGGAAGGTGTCTTGTGTGTCAAGCAAAAGATGTCGTTTTTCTCAAAATACCTGCCTATGAACATCATACAAGGTTCAGATTGAATCAGGAACTCCTACTTCCAAAAACACCATTAACAAAAGTGCAGAGAAATTCAGAATATCAGACGATAAAAATATTCAATCACCTACCTTTCTGTTGGAAAAATATGGATGTACAAACATTGAAAAAAGAACTAAAGGATATTCTACCGAGAAAGTGTTACTATTCCTGCAATTAATTCTTCAGAGATGGAGACATATGTCCACCACTCCAAGATCAAGATTCATAGCTGTCACTTTGGCATGGCAACGTTCACCATTGCATGCTTTCTCTGAGGGGGTTAATACAATATTTGTGGGGTGTATATGCGTGTTGATTTGTTAAGTCTGTAATTTTTATATTGTCGAATTCATACTGCTGCATTGACAGTGTTTTATTTTATATTTAGACTTCTGTATATATTTGTTATTACTTATTATATTATTATATATGTGTGTATATGTTTATATTTAGATTTATATTTATTTTATATTTACAAAAGACGTGTTCTACACCCAATAGGGTATTTATGGAACGAATAAAGTATTATTATTATTATTACTATTATTATTATAAGGATAACTGTACGAAATCAGTGTTATGTTTGTATGTGATTATTTTACTCTTGTTAATATTCAGGAATACTTTACTACTGACACACCAATCCAGCACCCTGTTGACTTGCATCAGTTTTGATAGTTCCAGCCATTTAAAAATCGTATGAGTATAGCTCAAATACTATTTTCTTAAGATCGAAACACTCAGTAAAGTCATTAATAAATAATGAAAATAAAATTGGCCCAAAAGTTGAACCCTTGGAGACACCAGAGGATGGCATAAAAACAGCAGATTTAGTACCAGTATACTGAACAAACTGCTGTGTAAAGTAAGATTTCAGGAGGCTAAGTATCTTGGAAGCATATTGATGTGGTCTAAATTGGAGAAAATGTGGGAAGAGTGTCGAATGCTTTTCGGTAATCTGTATAAATAGCATCAATTTGACAACCCCAATACATTATGTTGGAAGTTAACTGAGAAACTTTTTTCTTAAGATCGAAACACTCAGTAAAGTCATTAATAAATAATGAAAATAAAATTGGCCCAAAAGTTGAACCCTGGGAGACACCAGAGGATGGCATAAAAAAACAGCAGATTTAGTACCAGCATACTGGAACAAACTGATGTGCAAAGTAAGGTTTCAGGAGGCTAAGTATCTTGGAAGCAAATTGATGTGGTCCAAATTGGAGAAAATGTGGTAGTACGGGATCCGGCTGCTAAATTAGTACATTAATAATCTAGATTATCAAGATTTAATTTTTAAGTATTTTTACAACTAGGAGAAGTCACTTTTCATCAGGTGCCAATTAAAAATTACCCGCCAGTATTATTAATTAAAATATAATTAATTTACTTTTAGAGAAACATTTCGTTAACATCTTACGGAAATAAAACCTACACAACTTCACAACAGTGTATTTAAAATATCTGAAACGTCATAGTTGCTGCTGATTGCTTAACCGCTACCTCTACGCAGCCAGATGTAAACAGGTATAATTTTATTAAAACTTTTCGTTCTTAACGTACACTCATTTCATTTATACCACATTAAAGCTCATTTTTTTCTGTAGTTAATGATATAAAGGTGCCTATATATAAAAAAAAAAACGCAAATCAAAGTTTCCTACCATAAAAGATGCTAGGTATGAAAAATAATGTGACAGAGAGTGATCGCGCGACGCTACTTGTTAGACAAGGATGCTCAATGCCAGCTGAACGTATTTTTTGAGCTATTGCGCATGCTCCGATAAATAGGGTTCTCAACCAACGATCTAAGTAGTAATAAAAATGACTGGACTCAGATGCTTATCGGAGCATGCGCAATAGCTCAAAAAATACGTTCAGCTGGCATTGAGCATCCTTGTCTAACAAGTAGCGTCGCGCGATCACTCTCTGTCACTTTATTTTTCATACCTAGCATCTTTTATGGTAGGAAACTTTGATTTGCGTTTTTTTTTATATAGGCACCTTTATATCATTAACTACAGAAAAAAATGAGCTTTAATGTGGTATAAATGAAATGAGTGTACGTTAAGAACGAAAAGTTTTAATAAAATTATACCTGTTTACACCTGGCTGCGTAGAGGTAGCGGTTAAGCAATCAGCAGCAACTATGACGTTTCAGATATTTTAAATACACTGTTGTGAAGTTGTGTAGGTTTTATTTCCGTAAGATGTTAACGAAATGTTTCTCTAAAAGTAAATTAATTATATTTTAATTAATAATACTGGCGGGTAATTTGTAATTGGCACCTGATGAAAAGTGACTTCTCCTAGTTGTAAAAATACTTAAAAATTAAATCTTGATAATCTAGATTATTAATGTACTAATTTAGCAGCCGGATCTTAGACTATGGGAACAGTGTCGAATGCTTTTCGGTAATCTGTATAAAGAGCATCAATTTGACAACCCCAATCCATTATGTTGGAGTTATACTGAGAAAATGCAATCAAGTTTACCACTGTGCATTTATCTATAGAAATGATGGCATCCCATTGGCCCCAGATGTTTACTTATTTTTCAGGTTCTTGGCCACCTATGTGATGTGATCAAGCACTATACTGGACACCCCTATCTATCAGTGAGCAGACTTAGAAGTCGTGAGTGAGTGGTATCACTAGAAGGTTGATACATGCTTGAAGTCCCCTGTGGGCCCGGGGAGTAACTAAAAGAATAGGCCCAAGGTAACTCCTGCCTGTCATAAAAGGCCACTGGCGGGGGTCCAGATGATACTGCCCTGGGTTGAGCACTGGCGGGTGTCGTGTGTCCAGTCGACCCGGAAGGGGTTGAGATCTCTAATGAGTGGTATACACCCGGAGTTTGAGGCCCCCACTGTGTGCTTCGAAACGGACAGACAGCCTCGCTTGGGTGATGTTAGGAAGAGGGACTCGATCGGATGTCGCCCTGAGTCTAGCACTGCTGGGTGTCGGTTTAGACGAACTCGGGGGAGAGCTGAGATCTCTAGGGGTAGATTACAACTGGAGATTGGATGCTGCTCGAGAGCGGGACTTCATGATACCGCCTCGAGTCAAACTCTGACGGATGTTTGGTCCAGAAGAACTCTGAAAGAGGTTACCCCTTTTGGAGCTTCGAAATGGGCAAGCGACTTCACTCAGATGGCAATACACCTGCTAAACAAACTTTCACCCTGAAAAAAAAGATCGACTCCCACAGGGAGCAGAAATTGATAGGTGAATTTAAGTAATTAGACATGAGCCAAAATAGACCTAAGGTCACGGTGGAGGGACTGGAATAGCCCACTCACAATGAATCTAATCTAATCTAATCTACAAGCTTGAAACTGTTCACAATATCCCAAACTTCATGGCAAATTACAAACACAATAAGTGGCTTATATTACGATAACGATAAAGTATCACATATTTTATTTATGACAAGAATCATATCTATTTAACTTGTGGCCAATAGACGTAATGTCCGAAGCCAATTCGTTCCACACACACACATCTATTTAACTGGAGGACAATGTGATAAAAAAAATTAGGGTTGATTTGCAAATGAGCTCACGGAAATCTTTCTGCAACATATGTTTTTAGAAACATACTTAGAACCCCCAGTGGATGCATAAACTGCAAAAAAAATCTTGGGAACAACCCTTAAGAAAGGTACGGGACTAGTAGTGAGTAGGGGTGCTGGGCAGGCAAGAAAATAAAAAGGCAATATAAACAGAAAACAGGAAAAAACAGGTTAGTCTGGCCTCTATAAGCTGCCTTTTTCACATTTTGCAGCTATACCTCATATAAATACTGTTTACCCCGTACAACACTGCTATTTTCCCCGGGTCCTGTAACCCTCCTGAGGGTTAAAAATCACAACAATTGTCTTGTGGTTTATGCATTCCAACTTTGTCGCAGGAAAAAATCTTATACCCCCTCCCCTAGTTCTCCTAGAAATACCACTGTCTCGCCCAAGTGAAAACCTAGTGGAAGCCAAAACATGTCATAGCAAATAAACGATTAGAATTTTTTAAAGATAATGGTAAATTTTGAGACTATTGCCAAGATTACGCGCAATTATAAAGGTAGGCGAAGTGGAAACCACATCATAATGCCCCACAACAGATTTTCACACTTACCTTTCTTGCACCCTCTCAAACAAATGAGCTAAGGCCGGCACTAGGGGCTCCCTGTGGCCTCACATTTTGCCCATAACACAAAAAAGTAGGAAACAAATAATTTCTCACAGATCACAAAATCGCGACACATGCATGCTTTAACCACTGCAACACTGGCTAGAAGGATCATTATAAGAAAATAAAGTGAACAATGCACAAGAAATAAGATCACCGGACACATGAATAAGTAATAACCTGATCACCGCTGCTTTCCATACTAAAAACGAACAGGTAATACTGGCCACTAGCCCACAGAACAAGAACTGCAGACTGCCGGACCAATGAGAAAGTCCCATGCATGCTAGGACTGGAATATGGCAGTAAATCCCATTGTTAAAATCAAATTTTAACGTTTAGGAAGGGAAGGAGCTGTAACGGAGCAGAACCAGATTGGGGAACTATTGAAAGAGCATGAAACGTTTAAAAAATTGCAATGTAAATACCTAGGCAAAGAGATGGTAAAAAATGAGAAAGTAGTGTCAAAATGCTTGCAAGATGCCAAATTGGGGACGGTCGACTTTACCGCAACTGGAATCTAGCAAAACAGCACACACCACAAGAAAGAGTACGTAACGTAGATTTATAATCCGGAATTTTTTTTATGGAAAAACCAGAAATAACAGAATAATTGAGAAATGAAATTCAAGAAAATGCACGAATTTCACGTTTCGCACTGTCAATTTTCAGCAGCATTGCCACATTGAATGAATGCACTGCCGGACAGTGCTTACTGCTCTACCTGCCTGCCTGACCTGACATTCCCCCAGTATCAAGTAAATAGCTTCGAAACTGACAACAACGCCTATCATATCAACGAAACAACAGTCATAACCTCAGCTACAAAAATATACGTTTTTGTTGCAAATCGAAACGTTTTAATTGCGTTTATCATTGAAAGGCTATTAAAAACGAAATATACCACATTGTTTTACTTTATTAAGGTATGTACAACTGTTTGTAGGCCATATTCTATTATAATCACGTTAATATGTAGTTGCGGTTAAGTCGACCATTCCCGCCAAATTTTATCCATCAGCAGTCAGTTTATCTGAAACTGTCCGTGAGCTCAACTGCAAATTTACCAAAATGAATGTATTTTCTGTTGTTGCCATAAAAATAATAAATTGTTGTCAACAACCAACCCACCCTACCCCCGAGGCTTTTTTTTTCAAAACATGCTTAGACCCCTTGATGCAGCAACCACAAGAAAAGCAAACAACTCCCAAGAAAGTTACGGGACCAGGAATGAATAGGTGTGAGGGCTGTGAGGGGAATATAAAAAAGAAATATGTGCAGAAAATGTGAAAAAAAACCCAGCTTAGTCGGGCCTCTAAAAGCTGTCTTTTTCACATTTGCAGCCATACCCCTACACCCTGTCTACCCTGCGTTCCCCCAGGTCCCGTAACTGTTAATTATTTAGGGATCCAATAAATTCAAACAATAAAAATTACAGGTAAACAGTTTCTCTATTGCAGGTATTAAATCATAAAGGAAAATCGATGACTAAACCTCTTTACACTGTCAAACATATGTGACAGATACAAGTACATATGTAAAGTGGCGGATAAAATACTAGAACCCAAAATAACACCACCTGCAACAAAATAAAAAGTATACGATGCAAGATTTCTTGGGGACGGTCGACTTTATCGCAACTGGAATCTAGCAAAACGGCGCACACCACAAGAAAGAGTACGTAACGTAGATTTATAATCCGGAAAAAAATTATGGAAAAAACAGAATAATTGAGAAATGAAATCTAAAAAAATGCACGAATTTCACGTTTCGAACTGTCAATTTTCAGCAGCGTTGCCACATTGAATGAATGCACTACCAGACAGTGCTTACTGCTCTATCGGCCTGTCTGACCTGACCTGACATGCCACCAGTAACAAGTAAATAGCTTTGAAACTGACAACAATGCCTATCATGTCAACGACAGTCATAACCTCAGCTACAAAAATATACTTTTTGTTGCAAATCAAAACGTTTTAATTGCGTTTATCATTGAAAGGTTATTAAAAACGAAATATACCACACTGTTTTACTTTATTAAGGTATGTACAACTGTTTTTAGGCCATATTCTATTATAATCACGTTAATATGTAGTTGCGGTTAAGCCGACTGTTCCCCAAGATTTCTTCTTCTAGGCAGCATAATTTTACCACATTAAAAGAAATTAGTGAATTAACTAATTATGCTGTAATAATATTAGTCTCATACAATTAACGTGGATGTTACACTTTTTGTTCTTTATTGTAAACGATCCCACATCAAAGCTGTTAAAAGTAATTTTCGGCAACCAAGCTGGTAACAATTTAAAACTTTACTGCACGAACAGCACAGTATGATGCTACTGCAATATGATGAATGTAAATATTTGGTTTCTATTTAGAACATCAATTGGTCATCGCTAAATTTAATCTTTAATGGTATTTTATGCAGTACATGTTCCAGTGACAGCTTCAATCTCTTGCTTGTGATAACACAACTTGAGTGATTTACATAGAAACAGGTTTACATTTGCTAATTCACAGGGTAACTTACTTGAAAATAAGAACTGCAGGCTGATAAAACCACTTTATGTGCCTGCAAGTGCCTTCCTTCAGCGGCCAATGTAACATCTACTAAGGATTCACTATTTAGAAGACTAGAAAACACTGAAATAAAATTCGGTTGATGGTTGTTCCACCTTAAACAATACTGTTGCATTGTCATCCTGATTTTCCGTGTGATCTGTAACAGAATTTAATTCGTTTAAATCGGGACTGTTTATATTTTTTGGATGCACATACAATCAATAAATTGAACTTGTGAATAGTAACCTTGAGAGTCCACTAATGCGATATGACATCAACGAATTGTTAAGATGACTGTGTTACAATATTATAATCGAAAGGTCAAAGAAGAAATTAGTAAATATTACGTCATTCTTGCCGATTACACTTTAAACTCTCTTACATTATATTGAAAATAAACAGACGGGTTTATTAAATAAACACTACACTTCTAAAAAACATAATCGACCATTTTTTAACTAATTACTGATTGACGATTGACGTAATTTGCTTCGTTAAATTAGAAAGCTGTAAGTGACATTGACGTTTGTTGGGTACGAATGCCGATTACAGGTTTCTGTACGATCGTAAGTACCATTGACATAGCGGATCTGTACACAATTGAATAATATCTGTAATTACAGTTTCCATCGCCTCCGCTCTACTTTGAATTCAATGTTTTATGTCTAATGTATAATCGCAAAAAAATCAAAAAAATACAGGTTGTTGTTGAATAATATTATCGGTGTTTGCTAATAACTTATAAGCAAAATAGTTCTTACTAATGTAATATAGTTGATTATCAAGTGAAGTCATTTGTGTTTTGTGAAAAAATATTCAAAACTTTTCTGGAATTCCAAAACAATGCTTTAATAAGGAAGGTTACAATCTGGAGTGAATAGTAGATATTCATTGCACAATGTTTTTGTAGTTATGTTTTTGATATTTTTCAATGCATTATGTACCAATATAAAGGTACCTACGTCTTGTTCGATCAAATGAGTAAAATTTGTAATGACTAACTTAATTAGTGCCCATTTCTCGAAAATCAAAAAAAGTTCGGGACGCAGTGCGTTATAGTAGTAAAGTTTCATAAGAATTGTACACTATTAGTAAGACATATTATTAAAGCAAATTCTTTAAATTTCAATAGACCTTGGCGGTCGGTTTTAGAGTCCCAGTTAGCGATTATTTGAAAAAAAATATATTTCATATGCAGCTAAAAAAATTAAAATCTGGTCTCAGATATAATATGTAAGTACTGCAGGTCTCTTTAAAAAAATTGTGTTACAAATTTCATCAAAGTTACAAAAGTTTTTCAGAAAAAAATTAATTATTTACAAAGGGAATGTACCTGCCAAATTATAAAAATATGGCAGGTATTTTTCCTTGTTAATTGCTTGAATGTTTTGTTTTAGTTAACCCATCAAGTTTTTGCAAACAATAAAAAAGAAAAAAAGTTTTTTAAAACAAATTTGTAGTTATCCGCGAAGCTCATTATGTTATCTCTCTTTAATTTAGTACCCACGGTGCGTTTACATAGGTGTTACACATGATATAATGAGATGAGAAGAGATGTTATATTACGCATATGCCCCGCCCGCTCCTATGACGTCGCGTGGTGAGTAACGTTATAGAAGTCCAACTACACACTTAAAACAAAGTCAATCTCAATCAAAAAGTTTCTAAACGTCAGTTTAATGCGGTTGAAGTTACGCCTATATTGACTTTTTCAGATAATATAGATCGCAGCACTTAATTTAATGTTTTTAATTTTTATTACTTCCAACTGTATGCACTTAAATATTAGTAAAATACGTAATTTGTTAAGACGTTGTGATGAAACGTCAAACTCCACTCTATGATAGCATATTATTGTGGCATTGGACTCACAACTTGACACCATGCGCGTGACAGGTCTAAAAATAGGTAGTCTGAATATCATATCTCTCGTTATTTGTCTCATGGGTGTTACTATGGTTTAGGATTGAAGATTCTAGCTAAACGAGAAATTTATTAAGCTGTCGGATTTGAAATACTTTTACGAGAATTTTCTACGATAACATAATTGCTGCACCCAGACCCTCTCCAATACTTATTTACGGTTGCTGTATCCATACTTTTTGAAAATGATACAAAAATTTGTTTTTAATGAAATTAGATAACTTAAACATAAATTGAAAATATTGCTTCTCTGCTTCGTGGCGGGGGTTCTCCTTGCCCTTGTGCATGCCTACAATCACCCTCAATGCATAAACAAGAACAATGTAAACAAGAAAAAATCCTTGGTAACAACCCCTAAGAAAGTTACGGGACCTGCGGTAAATATAGAGGTTCTGCGCGCAGTAAACAGGATTTTAAGGAGGTATAGCTGCAAAATTGGATAAAGGCAGCTTATAGAGGTCCAACTAAGCCGTTTCTTTTGCACTTTCTGCTCATATTTCATTTCTATAATCTTCTCCGGCCAGCACCCCTATTCACTCCTGGTCCCGTAACTTTCTTGTGGGCTGTTTGCAAGAAAATCTTGTGGTTTGGGCATCCAAAAGGGGTTCTAAGCACGTTTCTGAAAAGAGTTTTCTAAACATCTAATCAACTCAGTTGAACCAGTTTCTGCAAACAAAATAACAAAAAGGGTTTTTTAAAGCAAATTTGTAATTATCTGTGAAGCTCATTGTGTTATTTTTCAAGTTTAGTACACACGCTGTTTTTCTATAGGTTTTACTATGTATCAAAACTTAAGATTCTAGTTTAATGGGAAATTGACTTATCACCATTTGAAATATTTTTATGAAAATTCGCTACCATAACGCACATAAACTCTTTTCAACACTTATTTACTATTGCTGTAACCATACTTTTTGAAAATGAAATAAATATAATTAACACAAAATTTAGAAATCAAAATTTTATTAATTTAACCTAAACATCTATTTATATAATTTAAACTAGGGATGTATGTACTTTGTAGTACCCACTATAAGTACTTACTGTATTAGTTTGAGGTAAGTATATTTCTTCTTGAAATAATTTTGTTTAACTTTGGTAATACCTAACAGTGAATTCTGTATTGAGTTCACTAGATAATACATACAATATCTACAATCTACATGCAGTTTACTTATCACTTTCATATTTCTTGAATTTGATGTTAGAATCATAATATACTATTACAGTCGACGGCTGAGGGCATTTGTTAAAGTTAAGTTAAAATTAAAAGTTGGGTTATTATTTCCCTGCTATTTGTGTTACCCTTAGAATATAAGTACCTAGTTGTTTTATATTACAAGATTCTAATAAGGTGTTACCAAATACTATATAATGACAATACGGGATACTCCTATGCTTTAGCATTGGTGATAGTTGTGACAAGTACACTAGCGCCACCTCGCGTGAAGTACTGACAACTGAGCGGGTAATTTGAATTGTATATTTACCTGCATATTCTTAATTTAGACAATTGGTTTATTATAGATGAATATAAAAACTTATACATGACAAAACAGTGAACATTTTCTGATTATATAGTTATAAATAGAATTTGTATCAACAATCACCTTGAAACCTAAATGAATTCAGCATGAATAATTCTGAGAATTTCTCTTACCCATAATCTTATTTCATCATAATTTAATATACTACCTTGAAATCGTCCTTAAACTACTATTTCAAGGGTAGGTATAGGAATATACTGAAAGCTGTTTCTGAGGATATTAAGTTACAATCTGTACTTACCTATAAATAATTGTTCTAGGTATAAATGGTAGCACAGTACTCAATTTGCTATATCTCTACATGAAAACTGTCTTATTAATCTAATATTTTAAAATATGTAACTGATAATCTTAGTACATAATTAAGAAATTTTGCAGATGAAAGGTGAGACTAAATCTTGCTTCCGTGAATAAATCTATTATAAGGCTGAATCTGCTATTTCTACTTGTCTCTTTAAAAACTTGTCTTGGGAAGATAATTAAAAGCCTTTACCAAGTAAAATAATTGTAAATGTGAAAAAATGTGACAATTTATGCCATACTGAAATAAAAAAGGACACAGAAGAATATAGAAAAACAGTTTTCTTATACCATTTATTATTAATGCAAAACTTTTTTTGCCTTCATATTTCTTCTTTTTTTTGATGCACTGGAAGACAATTTATGATTGAAGCATTTCAACCATCCGTTTACGAAATTTATTTATAAATGGGTACATTGTGGTAAATATTACATAATAAATTATCTTCTGCGAACTGTACATATTGGCGTAAAAGTGATTCTTAATTTGTCTTTTGCTTTAAATCATATTCACGTTTCGCCATCCTTTGGAAACCTATGAAATGTCTTTGATTGATTTAGCACGTTATAATTTTAACAATTATAGATTACACACATCCAACCACTAACATTCATTGTAAAAATACAGCTCAAACTTAATTATACACAGTTGAACACCAGCAATTGCTAGTGTTACACGTTCTGGAACGACGTAACATCAGTACTACCCGCTAGGGGCGCTGATATTTTTGTAACACGAAATCAGCCGGAGTGTCCTGTATTGTCATTATATAGTATTTGATTATATATTGCACACACCCACCCACTAACATTCATAGTAAAAAAACACAGCTCAAACTTAATTATACACAGTTAAACACCAGCAATTCCTAGTGTTACACGTTCTGGAACGACATAACATCAGTACTATCCGCTAGGGGCGCTGATATTCTTGAAACACGAAATCAGCCGGAGTGTCCTGTATTGTCATTATATAGTATTTGGCATTACCAAGTAGCATCAGCGGAGTCGATTTCGAGGTTATGTAACGAGCAAAGCGCACACGCATCTCTGGGACAAATAGCTACGTGTGGTCAGATTAAACTAGGAAAGAGAGAGATGACTTTTAATTTTAAATACCGTGAACGTGAAAAAGCTTAATATTTATATGTATAAAAATCCAACCCCATCTGACAAACTATGATGCGATGAATTCAAATGTTGCGACAGAAAAACAATTGCACATCGCCTTCATAGAAATCCATGGCCAACGTTGATTTTATTCAATGGAACGATAGGCCTCAGATACATACAGTCGATGCAGAATCGAAAGCTGCGTGCGATGCCCCGCTCGCATTTCTGAATCGAGCCGTTTCGGAGAAATGACGCCACAAAATTTCAACCTTGGTCATGGATTTTTATGAAGGCGATGCGCAATTGTTTTTCTGTTTGATATCTCTCTTAATAAAGAAATTACAGGGGTGAGACACTTAAAAAAATCACAAACATTTTGAAATTTTGTGACGTCATGTCTCCGAAACTAGTGGTACAGCACTTGTACCACTATGGCTGCAAAGAATAATTATTGTTAAATTTTTTTTTTTTTTTTTATGTCAACAACACACCACGAGGGCTTACAGCCTAAATACTATCGTACCGTGGGTGTTGACAAGGAGGAAAGAGGCAGCTTGTTAATTCTGGACTTGAAGGTTTGGAGGTTCGGAGGAGAAGGAAAAACATGTGCCGGCAAGGAATTCCACAACTTAGAAGTCCTCGGGACAAAAGAGCGGGCATAACAAGATGTTCTATGTCTGGTGACCTGGACATTAAAAGGGTGCATTCGCTCTGTTCCCCTGGTAGATCTGCTGGGGGCAGCAGGTGGGGGAATTATGGAGGAAAGCTCCTCTGAGCAGTGCCCGTGCAGATATCTATAAAAGAGAGAGAGGTCACCAACGGCACGTCGGTGGGCAAGGGATGGAAGCCTTTGGGTGAGGGTAGGGTCACCGATGAGACGTATAGCTCTCTTTTGAATGGAGTCCAGGATAGCGAGTGTAGAAGCGGCTGCTGCACCCCAGATGTGGGAGCAGTATTCGAGGTTTGGCCTTATTTGTGAAGTGTATAAGGTATAGAGATTAGTTGGTGAAAAGTATTTGCGAGCCCGGAAGAGGAAACCCAATTTCTTAGCAGCCGCTTCTGCAATTGATGTAACATGTTGGTGCCAATTAAGATTTCGATCCACAGAAATGCCAACAAGAGAAAAGGACTCATTACTTTGAATAACTTGGTTGTTCATTGTGATGGGTCTAGGGCTGCTGTATCTCTTGTGAGAAAGAAAGCAAGACTTAGTTTTGGTGGGGTTGAATTGTACAAGATTTCTACTTCCCCAGTCTAATATTTTTTGGAGGTCTACGGAGACAGAACCCTCCATGAGTCTGCGATCCTCATCTAATTGGGCTAAAGAGACAGGCTTAGAATATTGTATGTTTGAGTGGAGGGTGCTGTCGTCCGCGTAACTGTGAACTGGGTTGGATGTGCTAGAGAGGAGGTCATTGATGTGGAGAAGAAACAAAGTAGGGGCTAAAGCTGAACCTTGAGGAACTCCTGCATTAATTGGATACAGTTTAGAGGAATGGCCATCCACAACAACAGATATGCTCCTGTTGGAGAGGAAATTTGCTGTCCAGGTACAAAGTTTTGGTGGTAGGCCATAGGCCGGAAGTTTATTAAGCAGCGCTGCGTGCCAGACCTGGTCGAATGCTTTGGATATGTCTAGAGCAACAATCTGGGATTCACCGTGTTGTTCCATAGACTTGTTCCAAGAATGGGTGACAAAGGAAAGGAGGTCGGCAGTCGATCTGCGCTGACGGAATCCATACTGCCTGTCGTGGATTAGACTGTGTTTTTCAAGGAATTTTAGTAGTTCGGTGTTTATATACTTTTCCATCACTTTAGAGATGACTGAAAGGAGAGAAATAGGCCTGTAGTTGCTAGGAAGCGCTTTGGATCCTTTCTTGGGGATGGGTTGTACTCGAGTAGTTTTCCAGTTACTAGGGAATATGCCTTTATTGTAAGATATCTGAAACAGACGAGTCAGGACAGGAGCAAGTTCTGGTGCGCATTTTTTGAGAACAATTGCTGGGATCTCGTCAAGGCCAGAGGCTTTCCTGGTATTAAGAGAAGAGAGCAATGATATCAGTCATTTTATGCGCGACATTGGGGACTGTTGGTGGTTGAACATTTGGAGGTGGGTTGAGAGTAGAATTTCCGGCGAACAACGAAGCAAAAAGTTCAGCCTTCCCCAGGGCGGTAGAAACAATTTCATCACCTGAGACGAGAGGTGGGAACGTGCTCTTGCAGAAATTATTCCCAATAGACTTAGCAAGAGTCCAGAAGGGTTTGCCGCCGTTGGAGCTTGAGAGGACTTTGTTTTTGATGTGGTTATTAAACGAGTTTTTTGCCTCAGAAAGAATGCGGACATAGCGGTTTCTTGCGTCGTTGAATGCTTGACGATTTTCTTGACTGGGATTGTGTAGAAGCGTTTTGTGAGCTTTGACCTTTTCAAGTCTGGCCTTGTCACAGGATTTAGAGAACCAGGGCTTTTGAGTGGCTGAAGAGGTTTTCTGTGTACGTGGAATAAATAATTCCATGCCAGCTTGGATAATTTCGGTGACGTTTTGTGAGATATCAGAGGGGTCAGGATGAGAGAAGCAGACAGACGCCCATGGAAATGAGGAAAAGTAATCCCGCATTTCGTCCCAGTTTGCGGAGTTGTAGTGCCAAACGATACGTGGGTGTGATGACTGTGTGACCTCGGGTTGCATTGCACAGGAAGCAGTGACCATACCGTGGTCTGAGCGACCAAGGGGGGCGGTGACTGATATCTTATAGCATTCAGGATTTGTAGTAAGAAGGAGATCCAAGGGATTTGAGCTGTGTGTTGGGATACGAGGAAAGTAAGTAGGTTGCTGAACCATATTGGCCAAAGAATTGCTGACTGCAAAGGCCTCCGCTGCTCTCCCTTGTGGATCGGTTTTTGAAGATCCTAGCCATTCCTTATTATGGACATTGAAGTCGCCAAGAATAGTGACCTCGGAGGAAGGATATTCAGAAATCAGATAGTCGGTTTTTTCAGAAAGGTAATATTGTTTGTTGCAATATTTTAAAAATTCTTACTCTTGCGTGATAATCCTGAAAACACGTTTTGAATTTCGATAGACACAGAGGAACTTTGCAAACAGAACACATCCATTCGGTTCGCACCTGCTTTGCCTTTGTGCTGCATTTGGCACACCGTTTTCTTGTGTCTCGAATTGATTGGTGAGAAGAACTGGTAAGTCTTATTTCAACCGGGACTGTAGGTTTGTGCTTTGAAATGTGTATGGGAGATCGAGTTGATGACCTATCCAATTTTCGTTTCAAAGTGACCAATCTGTTTGCCAACAAACCATCTATTATTCGCCGTCGGAAATCTTTTTGTGTCTCCTCATTGAAGCAATTTATTTAAAACGCATGCTTTGAGTTGAACGAATTTATCCACAAAATTCATATTACTGTTGTAGTCAACTAAAACTTTTGGACAAGGTACTTCAATTACGTCTCAATTCCTTTCACGTCTACGAACAGTTGTCGTATCCTGGGGGCTATGAAAATTGGAAAGTAAATACACAGATATTTTATCCTTCCACTTACATATAAACAATCCTGTATTACTTGTTTTCCAGTTGAAAGCACCCCTTGCCAACAATTTATCATCCTGCAATGTTTAAAGTTTTTTTCGCGTGCTATTTACAGTTCCACAAGCGTGAATATCTTGTTTTTTAAAGTCCAAAAGTAAGATGTACGAGTTAAAATAATTATCAAAATATACATTGTGATGCTTTCCCTCAAAACCGTTCAACAAGTTTTTCACCACTTTGGATAACAAATTTTTCTCAGGAATACCATTATCCGTTTTACCCGTGTAAATATCAAATTTATACATGTAGCCAGACTTATCAGCTAATACCCAAATCTTATAGCCTCTTTTTATCGGCTTTTTTGGCATATATTGCTTTAAACCACTTCTGCCCTTAAACCTAATCATGGACTCATCGATAGCCACACATTTATCTGGACATAAACATTTTAAAAAGTTTTCTGCAAATTTTGTCAACATCGGACGTAATTTGTAGAGTTTATCATAATTTGGGTAGTTTCTTCCTGGCATTAGATTATTATCATTGACATGTATATGATTGAGGAGCCAACTGAATCTGTTTAGTGGCATAAGTTGGCTTATATATGCATCATGGAGGTCGGAACTAGAACTCCAATAATCGTTGTGACTCGGCATGGTTTTTATTCCCATTAATAAATTTATGCCTAAAAACACTTTAATTTCCTCTTCAGTAGTCGGCTCATATTTCTTTCCAGATAACAGATATTTTTGGTTTGCATAAAGATTTGTTTGGAATACTAAATTATTAATTATGTCATCATCAAATAATAGCTTAAATAATTGGCATGGAGATGGATGTGGAATATCCTGGACGACTTGCGTTACTCCTGAATAATGACTAAACTCAGGTGGACCTACTATAATAGTTGTTTGGCCCCAAATAGGATCCGCATCATATTGCAATTGTTTCAGTATGTCTCTAACTTTATCCAGAGGTACATTCCATTCAGAATCGTCAGACTCTGAATCTTCTACCGGAGCATCAAGAATTTTATCTTGTTGCACATTATCTTCTACTTCCCCATTATTATCAAACTCTGTATCACTTCAATCATCACCTAGATCGCCATCGATAACAGAATCCTGATCGGAGGGGAGGTTCTCATATTCTTTCAAAAATTCGTCTCTAGTCCAGCCTTTCAAATTAATATAATCCATAACAATCTATAAAAATACCATGAAAATAAAAAACTCTGGACGCAGCAAGTGCGTTATGGTAGTGAATTTTCATTAAAATGTTTTTATTGCAAATATGTGTGTTTTATTTTTAAGAAAGCAGGCATCAATTTTGGTTACCAGTATAACCTATATAGTAAAAACATGCTATGTTTCATAAAAATAACTTTGTGTGAAAATGTACAAAAATTTCCAAAAGTAAACTTAAAGTGTTCCCGGAAAAACTCGTTTCTTGGTCAACCTTATAGGTTAATAGCAAATTGGGCTATTCAAATATGAAGCAATTGATCAAAATTCGCTACCATAATGCACTTTCTGCATCCAGAATTTATTTTCTTACAAACATGCATTATATTTTGATGGAAAATGCAAAAATGCAATAACATAAGGCGTGTTTGATTTAAAAAAAAAAGAAAATTTTTATTACCAACGACTTATGAGCCCTCCTGTGATTGTAGAAATATTTTTTAAGATGTAGCTCAAGACACCCTATAATTAATATATACAAATTTTTTTCATATCTTGTATAATAACGGATATATTGTGCTGTATTGATTTTTTACGAAAATTCGACAAAAATTATATACCATTAAACGATAAACTCTATAGCTAAGACTACTTCTAAGCATCAGAGACCCTATTTGAAATGAAGTTTCTGGAAACATTTTAGTAAAATTAAGGACTTGACGATTGAAACTAAGACTTCAGGGTTTGTAAAACATCCTTCTTAAGACATTTGATTTCCATAGCCCGTATTAGATTCAAGTTATTTGCCTAAATGTTGGCGATTTTGACGTTTTAAATCGCAACTTTGACGTTTTGAGGAAAACCCCAATTTATTTTTCTTTAAATGCCTATAATTTTTTTATCTTTTGACCTACATAGCTAAATTTTGGTAGGTAACTTACCTATAAGGATATAAAACGGTGTACCGAATTTAGTTGCCCTTACGTTGTTAATTCCGGAGATATGAATTTTTTTCGAAAGAAAACACAAAATTTTCCTGGAAAACCTGGGCCGATTTTCCTGGCTAACGAACTTATCCAAGCCATTTGCAAAGGGAATTTATTCACCAAATTTAATCAAAATCGGACCATTATTTTTTTAGTTATCGGTGTGATATATATATATATATATATATATATATATATATATATATATATATATATATATATATATATATATATATATATATATATATATATATATAACATATAAAAATTTAAACTGACCCCGGATATGTGGTGGGACCTAATTAGCGCTCATTTGAACAATTTTTTTCAAAATTCAAAAGTCGGGATCTCCTCATTAGTGAATTTTTTTTAAGAAAATTCACTAAAACACTGATCTATGGTCATGGTGGTACATTTTTTGTACCGCCTCAATTTTATCAAAAATTACGATAGCAGATACGACTTTTTTACTTACCAGTATGTTAATCCCCTCTAATACACTGCCGTATCCAGCCTGCTATCAACATTTTAAGTAAAACACCAGATAACACACTAAAACTTACTAAAATATCACCACGCCATGAGAGACAATAACGTTTAACCTTAAAATTGTTTGAATATGATAGCCAGCATTCATAAAATCAAATATATTCATAACTATAGCTGGTAGGCAACCATAATTACATATTCTGTAGGTGGTACGATTCTTGTGCTTCTGTGACTGTAGCAAAATGTTTTTGAAAAAAGGTATGGAATGTGTACCACCAAGACCCGGAGGAATAAAAAAAGGTGGTACACTTTATGTACCACTTAACCTGAAAGAGTTAATACCGGACGAGAACATTGTGTAAACAAGACTCTATTTACCTGCCTAAAAACGCGCGATGATCGAACACTGATCGGAATAAGACACAAATTTCAACATTTAAACAGAAAAACAAAAAGTCATACAAATGTACAGTTGTAACGAACTAATGGACGTTGATCTCAAGTGGTTAGAGGGACTCTATCATTTTTTGAGTGGAAGGACCCATAAATATTTTCTCTTGTGTTGTCCACAGTAAAATTTATTACCCATTAGTGTTATGTCTCAATCAAGAAACGTGTGCATCTAGTCCTAGTGTGTCTGAATGGTCATATTTTTAGGTAGAGGGGCGACGAAATTAACAGAACGACGAAGCGCTGTTGTTTACTTCCGCAAATCTGTGTATCCCAATAAAAATGTGAACGGGTCAGTGCAATAATTATCTCGCTAAAACCGAAATCACCTGAAAAGCGGTCTCCTTAAATCAGAAACATTTAGCATTGTCTCTTACACAAGTCCATTCAAATCACCTTAATACTCTCTCTCTCTCTCTCTCTCTCTCTCTATATATATATATATATATATATATATATATATATATATATATATATATATATATATATATATATATATATATATATATATATATATATATATATATATATATATATCCGTGTGTGTGTGTGTGTGTGTTATAGAATTGGTTGCTAAATAAAATCTGACCAACGAATCAGTCTGAAATCTAGTATCGTATCGTTTGTCGCATGAGGGTAATGCCAACTTCCCTCAGCAACGCCGCCTGTCTTTAATCACGGGTACTTATTGATCGACCCTCGTATTACTGGCAACTACATATACAGTGCGCGCCAAATGTATGGACCGGGACTTACAATCTAAAGTAGCGGCCAAAAAAATTGAAATTTGATATGCGCATATGGGACGTATTTTCGCATATTAGGACGTGATTTCTAAGTATTTACCCCTTTTATTACAGAATATACAAGGTGTAGATCATTTTTTTAAAATGGTAACAGGGCCAGTAATTGGTAATTTCTGAAAGTACAATCTTTTCTGCTTCTAATAATGTATCACAAGATGGGGGTTGCATAAGAAAAAAATACAGAAAAAAATTAAATGAGAAGACCGGAATACTGGACAATAATTATCCGTATTTTCCCCAAATATTTAACTTTTAAAATTTTTGTTGTTGTCTACAAACATTAGTTGTTGGGGTATAAAAACAAAAAACTAAGTTTCCAAATTTTTATTTTCATCGAAACAAACATAAATGTAAGAAAACTAAATAATCTCTAGTTAGTTTGAAACAATCGCATCACATGATTGTTATACCAAACGTTCGAACTGTTGGCCTTCTGCTGCAACACAATGGCCTAATCTGTCCATAAAAGAATGCAATGAATTTTTTTAAAAATTTTGCTTGTTGGTATTAATATCATGTATTTCCTCGGAAATTCGATTTTTCAAATCATCAAGATCATTTGGCTTACTTTTGTAAACCTTGGTCTTGAGGTATCCCCACAAGAAAAATCTAACGGAGTTAGATCTGGCGATCTAGCCAGCCACTCCAATGGACCTCTTCTACCAATCCATCGTCCAGGAAAGATATCATTTAAAAATTCACGCACATTTCTCGCATAATTTGGTGGTGCACCGTCTTGTTGGAACCAAATTCTTTCGTGAATGTTTCCATTGTTTCCTGGATATAATCTTGCGAGAAATGGTAATATGGAGTTATTTAAAAGTGCTAAATACCTTTCGCCATTGAAATTTCCGTCTATGAAGAAAGGTCCAACAATATGTCGATCAATAATGCCACACCATACATTAACCTTTTGAGGGTGTTGAGTATGACTTTCCCTCATCCAGTGAGGATTATTATCGGATCAATACCTACAGTTTTGGCGATTTACAGTTTCATTTAAGCAGAACGTTGCCTCATCGGAGAAACAAATTTTATATATAAACTGGCGATCATTTACACACCTATCGATCATGACACCACAAAATTCTGACCTTCTATCAAAATCATCATCAGATAATTCCTGCACAAGTTGAATTTTAAAGGGATGGTATGTTTCTTTTTTCAACACCCTACGAACCGACGTTTGCGAGATTTCAAGATCTCGGGCAACTTGCCTAGTTGAGACATGGGGAGATTCGGCAATAGCCAATGGTGTATCTAGCTGTTTCTCCTCAGTTGTTGCAGATTTTGGTCTACCTAATTTTGGTTTATTTTTAACAATGCCCGTCTCTTCAAATCTCTGGATAGTTTTGCCCACAGTTCTCTTACTAATAGGGAGTCTTTCGGGATACAATTCATTAAATATCCGACAAACCTCATCGTGAGGTCTTTGTCTGTCTTCATATCCTCGTATAATTAAAATTTGTATTCTCTGCTTTTCACTTACTTGATCCATATCTTATACGACAAACACTCAAATATTACTTGACCAATAAAGGCGTAAGCACACACTGTCAGCTTGACTGTGACAGTAAATTGGAATTGTTATTATCTTATTAAGGTAAAAAGAAAATCATTTATAAACCATCCTCAGTAAGACAAAAAACGGGACAATGTACAAGCAGATAAGCTTGTAATTTATTAAAACCAGTCGACCAGTTCGTATTCTTGTGTTACTTTATATTTCATTTCTTTTCTGGTAAAAAAGACAAAAAACGGGACAATTGACAAAAAATTACATGCAGATGAGGTTGGAATTTATTAAGACGAGTCGACCAATTCGTATTCGTGTCTTACTTCACATTTTATTTTTTTCTGTAATTTTTTTTATGCAACCCCCATCTTGTGATAATTGTTAGAAGCAGAAAAGATTGTACTTTCAGAAATTAATAATTACTGGCCCTGTTACGATTTAAGAAAAATGACCTACACCCTGTATATTCTGTAATAAAAGAGGTAAATACTTAGAAATCACGTACCATATGCGCATATCAAATTAAAATTTTTTTGGCCGCTTACTTTAGATTTTATAAGTCCCGGTCCATACATTTGGCGCGCACTGTATAAAGGTGCTCATTCTGTATGATACTTCAATATTATCCTCACATACTTCCTCTGGTCATCTGAGGAGGCCTTTAGGCATGGATAGTCTTGATTTATTTTTATTATATTTTGTGCTTGTTTCATGTCACGTTTCTCATTTAGCTGGTCGATTCCCGATGCTTTTCATCAGCCTCTTACTTGGTTATTAATTTTCCGTTATGGCCCAGGATTCTGCCTCTCTTGGATTTATATCGAGTGTTGACTCTTATTCCTTTCCAATAACTTTATAAACTTCACAACTCTCCGTGGTCGGTTCTCTGTTTCAGATGCATGCATTTTTCATTGAGGTTGCACAAAACTCTGCTGCGACAAATAGCGAGGTTTGAAAGTGAATTTATGTCATTTCCAGATTGAAATTTCAAACTTTATAAAACGTAGTGAATATTTTACGTAGTCTGGAAGTTGTTTGGCTGCGCTCAAACTACAGCTTCACATTTACTTTCTCTGCCTCATTAGTATTTAACCATGCTGCAGTGTCATACAGTTCTTGATTTATGTGCTGTTTTAATTACGAGGAAGTATTCAAAAGTACTTAGCCACAATTAAAAAAACGCATAATTTTTTCAAATCAACATTTCATTTATTTAACATAGGCCACCATAGACGAACGTCAATGTCTTAGAACATGTACGTACAGTCATCGACGTGCAAACGACAACGTCAACAAAAACAAATTATAACGATAGGACATATATATTGTGCATACAAACAAATAAAAAACAATACAAAATTAGAAACGACAGCATCAGAAAAATTACCACAGCATAACAATAATTCCATAGTTACCCATAAATTATCTTGCGGGCATTCAGTCTAGGCCAGTCCAGTATACAAGCGGTCAACAGCACCTTAAACAACATGTCACATACAGACTGTACTTTAGGTGGCAATAAGTTGCGCAATCTTGGTCCCATTTGAACATGACATCGCCGTGTTTGAGATTTATTAAACCTTGCGATCATGCTGGCACTCCCAATCGATCGAGTCTGAGAGCCATGCTTCAATGAGTCTCCCTCTATTCTTTTGTTGTCAGATACCCACAGACCCAAGGTGAATCTGAAAGAGATCCGGGACACGCATTTCCGCATAAAGGTCATCACTTGGGTAAGTATAGAATCTGTTTCCAATTATTTTTAAAATCCACTTCTCAGCGACTGCCAGCCTTTTGATGTAACGTCTTGCAGCTCCTCCCCAGATGAGATTACCGTACAGCAGATGTGTCTCAACCAGAGATTTGTATAGGATTTTTAGATGCTTTTGGCCAAACATATCACGGTACACTTTAAACCCGCTGCTCAAAAATCGTATTTGGCACACCTGATCGTTTATGTGCTCATCCCATCTAAGATGACAGTCCACTGTCACCTCCAGGTATTTGATTTGCTGTGCGCGTACGTCGACCAATATTTCGACACCTCACTGGTGGGGTCTTTTCACACACTGAACTGTTGATTTGAATTCACTTTATTTTTCGCAAAATATTAATTTTCAATGTGGAACTTTGGAAAACTTCGGAAAACTTGTTATAGAATCATGAAGTACACAGCAGAACTGTCAAACTGTACGTCACACAGTGATGCCATATGTTGATATCGAGACTCTAATTTTTCCAATTTCTTTTTTTTTATATTTCAACAACACACCACGAGGGCTTATAGCCTAAAAACTATCGTACCGTAGGTGTCGACAAGGAGGAAAGAGGCAACTTGTTAATTCTGGACTCGAAGGTTTGGCGGTTCGGAGGAGAAGGAAAAACGTGCCGGCAAGGAATTCCACAAATTGGAAGTCCACGGGACAAAAGAGCGGGCACAACAAGATGTTCTATGTCTGGTGACCTGGACAGTAAACGGGTGAATTTGCTCTGTTCTCCTGGTAGATCTGTTGGTGGCAGCAGGTGGAGGAACTATGGAAGAAAGCTCCTCTGAACAGTGCTCGTGCAGATATCTATAAAAGAAAGAGAGAGGTCACCAACGGCACGTCGGTGGGCAAGGGATGGGAGCCTTTGGGTGAGGGTAGGGTCACCGATGAGACGTATAGCTCTCTTCTGAATGTAGTCCAGGATAGCGAGTGTAGAAGCGGCAGCAGCACCCCAGATGTGGGGGCAGTATTAGAGGTTTGGCCTTATTTGTGAAGTATATAAGGTATAGAGATTAGCTAGTGAAAAGTATTTGCGAGCCTGGAAGAGGAAACCTAATTTCTTAGCAGCCGCTTATGCAATTCATGTGATAAGTTGGTGCCAATTGAGATTTGGATCCACAAAAATGCCACCAAGTGAAGAGGACTCATTACTTTGAATAACTTGGTTGTTCATTGTGATGGGTCTAGGGCTGGTGTATATCTTATGAGAAAGAAAGCAAGACTGAGTTTTGGTGGGGTTTAATTGTACGAGATTTCTACTTCCCCAGTCTAATATTTTTTGGAGATCCACGGAGACAGAACCCTCCATAAGTCTGCGATCCTCATCTAATTGGGCTAAAGAGACAGGCTTAGAATATTGTATATTTGAGTGGAGGATGCTGTCGTCCGCGTAGCTGTGAACTGGGTTGGATGTGCTAGAGAGGAGGTCATTGGTGTGGAGAAGAAAAAAAGTAGGGGCTAAAGCTACGGTTTAGAGGAATGGCCATCCACGACAACAGAAATTCTCCGATTGGAGAGGAAATTTTCTGTCCAGGTACAGAGTTTTGGTGGTAGGCCATAGGCCGGAAGTTTATTGAGCAGCGCTGCGTGCCAGACCTGGTCGAATGCTTTGGATATGTCTAGAGCGACAATCTGGGATTCACCGTGTAGTTCCATAGACTTGTTCCAAGAATGGGTGACAAAGGAAAGGAGGTCGGCAGTTGATCTGCGCTGACGGAATCCATACTGCCTGTCGTGGATTAGACTGTGTTTTTCAAGAAATTTTCGTAATTTGGTGTTTATATACTTTTCCATCATTTTAGAGATGACTGAAAGGAGAGAAATAGGCCTGTAGTTGCTAGGAAGCGCTTCGGATCCTTTCTTGGGGACGAGTTGTACTCGAGCAGTTTTCCAGTTACTAGGGAATATGCCTCTATCGTAAGATGTCTGAAACAGACGAGTCAAGACAGGATCAAGTTCTGGTGCGCATTTTTTCAGAACAACTGCTGGGATCTCGTCAAGACCAGAGGCTTTTCTGGTATTAAGAGAAGATATCATATTTCGTACCTTTTTAGTTTTGAAAACGATATCCGTCATTTTATGCGCGACATTGGGGACTGTTGGTGGTTGAACATTTGGAGGTGGGTTGAGAGTAGAATTGCCGGCGAACAACGAGGCAAAAAGTTCAGCCTTGTCCAGGGCGGTAGAAACAATTTCATCCCCTGAGACAACAGGTGGGAACATGCTCTTGCAGAAATTATTCCCAATAGATTTAGCAAAAGTCCAGAAGGGTTTGCTGCCATTGGAGCTTAAGATGACTTTGTTTTGATGTGGTTATTAAACAAGTTTTTTGGCTGAAAAAGAGTGCGAACATAGCGGTTTCTTGCGTCGCTAAATGCTTGACGGTTTTCTTGACTGGGATTGTGTAGAATCGTTTTGTGAGCTGACCTGACCTTTTCAAGTCTGGCCTTGTCACATGATTTAGAGAACCAGGGCTTTTGAGTGGCTGAAGAGGTTTTCTGTGTACGTGGAATAAATGATTCCATGCCAGCTTGAATATTTTCGGTGACATTTTGTGAGATATTGCAGGGGTCAGGATGAAAGAAGCAGACAGACGCCCATGGAAATGAGGAAAAGTAATGCCGCATTTCGTCTCAGTTCGCGGAGTTGTAGTGCCAAACGATACGTGGGTGTGATGACTGTGTGACCTAGCGTTGCATTGCGCAGGAAGCAGTGACCATGCCGTGGTCTGAGCGACCAAGGGGGGGGGGGGGGGGGCGGTGACTGATATCTTATAGCATTTCGGTTTTGTAGTACGAAGGAGATACAAGGGATTTGAGCTGTGTGTTGGGATGCGAGGAAAGTAACTAGGTTGCTGAACCATATTGGCTAAATAATTTCTGACTGCAAAGGCATCCGCTGCTCTCCCTTGTGAATCGGTTTTTGAAGATCCTAGTCATTCCTTATTATGGACATTGAAGTCACCAAGAATAGTGACCTCGGAGGAAGGATATGCAGAAATCAGATGGTCGTTTTTTTCAGAAAGGCAGTCAAAGAGCTTGACAAAGTTGTTGTCAGAAGGTGACCGGTAAATGCAACAGATGAATTTAGTTGCAGCCCTGAGAGAAAGTTTTATCCATAGTATGCCTTTTCCTCCAGCTTCTAAATTGGGGACTTTGGTGCAGGGTAGATTGCTACGAACGTATGCGCACACGCCTCCATGCAATCTAAAGTAAGTAAGGAGCTCATACCCCGGGAAATTAAGGTGATTAGTGGCTGTTTTGGTACTGATTTGGGTTTCGGTGAGGAAGAGGAGTTGGGGCCTAATGACCTGGAGGAAATGATGGACGGAGTTCAGGTTAGAATTTAGGCCACATATATTCGAGAAGGATATGTTAAATCTTTATGCTGGCGCCCCCTGTACACCCGTCTCCCGGAGATCCGAATGGAGGGGTATTTTACCTCCGAAATCTTCTGTACAAGGAGGAGCCATCATCATTTTTGCTTATAAGGGAAACCGACTCATGCACCAGAACCGTCCGTTGGGACTTCACCGGCCCCTTGATGTATGGGGTGGTACCTCCTCGGGCGTGAAAAAAATCATTTACTATCACGTAAAGGAAAGTTCCGCTACCACCTGCTTGACTCCGATTAGTCGCCTCGTACGACAGGCAGGAGTTACCATGGGCCTATTCTTTTAGTTAGTCCCCACAGGGGACAATTTCAGACGATTTTCGAACAAAATGAACTTAAAACCGTACGAATTGTCTGAATTCAAGTGAGAATATGACTTTCTGAGTTTTACCAATTTTCCGAGTTTTCCACTCCTATTTTCCCATTTTTGCTTCGAAGAGCTATTCTCAAACGTAAACATATTCCCATACAAAAATACCATAGAAGCAGGATTTTCCGAATTTTCCGGCTTTTGCGGTGGATTTTACCAGATTTTTATTCCATACGAACCTTGTCTTGACAATTACGAACACAATAAAAAAAGGCTGGACGCAGCAAGTGCGTTATGGTAGCGAATTTTCATAGAAATGATCTGGCACCAAATATTTTTTTATATATATATTTTTCTTTTAACATAGAAATCTAAAACATGGTGAGATGTACGACAGGGTGACCATCTCGGTGCGAAACCAGGTAGCATGTTGTAACGACAGCTCTAAATAACACAAAATGTTATAAAATAGGGACTGTGTACAACCAATTAACAATTTTGTAAATTGCCGGCGCTGGCCCATTTCTTCCCTAATATACGGACACTGAAAAACTTGCATGTTTCTCGAGCCCGTCTTTCAACATTGACAAATGCTTCTTTATGAGGGATTATACGATTAGGAAATCTTCGATATTCTTCAACACTTCTTCTGTAGTTTCCCTCACTAATAGCATGTCAACTTATTCGCTAAATGAAAACTTCCCGGCCATTTTCACAACACTCAGCAAATATTACTAAAAATAAAATGACTTATTTTCCTGATTGTCAAGTCTGATGTTAAATTTCATAGCCAACGTTTGAATTTCCGATGATTTTAAATAACACAGCTCTAATACGTCTATTTAGTTATTCGGAATTTTGTTGAAAACGACAAAGTTTTTTGATAATTAATAAGAGCAATAAAAGTTTTAGAATTAAATGATCCATAAAGTGAAATAATAATTTTTTAAATCCACCAATAAGCTTAAACAAATATGTCACATTTTAAGGGTGAATCATCTCTTATCAACTCATTAAAATACTTCGATTAAATTATTATTGCAGTTGATTATTGTTCTTGGTTGGCTCAAAACGTGTATCAAATTTAGTTCTTCTAGGTTCAAGTATAACTGAGATATTGTTTTTTCGAAATTAGAAACCCCATTTGAAGCCCTATAACTTCTCAGGGGTGCAACTTAGTATATGGGTATTTTGAATTCCCCTACATGCCTCTGCTCTGTGTCGGTCCTTATGCAAATCACCCTGTATATATATATATATATATATATATATATATATATATATATATATATATATATATATATATATATATATATATATATATATTGTTACGGGGTTCTGGATTTGTTGACGAACAAAACACAGCTTTTTAAACTACTAATTTATTATAAGCAACTATTTTCCAACACCAGTATCAACTAAAATGTTTCTCTGTATTATTAAATGTCCATAGAATTATATTCCACTATTTGCCTTCTATGATCGCTTCTTAAACACCAACACTTACTGCTGACTCGCTTAATACTCTATGATCACTTCTTCACCACACCGACTTAATAGTGAACTGACTTATTCTGCGCACCGCACGTCTATTTATACTGTCCCTAGAGATTCTAGACCTTCTACACTATTTTACACCTGTCACTTCTGGTCATTCTAGAAATATCATTCCAGAGTGTTCACTCTTACTAACACACTACCATAGAAGTAACAAAGTTCCTAAACTTAATTCTCATAGACAAATGTGACACATATTCGATCGTCCCGGTGGAATTCTGACATTTCTTGGCATGGTGTAAGTCTGTGCATATGGACCACCTTCATCTTGCTCTTCGGGCTCCTCTGAATTCGTTAGACAACGTAATTGATCCTTTTGACCACCTTATAACTACCTTCCCACAATTTCTGTAGCTTCGGTGACCGTTCTGTGCGTCGTACTGGCTTGTAGAGCAACACCCGATCTTCTTCTTTCAAACCAGCTGAATTCGGGTGCACGCCATAACGGGTCTTTATGCGGTTGCTTTCTATTCGAATATGCATTCCGACAGCAGAGCGGATGGTTTTCCTTCTCGTCCATATGTCGGGGCTTCCTTCAAGCGAAGTTGTTACGTAGTACTGGTTCTTCCGTGTAGTTGCTGTTGTTCTGATGTTCCTACTTGCACAAATATCTCGGTGGGCCCTATTCATCCTTTCGACATCGGCTCTGGTCCAACAAATGTGTTTACTGGCCTTTTTCTGGGCTGGCTTCATATTTACGTGGTCTTTGCACCCTTCGTCTTGTATTCCTCTCATACTTTCTTCTTCATTTGCTTCTGGCTGAGTAACTGGGACGTCTCTTCCTCTCACAGCTCTCTTCGGTGGAATGGCACTTTCACGGCAGGCGTTGATATTTTCCTCTATGGTGATTTTCCGCACTACCAGGTTACTGCCAGGCGTCATTATTATTTCTTCACCGCCGATAGTCAGGATGTTAGTGCCAAGATCAAGTTTAGCGCACTGACCCTGAAGTATGTCCAAGCCAATTATAGTGGAGTCTGATATGGCGGCGACTATGGCTTTCTGCTTTGCCTTCCATGTCCCAATTTGCAGCTCGACGTCAGTTTCGCCAAATACCTGAATCCGATCACCACCGGCTGCATTTACTCTGTACACCCTGTCTGGCTCTCTTACTCGCCATCTTGGAACCATGTCGCAGCGAATAATCGTCCTAGGTGCGCCTGTGTCGACGACCATCTGGGTCTTATTATCGCTTACGTATCCGTCTACGATGAGAGCGCTGCCAGAATCGCTAACCTGAGAAATGGTTACCGGCCTTAGCTTTACTTTCTCCCTTGCGCGTGATCTTAGAGCCCAACATTTGCCCCTTATATATCCCACCTTGCCGCAGTTCCAGCAGCGCAAGGCATTTGCACGGTGAGCTCTTATTGGGTGTCTATGAGACGTCGGCCTTATTTGTTCTGCTATTGTCTCTAGTAGCTGCATGATCTTGGATAGATCTGTTTTATTTTCTTCTTGGACTTGAAGACTGCGAACTTTCTCATGACTTTCTGACGCTTGCTTTACCGCTTCAAACTCCAAGGAATGTGCCAAAGCATCATTCAAGTTTTTGTCTCGCCATCCTCAGCGCCTGTTGCGTGTCGGTATCTCTTATGCCGTCAATGAAGGTTTACAGCGACAGTTGGTTTAAAAACTCTATCGGAGCTATGGGGTAGGCTAATCGTGTCAGTCTGACAACCTCGGCGTGGAGATGTTGGAGACTTTCGCCCGATTTCTGACAACGATTTTTCAACTGCAATCGATACAGCTGCTGTAAATGCTGATCGCCAAACCTCATCTCTAATTGATGTTTAATGCTGTCAAAAGTCAACAGTTATTCCCTGTGAATACCTTGGAGCACATCTAGGGCATCTCCTCTGAGAGTTACTATTAACGAGGTCGCCTTCTCTCTATCACCCCAACCATTTGTTGTAGCAGCGGCTTCGAACTGGCGTAGATAAATACCCCACGGGACTGAGCCATCAAATGTGGGGACCTTAATTCTTGCGACCGGGCTATCTCCGAGCCTGATGTTTCCTTTGGCAAGGGTTTCGCACTTATTTTCTAGCGATGTATTTTCTGATGCACTTCCTCTTGTATATTCGTCAGCTTGTCATGTACATCGTCGATTACTCTGCTTTCTTCCTGTTGGAATATGTCGTCTTTTACCTGCTTCATACGATAGTCCACACACGAAGTAATATTCTCAATTCTGCTGGCTTGTTCTTGCAGAATTTTCTTTGTTTCTTCATCTCTTCTTCTGGCTTCTTCGTCTCTTTTTCGGGTTTCTTCATCTCCTTTTTTCATTTCTTCTTTGACTTCTTCTGACCTCTTCATCTCTTTTTCTCATTTCTTCTTTGGCCTCTTCAGCTCTTTTTCTCATTTCTTCTTTCGCTTCTTCGTCTCTTTTTCTTGCTTCTTAATCTCTTTTTCTAGCTTCTTTTCGTGCTAATTTAGCTTCTTCGTCCATTAAAAAAAATTATTTCCAATAGCTGGACGTCCATATAGGCTGTTGCGCTACGTGTCTTAGGCATAGACGTACTTAAAGCTGATACACAGTTTATTCTGTTTCAAGAACACACCCAGTTATGAATCACTGCCGAAACTGATCTTCCAGAGATTCTAGAAGTTTTCACGCTGTTTAACGAATATTCTGGAAAATATTTCCACTAGCAGCTTGTAAATCCCACTTCTGACACCAGTTGTTACGTTCTTCGGGGTTCTGGATTTGTTGACGAACAAAACACAGCTTATCAAACTACTGATTTATTATAAGCAACTATTTTCC